>JARUPZ010000013.1:1460230-2060230 GCA_031213475.1 Nereocystis luetkeana | reverse complement strand
GCGTAATGCCACTCGCTGCTCGTGTGGCGCTACACCCCCTCACTATCGTAGACAGTTGCCAAGATCACGCTTTTCACTCTTTTGGTCCAATGTCTGCGTCCAAGCGGAGACACAGAGGCGGGCAGGATCGAATCATCGAGCACTCGCCTGGTGCGCATCAGCGCGGAACACGTCGATCCCGACCGCTTGCCCTATTAGCGCTATCGTCTCCATTGATTTGCCTCGCAAGGTGTCCATATTCGGCACGGCCGAGCCGTCGGGGACGCCTTCGCCAGAGTTGCCCCTCAAAGGAGAAGTGGACATCAGTATTTCCAAGGCAAGCGGAACGAAGTTGGCGTAGAACGACTCGAACCCGGGACCCAGGACCTGATCATCACGGGGCGAACGGACAGGACGGGGTGGGACCGGTCAGTGTTCACCTATCAATAGCCCATTCTTGGACCTAGCCATCATAGGGCTATATCCACGGTGGGTGGCAAACGCGCGATAGGGGGGGGGGGGTGTTCATATGTCGCTTGCCTTAGTTATTTAACTATTGGCTTCGCATCCCTTTCGAGATGGAGGGGGGGGGCTTGAGAGGATATAGTTACCTTCTGCTGATATTCAGTTATTGATATGAAGCATGTGTGTGGCCAGCCCAATCATTAGTCTTACACACCATACTCATCGAAATTCTGTGACGGACCTCGTACGCAATAGCAAAAGCACGGAAGGTTGCAAATACTTCAACGTTTCTGGAGGGACATTTTCTCCAGGGAAAGTATTGCACAGAAGGAGGAACATCGATCCAGGCGGCGCTTTTTAGCTCTGGTGAAGGCTTTGCCTTCCATTGCGTTGCCATGCTTCATCCTCTTCGCCATATAACATCGCGTGACACTGTACTTTACCTTTCCTCGTCTTGCCTTGCCTTGCCTTACCTTGACTTACCGCATTTTGCCTTACCTTGCGACAAGTTACGTTGCATTACCTTAAATTAGGTCAGCTTAGCTTTACTTAGCTCACAATACCTTACCTTTAATTACCTTACCTTGCCTTGCCTTGCGTTGCTATGTGTTGCGTTACCTCCCCTTTCCTCACCTTACCAAACCTTGAATCGCCATACTTTACCCTACAATGCCACACTTAACCATGCCATATCCTACCCGTTCGCCGAACACGACAAAAACACCGAAATCTGCGGCCACGCCCAAACCACCCCATAGACTTTCTCGTAGCTCTCACCTGCGCGATGCAACCGACCGCGCTTAAGGCTTCCTCCCTCACCACCACCGAGGAACTCGTGCGCACCAGGGTGGACAGCGCCTCAAGCAGCACCATGCCGATGACACCGTCGCCCATGCCCGCCGGGGCGGGGGCGTACAGCCACTCGGCGTTCATCCGCATAGGGTTGCAGAAGGTGATGAGGGCGCCCGCGGCCGCCGCTTGTAGGCGAGGCATGGTCGCGTTCGGCCCTCCCAAGCTCTGAACCAGGAGGGGTAGGAGCTGGACAGGAGTGGTGGGGGGGGGGGGGGGCAAAGAGGGGGCAGGGTGGTGTATACGTGAGGGATGGAGGTAAAAACTGTTTTTGCAATCGACCCCGAGTTGTCCTGCTATAGTTCGTGCGCGAATTGAAATTTGTAATTTAATTTTTAGGAGATACTCGGGTGGACTAAAGCTGTTGCCTCGATGTTTTCCCTCGCCCATGCGGGCTTGTGGTAATGCGCACGATGACTGGGGAGCGGGAGCGTTATCATCCTATCTCCGGGGATGTCGTGAAGTTCCGCAGAGTGACACTACGATCTCAAAAATCTTGAGCTACCCCTTTATATCCACAGCGGTAAAAAACTTTAAGCATTCCTTCTTGCGGACTTTACCATCATCACCATCACCAACAACACCATCATCAACACCGTCAATGCTACCTACACCACCGCCCACCATCACCAATAGTACCATCGAAACCACCACGACTTCTCCCGGTTCTTCTCCTTTGCTCCCGCCTCACCTGAGCGTGGAACGTTCCTTGGAACGATCCTGCCCCCCCTTCTTCGTCTTCTTCCCCCCCTCCACCATCCCAGTCGCCGTAGTCTTCTGTCATCTGCCCCAGGCAGGTGAGAGCGGCGTATCGCACCCGGGGATGCGCGTCTCCTATCCCCGCTAGAACGGGCCCGAGAACGATTTGCGGCAACAGTCCGCTCTCAGCCATATCCTCGCCGCATCCCTGTTAATGTTTCCCAGAATGCGCGGAATGATACGAATAAAAATCAGCGAATAATTACGCACCATGGTCACAACCTCACCCTGTTCACGGCACCGGCTCAATCGAGCAGAAAACGCCCCAACCCGCCGCACCAAACCGCCATTGGCTCGAATTGGTATGTATGGTTGAACACCAGCAAGACCCACTACAATCGCATCCCGCATCAGCACGGCGGAGTCGGACGAGGCCAAGGCCGAGGGATGTTGGCAGGACACACGCCTTGCTCGTTCGCGCGGCACCCCCAGTTCCGCACTATCAAAAACACAACGCACATCGTTCGCTGCCCACCCGTCGTTGACTTGGTAATATATGAGTGTTTACCCGTGTAGATGTGTGTGTGACAGCTCAAGACGTCCCACCGTCCCTGCCACTCTATGAGGTGCCCTTTTGCATGCCGATTACTTGGGCTGTCCGAGGTATGTGGCCACAGGAGCACATGGAAATACCCCTTTCGCTACGTACGCGAAGGTGGGAGCTCGAACGATCGCATCACGGCAACGCGCTAAAAGCAAGCAAGCAACGGGGGGGGTATGCTCACACAGATAATAACAAATAGCTTTTGAACACATGCCGGCAGGCCGGTTGAGCAAGACGGCGCGTGGACACAGCGCAAAGGCGAGCGCACACAGGCATGGCCGCTATTTCAATCGTTCCCCGAGGGTCGCTCCGCGGCCGCCGCCGCCACCGCTGCCCAGAGCCTAGGTTTACACCGGGCTGCGTAACGCGCAGATCCTTTTAGCATTTGGGTTTCAACCCGAATTTAACTCAAAGTTCAAACTCAAAATAGTTTGTACCCCAAAACGTGGGTACAAATCAAAACCAAACTTGGATGTTCATACGAGCACGCCTGCCCCCCGACCCGATACGCCGAAAAGCAATCAACGGAGAATTTTCGCCCCACCTCAGGCTATAACGTAGCCACAAGCCCTCCCTCGTACACAGCGAATGCAGTGTTTTCTCTTGGTTCTCTCGTTGCTTATTTCTAGAATGGCATGTACGGTCAGTTTGATGTCGGAACGGTCCAGGTTGTGGTGGTACTTTCATGTAGAAACAACACCACCACCAAAAACACTACCAGCGCCGCCAACAACACCAACAACACCAACAACACCAGCACAAACAACAGCAACATCTACATCACCGTCAGCAACGGCAACTAACACCAAAACTATCAACTCCAGCACCAACACGAACACAAACATCCACACCAACACCAGCATCAAAACAGCAACAAACCTCGCCGATGAGCAGAATTGTCATCAGCCCCGCCTTGCGTCGACGCCAATCGGAAGCATCTCCCAAGAACTCCGAGGACACCGGCAGGGCAGACGGCAGGACGGGTTTCCCACCCAGTGCGATGGCGATCCTTTTTCAGCGGAAAAAGAACGGTCGAAGGTAAAAAAGTAAAGCACCGACCGGACCAGTGGTACGCGAAAATAACGTGAAAACCGCCACTACACTCTCCCCTAGGTCAGAAACACAAAAAGTGGGAGGTGGTATTTCTTGACGATATCTGAGCTGTCAGAACTAAAAAAACAAACCAGCGGGGGGCGTTATTTCTTCACAGTACCAAACTAAGCCGTGCTGGCTATATAGCACTATCAATACCCGCCAGCCTACTTAGGCACGTGCCTAATTATTTTTCTACCTAGGGGGTGGCCTACTTCGTCACGTGACTAAGCGTTCCGTTCACGTATCAGTGGTTAGTGCTATGCCACCACCGAAGGATGTGCAGTGCGTTCGAATCCCATCTTACTTCATGGTTGTTCATTTCGAGCGCACGACCTGGAGGCATTTATGCTAGCCTGCGGCGAGGGGAGGGGCCCGCAGATCCATGCAGTATGGTGAAAATAATCGACGAAACCCAAAGTACTTGGTTGGTTGGATACAGTAGTGGCCCCCTCCGTAGTGCCGGTTGCCCGTTACTGCATAGCGTCTATCGAATCGCTTGGCACAGATGGGGTTACCCAATGTGGTTCGTAGTGTGCGTAGTAGTCCCGTTTGCCGTTATAGTACCGGTATTGCTGGCTGGCGCACACCGGCACCATGGAGGGGCCACTACTGAATAGTAATACCCACTCGCCTACTCCGTCACATACATACCAGGCAACCAACAACTTGGTTTTGGTACACCACCCTGTCGAGGCATCAGAAACTGCATTCCGGAGCTGAACAAAACCGTGTGCCGGTCTCATACCTGCTGAGGGAACTTGCCGCGACCATGCTTAGCTCATCTTCCCCGCTACCGCCGTCGTCATCATCGCCGCCCATGCCGTCTACCATGGACAGCCACGTTCCCAGCTCGGCATCATCCTCATCTTTTTAGGGGTGGGTGCGAAGGAGGGGGGACAGAGAGGGAGGAGAAAGACGGGGGACTGAGGGGAGCTACACGCATTCTCGTGTTTCCAAGAATAGAGCGGAGCGCGACGCAGACCTACCACAGTTCGCGGGCGACTTGTAAATGGAAGGACCTAATTATTACTTCTTTCCGTCCAAGGATGGATGGACGCGTCGAGAACGATAGATAGAGGCGGCGGGGGGGGGGGGGGGGGGGTCGTTCTCGAAGAGAGCTGTAAACCAGTAGATCTTGGGCCAGATGCGACAAAATAGGTGAAACCATTTTTGACGTCACACCCTGATCTGAACCATGACCCTGATCTTCTGATAATTTTCTCGGAATGCAGACGAAATGAAGACTCAGTGTGACCTATCAACCATTTTATCCGATCGGGGCCAAGTCGTAAACAACTACGATGTATTCATTCCCTCGTGGCCGCTCGCCCTGCCTTGAGGCGGGAAGCGGAACCATCGCATGGCGGCATCAGCCCAAAATAATGTAACCGTGTGGCGTTATATGAACGGCGAGGTTCCGATTTGAGTGTTTTATCGAAATAGCATGCACAGGAGTGACCTGCGTGCTAGACACATGAGAGAGCGTGCGCGACGTTTTTTCGGCAAAGAGTTTGCGGTGATTCTGCGCATCTCGTCGCACGTAGCAATTATCGATACCCGGCTTCAGTCCCCCTCCTTTGAATAAAAAACGCCGAATCGCATCGATGAAAAAAAAAAAAAACACCTCGTGCACCACGCCAAGTACAAGACTACAGGGAGGTCCCAAAATGCCTAGAACCGCCCTTGGCCTTGCACTCGTTTGGCGCTATGACACCAGGCGAGGCGTTTTGACGTACACTGCCGACGGTCTTGACGGATACAAAATCAACTGGTACTGTTTCGACGGCAACTAACTCGACGGGTAACTTCCACGATTAAAGATTAGACGACCTATAAACTCAGCGGTTACAAAATCGGCGCTTGCAAACTCGGTGGTTAATGTACAACTTTTTTCAACGGTTACAAGCTCAAGATGACGGTTACAACGTTACAATCTCGGTGGTTGCGGCGTGGGGGGCTACAAAAGGGCCTGCGATAAACTTGACAACTGCAAACTAGACGGCTGCAGGCCTTCGACGGTTTCTAACCCGACGGCCATACTTTTGACGGTTACAAACGCGGGTACCACCTCGAAACGTAAAAACTTGACAATTTCAAATTCGATTTGTACAAACTCGTCGGTTGCGACCTCGGCGGCTGCTATCTTGACGGACACAAAATCCACGCTTACGAGCTCGACGGTTTCACTCGACGCTACAAACTTGACGGCTACAAACTCGACCGTCACCAACTCACCTTCATGCTGGGCCATCATGTGAATCGTCAAGCTGACCACCGCCTGCACGATTGGAACCCCTCGCTCGCCCATACCCGACGGGGCACTCTCACAGAGGCTAGTGAGGAACTCCAGCGACAGCTCTCTCGTCGATAGCTGAGGAAGTTGAAATTACAAAGTTCGAGAGAAAAAAAAAAAAGGGCGAGCATCGGTAAAAACCCACTCGACTGGTATGAAGAAATAGACCCATCACACAACTTATGATTTTGACCCAGTATCGATCCGTGGAACGGTCCAACGCTCTTCAGCCAAGCGCGGTGCCCGCTTTGATTAGTGGATAGTGCAGTGCCCGTCCCGTTTTGATGGGCAGTAGCTGGTACTCGTAGGCAGGCCCGATTTTTCACTTCGAGACACCATCTAAAGCTACCTGTA
Organism: Nereocystis luetkeana; assembly: GCA_031213475.1. NCBI lineage: Eukaryota > Phaeophyceae > Laminariales > Laminariaceae > Nereocystis > Nereocystis luetkeana. The sequence continues at coordinate 2,053,892 of JARUPZ010000013.1, read as the reverse complement.
CGAAGGAACCGCGCCTCCTGCCTAAAGACACAGATCTACCCGTCCAAGCTAACGCATGGAGGTGGCATGTGCACAGCGACTGATGTGGGGCTCGACTCGACCAAATCCCGTTGCGCTTGAGGTTGGGGGTAAGGGGAAGAGTCTGTAATATCCTAAGAGCTGAAAAACTAGAGGCTCGTGCAATGTATATCTTTATCTGACACCAAATACGAAAAAAGTACGAAAGACAATATATGCGAAAAGCTTAACAAACGAACAATGAACAAGCAACCAATCGCAAAAACTAAAAACCTCACCACCGCTACCACCACCTGCTCACACCTCGAGAGCTGGACTAGCCGCGAGAGAGAGCATCGCCTTCCCGGTCACGTCCAAGCCCTCCCCTTCCGCCAGCAGCTGAGGCTGCTTCGCGGCTATGACGTTCAGCGCTTCCAGGGCATCCCTAGCCGCATCCTCGTCTCCCGCGTTGACCGTCACCTGGGTAGGTCCGTGGCCACCGCCCACGATGAGGGAGGAAGGGAGAGCGTCACCAGAGACCCCGGAAAACGTCGTCGGATGAGATGGGCGCAATCATCGACACACCGCGGCAGGGTGAGGCGGGGGACGGGGGAGGGGAGGGGCGGCATGGAACAAAGGAACGAACGAAATCACGACACAAATGGACGCGGGAATAAAACGATCGTGGAAAAAACGAGCACGTCGAGCAAACCGAACAAAAAAATAAACCAACAAACATACCAACAAACACAACAAAAAGTGACAAAATAAAAAATGACCGAAACGAACGAACGAAGCTTCAACGGGGAAATGAAAGACAAAACACATCCACCAAGTCGTCTGGGCATCTGCCACACGCTGTCGAAAAGGAAGCGATGCGAGTGGCTCCTCCCCGCCGCGATCTCTGGGGACAGACCGACACCTGTCTGGCCGGCCACGCGAGACAAACAACACAAAATCACGGCGCCTCCAGCCTCTCCCCATGTGCCCCGCAGGCACCCCCGCCCATGACCTCGACCGCCACTCCCGGCTCGAGCCCTACCCCTACCACACCCCACCTCCCACCCGTACCCCCACCCCTCTACCCTATCCTACCCCACGTCCACCTCCACTACATCATTCCCGCCTTTCTCCCCTGCACCATGTCGACCCCCACCCCCCTGCCCTGCCACCCCCGCAACGCCCCCCACCCCCGCCCCTACTGCCCCCCACCCCCAGCTCCTTCCCCTACCCCGCCCCGACCTTCATTCTACACCCTGACCCCCACCCCCGCCCCTCTCCCCTGATCTTGCCGTGACTCCGCTCCCCCACGCTGGGAGGGGAGGGGGCGTGCTTCGGAAGCCAAGTTATGCTTGCTTGACGGTGAGGCGGAACTCTCTGTCGGTTTTCCGGAACTGATTACAACCTCGCCGTTAGCCCTGCTAGGACCAAAATCGTTGATGGTCCACACCAACTCCTTACTACAACTTCATGCCGAGCGTTTTTTTTTCTCCCTACAGCGCTGCGGTCCCTGCACCGTGACCGGTGTACGCCAGCTAACAATACCGGCGCTGTACATTAGCGGCAACCGGCACCACTCTCTCAGCACGCTGGCGCACCGGTTAATCTCACTTGTGCCAAGCGACTTCACAGGCACTATAGCGGGCAGCCGGCACATCAATCACTACTCAACCGGCACTATAGAGGGATCACTACCGTGTTGCACCTCATTACATTTTCGTTCCCGGAAAGAAAAAAAAACATTATACTCATTGCATGTTCATTTCCAGCAACAATCCCACCAGTACCGGGGGGGGTGGGTTGTACTCGATAGGAGACATGTACTCGATCTCATGCATGGCCGCAGTGGTATGAGTACTGGGGGGGTGTACTCAATACCATTCACGGCCTTAGTCGTAATACCATAGACCCTTGCAACCAATGCCGTGACGGAGCACGTCGGGTTTTCACTTATCAGGCAAATATTGATTGCTTGCACCAACCGCGAAGCGCCGTGAGGTGTCCGGCGACTCGCATGAAGGGTGAGCTGCCTCCTACATAGAATCGCTCGTGAGGCGGACATGTATGAGGATGACAGCATCAACACGGGGGGGGGGCTAGCGTTGCGATCAGAAACCGCGATGGACACAAGAATCATGTATCCACCGTATGTTTACACACCATTTTGGTTAAGATTACTACGTCCCCCTGCCAAAACAACTCATCATTACCATCCTCATTTCGATAAGTTTACCATGCCATCGCGGATAGTGATGCGGTTCGAAGCCAAAAACACACGATTCTAAGGGTAACTTCGGTATGTAGGTTATACCGGTACCACGGGTATCTTTGGTGGGCGTACCAGGGCTACACCGAAGGGTCGGGCACCGGTATTGAGTTCGTGCCGAACCTCGCCATAGCGCTCGGTAGGGTATTGAGGCCGTACCGAAGCTCAGCGAAGCCTTCGGTGGATTTACCGAGACAATATCTTCGGTGTACTTTGGTACGCTCCCTACCGAACACCCCCCTTGCAGCACGGCACTATGGTATTCGCGGACAATTTAGTCGGAATCAATTTGGTTGGGTTTCTTGTTCTGTTTCCTATAGAAAATGACCCCAACCCATGGAAACATCCTAAGAGTCAAACCCAATCCAAGTAAATTAGTTCAAAATGCCATTCTGGCCACTTTTTGCGGCAACCCTCGGAAGATCGTTAACATGCGTGGGTTGGGATCGTCTATATAAATAGGAGATGAAACCCCATCGAAATGATTTCAACCACATTATTCCCAAAACACCCGAATGAGCTAATCGCAACAAGACCAAGGAACATACAACCCTTGGCGGTTTACCTCCAAGACGGACATCATCTTCAGCACCAGGGAAGACTCTGGCCGAGTCGTCGATGGACCTGCGAGCGGCGGTAGCGCGGCGGGGTGTTGGGTAGCGCGGCGTGGTGTTGGCGCGGCAACACGAAACACACACGGATAAAAACCGGTAATGCACGGCATGAAGGATCGCCCGGCGATTGGCGAAGCCAAGGGTAAGGGTTCACTATTTGAGGCATTTTTTTAAAACGACTTTACCACCAGAGGGGGGGGGGGGGGGTGTTTTACTCGCAATTCTACTGCCATCAAGGGGGGGGGCTCTTGTGGATTATTAGCGAGTCGGGTCGAGGACTTGCGGCGCTACTGTGTTGGCAAGGCGACACCACAGCGACAACAACAACAATAGCAACTACTGAACAACACACACCAACACCAATACCAACATCACCACCACCACTAGCACCAACACCGACACAACCAACAGCATCACCACCAACAGCATCCATACCAACACCACCACCAACACTCATACCAGCACCACCGACATCTCCAACACCACCACCACCAAAAACAACACTCCCCCCGGAACCACCACCAAAAGCACAACCGGCAAAACGACAGCTCCGAAGACACACCATCAGCGCCACCACCAACAAGCTCCTCCCCCTCCCCACCTTCCCCCACACCACCACAAGACGAACACCACCAACAACACCAACAGCAACCTCTTACCCCTTCCCACCTCCCCCCACACCCTATCCAAAACCATCACGATCAACACCACAACGCCCACCGGCATCAGCAGTGTAGACGTCCTGGAAGAAGGAGCAAGCGGCCTTCAACGCGGCCACCCTCACCCCAACATCCGCGTCCCCGAGACAGCCATCAAACATCTGCCGTATCACAATACAAAAAAGGTCACGACACAAAAAAAGGGAGGTATGGATTAGAGACGATGATAATGGCTAGTACCTACAGATAGGGGGGGGTGGGTGCAATGCAGTAGATGTCAACCTTCTGGGGACGCCAGAAGGGAAAAATTGGCGAGAAAAAAACACGACTGCAGCGGTGCTCACCGCGTGACTGGGGGATGTGATACATAATTGGTGTCCGAGTGACAACGAAAGGAGTCGTGCGGCACGGCCGCAACATGGTATCACCCGCACCTCTGGGTCCTCACCCTGCTCTTAGATAATTGGCAACACAGTCGTTATCCTCGCTTTGGTCGTTATCTTGAGGTCTCAAAGGAGTCAAACGAATGAAGCCGAAAGTAGCTACAGAAGGGATGCAAGGTATACCGCATACTCTAGCGCGTAGGGTTTTCTTTTTTTAGCTCCCCTTCCGCTTTCTTCTTCCGGGAAATGCTTATGAGTGATCAACGTTGAGGTCCATGCTGGACAATGTGGGATGGGTACCTAATTTTTCATTGGGCTCTTATTATAGCATGAAGAACCCGATACCTCAGAGACAAAAACGACAAAAATAGGAACGAAATTGTAAGTAGGTATCGACGATAGCGCCGATAACGATTGTGATGGGGTGGTGGTGGTGACGGCGTTGGTGTGAGTAGTGGTGGGTGTTGGTGCTCGTGTTGAGTTGGCGTTGGCGGTGTGGACTGTGGAGTTGGTAGTGTTGGTGGCGGTGCTAGTTTTTGTGGTGGTGGTGTTGGTGGTGGTGATGGTTGCGATGTAGGGGTGGCGTTGGTGTTGGTGTTGGTGATTGTGGCGGTGGTGATGGCGTTGTCAGTGTTGGGTGCGTTGGTGGTGGTGATGGTGGTAGCAAAGGCGGTTGAGAGGGGAACGGAAACTCAAAGGTGTATTTAAAGGTCGCGAAGGCGATGGTGATGGCGATATGTAAAATATTCGCAATAGCGGCGGCACTGGTGGTGGTGGTGGTGGTGGCGAAGGAAGCGAACAGAAAAGAAACATGCAAACAGAAATATTAAACAAGAACTGAAACCAGGACCGAAACAGAAAACCAAACCCACAAGATATTAACCGAAACATCAATCGAAACCAAAATCAAAGCCAAAAAAACAACCGAAACCAGAACCAAAACAATTACAAACCAATCTTAGAACCAAAGACGTAATAACACAAACCTAAACCACACCCACCACCAAAACTGAACTATAACCTAACCTAACACCAAAACCAGCACCGAGCCAAAATTAACACCGCAGCCAAAACAATCGTACTCGTACACTGAAGACGAAGCCGAGGCGAACGGCACAACCGAAGTCGCAGCCGCGTCCAGTGAACACCAAAACCTACCGTAAAACTAAAATCGAATCCTAAACCAAAATGTCGAAAACCAAAACCCCGAACGAATATCAAACCGAGCCCCAAGCCCAAAAACGCCTCCTCCTCACCCCGCTCCCGTCTTCCTTTCTTATCCCCCCCCCCACCCACTTGGAACAAATAGGGACGTGAGAAAGGTGAACTGACAACACTAAGTGAGCCCATGGCGATAAAAAAGTTGCTAGCCACAGCTGATAGAGCTGTTTGGGGGGGAGTAACCAAAGGGCGAGCTGTAATAAGATGGCATAGCGTAGTCCAAAAAGTGTGGAAAGGTGTGGGAGGAAATCACGGAGAGAGGCTGTCCATAGAGAACTTTGAGAGGTACAAAATAGAAGTAGAAGAAGGGGCAGAAAGAAGGGGAAGGCTGATGCTAAGAAATAAGGTGAAAGCGGAGAAACGCTTAGCAGAGGTATGCGGGGGGTTACGAGAAAATATATGAATGAAAACGTATTTGCACGGCCCAAAAAAAACAAAAACAAAAATGGACCTCGCGAAGACGCTGAAACTGCGATTTCGTGTTGGGGACCTGGACCTGCCAGAAAGGATGAAGAAGCGTCCCATCAGCCGGGAGGGGGAGAAAATAGATGCACTGATGTCCCCTTGGGGCGATGAAATACAGTAGACCCCACAAAGTGGAAGAATATAAACTGAGCAAGGAGGAACGGGACATGTTAGAGAAGATGAGGAAAATAGACGAATTTAGCATGGAGGAGTTTGGTACACTATATAGCAGCGAGAAAGCGACGGCCATCCTATTAATAGGAGACGAATGGTGACAGGCGGCGACGCAGGAAAAAGTGATGAGATTACTGTAGCAACAAGTTTCGCCGTAATATATGGAAACAACGTATTGAGCGCCCCACAGTTGGAGGTGTCTCTATTAGGAGTAGGAACGGTGCCCCGTCTCGAAAGGGATGCGAGGTCAAACTTCAAATAACTGAACCAAGTAACAAATAAGTACGCCCCAACCTGCCCCCCCCTCTCCCATCCCTGTTACTGTCCTCGTCCTCCTCCTCCTCCTCCCCCTTATTCTTCTCCTCCTCTTCCTCCGCTTCCTCCTCCTCGCGCATCAACTCGCCTGTAGGAGACCTGCCTGGTGCGGTGACAGGCTCTGCCAGCAAAACTCCGCCAGGATGTTGACGAGGTCCAGCCCGACGACTTTCAAGTCGGGGGACGGTTGCGCCGCGCTGCACAGGGCCACCGTCAGCGCCATCAGCTCCGGCCACTGCCGAAAGACGCGCAACGCGCAACACAAAATGTACAGTCAACAGCACCCAGCGAATAACGAACAAAACGTATTTAAAAACAGCGAAACGGCGGAACAGCAAATAGCCAAGCAACGAATAATAATGAACAACACCAAACACAAAAAAAACAACAAACGACAAAACCATAAAACGGCAAACACCACACTATCAAAGCTGGGGTGTATTTTAGCGGGGTGCGAAATCGACCGCCAGAGTAGTTTCTCACTTACTGCCGAGGAAAAGGAGCGCAACGCGTAAAAATATAACACAAAACCAACAACAAACGAAGTGTGAGGTGCAGCGTCACGCGAAACCAGACGCTAAAGCGGCGGGGGTGCAAGAAGTCGGGAAAGGGGGGACCGGAGAGCGGGAGGGGGTGGGGTGTACTCGATATCATGCCTGGTCGTAGTCGTATGACCATAGACCCTCGCATCCCTACAATGCCGGGACGGAGCACGTCGGGCTTTCACCGACCAGGCAGACATTTCTCGCACCAAGCGCGAAGCGCCGTGAGGTGTCCGGCGAGTCGCATGAAGGGTGGGCTGCATCCTACTAATAACCACTTGTGAGGCGGACTAGCATATGGATGACAGCTTCAATGAGTAAATATAGTTTCCGGTGTACCCATTTGCAGAGATAGCAATGGGAGTACTATGTAACTGCCTCGTGGGTGCCTTACCCTAAACACCACGTGATGTGATAATTCCCCTTGTGCGGAGTAAAGGTTCTCCAACCCGCACAAATGATCTATAGCTCGACCACCAGCTGTGACCGACCGCCAAAAAAAGGGGGTTACCCTGGTTGTCTAACTCAAGGAGTGAGCGGCGTGTTTTACAGTCTCGTTGCTAACCGACACGGACCCGACCTATATATAATATACAGAGGGGGCGGGGGGGAAATCATGAACCGGCGAAAGATGAAGCGCGCTCTCGGCCTGTTTTGACAACTGCCAGGTACATAGTAAGGGGGAAGCAAAGCCGCCAATGTTAAAATGTTACGCAACGTTGCTTTCGCGGGTGGGGCGGAGAACGAGAGCGCTCATGCACTCCAACCAACGAGAGTTGATCTACCACAGAGTGGCCTTCCACCGAGTGGAGCACATACAGCAGATGGCGAACACTCTTACCCCCTCCACGAAACTCACGCGACCGCTGTTTTTCTCTCCCGCGCGACCGCTGTCTTTTTCATCGCTCCTTCGCTAGTACTCGCCATCGTCTCTACGTCCCGCTCCCACGCCCCCCTCCCGTCCGTTCATCTTCATTGCTACAAGCGCTCCAAGCGCTTCTCGCCCCCCCCCGCCCTCCCCCTCTCACCCTCGCGCCCCCTTCATTCGCACCCTCGTCCGCACCTCTGCCTCCCTAGATGAAACCCCGGCAAGCTGCCCGACAGCGTGGGTTAGTTTCCTCCGAATGTGAGCGGCAGGTTCATCGGTCAGGCGGGCCAGGAGCGCGGCCTTGACTGAGGCGTTTTTATCAGGGAGGAAGAGAAAGGGCGCGAAGAAAAGAAATTAAGATGTTTTTTCACCAGGTTCCAACATGTCCGGAAACATAAGAACCGTTTGTGTATACATCCCAACCAAACCAAACCCCCCACCCCACCCCCCCCAATCAAATACAATACAATCGGACCAACCTGTCGTTTTGTATTTCTGGCAGCGTTAAAAGGAGCAGCATACCGCAGCACACCATAAAATTCCAAACACAACCAAACCGACGCGACACCATCCCACTCCCATCCCATCCAGTTCAACCCAACCCTGCCCAAACTCAATCCACCCGACCCCATCTTTCCCGACCCCAACCCCATTCAACCTATTTCATCCAACCCCCTCGCACCCCACCCCAACCCAAGACATCCACCAAACCGCACCAAACCCAACCAAACCCCACTTTACTTGACCTGACCCAGACCAGCTCAACCCAACCCAACCCAACCGGTGCTGGTAACGTCTGGGGTATATTTTTTGCACCTGCGGTTTTGGTGTGGGGCTGCACGCGGGACCAGAGATTCGAGCGCACGTCAAAGAGGGTGCGCAGCAGGACCGCGGCCATGGCTCGAAGCCCCTCGCTGCCGTCGTCCTGCCTCGCGAGGACGCCGCACATGCTTTCCAGAACCTGGCCGCAAGGACACATACGAAGAAAAAAAAACCCGATAACGATAACGATTAACAGCGACGGCAACGATTTTCAACAGCTCTGAGAAAACGATTTGATAAACAAGCAGCAGGGACAACGGCAACGAACATGGTACGATATACAGTGCACTAATCGGACCTCAACCATCTGTCAATAGGTCGTAGAGACTACCATGAAGATGGTTGACTTCGCATATGTCGACGACGGAAGAGCATCGTTTCAAACCTCTCCCGGCTGCGAGTGGCCGCCCCCTACTACGTACACTACTCCCAAGTAGGTGGTGCCCAAAAACGCACCAGGTACGTACGAGGTACACTAGGTACGAGCACGGCGGTAGGTATTGCTTGATATCACGCAGGAAGCTATTCCGTTGCGAACAAAACCTGTCAGAGTTTGTTTATAGGCCATTGTAAAAACCTACCCACCCCAGAGAACAACGTTTTGATCGAAGTGCCGCACAAAGCTTGCAAAATATGGGTTTTGAGAGAAAAACAAATGATCTGACAGCTGTGAGAAGAAGTAACCCTTCGGCTACGTACTGGAAACATTTCCTCGCACTAATTCCAAGTAAAGTTGCCCCCGAAAACGAGGCGGCTGTTCTATACTCGTAGCGGTCAACCGCCAACCCCTTCCGTTTTTGTAGAGGGGAAAACACGACGAAAAACACGACGACAAAAAAAAAACGACTGAACACAGCACCGGCCAAATTTTAAGCATCCCGGGTTTCTGCTGTAGAACGGGTATGGCAGGGGTGCTCGACAAAAATGATAAAACGGACTGCACTCCTTCCCAAGGTCAAAATGAAGAACAAACCCGTGCAGAGAGGTGAGACTTCTGGACGACGTTACGCACGAAAAGCCATTTCTTTTTTTTGTCGTACGTAGATGTAGTTTACTCGGTTTTACAAACTATGGTCATACGACTGCCTCCGGCCATGCACGACGATGAGAATACCCCCTGTCTGGGTCTCGCAAATGGGTACGTATATGGTTAGGTGTCGGGAAAAACTTTTTTTTCGTTTACGCCTGGGTTTTCGTTTACGCCTGGGGACACAGGGGATGAAAACGCAAGGCAAGGAGTTGTGTGTATAACGGTACCATATGATAGGCGGCGGCAAACTATGTACACTTCGTAAATACATTATATATCCTTACTACACCCCTCGTACAATGTATATACGAAGTATACACATCATAATGCATATACGACATATGTATATATACCTGGCAATCGATGTATGTACGAAGTACATATATTGTACCAGGTATATACGAACGAAGTATATAAAATGTGTTGATACGAAGTATATATTCATATAGTGTAGATGCGATGCATATATAATGTATATACGATGTATGTATAATGAATATACAAAGTACCAGTATGTATATCCCAGTATAAGATAGATGAGCCGTGCTATACCGCAGGTGTTTTACTTGGTTATAGTATAGGCTGCTCAACCGAGGAGGATATGTACCCAATGTCATCGCACAGCCGATGAGTATTGTACATCACTATTTGCAAGCCCGTTCTGTAATTGTTTATTGGGCTTACAGTACGAGGCTCACAGTACCAGTGCCTTACAACTTTTTCTTGAAAATAATCGATTGAGCCGAGTGAGGAGCCTCAGAAAACTGTATTGCCACCCCTGCTGTAGCCCGCGTCAGTTCCTGTACCGCAACTGGCTAGCTTCCACTACAGCGTAAGGTTGATCAGAGCGCACTCCTGCTACGGTAAGGGGGACATTAATGGCACCTATTATCTATTGCCTTCTGAAGCTCCTCGTTTGAGGAGCTCCACACTATTGGTGAGTCAAAACCGACTTTTTGGTTTTTTAAAAAGTGTAGGCTTAACCCGAAGAAAAATCCGTGCTTATGAAAAGTACTGTGCAATACGAACAGGATGTACGCTTAACCCGAAGAAATGTCCCATTGGCCTAAATAGGTGCCGGCGAAAACTACGGTGTCAACACAAGCCGAATGCCGGGTGGTAACCTCACTCGAGGCCCCCGTATGCCAACAATGTTTCGGCCAAAAGGTGCTCGCTCTACCATTGTCGTAAAACGCGTGATCTTTTGCGAAAAAAACATCGTAGCGAACGCGTCCTACGATAGGGGTTTCTGAAACTTTTTTTGTTTCGGCGAAAATATTTTCTGAATGACGGGGCTTCTTTATCCAATCGTCGGAAAGCTACTATTTTTCAGGCGTCCTTATATACGGACTGTACTTCTTGTATGAGGCCAAATAAAACCCCTAGTAAGCGCGATCGAAGTATCACGCACAGCTCGCAAATATGAGGATCGACCAAAGTCCTCGATCTCACAGCTGCTGTTTTTTTATTTTACAAAGCACTAGTATCGGTACCCCCTGGCCATGCGATTGTTCATCAGCTATTTCACCCTCGATATTGTCTGAAACCAGATTTTGTGTATCCCTGGGATATATATATATATATATATATATATATATATATATATATATATATATATATATATATAGTATAGAGCTCCTCAAACGAGGAACCTCCCAAAAACAAAATGGGGCAAGTCTACCTTAGCATGTGTCTGCTGTACAGTTCCTGGATTCAAACATGACTACCGACATTTTCGTGTCCCACAAGTCAGTTAATTCGTACGAAAGTAGCTCGCGGAATTGGCGAGCAGCACAAAGTTGCCTTCTTTGTGAAAAAAAAAAAGGCTCCAGTGTTCCACATTTCGACAGTTTCCAGGTTCCGATTCCCAAGTTTGCCGGTGCAGTCAGTCAGTTAGTCAGTCACCGAAAGCGCGAGAGGGTGAGGTCCGAGATGCCAAATATCGAACTTCGACAGATATCGACGAGGGAAACATGAACAAACCCTATAAAGTGTGTCACACAAAAGAAATATCGCTCATTATATGATACGGGTGCAAAAATAGTAGTTTATACTGTAGTCCTTCGTGGTGATATAGTGGTGGCGTAAGTCTAAAATGTAGAAACGGGAAAACAAAGGAGCTATGTGTGGCTGGCGATAAGCAGTCAGTGCTCATGGTGTGTTGGTACAGCAGACTACAGTATGTTTAAAAAAATAATTGACGAAATCTAGTACGTATACGTCAAGAAACCAATGCTGAGGAGGTGCACCCAGTGATCAAGGTTAACTATACGAACAGTTAAACCTTTTTTCTTGCGAGTAATAAACATGATCTCTTGATAAGCCTTTCAAATATTTGCGGGTAACATGTAAACAGCTGCATGGCCGGTGGTCTATCCTGTAGCAGCCAGAGGCAACGAGGGTGACTTGGTGTTCCTACCAGATATTCACTGGCCCTTTGAGGACCGCAGTCCCGTTTTGGGGACAAAATACTCATAACTTGACTGATTTGTCCTCGAAACGCGACTGTAGTCCCAAAAAGGTAAGACGCGGTGTAAATCGACACAATATGGTGGTATACTAGACCTATACTAAGTACAGCTATTATTACGGGGGACCATAGTAAATAGGACCAACGGCACACACAAAAAACTGCGTATTTCCCTATTTTTACTCACCATATTTGGTCCTATTTACTATCGTCCCCCGCGATAGTAGTTGTGTATCACCAGCTATATACCGTAATTGGCATGCCGGCGTGGATACCTCGCACACCAGAGTGCAAATCTCGCGAAGGGGGAATCGTAAGACATGTTAAGACATCATTGGCGCCGACCAATACAGCATGGCATCGGGATATTTACAACCATCATGCTCACCCTTTTAGAACAGCATTCCCGTTTCGAGCTGGCAACGGGACTACGTCGTGCACCCAACAACAACGACCACCATGCTTCTAGAGGAAACTGGGGGACGCGGAACACGAGCGGCCGACGTATCACATCACGCAGCTTGCCAAGCTGAGTATCGACTAACCACAGCTCAGTATCGACCAGTCAGAGCTACCAGTGCGGATCGACCATTCAAAGCTGAGTATCGACCTATCAAAGATTGAGTATCGATCAATCGAAGTTGAGTATCCATTATCGACCAATCGAAGCCTAGTATCGATCATTCAAATGCGAAGATCGACCAATCAAAGCTGAGCATCGACCAACCAAAGCCGAGTACAGGCTGATTCGAGCAAAACGCCCCAGATTGTATCCTTTGCGAATGCCGCATGCGATAGCTACTCGATGGCCACATACCATGGTATTTGGTACCATACTGATCGCCATGCACGGTGGAAGAGGGTGACACAGCCAGCTTTATGCTGAAGGACTTACAGCTGGCGCTAGCGGGGAAAATATGTCCCCAACAACCTCAAGCCTTCAAAAGGTTCGGCAATGATCAAGCAGGAAAATGCCCGTGATTTCCGTCGGAAGAAACCCTTTATCTTCCCGCTTTTATTTCCCGAACGAGCCGGCTCTAGGTACCCCAAGGCAAGCCTACAAAAGATTCGCGCAAATATTCGAACATCTAACCGAATTCCAATCACGTTGACATGCAATATGGGGGATACAAAGTGCTGCGCGCCCGCGTAGACTTTTGATCTCGCTTTGGAAGATCCCCGGACGGGTCGCAAAACAACAGCCTGTGTGCCACCCAGCTGGTCCTCATGATCTCACTCTGATAGCCCCGAGGACACCCCCCAACGGTCTGAAAATAACAGCCAGTGCAAGCATATAAAATCGCGCCCGGGTGGCTACTACGACCCCACGCACAACATGGAAAGGGCCACCGAAAAAAGTCAGATAAAGGTACAGGCACACACTCGAGTGGACCTTACTATCTCAACTCGACAGGCTCGAGGGCACATCGAACTTGGGGACAACAGTCAGCGCAAGCACGTGAAGACACACAGCCTGATGGCCCTGATGACATCGTTTCGGTAGACCTCGAGAATGTATCCTAAGCTTCACCAAATAATTAGACTCCAGTGCAAGCGCGTATACATGTGCAGGCACACAGCCGACCGGTCCTTATATTCTCCCTTCGATAGACCCGCCGACACATCAAAAGGCTCGCAGAATAACAGCCAACACACGCATGTGTATACACACAGCGGGGCGGCTCTTATGACCCCAATAGACCCCGAATAATATCTAAAGGCTCACGAAACCATAGTCAGTTCAGGCGCATGTACACACACACCCGGGTGGCTCCATGGCACCACCTCGACGGACCTCGCGGAGGCATCTACAGGGTGACAGGACAACAGCCAGCGCAGTTAATACCACTTGTAGACACACGCTCCTGTAATCCTTGTGACCTCAAAACGACGGACTCGAGAACGGTTCTAATCGTCACAGAACAATAGCGCGCCCAAGCACGTGCGGAAACCCAGCCGTGTGGCCCGTATGACCCTCGCCTCGAGCTTGAGAAACACCGAAACGGTCGCAGAACAACAAATATGGCAGCGCAAGCACTGGTGGGCACACAGCCGCGTGGTCTTCATCACCTTGTTTCGATAGACCGCAAGGGATCATCCATAGGGCAAGGGTCGCAGAATGACAAGGCAGTGCAGCCAAACATTCGTGAAACACGGCGGCGTGATCTCCTACAGCCTCACTTCGATAGGCTCTACTGTGGATGAACACACTAATCACGACCAAATATACTTATTACGGGGGACCATAGTAACTAGGACCAAATATTGTTAGTAAAAATAGTAAAATATATAGCTTTTTGTGTGTTCCATAGGTCCTGTTTAATATGGTCCCCCGCAATAGTAAAAATACTGGAATATATAGTTTTTTGCGTATATGATGAGCTCTGGCTACTATGGCCACGCCTCGGACACATCGAAAAGACAACGGAAGACTAAGCGGGCACTGCCACATGTACACTCACACCCGGGTGGCCCTCATGACACCGCCTCGACAGACACCAAGGATACGTCGAAAGGGTGTGGAACATAACACCAGCCAGAGCAAGCACGGATCCGCACGTTTGGGCGGTCGATATCACCCCACAACGATAGCCCCCAAGGAGGCACGTAAAGAGTTGCAAAGCATAGCCGGCGTGCAAGGTGTAGGCTAGAGTTGAACCTCGTCGGGTACCCGGACCAAATGGGTACCCGGACTTTTTCCGGACGTAGTACCCGTAGCCGTAGCCGGATACCCGGACCGAAGGGGTACCCGGACTTTGTCCAGAGTTACTACCCGTGCCCGTGGCCGGGTACTCGTTTGTTCAGGCACAAGAACCAAGGGTAGTGCGGGTACCACGGTACCCGGGTACCCTAACTCATGAAAATTTCACACCCGCAGGACAACTAACAAGCACCGAATCAATGTGGAACACGCCTAACCCCAAAAGAAATATACCACGTGCGCTCTTGTCCGATACCCAGGTACCTGTTCATGCCGGGTACCCGGGTACTCGTTCATGTCGGGTACCCGGGGTGCCTGTGAACCCTCCGCCTTTTCCAACATATAACATGTTGGTGTGAGTGTTGAGGACCTCGACATTATTTGTTAATCAAGTACTGTATATAGCTTTTAGGAGGTATGGAGAGGGAAGGTTCGAACCGGGGACACGTATTCTAACCGGGCACTCGAGTACCCGGGTACTTAGGTACTCGGGTCCAATAACCCGGCGGGTACGAGGTATTACTCGCACCCGGACGGGTAGTGACAGGCCCGGATAATACCCGCGAGGTACCCGGGTAGTGGACGAACGGGACATGTAGACACACACAGCTGGATAGCCCTTTATGCCCTCTGTTCGATAGACCCGACGACAAATCAAACGTGGAGATAAGAACAGCCAGCTCAAACCACGGGCAGACAAAACACCGGGGTGGTCCTTAGGACTTACGGTCAACAGACCCAAGGATACATGGAACCAGTCATATCAAAAATATCTAGCTTAGTTGAGTATAGAAGCTCACCCTGGTGGCTGTTCCTATCTCACTTCGATAGACACGAGGACACACCAAGAGCCGTCACAGATTACCAGGTAGTAGCCAGCTCAAGCAAGGGTAGACACGCAGCCGGGTGGTCGTTATGACATCACGTCAACACCCAAAGGGTCAGCGTATATTAAAGTGCTACCACATAGAGACACACGGTCGGGTGGTCGTCATGGCCTCACTTCGGTAGATCCCAAGGAACCATCTAGAGGCTCACAAAAAATCAAGCAGTGCGTAGCGCGTGTAGGCACATAACCCGGGTGGGGTCCCGATGACGTCACCTCGACAGACCCCCAAGGGCGCATCGAAAGGGTCGCCAAATAATTAGGCAGCACAACCACGTCTAGTCACGCAGCCAAGTGGTCCTTCTGACCTAACCACTTTCTGTACCAAGGGACAATCCAATTGCTCACATAACATCAAGCAGTACGAGCACGTGGAGACGCGGCACCCGGGTGGTCCTCATGACGTCACCTTGACGGCCCCCAAGGGCCCATTAAAAGAGCCACCAAAACAATTGGCAGTGCAAGCACATCTAGAAACACAGCCGAGTAGTTGCTACGATTGCTCACATAACATCAAGCAGTACGAGCACGTGGAGACGCGGCACCCGGGTGGTCCTCATGACGTCACCTTGACGGCCCCCAAGGGCCCATTAAAAGAGCCACCAAAACAATTGGCAGTGCAAGCACATCTAGAAACACAGCCGAGTAGTTGCTACGAGTTCTCTCCGATATGCCCCAAGGAACCATCTGAAAGACTAACTAAATACTAGTAAGTGCGAGCACATGCAAGCACACACCCGGGTGGCCCTCGTGACATCACTTCGACAGACTCCGAGCGAAGCATCGAAGACGATCGCAGAATAACGGTCATCGCGAAGGCACAGAAACGGTTCCTTCTGACCTCTCACTTCGACGCACCCCAAGGGACCATCCACAGGCTCACGAGACATCAACAGCAGCACGAACAGGTGTAGACACGCGCCATGACAGATCACGGTCTAGATCATCTACAGATTGATCCCAACCCGCAGCTCTGATGTGTTCCGCAGGGTCTGTCTACTACAGACCCAACCCAGGAGACAAGTCCTAGGTCACGAGGATACACGGCTCCCTCCAGGCAACGTGAGTGAGCTCGTAGATCAGCCACATATCATACATACCATACAGATCATACAGATGGTCTAGCGCATGGTCTAGCACATGTTTCCTGGATTGGACCTGTACTATGCAGATCCCGCAAAACCTCTCACAACGGCAGGTGAAGAACTAGATTATCTAGATTATGATCTATCTGTAGATGATCTGTCCGAGGCGTGGAGCTCTTTGCGCCTTTGTGAGACCACGGGCTAGACCCTCCTTATTATGGCAGTGACGAAGTGTGTGGCCAACAGCAACAACAACCGAAAGCACCATCCCTTAAACCTAGCACCCAAAGTCGCTTCCTGTTGTCGATGGTGTACGTAAAGTCGTGTGACTTAAAGTAGGCGTTCCCCCACAATGCCGGTGCCCGATACGATGCCTGTGAACATCGCTCGGCACAGATGGGATCGCCCAGTGTGGCAGGGTGCAGAAGGGTGCTGGTGCCCGCTAAAAACTGCTGGCTTATTGGCCTGGCACGTACCGGGAGTAATATAGAGATACCACTACCGTATACCTGGATTTCGCCATTCTGACCGTCTTTCCGAGTACCCAAAGCCCAAAAGAAGTAAGAAGAGAGGTGAGTGGTTCCCGGTATCAGAACCTACGTTGGGCGCCGATACCACGGGCGGAATTCGATACCCGGCATTATTGAGGAGGCGTTTCCCCCTGAATATGATATCCGATCTCGGACCTCGATCATCCCAAAAGTATACCTGGTAGTGTATTTTCCTGTTTCCAGTTTTTCGTTTTGACAGCACCAAAAAAGAAGGAAACATAGGGAGCCAGCTTTTCAATAATAACGGTTCACAAACGTGCACATATGGTCGTATTTGTGCGTCTTGGCTGTTGTTGCAACTGCACGCACAGCACACCTACGCCGAATGGCAGCAGTACCCCATAATTCCTGGCTGTTTGTATCCGTGAATAGACACAGCACCAACGCTCTATCACAGCCAAATCGATATCCCTGCCAACGCACACAGGACGCGCGCTGGCCTACTACAGTAGGGATGGCGCATAATGTGCGTGCCTACTACAATAGGGGTAGCGTCTAATGTGCTTGCCTGCGAGGGGTAACGCCTAATGTGCTTGCTCGCTACGGGTCGCGCCGAATGTGCTTGCCTACTATTACGGGGGACCAAAGAATAGGACCAAATATTGTTAGTGAAAATAGGGAAATATATACCTGGTAGGTTTTTGTGTGTAACGTAGGTCCTATTTGCTATGGCCCCCCGTAATAGGGGCCGCGCCAAATGTGCTTGCCTGCTAGAGGTAGCGCCCAATGTTTTCCGAGACTCCTTACTCCATTATAGTATAGGGTATCTCCACCTCACCCACTGACTTAGACTTTGAGAAAAACAAAAAAGGCACAAAATTCGATGAACTATATCAACGTACAATATGGTAAAACCCTACTTGTATAGTCGTATCCCAGCGATATTGGGCTAAGTGACCCGGTAGACAGAAAACGGCCACACACTGTTACCGATATCTCGTGGACGGCCGTTGCTGCCTTTTTGCGTATCATGGAGTACGTTGGCATTACGGCTCTCAATCGGGCACACATCGGTTTAGGCGCGCTGTGTCGCCGCGACGTAAAACGGTTGATAACGTGCTTGTTGCGTCCCGGTCAGGCGATCAGATCGTTGAACTTTCGCCCTGGATCGCCTCGCCATTGGTTTTCTGTGGCCGTGCGGGCGAACAGATTCCGTTCACAGCCGCTCGTCGTTCACAGCCTCATCGCCGTTCCGATGGAACACCCCGCCTTCGCCTCTGGCGTGGTCATCGCAGCGGTTCATGCCCCCTACGCTTTCTCGGTGTCCGAACCATCCTCTCCTTCCCCCGTCGTGTGGGTGGGGACCGTTGTTGTGGAGAAAGCGCATCCCCTCCTTAGGTTCCTGTCTTTGCGCTAGGAATAATGCCCTGGCGTTGGGCGCGTGCACGAAGAAGCGTACCCCCCTCCCCCCACCGCCCCCCCCTATATTACATACCTGGTATATATATATGTATATATATAGGTTGGGTTGGCGTCGATTGGCAACGACGCTGTAAAGCACGCCACTCACTGCGTGAGCTAGACAGCCAGGGTACCGTTTTCGTTTCTTTTTGTTTTTTTGGCGGATACCACGGCTGGCGGTCAAGTTGGGTCATTTTTGTGCGGGGGGAACCTTCACTGCGCACAAGGGGGGTGATCGTATCACGTAGTGTGTATATGGTGAGGCACCCACGAGGCAGTTACATACTAACCCCATTGCTGTCTCAGGAAGTGTCCATACCAGAAATTAAATCACTTCATTGATGCTGTCATCCATATGCAAGAAAATCCGCCTCTAAAGCGCTTCTTAGTAGGATGCAGCTCACCCTTCATGCGACTCGCCAGACACGTCACGGCGCTTCGCGCTTGGTGCAAGCAATGTCTGCCTGGTCGGTGAAAACCCGACATGCTCCGTCCCGGCCTTGTAGGGATGCGAGGGTCTATAGTCATACGACCACGGTCATGCATGAGATCGAGTACATCTCTCCTATCGAGTACACCCCCCCCATTCAATGAGGTTGCCATAGAGGGGGGTCAGGGTGTCTTGAACAGGATCAATGGATCGGCCGGGGGGGAGCCATGGCTTGGACGTTCCCACTGGGGGGGGGGGGGACAAGGCTTGACTCGTCTGCAACCAGCGCTTGGAGGGAGGGGAGGAGGTAAGCATTTCCTCGGGCACGCGTCCAACGCCAGAAGATCATTCCCGGGACAAGGGCAGGAGAGTCCAAGGGAGGGGGTGCGGTTTATCCACCAGAGTCACTACCTCAACAACGACGGACGGGGGGGGTGGATTTGAGAACCAGGAAATGTAGGCGACATTAACCGCTGCGACGGCCACGCCAGAGGCGAAGGGCGGAGGGGCGGGGGTGTCTCAACGCAACGAGACCTTGTAGAAAAGAGCGGCAGTGGATGCAATCTAGTCACTCCCCGCCGTCACAGCAAATCAATGGCGAGCCGACCTGGAGCAATAAACTACGGTCTGATCGCGCGGCCGGGACGCAACAAGCATGGAATCAATCGCTTTAGGTCGCGGCGAAGCAACGCCTCTGAAAGGGTGCACCCGGTTGACACTGAAGGCAGCGCTGCCAAAGAACCCCGTGAGAAAGGAAAGGCAACAACAGTTGCCTGTGTGCGTTGGCAGGGAATCGTTTCGCTGTGATCAGGCGATGATTTGTCTGGTCACAGGGAAAGCCGGGAATTGTGGCCGACTGCTGCCGTTCGGCGTTGGTGTGTTTTCGTTGGCGAGAACAGCCGAGACGCAAAAGTATGTCCATCTGTGGAGGCTTGTCAACCGTTGTTATTGAAAAGCTTATTCCCTATTTTTCCTCTAGTCAAAAAAAGAAAAGAATACCAAATATTGGAAACATTGGGCATGTACGAGCTGGTTCCAGCGACAGGCGGAACATTATTTCTTCAGACTTTTGCACCCAGGTTTTTGAAGAGTTGGAATACGAAATTTGGCTTTCACTACCTACGAACGAACAACGAGATGGTTTCTTTCATTTTAGTTTTATACTTCCTAAGGTGCATTTGACGTTTAGGGGGGGATCTTTTCACCAGCCTTGTGACCCCGACTGACGCGTCAACGAAGAAAAATGAAGAATGAAAAAATCCCCTCGTTTTCTGCTGGTGTTGTAAAGAGGAACAACCTCGCCAAGTGTCGTATTTCAACTCTGAAAAAAATGAAGAGTGCGAAAGAGATTTCTCGGGAAGACAGATTTTCCCCCAAGGGTTTCCAAAGAGCTCTATACATTGTTCTACAGTAGCAACTTGGCAGACTATTCGCGCAACAGCCTCGTACGACGGCTCGCAGAAAAAAAACTAGTATCACGGACGCCTTCCGCTTGTTGATACGATCATGTAAACACGTCTACCGTCCAGTTATTCGATGTATTGACCGACATAAGTCCTGAAGACTGAACTCTACCAGGGTATGGATTTTTACGATGGGCCGCTTAAAACCTCTACGCACCAACGCCAACCGAGCAATAGGGAAAATCCCCATATCTCGCGAACTACAGAACTACAGCGCGTACACCAAAACTAGCTTCACCGATGTGTTTCCCTTATTGATGCGGTCATGGGGTATATGTAGCGTTTCGTGAGCTTCAGATTATTCATTGTTTTATGGTCCGAAGGTGGAGTTTTACGCGAGTCGCTGGAACCAGCTCGTACAACATAACCATCCGTAGAAAATTACAAACACCTACCTGGTAGGAAATAGAGCAGCGTGAAAACAGGTCCATAAACCGGAAGAATCAAGAAAAATAAATGCGTTTTGGTATCGCTGTGATCGCACAAATAGATACCAGGTGTACACCACTGACTGCTCTGTCGTATGAAACACCAATAGGCGCGGTCTGTTCTCTTGGGGCGCGGAATCAAAAAGAGGGCGAAACGCGCCTCGCCTAAACCTACCGGAAAAAGAGCGTTGAGTTCGCAGAGGGTTGATGTCGACCGTTTTTCGGCGCTCGTTTTTCCCGTACCCTTTTCAGGACTAGGTCCCGTTTTCGGGGGCAAACCACTCAAATTCCTAGTAGTTTGTCCCCAAAACGGGACTGCTGCAGTCCTAAAAGGGTTGTATAAAAAGGGTTAACCCTTTTAGGACCGCAGTCCCGTTTTGAGGACAACTTACTTAGAATTTGAGTGGTTTGTCCCCAACACGGGACTGCGGTTCTAAAGGTGATAACAACGGCAGGGGTCCTCAAGGACGCTACGAGTACCTTTTCGGAAGGCTCTCGACCAGATATTTCAGAACGCACCTAAACCCTTCAAGGACTGCAGCACTCCCATTTTGGGGATTAACCAGTTAAATGCCAGTATCCCCAAAACGGGACTGCAGCCCTTAAAGGCTTGATCCTGTTCGATATTTTTTTAAGCCTTCCCGTTCTGGAAAAAACCGAGCGCCGAAAATCGATCGCACCCCTGTGTAAGGTCGACGCTCCTCACGGAAATGCCATCATGTCCCTCAATATAAGGATCTTTCGCATAGAGTATTAATATTAAAACAGTGCTCATGTTCAGGGACAAATTGTGTACCTGGTAGTCCGTAGCTATCATACGGATGGTTTTTTGTACCTGGTATTTAAAAAGCAGGATATTTCTTCCTAAATATTCCTACACGACTGACGTACTGCAAACGACGATTCGACTCTATAAAAAATATTAAAACCTCACTCCTGTAGGCGTATGTAAACGGGGGTGCAGGCATAAAGTGGCCATACGTACGTACGGTAAGATACATCATACGTAGCGCCTCTCCGATAGGTTCAATTGCTGCCGGAGATAAAATGTCGTTACGTTCTTATTAATAGTGCGAACGGAATGGGCATACACAATACGTACTCACATGATATACGAGTACGCAGTATACCTGGTACACTGTTTATAGTGTACGTGCGACGTATACCTTATCACCGATTTCCAGTATCAATGAAACTAATGCCGAAATGCCTGGTACGTATGGGATGTCGCTTCTTCTTTTTTTTGTATCACAACTATACTTTCCAGCTTGTGCACCAGCCGTGGTCACAGGCGTAATCTTTTCTCTCTCCGGGCACGTGCCTATATTTTTATCGCGAATAGAGTCAATTCAACATTCCCACTACCCGTCAATTTTCATCGAATGCTGCCATTAATACCGTAACTCGCAACTCACGCTCTCGCGCTTTCCGCTGGAAAAACAATACCTGGTACCTGGTACCCGGTATGCAAGAAAAAGTCCGTCGTACTATTATTGATAGTATATATATATAACTCGGTGAGAGATGAACCCACGTACGTACATGATGTTAGTGTACTGGATCATGATGCGTAGGCCATGTCTACTAAATGCTACAAATCGCACATACTGCTGTAGTATTGCTGCAAAGCGCACAGAGTACATGCAGCAGTAGTGTCATACCAGGGTACATCCTAACCTTAAGCCTAACCTTCCACTCCAGATTTATTGGAGCCTGTGCTGTGACCACAAACTGCACTGCAGCAATGCCTTCATGCGAGAACAACGACAGCAACATCACCAACATTATATCTTACACCTGGTACCTGGTACGTCATAAAATAGTATAAGCACGTGCGGCCACCGCCGTGTTGCAACCACAACAACAACAACAACCACAGCAACCAAAACAACAACAGCAACAACAAAAACCACAACAACCACCGCAACCAAAACAACCAAAACAACATCAACAACCGACGACAACAACAACAACAACAACAACAACAACAACAACCTATATTCTACCGGGTACGTATGAAAAAAAAATAAGTACGTGCTGCCACCGCCGTGTTGCTGTATTGTGGTTCCGGCGTACTGCATCGCGAATTTCTGCCGAGGGCGCGTCCGGGTACGACGCGTTCAGCTCGATGACAAAATACCTTCAACTCGTGACATAGGTGGGTATTGCCCACTTACTACCCCTGCACGCTTTAGGGCCGGAGGCTGAATCGTACGGGGGAAAGCGCCGCCCAAGAACATTCAACCCGTCACAGCTACTATGAATCGTAATTCGTAGTAATACCCACAGCGACTGACACCGGAGACGTGTGTGTGTTCTTCACACTACAGACAGTAAACCTTTCTGTGCACCCTTCGAAGATGCAGCACAACCAGTGTCTTATGACGATTCTTCAATCCTAGAGAGATGCAAGCAGCTGTGGTCACAAGACTACGGGACAGAGATATCCATACGTAAGCAGTTATATGCAGTAACCAGAGTAGACAACGCAATGCCATGTCATCGTCGTACTTTTTATTGTGGTCTTGACATGCGCGATTGTTGTTACTGCTGTTGTCCTCACATCAACTCTTGAATCAAAGAGTCCGTGGTGGCTACGTACACAGAGGTGCCGGAGTCTTATTAATACGAGGAAGATCCGAAAAACCACAAACATAAAATCCGACTGGCAAGATCGACGCTTCCCACCTGAAAACACGCGAGACGAAGAAGGCGCACACACGGAAGGTATCAATGTGCAAAATGCACTATTAATATCAAAATATTACTAACATGGCCACAGGTACCCACTCAATTACAGCGTACCTGTTAGAGTTCCCCCGTTCCCACAACTAATCAACTCGTGGCTACTGACTGCAGCTGTTGCTGTCTGGAGTGCTGCCTGCACCGTACGAAACGCACGGTAGATATGAACACAGAGGAACACGCCTGCTATCTGATATGCATATTCCATAACACACACACCACATTGACCTGAACAATACCCGCGCTGACACTCCATATATACAAATATACTACTTTCCATAGTCAATAGTCCGCATCTCTTTAGTAGAATGTGTATGCCGTGCCTGCCGTATCCAGTACGATGAAATGGCATTGTATTGTCGACCCTGCTTACTGCATAACAATGCAGACATGCCATTGCATTTTCTACTCTGCATAACAATGTAGTATCTCTTTATCAATAGCGTAGTTTTGTGACCACAGAGCTTATACCATCCCTTTAGGACTAATGCCTTCACAAATGTGTTCAACCCGGTCAACCGCATCGTCCTGCTCGCGAGCACCATCGCAAAACTCAGGCAAGGAAGTAGTGAATATGTCGACTCTTACGGATTGAGAGTAACCCAAGCTTATGCACGACTCCTAGCCGACGCCAAACGCACCGATCCTCAGAACGTCTGGCCATACAAACACGCGTGGTACACCTCACTGATGGCTACTTTTGAAAATGGTTATGATTCCCAAGATATGAGTTGAGCAAATTCGCAAAAACCCTTCCCTCACATACCAACCCTCACGTACGCTCGCAAAAAAAACACGAAACAAACGCCTTACGCGGATCACCCCCCCCCTTCCCGGCCACGTTTGCACCGGCCCTCACTGGCACATCCCCTGGTCCCCACCGGCCGCTGATCACCTCAACGGCCAACATTGAGAAGGCGATCGTGCCGAAGCTCACAGCAGTCCGGGGCCGCGGCAAAGGCGTCACATTCGAAGCCGGCCACCCCAAGGATTACAAGGCTAAAGGTCGCCGCCGGGAAGGAGTGTGACTACCCTAAGTGTCGCCACCACGACTCGCACTCGCGCCCCCGAGTGCCGGTTGGCGAAACCACATGCGGAAAAGGGATGGGTGGTCACTAAGACCGATGGGTGAGGGGGCGCGCGCCGGTTGCCTCACACCGGTTCGTGGAGTAGATTAGCTAGGAGCCACCGAGCTCGCGGTACAAACGACAGCGCAAGTAGCTAGCGAAACCGTAGCACGCGTCGGTAGACCTGATGATGAGAGCAGGGACAAGCGCGGCCGAAAAACGAGCGCCACCCCTCTGACGAACACCCGTGCTGGGCAACTACATTCAGACAGCCATTCGAATACTGGACAGTAACAGACTTGGCAAATAAGCAGCAGGTTCCGAGCGTTTTTGCAGGACAGCATGGAGTGGGGCACGCCCCAGCAACAACAAGCAGACTCGAGGGGAGCAGCCAGCGTCAAGATGCTACGTTTTCAGCTTCAGTGGTATCGCAAGCCTTGCATGTTTCTGACGTGTACCGCAATTTAAATGAGAAGGATCACCATCAAGTTTTTTCATCATGCGACGCCGGTCAGGAACAACACTTTGATGCTTTCCACGCATCAGCAATAAGTGGGTGTCCCGAATATTCCAAGGTTTTGAACTCGTCGAAACTCGTCCGAGTAAAGGCCAGAGTAAACAATCATCTAGCGCACAGTGTCACCATTGATACAGCAGCCGATGAACCGTGCATTTCTGCTACCTTCGCTCAGACACACCCCACTATAAAATACTCTGAAATTTTGAGAGTGCCCGCGGGAGCGATCAACATCAGCAGTGCTGATGGCTAAGCCTCTCAAAAAGTTAGGATACGTGCCTTTTGAACTGACGTTAGCTACCAGTCGAGGCGCTTGTGTTGTTTTCTTTAGGGCCAGACATTATGCTACTCGATAACACCATCATGAACGCCTTCGGAGGCGTCCTCGATTGGAGCACGGGGCATTTGTTGTTCAAAACATAGCAAGTCAAAATCTAAGCATCTCACCGTAGAGTGAACGTTACGGCACACCCCGAGAATACCGCGACAGCTCAGTGCTCCGTCGTCTCAGTCCATACTCGTGTCGAACCAGCACCGGTGTTTTTGGTAAACAAATGCTGCATCCCCCCTCAGAGTGAGATGGCAGTACAAGTAGAATCGGTGAAAACATCAGCCGTAACCACTGCTGCGCTATTGGAAGCGACTGATCGTCAAGGTCGAGGACTTTGGATCGTCCGCTGTACCAGAAGTCTTTCAATTCATGATATTACGAGGGACCGTGGTGAATAGGACCAAATCTTGATAGTAAAAATAGGGAATTACATTGGTTTTTGTGTGTACCGTAGGTCCTATTTACTATGGTCCCCCGTAATAGTTGCTCGTACGGTGCGCCATTGGTCGGCCACAAATAAAACAGCAGTCGTCCAAACCACGAACCCGTCCCATCAATACGTATACTTAGAACGGGACTCGTTGCTAGGACACATTGGACCCGTATCAGTAGTATAGACAACACGGCCCGTGCAATTCAGACCGACAGCAGGACAATAGAATCTACGCGCAACGATTTCCGTGCGGCGCTTACAAAATCATTTGATAACACCACGTTCACACCTGGCGAATGCGCACAAGTGCTGGAGCTATGCACAAAATACAGAAGAGTTCTTCCTCTGTCGCGATAAGAGCTATTACGGGGGACCATAGTTAATAGAACCAAATGTTGTTAGTAAAAATGGTCAAATATATAGGTTTTTATGTATACCATAGGTCCTATTAGCTATGGACCCCCGTCATAGGTAGATGCACCCTAGCCGAAGCAACGTTTCCTCTTGAACCTGGAACACGCTCTGTAGACAGAACCCCGTACCGGGGGAACTCCCGCGTCGAGGAGACTATCGACAAGTGCGTGAGTCAAATGGAAGAAGATCGAAGCATTGAACAGCGCCCTAGTCCCTGGGGTTACGCAGAAACTATAGTCGCAAAATCAGACGGCACTCCTCGGTTCTGTGTAGATTACAGGTCGACAAAAAAAAAAAATGAACAAAAAGTCATGGGCTATGCCCAACTTAGAAAGCCAACTTGACACGGTCGGAGTATAACGGTGTGCGGCATACGAAATGCAAATCATCAAATACCAGTAGCAGCCAGCGAACAAGGTAAGATTGCTTTTGTCACGCAGAATGGGAAGTGGGTCTTCGAAGGCCAACTCTTTGGTATAGCTAACGCACCGTTTCTGTTCTCGCAAGTAATGGCATTAGCTGTCGCACACTTTGGTCTGAAAAGTGGTCTCTTGGTATATATGGACGACTGTATATGTTGTTCATCAACCTGGAAAGGCCACCTACAACTGCCAGAAAACATGTTCCAAGAATTGCAAGCAGCCCGCCTCACACTGAAACTTGGGACACATACGTACCGCCGACGGAATTCGAATCGGTGAGGATTGGGTAAGCTGTAGTTGACCTGCCGACGCCTAAAACCATTAAGGAGTTGCGGTCAGTATTGGGAATGGTTAAATTGTTCGCAAGTTCGTACTAAACTCAGGTATTAATAGCATCATAGCACCCCTGGTAGCCCTCACGAGGCCGTCAAGGGGGGTGCTAAACGTTGGGGCCCAGAACACGACCAGGCGTACGCAATAGTGAAACACTTGCTCACCCAGGCGCCCGTGCTACAGTTTCCCGATTGTTGTCAAGACTTTGCGATATACGTTGACGCTTCAGAGGCAGGCGCAGGGGCATTTCTCGCCCAGCAGAAAGGCGACGACCTCGTATTAGCGACATGCTTTAGTCAACGCTGTAACGAACGCCAACGCCACCACTCTGCTACGCTCACAGAATATTACGCTGTTGTGTTGACAATACAGCGCTGGCAGCCCTACCTATTTATGGGGACGACACTTTGTGCGTGTGGCGGATCATGCGGCACCAAGGTACCTATACTCAATGCCAGACACATCGAACATTGTAACACGCTTAGCAATCGCATCACAGTTAGTCGTATGATTTCACCGTCCAACACAAACCCGGTAGGCTACATGTGCCGGAAACGAATGTTTGCGTTTGAGCACCAGCAAAAAATCGCCGTGCCGTCCCTCGCACCCATTTGCCGGCACGTACCAGATGACCCTCAACTACGAACAGCGCGAACTCCTCGTCTTTGCCAAATCTCCGCCGACAAACTGCTTAAAACCAGGATCAGTATGCAGCAATAGAGAGCTGTTTAGGGTGAAATCAGTCTTCGTGAGCGCGACAACTGTTTTCTTGTCCAGTCGGTCAAGAAAAACTCCGCTCAGACTCAAGCAGCAGAGTAATGCCCGTACCTTGTTAACACTCAGCACGCAGACGCGCTCATACCCGAGAAAGAAACGAAAACAACCATGTTTTTCCATCCAGTACAAGACTGACATTTGTTCAAATCGCAACTTCCGGGGAACCTTCGAAAAGGGAGCACATTTCGCGATTAGCTGGTGGTACCAGAAACCCTTGCTGGTCTTATTATGCACGCTTACCACGACCACGTCATGTCAGGAGAAGACCTCGTACCCAGACCTACTTAAGCAAGATCCGCCAGAAGTGTTGATGGCCTATCATAAGCCGCGGCGTGCGAGATTGGTGCGAAAAATGCCGAGCTTATCAACGACGAAAAACAGGACACATCAGACCCATGTCCCCGACAGGTCATTTGCCTGTCGAGCGGCCGTTTCACAGAATATCGGTTGACTTGGTGGAATACAAATCGGTATCAACTTCGGCCGCAGAGGTTGAATGAAAGTATACGAAGTATTCTCTCGGTGGACCAGCTGACACGATTCGCAGTGCTACTGCCGGCACGTGATAAGGCGGCCGACACAGCAGTTTGTGCTATCATTGAACGAATAATTGGTATTTCCGGCCCACCAGAGACCTTGCACTCACATCAAGGCCCCGACTTTGAAAACAGGGTAATATACCACTTGCAACGAATTCTAGGATACCAAAAGACACGAAAGACGCCGTATCGACCTCAGGGCAATTCAGCATCAGAACGCGTACAGTCCACCATGCACAACATGCTGGCCACGCATAGCGCAATAGATAAAACGCAACTAGGCATCGCTCTTACCGTTCGTCCAATTAGCTCATAACACGAGTTTCAGTTCTACGATACATGAGACGCCATTTTTCTTAATGTCCGGGCGACAACCTCGACTTCCAGTCGATATAGTTCTCGGGATTCCTCATGTAGGAAGAACAGCACACACCGAAGAATTCGCACGAAATACGGGGAACAATATGCAAATCGCTTTTTGAGCTACTGTAGTACGCAGAAATCTAACCGAGCGAGCAGACAAACAGGCAGACAGTAGCAGCACACTCAAACCGTACCCCGTGTTCCAACCGGGACAGGAAATACTTTGTGTACAAACCGTACCAGGACGCGGATGGTACCGACCCAAAACTGCTGCTACCATGGCGAGGACCCCATGTCGCCTGCTCACAATTATCACCAATGGTGTATAGAACAAGACTTTCGGAAAACACAAGAGAAGTGTACGCCCACCTTGCCCACACCCAGCCCTACCTCGCACGGGAAACACAGCCAGCACCTCATTTTGATAAACTTGCGGCATTGTTTTCAGGGAAACCAATGCCCTTACCCTAATTGGACCATCCAGACGAGGCTCAACTTACAATTGAATCCTACGTCGTAGACAGGGCAGTAGATCATAAACGTGAGCCTGGCAGAAAACCCCCCACAACTACAAGTACCGCCTGAGGCTTCGAGGGTACGGCCCGGAGTCCGACCTGGAGCATCGCGCAGACGAAAGACCCCAATGTAACCAAGTTATGGCCGCATACCGAGACCAGGAAGGTTTGCATATAGCGATAATAACCAAATTATTCGCACCCCCTCCCTTCTCTCGGGAAACGGAAGCGTAGAGCAGGCGAGGGACGAGCACAAACTGAGACAGCGCTTAACAAGTTCTCAGCTTGCTCAGCGGCGCAAACAAAATCACGAACAAGTTGGCAAACCACAGCTGGCTCAGCTGTAGGCATAAGAGTCAACAACGGTGATGAGAGTACCACCATCAGACATGGCAAACATGCTCGCCAACCTATCATGATCTGACGGGCACCCTAACCGGCATTCCGATGGGATTAGCCGGGGCAAGGAGACGCTAACAAAAAGGTTGTGCCCACGGTACTGGGGCTGTAACAAGCATCTCACTGCATGCCCCGGCCCAATACTTGGCGAAAATTAGGACAACACAGCAATTCCACCGTTTTGTCACAGAATTGTTCGAAACAAATCTCCAACACATAGGGAATGGGGGCCACGCGACTCCGCGCCGCTTAAAACGAAGGCACCAGTTGATGCACTTAGATCAACCAAGTCAACTTCGCGTGATAGCCCAACAAATCACGAAAATTATGGCTTGGCTGCCCGTGGTTCTCAGAACAGAAACCACGAGGAGCGCGCCAACAGTACGTGTGGCCACACGGAACTAGTGCGTTCAGATAAGATTTGGAATTCCCCGAACTACTCCAGCATACGCTGTCAGCGAGCAAGCTCGAAAATCTGCGCATCTTCGCTAGACCGGTGTTTACTCAACACCCGTGTTTACTAAACACGTCAGCTATAAGGAGTGGATCCAAGCATATAGCAACTGATGTGCCTCAATCCGATAGATTAGCACCCTGCTTCCTGAATTATTACGTAGGGGCCATAGTAAATAGGACCAAATACGGTTAGTAAAAAGAAGCAAATACATATTTTTTTTTGTATAGCGTAGGTCCTATTGACTATGGTCCCCCGTAATAATCATCCTCCCGATGCCCGCCACAAGACCATCCCCAGCTAAGATGGGCTTGAGGTGAATAAAGAGGGCGCAAGGTGGAACACAGGATCGGAGATACCTATCGTAGATCTCGTATCACGCACGCGCGAAACGACACGTCAACGGTCAAGCAGTATCAGATCTCGGGCCACGAGCGGTCTCACACATAGACGGTATTGACCCGTCCCCGGGAGATTGCTATCAGGGGGTTATCTCGCCGCAAGACTGGCGGAACCTAAGTCCTCTCCATCGAGTCAGACACCTGCTGTAGGTCTAGCATCCCCTTGCTAAACATACGAGAGAACTCTGCTCGGCTCACGTCCGCCGTAACGACGGCTACAAGGGATCCTCGCTTTTCGAGGCTCCTCCGCGACTGCATCGGCTCCGACGGCCAACAGAGATTTAACATACGTGCAGCCCTATAGTAATAGCACGACTTAAACTTACTAGTATACGTACATACATACCAGGGAGGTAAGGTTTATAGGATGCTTTCAAATTTATAGTATATGCGTGTGTTCTTCACATTGAACCGTTCTTTCCACCCTTCGACATCCAGCACAACCAGTATAAATGCCTATTCTTCAATCCTAGAGACCACAAGCCCTGCGGTCACGAAACTACGCCACAGAGATACTACGTAGCTATTCAGTAAGCACAGCAGTAGACAATGCAATGCCATGAGATCATAGTGGATACGAAAGGCACGACATACCCATTCTATGTAAGAGAGAAAACAAAAAGTACTAAACATAAAAAAAACAAAATCGAAAGAGAACAAGGAAAAGTAAAAGAATAAACGGTCGTGCCTCCCCCCAGGGTGTGTGTGCGTGTTCTTCACATAAAACCTCTCTTCTACATACTCGTCGACATCCCGCAAACCCAGTGGTATCGGGGGGTTCCCGAAGCAGCCGGACGGTTCATGGTGAGGTGGCACGAGAATGAGGCACAGATGAGTAGGCATCGCCGCGCATCCGCTGTGGGTGGTGTCCAAGAGGATGAGGGGGGGGAGGAGTGGAAGGAAACTCGACCAAGGGAATGCGGGGAGGGGGGGGGACAGGAGGAGTCGAAGGGAAACCGCGGTGGACGAAATTCGGAAGGAGATGGCAGACAGGGTAGCAAGGGACCAGGCCGACTAGGAAGTAAAACATGTCTACGCTACTCGTGCCACCAACTGGAGCAGCTGGTTCGAACGTGGTCTTCCCTTGTCTTCTTTTTCTTGCGTTTGATCCTCTGTAATTTTCATTTTATTTTTATTTTTTCTCCTTCTTTCTTCTATAAATAGGCCTTAAGAAAGGAGTCGTTTCGCGTGGGTGGATGACGAGCCTGCTTCGCTTGTTTCGTATTGTCTAACGCTGAGGGGCGGAGCGTAGTTGACTAACGCAGGACGAAGACGGCAGGCAGGGTTCGTAGCAAGGTACCAGGCGGACTAGTCGGGAGAACCTGCCTATGCTACTCGTACCACAAATTACTGCATCTACCTGGAGGGTGCTTTGTGCTTCGGTTTGCTTGATATTTTCCCTTGGTTCTTAGTATTACTCTGTTTAGAAGCAGTGATATTTTTCTTGAACTCGTTTTTTTCAAGTGTCTGCCACATCCCCTGCGGAGAGGGACGACAGTTTTATTCCTATATTTCTTCCTTTTTCCTCTTTCTCTTTCGATTTGTCTTTCGACTTGTCTTGTTTTTTTGTTTGTCCTTGTTTTCTTTCGTTTCTCTATTTCATAGAATGTGTATGCCGTGCCCATCACACCCAGTACGATGACATGGCATTGCATTGGCTACTGTGATTACTGCATGCATGACAACGTTGTATCTCTGTGGCGTGGTTTCGTGACCACATATTTTGTATCTCTCTAGGATTGAAGAATCGGCACGGACACTGGTTGTGCTGGATGTCGATGGCTAGAAAGAACGGTTTAATGTGAAGAACGCACACAGAGTCCGTGCTGGTTCGTCCTCCTGGAGAGATAAAAGCTCTGGGGTCACAAACCACGACGGAGAGGTCGTAAGTACATGTGAATGCACTACACTAGGGATCAACATATTTCAAGTACATATTCGTGCGTACATGCCCGGTGTGCTACTACCTCCACCCCCGGGATCGAAACTACCACCGCTGCTCCACCTTCAACCAGGTGTGGGTGGCTTCTTGCGTTCAGCACATAAAGCCGTCATGTCTACCCGTCGACATCCAGCCCAACCAGTGTCCGTGCAGATCCTTCAATCCTAGATAGAGATGCAAGCTCTGTAGTCACAACACTGCGACACAGTGTAGGTACTACGTTGTCGCGCAGTAAGCAGAGAGTAGACAGAGCGAGAGTGCGATGTCCCATCATCGTACTGGGTACGAGAGGCACGACATACCTGTTACGTACACATTATATGGAAGAGAAAAAACTCAAAAGGAACAACCAAAAACGAATCGGAAGAAAGCCACTGATTGCTGTGCCTGGAAACGTAAGGACCGTTTGACTGCTAGGACAGCAGTCCCGTCTTGGGAACCAAGTACTTAGAATTTGAGAGGTTTGTCCCCAAAACGACCAGAACGGTCGAACCGTTTTGGGGACAAACTACTTAGAAATTGAGTGGTTTGTCCCAAAAACGGGACTGCTGTTCTAAAGGGGTGGAGACGAAGAAATATACACACACCGTTTCTTACACTTATGGACAGCGTGGTTGTTGTTCTTCTTACCTTAACTCTCAAATCATGGAGTCCGTGGTCACACGAAGGTGTTGGAGCCCTAGAAATATCCGAAGACTATCAAAAAACAAAAAACGGCTGGGTATAAACCTATAAACGAACCAAAATATACACCAGGTATATATATAAATGTATATACATAAATATATCATACCGTATATCAGGTACACTAATAACACGCAATTCAGAGCCGATTCTCTCCAGAACTAGGCTGTAGGGATGGACCACACAACGAAAAAGGCAGCTTTGGAAAGATCCCGAACGAAACCTTTCCAAAGCCGCATCGCTCGGCGTATTATTTTCTACTTTGCTTATCTTCGTCGTCCACAAAAAACAGCTTGAAAAAATCGTCAGAGCCGGTGTGTTAGGGTCGCTTTTAGCGACACATATTTGGCAAAAAACTTGCCAAAATAGCAAGTTTTCGGACATTCGGATTTGCCAAAATAGCAAGTTTTTTGCCAAGCTTTTTCATGGATATTCCCCGAGCACTTCGTTGGCAAGTTTTTCGACATTTGGACTTGCTATTTCATTTGGCAAGTTTTTAGCAAAACTTGAAAGCCCAAAATTCCAAAAAACTTGCTATTTTGGCAAGTTTTTTCATTGTTGTTAAAAACGCCCCTTATCCTGCGTGTAATACGGCAGTAGTTTCAAAAGCCCGTCATACGAAGGTTCGGCTCCTCATTATGAATAGGTCGTAGGCACTCTGTAGTTTCGGCATCCTCTACTCTTTGCGCGGGCAGCAAACTTAGAATCTTAAAGCAGCACGTAGTCCGCTGAAGCCGTTGAAAAATTGGAAGTTGCAACCGACATGCATGGGTGCCGTGTGCTTTGTTCTTCCTATGCTATGTGCTTGCGCCCGTTTATATGCTTCAGGTGCAGTAAGTTACTACTGTATATAACCGCATGTATCTGATACGTACGTGCACGGTCCTCACTTATTTTTTTGTCTGAGGTGTAGATGTGCTTCAGTTATCATGTGTATTATTCTTCGCTCGCCATTATTGTTGCCGAGGTATTTCTTCCACTCCAGAGTTTTTATTGGAGCCTGTCCTGCGATCACGGACTGCAATGTGTTGTGGCGATGAGTTAATGTGAGAACAGCAACAACAACAACACCAACAACCACAACATCAACCACAACAACAACAACAACAACAACAACAACAACAACAACAACAACAACAACAACAGTAATACCCACAGGTAGTCCGCAGAAGCCGTTGGAAAGTAGGAACTTGGAACCGGCAAGGGTGCCGTGTGCCTTATGATTTGTGTATTATGTGCTTGCGCCCCATGATTTGAAGGTCAGCATACGCTCTACGCGCGCAGTGAGTTACTACGGCGGTACCTGGTATAAAATAACCGCAGGTGGTCCGCAGAAGCCGGTGGAAAGTAGAAGCCGGCATGGGTGTGTGCGCCTTATTATCATGTGCTCGCGCTCATGACTTTGGGGCTCACTTGGGTCTGCTTGCACCTGATTTTCACCTCTATAGGCCTCGTCAGCACCGGCTAGAATTTGGCCGTATAAACCAATGTGAGCAAAGATGTCCGGAGACATGTCAAGCAAGGCAAAACGTGCGCTGTCCAGGGTTTAGGGCCGGGTGTTCCACACTTAAACCTAGCAGTTTGGTGGAAGTTTGGTGTCGGTCAAGGCATGTCAAGGCGAAGTTGCTGCTTGTCAAGGGGTGAAAGCGCTGTCTCTTGGCATCTTTTAATGTGAGAACAGCAACAGCAAGGTCAACATCAACATCAAGAGCATGATATCAACCCCGACCACGACATCAACAACAAAAACGACGTCAACAATGGCACAATGATGACGATGACGACGACGACAACACAACGTAGACAACTA
Source organism: Nereocystis luetkeana (assembly GCA_031213475.1). Classification (NCBI taxonomy): domain Eukaryota; class Phaeophyceae; order Laminariales; family Laminariaceae; genus Nereocystis; species Nereocystis luetkeana. Next base: position 2,018,975 of record JARUPZ010000013.1, on the reverse strand, counting down.
CAACAACAACGAGAACAAACCATTACGGGGGACCATATAAACACGACCAAATATTGTTAGTGAAAATAGCGAAATATATACCTGGAAATATATATATTGTGTGTACCGTATCGTAGGTCCTATTTAACATGGACCACAATAACCATACAATAACGACCAAAACAACTAGTGTTGAGTATCGTACCGAACCTTTCGATAAATCGTTCGATAAAATATATATTATCCTGAAGAAAGTTCGGTACTTCGACAACAGTTTCGATAATTCGACAAACAATAGCAATAATAATAACAGCAACAACCACAACAACGACAACAATCAATACAACAGCAAAAAGAACAACAACAATAGCCAGAACGACCACAGCAACAACAAAAAAAAACACAATTGCTACGTATCGGTTTGCAGCCAACTGGCTACCACTCCGACCGCGAACAAGCCCCCCGTTTCAACTCTGATATCGCTATCAAACGGGGCTTGCATTCCCCGTCAGAGCGGTACTTTTGATTCGGACTGCCAGTAGTAGTTTCGTTTCCCAGAGGTGCCGAATGTCCGACGTATTGGGTTTCCATGCTCGTAGAAAGGAATGTTGAATTCGGGATACATGGTTTCTTGTTTGGGCGGGGGGGGGGGGGGGTCTAGATAGGCCGGCGAGGGCTGTTTTGGCTGGCTTTTCGCTCACCAGGCAAGTCGGCTGGCTCGGCTTCACCAGCCGACTTTTGCCGACTGAATTCAGTTGGTTTGGCTTACGGCACCTACCGATTAGCTACGATATATTGGTCGTGAAATCCTCCCGACTCCCGGCTCTACCAAAAGGATCTAACGGCAGTCCCTAACGAACAAAACAAAACACGATTCGTGAAATACTTGTCGTGACTCGTGATTTTTTCGTCGTCACGACGAAAAAAAGCACGACCCATGACGCTATTTTGTTTTAGCTTTCCCCCCAAAAAAACACAATCACGATTCGCGACATTAGTCGTGTCTCGAAATACGCCTGATCAAGGCACTACGCAATCCACGCGCACCAACGGTATCCGAAGGTCGGTAGAGGAGATGGCAGACTCTGCTTCGTACGCCGCTCGTGGACAACGGGCGGCTACCCAAAGACACCGCTGGGCGCGGGCTAACGAGCAGGTTGTGGCCTCGAAAGTTCGAGGACAAGGAGCCCCACCTCGAATACAAACGCAAAAATGACCTGTGGATGCCACAGGCCAGGCAGGGCAGACGCCCTGCGATATGGAACGTCGCGAACCGGGATTGGTCGACGATCGGTGAAATTGAAATCTCGCAGGCTGGGCCAGGCTTGGGCCCGTGATCCGACCATATCACGGGCGGGGCCAGGCGCGGTCGGCCTGGCCCGGCTTGGCCGTGACCTACTCGCGAGATTTGGCTCCACCTGCAAAAATCGTTGGGTTTGAAACATCGGATTTTTTACAACTTGAAAATATCCCGAAACATGACGTGTTTCGGCTTTTCTCCTTAGAACTGAAATGTCACAGATCGTGATCTTTTGTCATGCCAAAAAGTCGCGAACTGTTCATTTTTCTTCGGTTCGCTAGGAACGACCCTAACTACGGTAGTCCACCGTACGCGTCCTGTGTACCGGTATTGTTGCTGTAGATGAAATGGCATGCAAGACCACACACGGGTGATAATATAACACACGGGTGATAATATAACACACGGGTGATAATATAACACACGGGTGATACTATATCACACGGGTGATAATGTAACACACGGGTGATAATATAACACATGGGTGATAACATGACTCACGGGTGATAATATAACACACGGGTGACAATATGACATATGGATGATGCGATAATACACTCCTAGGGACGGTTCTCTCTTGACAATGGGGAAAGAGAGAGAATGAACAGACGCCGAGCGAATACGCGTCTATTGTGGAAAAAGACGACAAGTCGACATCTTCCACAGCCACCATTTTTCACGCCGTGTTTGTCTGCCACCACTTGTTCTGGGAAAAAGTCAGGTCGGAACTCCGTGCCATCCACAGGGGGTGTGATACCTTGTGTTGTACGTATACGTACTCATCCTAGGGGGGTGTTATTTTGCTAGCTATGCACATATTATATTATTTATAAAACGAATCGCAATCACCCTCCGCGGAACAGTCGAAAAATCCACCTATCGTCTCGGCCTGCGACCGACATCCGTTCGCCTCCGGTGTCCGGTTCTCGCCCTTCCTGTTTGTCCTCTCTCTTCGGGGTTGCGTTCCCCGGCCCTTGTCGGGTTTATTCCCGCACGCGCACTCTCGGGGTCGAGCGCCGCCGCCGAGCGCGGCGAGCCTGAAACCGTCAGATCTTGCGAGACGGCGGGACATCGACGTGCTTTCTTCGAGACACCGAGGTTCTCAAGGCTCCTCCTGGAGATATGTTTGTAGGCCGATGGTCTCCTTCCGCAAACATATTTTGATAATTTCAGAAAATGGTCTTACACATTCGGCAAATCAATTTCAAATATGACAAATATCAGAAACAAAACTTGCATCGTACGGCTTCGATGTCGGCTTGGGGTCTCGCCCCGCCGCCGAGCGCGGCGACGCTGGACTACGCTCGTTCCGTCGGGGCTTGCGGAGATGACGAGATATCGAACTTTAGTTGCTTCCACCTGGGGTCTCACCCCACCACCGGGCACAGGAACCCTGGGCTCCTTCAGGGTGTGTCTAAACAGAATAAAGAATCTCCATCGAAAATCGAATTCATTCCGATTTCGATAAAAATTAGCCGAGGTGTCCGAACAGCATCGAAAAGTGAAAATAGAAATCCAGGCGAAAGGCGACGGAGAGCACAACCTACTAGCCCGTTCGCAACCGTGCAGTTATGCCGGCAGTCTAGCGCTCGGCAACACAGAGCCACCACAGAGGCAGACGAACGCGACGGCAATCCGATTCCGGGAGGTCGTAGGGCCTCCCATGGAGGTGGTGGCGCGTCCAACGTTAGCGCCCGGAGGTCAAACTTGAAATTATACTGAGAACAAACTTCCGACCTCGTTCTCGACGGTATCATCCTCAATTTTCCTCAAACTATGCTCGCTCTGGCTCGAACGCCGGGAAACGAGGGCCCGAGAACGTCGGGACTGATGTTGTGGTTCGCCTGCTGGCTGTTCACGGGGGGTCTGCGCGGCTGTGTTGCCGTGCTAGCTGTGAGCTGCATGCTGTGTACGGCGGTCCTGATGTGATATTTCCATGTGGCTGCGCTGGCCAGTAGGTCGCGCTGAATTGTTGCTGTTCGTGCTTTCGATTTCCTTTTCGATTTCCAGCTGTCAAGTTTTAGATTTTGGCATTGGGTTGTAAATCGTTCATTTCCTCGGAACCAAAAAAACGAAGGGGAACATGTTTTGACCAGGGACCAATCAGCGCCTTGTTTATCATCATTTCGATTTTCGATTTCGATTCTGTTTAGACACACCCTCAGTCAGAATTTCTCGGGAACCCGCTTTTATAGTTGCGGTGGGATACGAGTACTATCCTTTTAAGCTTTACTTTGAAGAAAACTCAGCATAGTTTTGTTTTTCGCGATGTACTTGAAACGCATACTGCAGACAGCATAATACCGCTGTGTCTGCTGTATACCACGGCGGTTGTACAGCAGCACCAGCAGCAGTATCCCACTCGGTGAAATTCCGCGGTTCAACTAAGCCTTGCCACTCCTACAGGAGCAGTACGCATGAATAGGGCAATGAAGGTATACTGATGAGCACGGGCAGTGCTGGAGGGTTCGATACCGCTCATACTGCTGTTGAGTTTATTCACAGGACTTTCGGGGTTCGAAAGCGGCGTTTGGTATGGTTGCGTCTTGAAGAATAGTAATAATACTTCGGCCGCCTCAGAGTTGACTGTATGTGGTACTCTTGATATGAATAGTACTGCTTATTATCCTGGAAGTACTCGCAGTCTGAGAAAACAGTGAGACTGAGAATGTCTACCAAGTGAGAAATTAGGGTGAGAAACGAGACTGAGAATAGAAATACAACAAAAACGATTTCGCCAAGATTTTTTTACAACATACTGATAATGAGACTTATGAAGGAATAACATCATTGACCCTGAGAACTTAGACCACTGTGATAGGTAGACTACAGCAGAAATGGAACACCGGGAACGACAAAGAATGCATTTCTGAGGACTGGCACTAAGAAATGAGCTTGATAGCTGAATATCAGCAATTATTTAGCATTGCCGTCTTCCTGCGACACTTCGCATTAAGTAAATTATGCGGGTATCAGATACCGAAAGATCAGCGAGCGCCGATATTGTCGTATATACGTCATAGGTTATAGATGTAAACATACTTCCTGCCGGTAATAAACAATGCACAGGAATATTTTCCTATTCGAATAATGGGTGCCAGCGGATGCCGGCACCCATGTGGAGCTCTTGTACGTATATACTATCCCATGCGGCGTACTATCTCGCGTGGTATTCCTATGTATTTACACTATCCCAGCGGGTGCAATAGCCTGCTTGAAATACGGCGATATCACGTTGGGTCGGAAAGTATTTAGGCTCGTTTTTACCGACGCATATTTAGCAAACAACTTGCTAAATTTCCTTATTACGGAGATTTTTAGTTGCCAAAAAAGCAAAAAAATGCCAAGGTTTTTAGGCTATTTCTGTTCTGCTTCGTTGGTAAGTTTAAGGAAAGTGATATTTGCTATGTGATTTGCTATTGTAGCCCAATAACGCCCACACAAGGCTGTACAAACCGGACCACCCCACAACGCCCTGCGCTAGACTCGCTCTAAGTTATGTAGTAGAGGGAGATACAAAGGATACCCGTTGGCATTGATCACATCGATGATAGGGCTGGCGACACTGGCCGTGAGCCCCGTGTGGATGCAACATGGGTGCAGTTTTGTGCGGGGGCTAGAAAACAATCACGAAAACAGCAGCCGTCCCAGCTTTTCCCAGGGGATTTTGGCCGGGCTGGAAGGACTGCCGACCTCTGAGGTACGTGGGCTGTGCGTGGAGTCCTTTCTGCGGCAGCATCCATTCCATAGAAAGCGTCGGCGTGCCGTCGGCTATCTGCTGCTGCTACTTTTATGGGTCTGAATAAAATCTGAGGGCGTTATGATGCGAATATTTGCCAAATATTGCCACATATGCAGCGTCTCACGATAGGAGGTTTTGGCAACTTTATGGAAATTTTGCCAAAATAGCAAGTTTTTTGCTATTTCATTAGGTCGTTAAAAACGGCCCTTAGGGGACTAAGAGCGAGAAGCCGGAGCGCTTAGAGGCAGTAGAGGAGGAAAGCTCTCCGGAGGCAGACTAAAAACGGCAAACATACCGACTTCGAAGTACTATACCAGGTGTGTATACCAGGTATATGCGTAGAAGCAGCAGAACAAGATATGGATACTCGTACGTATATACACGAGGAAAACAACAGCACGTAAACAAACGTTTGCACGTATCATACGCGAAAGCTGTCCTCCCGACAAGAAGACAACAAACACGTTCGTATGACACACGAATATGCGTACGTACGTAACCGAGCTGCTTGTACAGGAGACAATCGTACATACATTTTACATTTTGAGGGGGAAAAGCACAAACACGTAAACAAATGTGCGTAGTACGTATATAAGCAAGCTGCTTGTTTACCAGGTAGGAGATAGGACACGCATATCATACGTACATACACCACTGACGGAGATCGGGATTGGGATCGACAGCTGTTTTCGCGATCTCATCTCTCAACTTGGGGGATAGAAGATCGGAAACTTGCGGCGCTGATCACTGGCGTAACATATCATGCCAAACCATACGAATAAAAAAACACTGCGACGGTAAACAGACGTGCTTACGTAAGCAGTAGCCAATGTGCGTACGTAAGCAGCAGCACAGGGCACCTGCATGCAGGAGACATGCCTAAATAGGAAGCAGTAGCAGAGGACACCTTCGTACTGTATAATATATATACAACTTGAGCAAGAAATGACCACAAGAGCGGGAAACAAACGTGTCTACGTAAAAGCCGCAACACAGGGCACGTACAACATAGAAAAACAAAAACAACAAAAGCGGTATCGCAAGCAATCGCGACTACGTGAAAGTTGTAGTACAGGACACGCACGTGCTTGTTGTGAATGAATAGGGTACTCGCATTTTTATTGTATTTACTTACAGCCGTAGTATTTTCTTCTTCCCATTTATTATCATCGCCCTTGCTTTCGCCCTCTCCCTCCTGTTCGTGATTCAGATCAACCATTAGGTCACACTCCTTCCTCCTCACCACTACGGTTTTTGCCTTGGAAGGCGTTTTTATCGCGAGAGGACTTCAGCCCTTGCTTCCCTCGTCGACTCGCGTCGAATTGCACCTACCCACGCTACGAGCTCTCAGGCCAGTTCTTATGCAGCCGGAAACATTGATTGAAAAAGCCGATTTCCGATCGGAGACCAAAACAAATGTCTTTCTTATGCGGATGAAAAAGCGCCTTTTCTATCCATTTTATTTTCGATTATGATTTCCAACTGGACCAGACAGTCGAGAAAACTGAGATTTTCGATGCAACACGCCAGTCGGATTCATGCATCGGAAATGGTCGAAAGTCCCGCCGCATACGTACTCGTACGAGTATCACACACCCACACGACAACACGACATACGACACAACCCCACACCACAAGTGTTGATCGACGCTGGCTTGCCTGCAGTCACTTCTGCTGCTACTCGCCGCGAGTCTGCGTGATACATCCATGTCTACGCCCGTCAGCAGCACGTGACAGCACCCGATGGCCGCAGTGCGCGGTATCGATGACCTTTTGCCAACTTCTGCGCTGGCTTTAGCTTTGGCGACTCTCGAAGAGAATCCAGCGCCGCGATGGTCTCGAAGACGAGATGGAGGAGAACTCCCCGCGTGTAAAGCTCACACGCTGCTCGGGTAAGAAGCGAGACACCAGTATGAATTTGTGGTTGGGCGCAGCTACTGGAAGATGAAGACCTCTCTGACCCCACAAGCATTACGGCGAAGCATTTTCGAACCGACTCCCGCCTGCCCTACCCTTTGTTTTTGGAGCTATTAATAGTCAATCAATTGGCAGTCTCCTTCTTACATTAAAAGTCTCCAGAAAAAACACAAAACTGTTTTCTCGATCCGATGAACGATAAGCAGGGTAGCGATTTACAATACAGTCGGAACAATAACCGATCGGAGACAGTTTTTTTTTCAATCAACGTTTCCAACTGCATAAGAATTGGCCTCAGGCCATCTCTTATGGTTGGTTTTTGAGAACCGTGTTTTTTTTCGGGTCGCAAAACCAATTATCACCCTTGAGGACCCGCAACTGGTGATTTTTGCGGATATTTTTTGCGTGTATCGGATACCAGGTGCGTGTCAGTTTCGGAACGGCATCCAACCGGATTATGGGGCTTCTTTTTCGGTGAACATACGCGTCCGAAGCCGGCGGCTGGATTGGCATAGTCATGAGTTTCCACACATCGTGGGAGGCAACAAGCCCTTAAATGTACCGAAAACGCCAGCTGCAGACGCGCCTTTGCTCAGCATTGCTGTATCCCCAAAAACCCTACTCGCACACGCCTCGGACTTCACCGCGAGCGGATGGAATCGGATACGTGACGGTGACGAGGGCCTTGCTGCCCTCGAAGTTACGGTAGCGTCATTCGCCAAGCACCGGCACGATTTGTCGTCGAGGAGGAAGACAGTCACCTTGTGGGAGAGGGTGATGAAGAAAAAATAATACAGGCAGCGACGGAGAAGACAACCCTTCGCCGCGAGAAGCTGACACGTCACGTTTATCCTCGTGAAGACTGTAGTTACTCCCGTGCGTGGGCTGAGAGATGTTCCGATGCGCTCATCTCCGCGACCACCGGTCGAGGGCAGCGAAGGCATTCCGGGAAGTGCTCTCGCGTACCGCATGCCTTTCTTCCTGCAGCTCGTGAAAGTTGTCAAGGATCAGGTCATATCTTGTGGAAGGGTTTTGAAAACTGAAAACATAACGAACATTTTCAAGCCTCAAAACCAGACGTGATTATTTTCGGATCACAATCTTGCCATGGCCTTCATTTCTCAGAATATGTTCGACCAGTTCTCAAGAATATTCGTCGGCGTTTTGGAAGCGGGGACAGTGTATGGTTCGAAAAGCCGGCAAGTACGTGCTCTCACGGAGCAATACAGCTATCTGGAGCCTGGAGCAACTCTCTGTGGGCCATCTGGAGCCTGGAGCTCCTTTTCAAGCTGGAACCCAAGACCTTCCTTGAGTGCAATGTGAAGAGGCTGGAGCCCACTCTCAGGAAATAAAAACAAGCTCGACCACGCGGGTTTGCAGTACGTGGCAACGCACTACGCATACCCTGGAATGGGGTACGACGAAGTCTTCGGAGGTTCGGCAAGCCTTCTTGTCGCGAACATCCAGAGAAAAGGTGGAGCAGCCGAGCTTGATTTCTACGCAGGCGAAATGCAGTACGCCGCCACGCACCGCAACTTCGCGAGGGCGGGCTTGCTTTACTTCTCGAGAGTGGGCTCCAGCCTCTTCATATTACAATCGAAGGAGTTGAACCCCAGCTTGAGAGGGAGCGTGGCCATTATCGTGTGCTGTTGTCTATTACGGGGGACCATAGTAAATAGGACCAAATAGTTTTAGTGATAATAGCGAAATATCTAGGTTTTTGTCTGAACCGTAGGTCCTATTTAATATGGCCCCCCGAAATAGTAGCCCACGGAAAAGTTTCTCCGGGCTCCAGATAGCTGTATTCCTGGGAGAGAGCGCGCGCTCGCCGGCTTTTCGAACCATATACTGCCCCCTCTTCCGAAACGCACCCGGATTTCCACGAGAACCAGCCTAAATTGTTCTGAGAAAATTCAGGTCATGATAAGGTTGCACACCTCGGTCAGATCATGCTCTACAGATAGATTATCTATTCATATCACGACTTGTTCCCCAGTAACAAGATTGTACATATCATTCTCCGTCCATGACGCGAATATTCGTGATAAATCGCGATCATATTGGCACCGCCGGGCGCATGACGGTATGACCGAGAAACGCAACAAACGGTAGTCAAGAACACGTCCCAACACCCAGAAGCCCCAAATTGGCTCACTTGAGTAAAATAAAAAAGACAAAACCTAGCTCTTCTGTGAAATCGAGGATTTCGTCGAAGTGTTTACTACGGGGAACCATAGTAAACAGGACCAAACATTGTTAGTAAAAATAGGCAAATATATAGGTTTTGTGTATACCGTAGGTCCTATTAACTATGGTCCCCCGTTAGTAGCGACGTCCCCGAGGCGTTTTGGCATAACCAACCATGAGTGTCGTGCATCGCGACTAAATGCGATGCGTGCATTCACGGTGATACTGTTGCTGCTGCTGTCAACCCGTCTGAGTGAGATGGATGAATACTAATGGCGGCCTACCAGTGGGACGCTGCAGCACCGGTGGCGGCAGCACTACAGCGGGCGCCAAAAAACCTGTTTCAAAACGGCCACCACCCAACCAGACAGACACCAACGTACTCACCCACGCACCAACCCACGCCAGCACCCACCCGCCGGCCAACCAATCCATCCACCCACCAACCCGCCCTCAATGCACCACAACAGCAATACAGCAGTACGTACAGCAGTTGACGAGTGGGTTCACTCCCAGTTCGGAGCGCTGCAGCACCAGCGGACATTTGTTTTTGGGAAACACGGCCACCAAGCCAGACACCAAACAATCTCCCACCCATCCACCACCCACCACCCAACGACCAACCCACTACGGCAGGTACAGCATCAGACCTGGTAGGCAAGGAGCAGTTTGCTGGTGGTGCCGCTGCATCGTACTGGGGGAGTCCCATTGTTTTAACCGTGCCCGCCATTTCGGGAAGCGGGCGAGCCGTCATCCGGGGGGGGCAACTTTCCACACACCCCGCTTGCCGCGTGAAGCAGCGACGCTGCGAGTGTAATATAAAAACAAGGATGCTGCTGCTGCACAGCAAGCAGCACCTGGAATACCTTGACTTCATCGTGAGACGTCATAGATCATCTACAGGCAGATCAGATAGATCGTCTAGACCCTATACCTGCCGTCGTGAGACATCGTGCTGGACATGTAGCATACAGCTCCATCCCAGAGCATGTTATATGTAGACCAGGCACACCTTTACGCATTTCGCCCGGCAACGTGAGGTAGATCATACAGATCATACAGATCATACGGATCAGGAATGTATCTGCCTTCAAAGATCTAAATCATGATCTGCAGATGGTCTGTAGATGATCTGTACGACGTGAGTAACATTTTCGCGACCTCGAGTTATAGATTGACGTCTTATCGCAACTCCAGGAGTAAATACACAATATACTGCTGTACATCGTACTGGTAAGTATTACAACGTGAACGAACGCAAAGAAAAAAAACACGTACTCGCATTATAGATATATGTATTTTTCTTCTCCGCCTTCTCGGCCGCTGTGAGCGAAGCCTAAAATTCCGATTTAATCTTGGACCTGGTCTGGGACTCCGGACGCCTTCGCTTCCCTGCCTTCGTGCTTGCTTGTTCGACCGCTTTCCTCGAGGGTCGCGCGAGCCGGACTCCGACGGGTATTGTCCCGTGCGTGCGTCTCGGGGTCTCGCGCCACCGACGAGCGCGGCGACCTCGAACTCGAGGGATATTTGCTGGGCAGAGGAGAAACGGACGTTCTATTCTCCTCCCTCCTGAAAATTTGGTTCGTTGTCGTTGCTCCGCGAAGACCTTCTTCTTGTGACAGGCTCGATCTTACCTTTTTCTCTCCGACGTTCGATCTCTCGGCGTTGCTGGTGCTACCGCTTTCCACCGACTGCCTTGCTTTGCGGGCCGCCACCGGCCTGTTCGAAACCCTCGGTCTTGCCTTACTCGGTGGCTGCCTTCCCTTGCCCCTCTCTCTTCGAGGGTTGACTACACGCGCCATCTCGGGGTATCGCGCCGTTCTTGGTACCAGATCTTTGAATATCCCGGTGATTTGGTGTTTTATAATTCGTCACGTCATTTTTTTCGCCGGTGGAATGTAATGAAGGTTGTTGGAGAGTACGGATTCGGCCGAGTGTTGTATATTTGTTTCGCTGTTCTATTAATATAAAGTCTTGTTATTCTAGAAGGTCCAAGGGTGGCACGCGAGTGAACAGCAGCAGTCGTGTACTCAGGATCTATCTGAACGATTGAAGGGTTAATTATTTGTTCGGGGGATTTTTTATTGGTACACACAGACAGTCCCGTTTTCGTGTGCGAGATCTACGCATTGACAATTGACAGTCCTGATTTCTTGGGTGCGAAATGTATATATTTGAGATCGAAAAGATCGCTGGGCGGGGAGCCACGGAGAGATTCTATTTTCTTCGGTCCTCGAGATTCGATCTCTCGGCCTTGCTGATGCTACCGCTTTCTCCCGACTCCCTTGATTTGCGGGCCACCATCGGCCTGAGCGACCCCCTCGGTCTTGCCTTACTCGTTGGTTGCCTTCCCTTGCCCCGCCTCTCTCTTCGCCGGACTCAAGGCGCCTTCTCGGGATATCGCGCGGTTCCTGGTACCAGATCGTTGCATATCCCGGTGGTTTCTTTGTTGTTGGTGTTTTAGAACTCGAGTCTTCTGTTATCGCCAGGGGAATGGAATGAAGGTTGTTGGGGAGTATGAATTCGGCCGAGTGTTGTGAGTTCAATAAGAAAAACCAAACAATCACATCGGAGGGTATCGTACAGGTGGTTACATGCTCGAACTTTTCACTACTACTGCTGGGTGAGGCGCATTCGAATACGATTACTAACTACTACAGCACCAGCAGCAATACAGTAGTAGTAGTAGTAGTAGTAGTAGTAGTAGTAGTAGTAGTAGTAGTAGTAGTATAGTAGTAGTAGTAGTAGTAGTAGTAGTAGTAGTAGTAGTAGTAGTAGTAGTAGTAGTAGTAGTAGTAGTAGTAGTAGTAGTAGCAGTAGTAGTAGTAGTAGTAGTAGTAGTAGTAGTAGTAGTAGTAGTAGTAGCAGTAGCAGTAGCAGTAGCAGTAGCAGTAGCAGTAGCAGTAGCAGTAGTAGTAGTAGTAGTAGTAGTAGTAGTAGTAGTAGTAGTAGTAGTAGTAGTAGTAGTAGTAGTAGTAGTAGTAGTAGTAGTAGTAGTAGTAGTAGTAGTAGTAGTAGTAGTAGTAGTAGTAGTAGTAGTAGTAGTAGTATAGTAGTAGTAGTAGTAGTAGTAGTAGTAGTAGTAGTAGTAGTAGTAGTAGTAGTAGTATAGTAGTAGTATAGTAGTAGTAGTAGTAGTAGTAGTAGTAGTAGTAGTAGTAGTAGTAGTAGTAGTAGTAGTAGTGGTAGTAGTGGTAGTAGTTCAGAGGCGTTCTACTTCGACTATGTACGTACAACGCTTTGTTCTCGCCGGTCGAATTGAACGAAGGTTGTTAAAAGTCGGCCGAGTGTTGTCGGTTCGATAAGAAAAACCGACCAATCGCATCAGAGGATACCATACACAGCAGACGTTTTTCACTTTAATACTGATGAAATACGTCAGCTGTGAGTTCGACTGGTTGAATATAAATAGTTGATACTCAGCTTTGCAAGCATGAAAAAAATATATACCTGGTAGATGCATGTGCGAGATATTTATTTACTGAAGAAACGGGAGATACGGACCCGCTTTAAAGATACGATCCTTCGCACCAGGTGTAAGATATGATGTTCGGCTGGGTATCGCACCATTTTCTGTCAGGCATCAAGTGTTTGATACTGCTCATATTCGCAGTATCTCGACTACTGCGTGTTCTCAGGACTCAGTGCGATATTGCGCGTACAGTACGCGTCCTGTTCTCGCAGTAATTTGGGCGTGTACTGCAACTTGCTGTATGCTGCGATGATGTACGTACCGCCGCTGCTGCTGCTGCTATTGCTGTGCTTCTGCTGGTGTTGCGGCTGGGTCTGCACAGCAGCAGCTGCAGCAACCGATCGCAACAGGAGCGATGCCTGCTATACTCCTCCCGCTGCTTGCTGTTGTTCCTGCTGTTTTTGATGTTGTGATCCTGCTGCTGTCGCCGTTTTGTGCGGTAAAGGCCATCTCTTCTGCGCACAAGTGGCGTTGGAAGAAGGTACAGCTCGCCGTAGAGTGGTATCAACGTGGATATTGGGTATGGTTGGCAACTGGGCAGATAAAGGGCAGCAATACTATTACGGGGGACCATAGTTAACAGGACCTATGGTACACATAAAAACCTATACCAGGTATTTAACCATTTTTACTAACAATATTTGGTCCTGTTAACTATGGTCCCCCGTAATACTATTATCGTAAACAAAATCAAAGTAATCTCAGGTGACTTTTGGACTTCAGAGCAGATGACTGAAAAATACAGCAAGTAACAACGCCCTAAAAAAAAAACTATATAAAAGTTGGTCTATCTATGGTTCGAGTGAGACAGATAAAAAAACTGAGAACTGACACTCGGCATTGCTTTTTCCCTGCACCACTTGGCATTGACCTGATCCTGTTCGTAACAAGATCAAATGGTGCATTTATATCAACTTGCTTGAAAGTAATCACACGACTAGGCACTGAGGTATATTTCCCTATCCGGAGCATGGGTGCCGGCAGGCACCCATGCGGAGCCCTTGTATACTGGTAAAAAAACTATTTGTCAATATTGCACAAATGTGGACAACACCCACTCCTTGAAACTCTGCAGCTTCAATTTTCGTCTTCCTCATAAACGGGTTGTATCCCCTGCATGAGGCCATGGAAAACCCGTAGTACGCGCGATTAAATTATCACAAACAGGTCGCAAAGATGAGTTTCGACGGAATCCTTGATCTCACGGCTCTTGTTCGCAAATAAAATAAAAAAATGCACTATTAACATTGATATTTCCATTGTTTGCTCTCAAGTATCTGCAACTACGAGTACTGCTGCTGGGAAAACATGCACAGAATAACAACGTCGTGTACCTACGAAAATAAACAAGATACATACGTACAAACGCATACCAGGTACCTGGTATATGATTCACCCTGACAGCACTCCAGATAGCAGGCAGGTGTGTTCCTCTTTCGTGTTCACGACTACCGTGCGTTATGTACGGTGCAGGCAGCACTCCAGACAGCAGCCGCTGTAGTTAGCAGCCACGAGTTGGTTAGTGGTGGGAACGGGGATACTCTTATCTTATAGTGGAGAGGATATACCCGCGGCCATGTAGTTCAGTTTGCACATTGGTTTTATCTTGTGTGCGCTTTCTTCGTCTGGTGTATTTTTTAGGCAGCCGCCGAATTTCGATTTTTTGTGGTTTATCGGATCTTCCTTGGGCTCCAGCACCTTTGTGTGACCACGGACTCCTTCGTCAGAGAGCTAATGTGAGAACAACAACAACAGCAACGGGCATGTGCTTAATTCCTATATGCCGTAAACGCCAGGGGGGGGCAGAGAGGACACCACAGCGCATATGCTTTGTGATGGTATCCATCCGGAGTTCAGCGGCCAGAGCGGCAGGGTGGGTGTGTGGGCGGCGTGTTGATACGTGATACGCGATACGTGATAGGTTACGTGCGAGGGCGAGTTGGAGAGAGGAGGATGCGACTCCCACCAAAAACCGACCACCAACGACGACAACACAAACACGAAATCCCGAGGGGCCAAAAGAGCGGCCAAGAAAATAAAACGGGATGGAACCATCGTATGACAGGGCAGCACCGACCGGCATGCCCATCTCTCTTTTTGTGGGGCACGCCGGCACGACCGCACGGCGCACCTGCTTGTTTTTGTGCGACGCCTGCTCCGCGTCGTCAGCATTTACTATATGTTGTGCCATGCCCGACGCACCCACGCACGCAGGCACGCACGCACGTACGCACGCACGCACGCGCCTGGTAGATGGCAAAGGCGTGGTGCCTACAGCAGGTTGGTGGTACGCAAACTGAACACCACGTACGTACCAGCAGGGCACGAATTAGCCGTTGCACTGCTGTGTTGCGGAGACGCAACGTTTTTGGTTGAAATGGCCGTTTCGTGCAACACGACTTTTTTGGCGCCGCAACTTTTTGGCGCCGGAGGCCGGAGGCGGCGTCATTGTTGAGGCGTATATATGTGTGTGTGTGTGTGTGTGTTCTTCACATTAAACCGTTCTTTCTACCCGTCGACATCCAGCACAACCAGTGTCCGTGCCGATTCTTCCATCCTAGAAGAGATACAAGTTCTGTGGTCACAAAGCTACGCCACAGAGATACTACGTTGCCACGTGTGCAGTGTGAACTGCAGTGGGCAATGCAAAGCCATGTCATCATACTAGATACGACAGGCACGACATACGCAATCTATGAAATAGTGAAACGAAAAGAAACAATCAAAGAGAAAACAAAACAAGGTAGACAAGTCGAAAAAGAAAAAGAAGAAAAATGAAAGCAAAATCTAAGAGAAACAATCTGTCGTGCCCCCCCCCCCGCAGGCGAGGTGGCCTACACTTGAAAAAGAACGAGCTGGAAAAAAGAAGAAATAACAAAAGACACCACTGCTTGTGAACAGAGTAAGACAAAGAACCAAGGAGAAAGTAACAAGGAAAAATAACAAAGGGGAAATAACAGGCAGACCAAAGCCCAAAGCACCTTCTAGGTGGCGGCAGCAGCTTGTGGTACGAGTAGTATAGCCAGGTTCTCCCTGCTAATCCGCCTGGTACCTTGCTACCCAGACTGCCGTCTCCGCCCTGCGTTCGTCAACTATGCCCAGCCCCTTGGCGTCAGACAATACGAGCCGAGCAGAGCAGGTTCGTCTTCCAACCACGCCACACGGCTCCTTGAGTACGGCTTATCAATCAGAAAAGGAAGAGGAAGAGAAAAAATGAAATGAAAATCACGGAGAGTCAGCGCAAGAGAGAAAAAAAAAAAAAAAAAAAAAAAAAAAAAAACTAAAAGAGAAGACAAGGGAAGACCACGTTCGAGCCAGCTGCACCAGTTGGTAGCACTAGTAGTATGGTCATATTCTACTTCCTAGTCGACTTGGTGCCTTGCTACCCTGTCTGCCATCTCCTTCCTACTTTCGTCTACCGCCGTTTCCCTTCTACCCCTCCTGTTCCCCCCCCTCTCCGCATTCACTCGGTCGGGCTTTATGCCACTTCTCCTGTTGCCCCCTCCCCCCCCGTTCCTTTGGGCACCATCCACGGCGGATGCGCGGCGCTGTCTACTCATCTCAGCCTCAGCCTCGTGCCACCTCACCATGAACCGTTCGGCTGCTTCAAGGATCCCCCGGTACCACTTCCCCGCCTTTTTGGCTGCTGTGGACCACAACGCGGTCTCAACTCCAAACACCAAGGGGGCAACTTCCGTTGACCCTTCGGTGGCTCGGAACTCCCTAAGGTCTTCGACTATGCATCTATGCCAAGTCTTACACTGTCCGCCTGGTCTCGGGTTCTCCCCACCAGCTATCGTCCCGAGCATTACCCGATTGGGTAATCGCTCCTTGCTTTGCCGTGCCACGCCCCCCGCAAAGAAGAGCCGCCGTTTGCGAATGGTCGTTTCGATGCTCTCGCAACGTGTCATCTTGAGGGCCTTCGCGTACGAGAGGGTGGCATGGTCAGTACGAAGTCGGCGCTGGAAGCCAATGACTCGCAACAGGACTTGGTGGTGAGCCGTTCGAAGCTTGGCAAAGTGTTCCGCTCTGAGGGTCCACGTCACACACCCGTACAGCAGGGTCTCAATCACCTCGGCCTTCAGCATTCGGACTTTAAGGCTAAGGGGGGCGGTCGTCCTATCATACAACTCCGGGCCGAACCGTTTGAAGCATGCTCGCATGAGGCGGATCCGTCGGTCGATTTCGAGCGAGAGGTCAGCGTTTTCGTGGATAACGCCGCCTAGGTATAAGAACTGGGTCGTCTGCTTATACCTCTGACCTGCCGCTTCGATGACGAGCGGTGGTGCGAGGGTTGTCCGGTCTGGTGTTTGTAGGACCATTGTCTCAGTCTTCTTTTCCGACACCGTGAGGCCTGCTGCTTCGAAGACAGTCACGATGACTGTCATCATTTTTGCGAGCCCTTCAGCCGACTTCGAGACAATTCCTGCATCGTCGGCGTACAACATGCCCCATACAGACCTTCGCACGCACGCCAATGGCTCCTCCTTCCCTGTTCGAACTACTCCAGCTTCCAAGAGTTGGACCAAATCCCTTACAATGGCTTCGTCTTGGCTGAAGCGTACTAGTACGACGTGTAACGCAGCAGCGAAGAACACGTTGAACAGTAACGGTGACAGTACACAGCCTTGCCGCAGCCCCTGCGTGACATCAAACCATTCCGAGAGCTCGCCGTCATCAGTACGCACGCGAGCCCGCATGCCATCGTGGAAATTACGGATAATTCTCAGCATCTTGGTTGGTACGCCAAAGCGTGTGAGTACCTTCCATAACAGCTCTCGGTCGACAGAGTCGTACGCTTTCTGCAGATCGATGAAGCACACGTATAAGGGGATTTTCCTCTGTCGTCCGAGCTCTTGCAGCCGGCGCACGACGAACAACATATCAATCGTTGATCGTGCGGGGCGGAAGCCGCACTGTTCCTCGGGGAGTAGTTCCTCGGTCTCGCAGTAGTTGCTGAGGCGGGACGCGACGATTTTCAACAACACTTTGCCTGCGTGGGCAACAAGCGAGATCCCTCTATAGTTGTTGCAGTCAGTTCGATCCTTCTTTTTGTGAAGGACCTTGATGATCGCATCTTTCCATTGCTGAGGGACTTCTCCTGTTAACCAAACATTGACAAGGATGTTGTGAAAGCGCTGGGCGAATGCCGGGTGGTCGATTTTTAGGAGTTCGACCGGGAGACCATCTGGCCCGACAGCTTTCCAATTCGACATCCCCTTCAGTGCTTCGGTCATCTCGTCTATGGATGGTTCATCTTCAAGCGACAGTTTAGGCGGTCGCGGTGGCAAGAGGTCGATGATCGTGGGATCGAGTTTCAGCGACTTCGTGTTCAAGAGTTTGTGATAAAACCCCGCCCATCGTTCACGAATTCGCACCTTATCCCGTAGGATCGTGCCATCCTCGTCCCTAATGAACTGTTCGCTCCTCGCTTTAGTCCCTTCCAATCCTACCGTACTCTTAAGGTGCTTGTAAAAGCCTCTTTGGTCGTTGTTCGCTAGGAGTCGTTCGGTTTCGGCAAGGTACGCTTCGAAGTACGCATGCAGTCCTGCGGCAATCACCTTCTGCAGGTTCGCACACGCAGATCTCAGGGTCTTCCACGCGGTTCTGTCCCGGGGGTGGGCACGCAAGAATTGTCGTGCATCCTCCCTCGCTGTCCATGCTGGCATGAATGCGGCCAAGGTTTCGGCAGACTCACACCATCCATGTCTGCGGTGGCGACGTGCAGGGGGTGGTACCTCTTTTTCGACCGCATCAATAACAGCCGCAGTGAAAATCTCAACCATACCAGACGTATTACGGGGCTGGATAGGCTGGTTGAGAGTGGAGATGATCCTGGAGACTACTCGTTCACGACAATTTCCATCGGACATAAAAAGCTGCCTGTCGAACTCTCGGCGTTTCGTCGGTCTACGTATTTGTCTGTTGGGCGCAAAACGACCACCGAGTCGGACTTTAATATACAAGATGTTGTGGTCTGAGTCAGCCTTAGCTGGGGCAGGAGGCTGTGGGACGACTTTCGCATCTTGTACTCTAGGTCGATGGACTTGACGGGTTAGGATGTAGTCAATCCGCTTACGGTCATTCGGGCCGGTGCCGTTGTAAGTATGCGATATCCCACCCTTGCGCGTGCTGAAAAACGTGTTGGTGAGAGCCAACTTGCAATTGGTGGCGAACGACAGGAGCCGTCTGCCATTATCGTTACGAACATCACGTCCATACGCTCCCAGCACTCTGCTTTCATCATCACCGCACCCTTCCTTCCTCTGTCCAGTTCGCGCGTTGGCATCCATCAGTACAAACAGACACTCTTTCGTCGGGATTTTTTTCACCAAGTACTCCAGCTTCTGCCAGAAGATACCTTTCAGTTCGGCGTCCTTGGTACAATCAGTTGGAGCATACGCAACGACGAAATTGACTGCCTCGCATTTGCCAGCCAGCTCAAAGCGCATAGACATTAGCCGCTCGTCAACGAACTGATGAGTATACACAGACTTACTGCACAACGATTCCTTGACAGCTAGGCCTACTCCGTACAGCCCTTGCCTGGTGGCTGTTGTTTCCTGTCCTGAACAGAAAACACGATACCCTGCCGCACGGAACGTCGTGCTGCCGGACCTCCGAGTTTCTTGCAGGCCAATGAAGTCACAGCCGAGTTGCCGTCCCTTCGCCAGTACCCGCTCGTCATGTCCGTACCCGTTCTTCCCCTTTACAGCCAGGGTGCGCACATTGTAGGTCGCTACCGTCACAAGTGCCTCCTTCTGTCTCTTACGAGCCTCGCGTGCTGCTTTCTTTGCCAGCCGACGTGAGGCTCGTCCCCGCCTTCTTTTTTTCTTTTTTTGTTTCTTTTTTTTCGCTATGGCGAAAGTGGCTCTCCGTTTCGTAGCCCGGTACGCGCCTTGGTTCCCGTTGGCTGGGTGCAGCCGTCCCAACCCACGCCGACAATCCCATCCTTCCTGTCGTGCATGCATACCCACGCTGTGGCCAGCCTCTCCACTCCACCGGCTGCCCACGTAGCGCTCTCTGCTGTGGTGATGTACCCGTCCCGCCTGAGGGATGAACTCCTCGGCGTCGGGGTTAAGAAGAAAAAACATCACCACCACCCCACGCGGTCCTTAAAGCGAGCAGGCCACCAGCCGGACCGCGCAAGGTTCCCTACCTACGTAGTCCGAAGCTCGATGTTCGTGTGACTGTCGCTAGACCGCTGCAGGTCCTGGCAGACTTCCTCGGCCCACCCCAAGGACGGGGCAGGCCGAAGCAGGCAGGTACCATTCACTCAAACGTTGATTTACCTCGTATATATATATATGTATGTTTCGCCTGAGAGGCGAATATATATATATATATATATTGAGTCCGGTTTTGCGTCCTGAGCGTAGGCGAAGAAAATTGGGAAAAAAAATGGATCTCCTATTTTCCTTTCGCCGAAGGCGAAGTTTAGTTTTTAGTTTTTGGGCACTTTTAATTTTTTATTTTTTGGCCAATACTCGAATACGTAGCAGGTGTTTGTTTGCTCTTCATTATTTCTCGTGTGATCGCTGTACGCCGATGTACATCCTGTTTGGACAACATTTATTCAAGTACCTCTTTGTAGATTTCGGTTAGATTGTTTCTAATTTACCCTCGGGAGAGCGCACACCACTCGTACACGCATCCCGACGCTGTCTCGAGGCTCGGGGAGCTACTAAGAAACGTGTCTACTACATTCCAAAGTGATTTTCGAACCAACATTCACACACATGCTATATCGAACAAAACGACCTCGAGGTGCCCGTTGCTCAACAGACGCCCAAGCCCTATATAATGTCCTTGGGTACGTATCACATGCACGTACATACCAGGTGTGAACCTAAGGCAGTGATATACAGAGTGTTGTACAGCTAAATACTCGTATCATGCATATGGTACCAGTTTATTGGATGCGCGTACAAGGGTATGTGTGTGACGACGCCCGCTCATTGAATCAAGCCCAAGACCTTGACATTCGATTGGTGGGCAAGCACGTTCGTGCGCAGACAGTTCTTTAAAATGAGCGAATGCAAACCCCCACCACCGGGCCTGCAGATGAGCATCGTAACTGTAGAGGGCGCCATGTGCTTGATGGACTGGTAGACGAGGAACGGACGCAATACTTATGAGAAAGACTGGAATTATTAGTGATATGATACTGCGATACAGGTACGTATATATATACAAGGCGCTTCGCTCCGCGGGCGGCCTACGCCGCCCGCCACGCTCGCTCAGGAAGGAAAAGTACGCGAAGCGGACAGAAGGTCGATGATTGAATATATATTTGATGAATGTTGTAGTTGCAAATTGGCGACTTGATAATGCCAGCGTCGCCGTGTTTCGACTACACACACGCACACGAAACGGAAGAAGAAAAAAGGAAAAAATAATTGACAGTGCGAAAGAAATTTCAACCAGCCGGTGAAAAAAAGCGAAAGAGAGCCTCCCAAACCGCTGAAAAAAGCAAAAATCGACGTTTTCTTTTTCCGAGTTTTTTTTCTATTGTTCCGGGAAAAAAAGTGTGGCACGAGAAGCAAGCACTCAAAGAAAGCAAATATCGTAGAAGCGACAAAAAATCGTGGGAGACTCGCTGAGCGTGAGGCAGGTGCTTATAATCAAGTGATTTTAGGAAAAGGGTAACTTTAAGTATGTGTATGCGCCGCACCGACAGAGGTCCCCGGCATACCAATCTATAGCCGGAAAGGGAGGCGTATCGATACAACCGGAGAATGGGACATAGCGTCCGACGCTAAACGGAAGCGTCTGTGTGTAATGCGTCTATTACGGGGGGCCATAGTTAATAGGACCAAATGTTATTTGTAAAAATGGTCAAATATATAGGTTTTTATGTATACCATAGGTCCTATTAACTGTGGTCCCCCGTAATAGTCAAGATTGCGGGGTCGGAATATCCGCCGGGAGAAAAATGAAACATTTGAGACGTACGAGTAGATGAAGGGTCTGTCGAAGGTCAGCTCCAAAGCTGACCAGAAAGAAAATGATTCGTGCACGGATGGACCGCGGGCAACGATCGACAGAGGCTCCAGATCATCTCTGCGTCAACAGAATCGTCTTGGAAGGTGCCGTCAATGGAACGACCGAACGAACGTCGTGCGTTGCAGGAATGAAGCTCAGCGGCAACCTAAACTTGAAACGACATATTGTCCGGTGCCCTGTCTGCTGCAAATAAATGTGGATGCGGACCAGTTTCCAGACTCACGAGTCACGAGAAAAACATGGTCTTATCAGCATGGACTATTGGTGAGGGGCCCAGCGAAGAGGAACAATCTCCGGCCAACAATGAAACGGATAAAAAATTATCGAACACAGATTCCAAAATTCTCGATATTTACGGGTGGGTGTGCAGGTGTGTCGTTTTTATCCTCGAAACAAACCCACAAAAAAGGGACTACTCGTAGGTCCACGGCCACCCAGAGAGAGGTTGGACACACATATGTACACAAATGACGTAGTGGTGATGACCCGAGATTGGCATCCGAGATCGACCTATGCACTCTACGACGATATGTACTCTGCGACGACGAGTATAGTTATGCACTTCGTATGCAGCAGTACATAAAGGATAAAGTGTAGAAAATGAAATGAGGTCGTGTGGTTCCAGTATTTAGGAGACGGAGACGCTTTTCTTTGCCCTGGAACTGGAAACTGGACTGCCTCGACCTCCGATTTCCTTCGAAATGGGACGGACTACGCGTACTGCTTATCGAATTAATGCTGGAAGTTAGAACGCCCCTCGGGGTAAACGGCCGAGGGCGCTATTTTCAGTGGAAATGGGGGCAAAAAACCCGGCACATCGCCCCCTGCCAGGAACCAGAACGCGAAGAACGCCCCGGACACGCTGAACCCCCCGCCCCTTTGAATTGTTGGGATGAACGGCCTAGAGTCCAGCCGGCAAGTCGTCCGATTGACTGTGGGGGGGGTAGAGCTATTTCCAAGGAAGGCAAGGGAGAGTGTGCTTCACATGGGGAACGAATAGAAGAAGAAGAAGAAGAAGAAGAAGAAGAAGAAGAAGAAGAAGAAGAAGAAGAAGAAGAAGAAGAAGAAGAAGAAGAAGAAGAAGAAGAAGAAGAAGAAGAAGAAGAAGAAGAAGAAGAAGAAGAAGAAGAAGAAGAAGAAGAAGAAGAAGAAGAAGAAGAAGAAGAAGAAGAAGAAGAAGAAGAAGAAGAAGAAGAAGAAGAAGAAGAAGAAGAAGAAGAAGAAGAAGAAGAAGAAGAAGAAGAAGAAGAAGAAGAAGAAGAAGAAGAAGAAGAAGAAGAAGAAGAAGAAGAAGAAGAAGAAGAAGAAGAAGAAGAAGAAGAAGAAGAAGAAGAAGAAGAAGAAGAAGAAGAAGAAGAAGAAGAAGAAGAAGAAGAAGAAGAAGAAGAAGAAGAAGAAGAAGAAAAGGTGGATGTGTATGTGTAGGTGCATGGATTGAGCAACAACCAGCAGTGAACGCAGACCCTTCGTACGCTCACACAGGGAAAAGGCATCGTTGACTCCTGTAGTTTTACACAATTATATATTTATTTTTGTTGATGTTTTCGTTGGTGTTGTTGTTGTTGGTGGTGGTGGGGGTGGGGGTGCACCTTCGCATTTAAAAGCCGCTCTGGCCACCCTCAATGATCACAAACAACCATTACGGGGGACCTTACTAAATAGGACCTACGGTACACACAGACACCACTATATTTGCCTACTCCTACTAACAACATTTGGTCCTATTTACTATGGTCCCCCGTGAATGACAGCAAAAACAATCGGAAAGGAAAGAAAAAAAAGATTGTCAATAGAGAATTCCGTTTTTTTATCGTTCCGGGGATCGAGTTTTTCCAGGAATGTGCTTCCGGGATACACGCCCCGGGCACTTGGTAAAAGCCCAGGGGCGCCTTTTCACCCCCGCAAAGGTCATGGCGCCCCCCGGGGCGTTTACCAACATCATTACAGTACCTGTCTTTTTCTAGTTGTGTTTCCTCGGTCCACCTGTCTGGGCACCACAAAAAAAAGAGTGGCGAGTGCCGTTTTTTTCCTTGAATTCTAGCGATACTTTAAGGGTTCGGTCGACAACGGCGTATTCGGGACAAAATATCGTAGAACACTGGACCATAGTTAACAGCACCAAATGTTGGTAGTAAAAATGTTCAAATATATAGATGTTTATGTATACCATAGGTTCCATTAACTATGGTCCCCCGTAATAAGACAACTCAAACCCCTGGGGCGATTTTTATGAGCCGAATTTCTCCAGAACGAGGGGGGCACACACGGCGAAGAACCGCGGCTCCGGAAAAACATCGTTGAGATCTGTTTCCATAGGCGGCTTGAGAACATCTCGTCGAGATATTTCTGCGTGAGATTCATCGCTCGGCATCAGCACTCTCCTCTGTGTGGAGTGAAACAACTTGAGCGAAAAATCGTCCCAAGGGGCGCGTCACCTTGCATGTTAAAACGGCATGCACAGCACTGCTGTCGGGTATACGGCCGGTCTATAGGCGAGTGGGGGTCAAGGTTCGGGGATGCTTGCTTGCCTATTACGGGGGACCATAGTTAATAGGACCAAATATCGTTAGTAAAATTGTTTAAATATATAGGGTTTTATGTATACCATAGGTCCTATTAACTATGGTCCCCCGTAATAGCTTTGGTGCCCTATACACCTCCTTCATGGGCGAGAACACACCGGGTGTTTGCAACCGTTTTAGCCCTTTTAGGACCGCAGTCTAGTTTTGGGGACAATTGGGGACAAATTACTTGGAATTTGACTGGTGTGTCCCCAAAACGGGACTGGAGTTCTAAAAGGGTTAGGCTATACATTGCCGTGTATTGACCGACCACATGAGACGTGTTCTACGGTAGTAGAGGTATTAATATCACATTTCCACCAAAACATTTTCTGAATGACGGGGCTCCTCAAAACCCGAAATCGTCGGAATGCCAATCTTGTTTCGAAAAATGACGTTTTTGTATACTTGGGCCATGGGATTGTTCATCAGGATGCGATTTGATTTTTGCTGAAGTCAGTTTCCGGGCGACTTACTCGTAGTATGGAGCTCCTCAAGCGAGGAGCCTCAGAAAACTTAGGGTGAACCCCTATCGTAGAACGCCTCATCAACAAGTACTCATACCGCTGTGGTCGGAAATTTACTGCCAGTAGTCGTTTGGACTCGGATGTGCGTGTGTTGTCTTCCCCTTATACCGTTATTTCTGCCCAACTACATCAGTACACCCAGTGCTGGTCCTGGTTGGTCGTCCTAGAGAGATACTAATGCTGCGGTAACAGACTGTGATACAGAGAAAAAATCACAACAAAAAATAATCGCAAACCAATGGGTAAAGCGAGTGGCTTGCCAGCGTACCGGGTATGAGAGCACAACAACACAGGCTAGACCAGAGAATTAAGAAAACAAGTCAATGAGAAAAAAAAACATAAAGAATTATCAAATGAAACATAATACACGTGACGCAAAGATATCAGAGATGCTACTGACAGGCAGAAAATAGCACGTGCTCAAGAAGAACAGGTAACTGCTGCACGGACGAAGCAACGCGAAGGAGAGGAAGATACAGATATAAGGACGGCGGGGGGGAAAAGTAAACAAGGAGGTAAACTGGGCAACATGCAAGAGATAAGAGAGAAGAGATAAAACGATACCCAACAAGGCGGCGATAGTAGTAAGGGTTCCCGTCTCGACTACAAAACCGATTTGGGGACCTTGCCGCACCCTCTACCGTCTCCTTTTACTATCGTCAACAGCGAAGTTAAGAGGCAATACTGCCGCTATGATACCCTCCCCCACAGCCCAACGAGAAACAAGGACTAGTCGGATCGATAACTTGCCACCCGATCTATAGTTTCCTTTCTGCATTCGTCAACAGCTGTATCAGTACGGCTGCCCCCCCCCCCCCCCCCGCCCTCCGCGTGTCGCCGCTCTTGGCGTCCTGAGTTGCGTGGCGTAGCCAGCTCCTCTCCGCCTCGCCCCTGTGCCACCTGGCGATGAAACAGTCCGCCGCTTCGACAACCCCTCGACACCGCTTCCCAGTCTTCAGATGTGACCATAAAAAATGGGGGCCCTCTTCCCCCCCCGCGCGCCAGTGTTACAGCTGGGTATGATGTTTACATCTTGTTTGGTGTTATTGCTATTAATATTATGATTGCCTTCCGACAACATAGCGCAGATGCCATTCCAATATAAACCGAATATCCTTCCGTAAATCAGCAGCATTCCTCATGCGCTTCTCTACCGGCCGTTTTCCAATTTCCATTCCCCACATCCTTTCATCATACCTACCAGGTATATATCCTATTGTTGTTCTCATTTCCACAACTTAAACTGATCCTCCCAACTACGGCTAGAATGAACCTACCCACCAACATAATGCTCACTTTTTGACACCAGGTACTTGTAGGTGCTACGCTGGATAGTGTACTATTAACCCATTTAGAACTGCAGTCCCGTTTTGGGGACAACCCACTCAAATTCCAAGTAGTTTGTCCCCAAAACGGGACTGCGGTCCTAAAAGGGATAATAGTAGGATAAAAGCCAATATGCTCAAGGTCAAACAAGGATGGTGTCACAATGAGGTTCCAAAGACTCGGCTCATGTTACTCGTACTGGGGGCACACGGCACGTAATTTTTATTTTTGGCGGGCCCATACGCACATATTGATGCCGCTGTGCAATCGGTGTATCCCATAATAGTACCCACAGGTAAACGAGAAAGGTACGGCTGTTACAAGCGGTAGCACCTACCAGGTACAGCAGTACAGCAGTACTATTAAAATTAATACTACGAAGTACCAGGTACCGGTATATATTAAAAGAAAACAGACAATAATATTACCAGGGTATACCGGTACGTACGTACAAAGTAAGGCCTCTCGTACTGAAACCAGGGAAATCGTCCTATCCACTCCCGCCGGAAAGGAAAAACTTTGAGCGCCCGCCACGCGCTCCAGAGTGCACGGATCGCGCCGAGACCTAGACCAATGTGTGCGGCCGGGCTTCCCGTGTCCGAGTACTTCACGTTTTGCCGAAAAGTACTCGTACGAAGAGAAAAGTTGGCAAAAGTTCGAAAAATTGACACAAACATACGTATACATACCAGGTATATTAATAACTGCTATAATGATAAATGAAAAAGGTACAAAAAGGTACAAAAAGGTACCAGGGTTATGATACAACAGTTGTATTATTAATAACAAGGTGCTCGTACTCGACATACAGGTGGCAGAATGGTAACAATTCGTAGCGGTATCGCGGTAGCAGGGGGTTCGCACCTCATCCGGAAGCTGGCATTTCACGTCCTCCCAGGCAGCTTCCGCCTGCCTCCGGACGCCATTGTCGGGGCTCGTGAAGGCCTTCAGGAGCAAGTCGAAGTCGGGACGGGCAGCCATGACGATGCCGGCGGTAATGGGCAGCGACGGCCTATGGTACGGCAACGACGGCAAGAGTACGAGCAGCAGCCTCTCGCAGAGAAATATGCCAAAAAAGGTGCCTCTATCGACAGTAATATAACGCCGGTTTTATCGATGATACTGACGTAAAACGTTGATTATATTAATATTCCAGATTGGTGTAGTTGGATAGTTTTTGAACGTTTGGCAGGGGTCCAAACTGGACTGCTAAGCTCTGTTCGCTGGCCTTTTTAGTCGGTGCAACGGCGGGTGCGCTGTTGAGTGGCACTTGGTGGGGGTTGTTACCCGTACGCACGCTCGGGTGAGTGCTTCTGGGCGGCGCTACAGCAGTGATAACCCAGTGCACATTTTTTCGAGATGACCGTAATACATCGCGGGGAGTTCAATCACCAGTCATGCTAACCCCAAAAGGCACGGGGATCGGGGGTACGAGAGCAAATCTACACGTAATCATCGTCATGGCCACCACCGGCACTCCCGGCTCCTGGTACATCGTAAGCAGGTCGTTCGAACACAGTGTTGTTGTACAAGGCATATGTTCGGCTGGAATCCATCCCGCAACTCGTGCGTGGGCGTGCCAGAGTGCGTCTACGGCAGGTACACAAAAACGCAATAATAACAGACAAATCGGAAAAATGGGAACGAAGCCTAAAATGAGAACCAAGCCGTATCTCCAGAACCATGAGGTGTATCAGAGAACCAAAATGATCCTGCGAAACCCCTTGGCCAGCCCTGTGAGAGGAGCTCGTCAGAACGGTCATGCTCCATCTCGTGCCTTCGGGTGGGCGCAAAAAGCGATATACGCTGGCTCTATTGTGATTTCTCTAGATGCTGGCTACCGCGGCGATGCCGAGGACTTCCAGCCTGAGCGACAGCTCATTCGAAGGCTGCTGTACAGCCCCACAGGACTGTCAACTTTTTTTCTTGCAGTTGTACACAATTGGTTTGCTTTCTAAAAAAAAACGTCCGTTCCCATTTTTTGTTTCGTTCTCATTTTTCCGTTTTGTCTGTTAATATCGCTAAAAAATCGGTGGGGGAGAGCCGGAACATGCCTGGTATTCGAAAACGTGCACATGTTTATTTGCTGAAAATGCTATTAATACGAGTAACGCTCACTACATACCCAGCAGTATGTATATACTATATCGGGTATGCTTAAGGTCGCTCTTGGCAAAGCATCCCTTTTTCTGAGAAATGACAGCATCATGACATATATATCGTAACGGTTTTGCACACGAGGTATATCTGTAGTAGGAGAGAGTCGCTGTGCGGTAAAATATCGATCGATTACCCAGCCCAGGGGAATATTTCAGACCCCATTTTCGGGATCTAGATATTTTGGGGCAGATAGGCCCCTGATCTACAGGGATCTGCGGGATCTAGATCATGTTTGCTGTGTAGGATCTGTGCGATCTAGATCCTATGTACACGTTTGCCTGGGTGGAATCTGTATGATCTAGATCTTATGTACATGTTTATGTGTGTGTGGGATCTATATTATCTAGATCTAGATCTTACAAACACGTTTACCCGGGCATGATCTGTGTGATCTGCCTGATCTGCACATGTTTGATTGGTGAGATATACATGATCTGCGAGATCTAGATCATATACGCCTGGAGATATCTGCATGATCTAGATATTACATACATGTTCCGGTGGGGGGGATCTGCATGATCTAGATCATACATACACATGTTTCGCCAGGTGGCGTCTGCAGGTCTGCGTGATCTGCACATGTTTCATAATTGGGATCTGTACGATCTAGATCTTACATACATGTTTCGCCAGGTGGGATCTGTATGATCTGGGTGATCTGCACATACATGTTTGCCCGGGTGGGATCTGTATGATGTACATGATCTGCCACATTGTACTCGCAGATGAAGATGTACCTGGTACATGTTTATGTTTGCTCGCGGGTGATTATTATATGCGTTGGCTCGTGTGTATCGGAACCGTTGTATACGAGATCTGACGTACATTGACGACGTCGCAGCCCACGGTGGTGGTGGCGGCTAGCAGCTCAAGCTCCCCCCCATCAACCACACAGCTACAGCTGCACAAGCACGCCGTCGCTTACAAACTACGTACAGCATGACAACTGTCGGGGGCGGGCTCTGATAGTGGCACTGGGGCAGCAGATAGATTATGTCGGCAGCGGGCCGGACGTGAGTTCCCTGGCGGATCCCGGAGGCGAACCGATCGAGTTGGATCTTGCACACACGGTATTTGGCCGTCTTGTGCGATCTGTATGATCTAGATCGTACACACACGTTTGCCCGGGTGGGATCTGTATCATCTAGATCTTACATACATGTTTCGCCAGGTGGGATCTGTATGATCTGCGTGATCTGCACATGTTCGTCAGGTGGGATCTGTATGATCTGCGTGATCTGCACATGTTTCACCAGATGAGACTTGTATGATCTAGATATTGCATACGTGTTTGCCCGGGTATGATTTAGCTGTATGCGCTGCCTGATCTGGACATGTTTGCCTGGTGGAATATATATGATCTTCGAGATCTAGATCATGTATGCCCGGAGGGGTCTGTATGATCTAGATCTTACATACATATTTCATACATGTTTCGCCAGGTGGGATCTATCTGCAGATCTGCGTGATCTGCACATATTTTAGAAGGTGTGATCTGTATTATCTGCCTGAACTGCACATGTTTGCCGGATGGGATCTGTGTGATCTGCATGATCTGCACATGTTTCGCCGGGTGGGACCTGTATGATCTAGATCTTGTGCACAACTTTTGCGTACCTACCTGTGAAAAAGGATCTCTAGTTGATCTACTCATAGATCGTGATCTGTCCTAGGTGTGGAATATTTACAACACGTGCCTGAGGGAGTACCACTAAAGTAATGATACTGCCGCGCTTTTGTTCTGGAGAGTTCTTCACTTTTCTGTTATTAGTAGTCGTTTTTTAGAACAACGCTACACTACACATTGTCGGATGGCAAGCATAATATTTTTTTTGTTCCCGAGGTTTTCTTCTTTCAGGAAAGTTATGAGTGATCAATGTTGAAGATCATGCAGCACATTGTCGGATGGCAAGGGAAATAAAACCAGGTAATAATTATTAATATTTATAGTATCATTCAATACCATGATACGAGTACATAATACGCAACATCTGCTATACCCGTGGTATTGTAGGTATATACCTGGTATACATACCAGGTACACACGCAGTGAAGAAGTCGTTACGAAAACAATAAATCCATACCACATACCTGGTACCTGGTACATTTATTTATTTGTAGGTCACTCAGACTACTCTAAAAGCTATACACGCCCCGTAGCATGAGGGCGATTGCGATCGTTCATGTCACCGAAAGCTCGCAAGTATTGTTTTTGAGGGGAAAATACAATCAATCTCATCGTAGCTTTGTTTTTCGTTTTTTGTCAAAAAGCCTTGAACACAAGCGACGGGTGCAACGGTATAAATTATTACGGGGGACCATACCATAGTAAATAGGACCTAATATTGTTAGTAAAAATAGCGAAATATGTAGGTTTTTGTCTTACTGTGGGTCCTATTTAATATATAGTCCCCCGTAATAGCACTGAGGGACCTTCAGGCCGCTATAGGGGGGGGCGGGGGGAGAAGAGGCCGGAGGAAAATGCGGCCGATGACCTGGCGATGGAATGTTGATGAGGAATACCTGGTATTAATAGGATATATAGCTAAGATAAAAATATGTGGGGAATGGAAATTGGAAAACGGCTGGCAGAGAAGCGTATGTATGAGGAATACTGCTGATTTACGGAAGGATATTCGGTTTATATTGGAATGGCATCTACGTTATTATATATTGTCGGAAGGCAAGCTTACTATTAATAATACATAGCACCTTCCTTGCAATTGTCAGATAGATGTGTTTCGACGAAATCCTCCATCTCACAGCTTGCTATTTGGCGGTTTCAATTTTTATTTAGTGGAACAGAAATAAAAGGATCGTTGCCTCGAAACGGGCACACGTACGTACCAGGTACCAGGTACGCGATATAAAAACATTCGAAACATTTGGACCGGGGTTTTTGCTTGGTTCCAGCATTTTGTACGGGCTGCAACGAAGAGTTAAAGTCATCCAACGCTCACGACCCAACGTATGGAATGCGTTTACGTCGAGTCCAGTTTCGATTTTTGGCTCGGAAAAAAGCAGCCACTATTAACAGTATTATTGGGTTCCACCGCTATATAAAAAACTTTCACGTGTGTTTGGGTTTATTATTATTAATAATAGGATTGCCTCCAAATTCGCGCAGAAACTGGCGAATCTTCATCTCGCAACAAAGCCTTGTCATACATGAAAAAAAAACTGTTTTCTGCGGGGTTCAACGTCTTTTATTTTTCGTTTCTTCCATCACGGGTGTAACCGGTGCGCGCAGCAAGCGGCCGTAGTTTTGTTCGGCGGCTTCTAGATAGATTTTCGAAGAGAACAAGCCGTGATGGCGGTGCATTAATCATGCCTGCACTGACTCTGCTGTGCTGTATCAGGGTATGTCTGACTCGTGTCTGTGTATAGATTTGGCTTTTGAACTAAAAAGGCAATAACAACTCCTTCGAATAACAATTGTTTCGTTGATGTATGGATTAATAGTGTTCTCCACTACTTTCTGCTTCGTTCGTTTTTTCCCCCAGTTGATACTGCTACACTGCAGCTGCGCTCTTACCTACCGGATGGCAAACGCAGGAACACAACCAGACAGCGTCCAATTTCTCCACGACGAATGATAACCGCCCCCCCCTTATATACCTGGTATATATATATATATATATATATATATATATATATATATATATAGGTTGGGAGGGCGTCGGTTGTCAACGACGCTGTAAAACAGCCCGCTCACTACGTGAGTTAGACAGCCAGGGTACCGTTTGTTTGTTTTTTTTCTTGGCGGTTACCACGGCTGGCGGTCAAGTTAAGTTATTTTTTGTGCGGGGGGAATCTTGACTCCGCACAACAAGGGGGATGGTCGTATCACGTAGTGTGTATATGGTGAGGCACCCACGAGGCAGTTACATAGTAACCCCATTGCGGTCTCTGGAAGTGTCCACACCAGAAATTAAATCAATCCAATTGATGCTGTCATCCAAATGCCAAGAAAATCCGCCTCTGAAGCGGTTCTTAGTAGGATGCAGCTCACCCTTCATGCGACTCACCAGACACCTGACGGTGCTTCGCGCTTGGTGCAAGCAATGTCTACCTGGTCGGTGAAAACCCGACGTGCTCCGTCCCGGCATTGTAGGGATGCGAGGGTCTATGGTCATACGACTACGGCTATGCACGTTATTGAGTACACCCCCCCCTCCTCTGTAACTTATGGGAAAAGCGAAGTGAGGGCCCAACTGTCGCCGATGTCTCTACTTTCAATATAGTAGGAGTAGGAACGGTGCTCGGTCTGAATGGGATGCGTGGTCAAGGTCACATGACTAAAGGCAAGCAACAAATGAGTACCCCCCTTCCTACCCCCCCCCCCCCCCCCCCCCGCCGCCCCCATCCCGCGTGCCCCGATTCCACGCAGCCCGCGAATCTGTTCGCACTACCTTCTTCTGCAGCCCCCACTCTTTCGCAATTTATTATTCAAATCCGGGATCCTAAAGCATACACCAAGCACTCCTCCCTCCTCCCTGCTACGTACGGTGTATGCGCCCTCACTTCTATCGAGAGAAAAAAGCTAATTTCAGCATTTTCTTGCCCGGTCTCTTCGGAAACAGCTCAGATCGGGGGGGGTCACATAGCAAGCAGGCAATAATCTCCCCCACCCACCCCGCTACCGCGCACACGCCTTCATTTTATATCGCGAGAAGAATTCGTCTTCGGCATTTTCGTCCCTCCGTCGGCTTTTTGCGCCGAATTTAACTCGCATGCCTGGTATTATAGTGGTGGGAACGGGGGTACTCTTATGCCATAGTTGAGAGGATATACCCGTGGCCATGTTAGTTCAGTTTGCACGTTGGTTTTAGCTCGTGTGCGCTTTCTTCGTCTCGTGTATTTTGAGGCTTCCGAATTTTCGATTTTTTTTGTTTTTCGGATCTTCCTAGGGGTCCAGCACCTTTGTGTGACCACGGACTCCTTCGTCAGAGAGTTTATGTGAGAACACTAACAACAAGAACGGCATACAGCAGTATCGGCCTCTTCGTGAGAAAAAACACGTCAAGAAACCTAGCCTAGGTTTTGTGTTTTCAAAATAAAAGGTGTAGCCTAGGCACTCGCTGTCGATGGGATATAGAGTATCGTAGATAAAACATAAAACAAGCACGTACCTGGTATATTATAGACATAGAAGGTAGATAGACTTGGTGTACAGGCTTCCTTCGTATACGGAGATTTCTTCTTTCAGGAATGTTTCGATTGATCAACCTGAAAGTTCATGCTGCACATTGTCGGATGGCAAGCCTAATAATAACAATAATACAGCAAATAGAGTAGACAAGCCGAAAGTTGGCACGGAAGGGAGGTAGAATTGGTGCATGGGTTTCCTTTTGTTTCCGAGGTTTTCTTCTTTCGGGAAAGTCATGAGTGATCCATGTTGAAGATCATGCTGCACATTGTCGGATGGCAAAAGAAATAATAGTAATAATAATAATAATAATAATAATAATAATAATAATAATAATAATAATAATAATAATAATAATAATAATAATAATAATAATAATAATAATAATAATAGTAATAATAATAGTAATAATAATAATAATAATAATAGGAACATGGCGAGAAAATCCCCCCCCCATTGTCGCTGGTAGGGATTCCGCCCACAGGCAGATTTGAGGTGTATGAGGAGAGGGACGATACTACTAGTGAATATGCACACAGACAGGCTGTTAGTTAGCGCTTTCTTTGCGTCAATTTTTGCACAACGCAAATTCCCTCTCGACGGGAGGGGGGATCGAAGCTCGCGTTTTATTTTTTATTTTTTGCTGTTTGCCCAGATAGGGGGGTTCGCCACTGGACCACCGGAGAAGCCGTAAGAAGATCAGGTGCGACGGATAAAAGAGAAGGAAAAAGAGAGAGCGAGGGGAAAAAAGGAAGGAGGCATAATAAGAGGGACGGGGGGGGGGGGGGGGGGGGTCCCCTACGCGCTGGCGCAATCTATGTGCGGTATATAGAGGTGTGCATCTACAGCATCTGTTCATATAGAATAGACTCCCCACTTCACCGCTTTAAGACCGCACTCGCATGTTGGGGAAACATCACTTGGGATTAGAGTCGTACTTAGGTGTACGTGCACTGCGCTACTGCAAGGGTTTTAGTAACCGCAGTGGGGGCCCCGAGAAAATGACCAAAACAACAATGATGGTTGATGTCACAGGTTTCCTTTGTTTTCGGGGGGTTTTCTTCCAGGAATGTTTTGAGTGATCAACGTTGAAGCTCATGCATGCATGCATGCATGCTGCACATTGTCGGATGCCGAGCATTATGAATAGTATGGTTGATAGCTTTATCGGCAATACATAAAAAAAAAAGAAATAAAAACCGTCTACGAGCCCCGTGAGCGCCCAGCAGTATACGGTGCTGGATCGATCGTGTTTGCGCCCGTGCCGTGTACGACTCCTCCTTGCCTCAACCATTGTACAGTAGTAACCGCCGTATCATTATTGTCCTCCATTCACGCATTGGCCGCCGCTGCAGTCGTCACTTTTATTGCACCGTCCAAAACACACACACCTCCAAAGCCCCCGAGAGCGTTAAACCCCTTTACATAGTACCGCGGTCCCGTCTTGGGGACAAACTACTTGGAATTTGAGTGGTTTGTCCCCCGAAACGGGACTGCGGTTCTAAAAAGGGGTTAATGAGCTCGATATTATATAGACTTCGCCGAAAAGCTGACTTCGAGAAATACGGATGATAAAAGGTGTGCTCTCCATATCGGGTGATCACCTCTAAAGTCACAGAGAGGGACAAGGAGCCTCGTTGTTGTACATCGTCGAAAGGAGGGCTGACTTCGAAAAGTACCGACGAGGTGATTCTAACGATAAGGCATGCGTTATTTTACTGGGTGATACGGCATGCCTCCTATAACCCTACTTGAACGAGCATGCCTTGTTGGGTATTGGGTAAGAGACAGAGCTCCTGTGCTGTGCTCAAGCGAGAGAGCCCCAGACAAATTAGGAGCTACCCCTGTAAGGCAAAGACGCGCCAATACCCGAGATATAATAGCACACCCCGTCGGACGAATTTCCAAGCTTTACAGCAGGAGTGTATGGCTGGTTTTCTCGGCGATGGTCTGTCAAGCATTCAGGCCTGGTTGATAGCGCCTTTCCGTGTTTGAAGTCATCGGACTCTATAGCTACTCTTATTTTGTACCAGGTACAATAGTATGAGGATGGTGTGGCCGGAATAAGCGCTGCACGTTGTTGGTAGATGGCAAAGATAACAAGAAGAAGAAGAAGAAGAAGAAGAAAAAGAAGAAGAGGAGGAAGAAGAGGAGGAAGAAGAAGAGGAAGAAGAAGAGAAAGAAGCGGAAACCTATACCAGGTACCAGGTATAAACTAGATAAGAGCGGGAGCTCTTGGTGAATCGTCCCCGCATTTCTAAATGGTACGCAGGTGTTGAGTGTAAGGCAGTAAGGACCCAGGGACCGACTACTGCTATTGATAGCAGGTGATGCCTCTCTGCTCTGGTCACTCCCACAGGGTGTTTGACGATGTTAGAAGAAATAGGCTCTTGTGTTACTGTACTTGCTTGCCTCGCCAGACGTCTCCTGAGCGACGGGGCGAGGCATTCATAACGCTTGCCGGGTATGACGAGAGGACGTTAGCTACAAATCAGAATGCCGCGACAGGGGAGGGGGGGTACCATAACACCAGCCCACCCTGAAGGACCGTATACGCAGAGATGCAGAGAATACTCAGGCACGAACCAAACCAATCCGAGGAATTCGGAGAATGGGTCGAAGATGCGGCGCTTCACAACTCACTCTGGCGGTTGTGTTGCGCCAGTCTCACCGCGCGACGCGCTGGAGAAGCGGCCGATATCATACTCTCGAAGGCAATCACCAATACGAGAAGGCATGATACAAACAGCAAGAAACCCAAAAAGCAAGACAGGAAATTAATTTAGCTTCTATTACGGGGGACTATAGCAAATAGGACTAGACATTGTGAGTAAAAACAGGGAAATATCTAGGTTTTCGTGTGTTCAACAGGTCCTATTTACTATGGTTCCCCGTGATAGATACCCTAGGTACACCTAGGGAATTGTAGAGCAGGACAAGGGTTGCCCTGATGTTCCATAGGTTTTCCTTTAGATACAAGGTTGGGCGGTTCCGGAGGTATGGAAATTCTCTCACGACATAGAAATTATACCAGTAGCTAGGGTGTCGACCGATTATTCAGTTTCACGCAGGGTTCAGCGTGGTATAGCACAACAGATCGTATACCAGGTATCAGACATGCACAGGCAGAACGCAGACGCATCGTCACAGACCACAGACTATCACGGTGGTGGCTGATGATTACTCAAAGGGTTTTACCTAGGGTTTAGTGTGGTATAGCACACCAGATTATATATTAGACATATACAGGCAGAACGCAGACGCATAATCACAGATCATAGACTGTCACGGTGGTTGCTGCTTAGATCAATGTGCATGAAGGAAATAAAGACGCACGAATAGACCAACTGTGAGCACGCACTTTTCCTCGAAATTCATCTTTGCAAGCTGTGGGCGTGGCACTTCGATCGGCGTACTCCAGAGTTGCGTAGTTTTAGAGTGATCTACATGGAGCGGATTCAGGGGTGTTGCCTTCAATAATCAAGAACGCATGAGGCGTAAGAGGAGAGTGCATGCGTTCCTTTTGTTACGCCATCATCATCACCGCTTAGACTACCTAACTCGCAGCCCAACTATCTAACGCTCCGCGGATTCCCGCAACAAACAGCCCGATATACATACAGCGCATGATCTCCCGGTAGGTTACAGCGCGGCCCTTCGCACGCGAATGCCTTCGAGTGGCAGCTTTCCAGCCTCCGCGTCATGTCTGCTACCGGTCGTGATGCCGTCCGTGATCCACCACCGCACCAACAAAACTATGAAAGCCGTGGCGACACAAAAGCCAGTGCCAGGGAGAGACCCGACTCTCTCGGAGGCGGTAAACAACAGAACAAAAACAAAACAAAACTTTTTTCTTCTTTTCCTTTCTTGATTTCTTCTTCAGAGCCTGGCATTCTTTACACATCTATACAAAGTCCGCAATGATAGTGCTACAAACCGGGCGACCTGTCTGCCACCTAAGTACCCTCCTACACCGGGACACCTATCTCTTCTAATAAAAATACGAAGAAAAAAAAACAGAAAACAATAAAGAAAGGAGGCCCACGCGTACTTCCACCGCACGAACCAAGCCACCCATCCGAATACTTTCCACACCACCACTACCCGAGGCACACAATTGGCATTCCTTGATAGGGGCTACGAGCCGGCCGGCTTCATTGAGAGGTACAAAAAACGCATCAAGCAGACGGAAAAAATACGAAAAACGATAAAAAACAAAAACAAAAAACAAAAAACAAAAAACAAAAAACACGAATCCCCCCCAACCCCCCCCCCCCAAGACGTGGATTTCGAATCGGCAACAACGTATCTGATCACAAATACACTCCGTTACGCGCAGCACATGGAAAATGCGGGGAGGGAGGAAGGCGGGCGGGCGAGTGCCACTTTGCATTGTAAGTAACTACAGTATGCGGCGACGAGTTTTCACGGTCCCTCTTAGTCATGACAGCCGCGTAAATGTGACCATTTCAGCCCCTAAGCCCAACCCCTGAAAAGCGTTCGCTAGTAGTGGCGTATGAGAGCGGCACGGTGTGCTCTATTTACCCCGAGTTGCTTAATTCAGTTTCGATGTTTTCGCGTCACGGTCTAGATACAGTAGATACTCTAGATCCTACTCGGGCAGACGCACGAGCGCAGACACGAGCGCAAGAGCCGTGCCTCAACAGATGAACCCCACCCACCCAGCCGAACAAGATCCTACTGTAGGTCGTGCGGATGACATACTTTTGAATCAGGAAATCTATCTTCCCCCCCCCCCAAAACAAAACAAAACAAAACCAAGACCGTGCAAACACAGGGATCTGTCTGATATGTGTGATATGTCCGATGCGTGGGGAGGGTGTTCAACCAACTGCTCGGAAGCATGAGATCGCTCAGAGAACGGCAAGCAGCGCAGCGAACTTGCGAATTGCTTCGTTTGGAGAGGGTTGCTATCAGTACTATACCGCCTTCCGAAGCATCGCCACGAATTCGTAGCCGGTAAGGTACACCATTATTTCGGACACAAGCAACGAAAAACCACCTCCACAAAATAAAAAATAAAAAAAAGGAAAGAAGAAACCGAACCGATATCACAACGGCCAAGACTATACCTGCCACGCCCGCGAGAAAACGCAAACATGACATAAAAACGCCATCTCAACGTGCGAACAACAAACCGGCCCATCTTGCTCGGCAAAAGCACACCGAAGGCGGAAACAAACTTTTTCGCAAGATGGCGCCGCCAAGAGCCCGATTGATGTCTGTTGTGAAAAAATGAAACACACAAAAACAGAGTAAGAAAAAATAAACCAAGACAGCAGAACAAAAGAGAGCTGTTAAGTAGTAAAAATGCGAGCCACAACAGGTCAACTTCCGAAAATAAAAATCCAATACGCCAAAAGACTGCGTGCGCCCCCCCCCCCCCCCCCCCCCTCCCTCCTCCATGAAACGCCTAACCAGTTCCACCGATAGCAAGTAAATGGAAGAGCCTAAAATGATTGGACTCGCCGTCCTATCCCCCCTCCTCTTCCACCTCCTGATCGGCGTCCTCTCTGCTCTCGAAAATAAAGTAAAAATTGGTCCCGGGCTGTGATAGTCCGCCCGTCCGTCCTCCGCTGGGTCGGGTGGACAGCAAGACTCGCGTGTATCGCGGATGCGCACGCACACAGCGGAACAAAACAAAATCGCGCACACACACAAACAAACAAAAAACAGAAAAAAAAACACACCCCTCCCCGAAGAGCGTGAAAGCAGCGCATTTCCCTCAAAAAATAAAGATAAAAAGAAGAAATAAACAGTATTTGTCACATACTGTGGCAGTCACATCTGGCTGCGTCTGTATGTACACTCTCCAGTGGAGCAGCACCCACGCGCTTGCACCCCCCCCCCCCCCCCCCAGCCCCGAGTTTTTCTGTTTGTTTCACGACCTCCATGTGTCGAAGCATATGCCGCTTCCTCCGGACTACCACCCCTCTAAGGGCTTACCGCGGCTGGCTGCAGCTATGCCTAGCCTAGCCGCGCACCAGGATGCATATTAATTACTGGTACCAGATATGTCTTACACAAAAAAAAAAAAAAACAGCCGGACGAAAAACACACACACACAATTATCGAAAAAACGTGGCGTATTTTGGGGGCGAGAAAGGGGAGAAGGAACGCCACCAAGCCCCCCCCCCCACCCCCCACCCCCCCCCCCCCCCCCCTCCCCTCCCTTCCTCCCTTTCCTGTGAACCCAAGAACAGCAAAACATAATCTCAGGAAACCTTTCCCGACTCTCGCTTCGCCAAAGAAGGAGGGAAATGCCGCACCAACATGAGGCAAAAAGCGAAAACAAGCAAGCCGGTATGTCCTTGCCCTTTTTTTTTTTTTCGACCCAAATGTCGCGACGTGCGAAAGGCTGTTAAAATCACCCCTGCCCCCCATGACGGCCATGTTTGCGTGTACCTATACTACGGAGTGCCATGGCGGGCAGCAGAATGGCCGACAAAACCCATTTCACTGAACTGCATAGGATGTACGCGCACGGGTTTTTCTGGGATCCGCTTATTTGTGTATCGTACCATCTGTGACTCTTGGTCCTTCCTCTGGGCTGCCCCGTTTATACGTCCACTACCATCCTCATCAACACCCCCACCACTGCATCCCCCCGTTTCTAGCTATTGCACCACCCACTATCGTAAAACGCCTGAGAAATACTATACCACGCCGTGTACTCTAAAGCCGTACACATGCGCGCGGGTACAGCGAACAGTCGGCCGGTGTCACCGGCCGACACATAGCCGCTTTGAGGCGAGGGTCATGCCTTTGGGAGCGGGAAAAAAAACTGCCAGTACCTTCCCCCCCCCCCCCCCCCCCCCCCCCCCCCCCTTCACCCTTCATGCGACTTGCCAGACACCTCACGGCGCTTCGCGCTTGGTGCAAGCATTATCTGTGCCTGGTCAGTAAAACCCCGATGTGCTCCGTCCCGGCATTGTAGGGATGCGAGGGTCCATGGCCATACGACTACGGCCATGCAGGAGATCGAGTACATATCTCCTATCGAGTACACCCCCCCCACCCCCCCCACTCCCCCGGGAAGGTGGGGCGTCGCCCGACAGAAAGATAGCAATCCGGAGGCAAGTCAAACCCAGACGCCCACTTCAAAACACCCCACTCCCGGGAAAGCACGCCTGGCAACACAAACAAAAACCAAAATGCGGACGTTTGACAGGCAACACGATAAGGAGTTGGGGGGGGTGAGGAGGGGGGGGGCTTGAGCCCGTGACCCCGGGCGCGCGACGTGGAAGTTGGCTACCCGCGACGGGTAGGTACATTGCACGTCACGTGGTCGTCTACGGCGGTGCCCGCACCGTCACGGCTTCGAGCTTGAAAAACGGCGCACGCGCCTCTGCTCATTCGCCTTCTTAGGCCGCGCTTTCGTTCTTTTTATTTTTGGCCGCCATACGTACCTGCTAGCTTTATTTCGAAGTGCCATCAGCAGTCACATTTTCAATCCCTCGAATATGTGCTGCTTCAAAACACCGTCCTACTGACGTTTCAACGACTCCCGACCAGCCTCGTTGAAAACGCTGCTCGTCGACCACTTGTCTTCCCGCAACTATCTCCCCCATGGTTTTGCTGACATGTCGTCACCCCTCGCGCCTGCTCGAAGCAAAAGACAGTGCCCCCTTAGCCTGCTCGAAGCAAAAGACAGTGCCCCCTTAGCCTGCTCGAAGCAAAAGACAGTGCCCCCTTAGCCTAAACAGACAACAGTCTCTCGTAGCCAACGCCAGCGCTCTCTCTCAGCTAAAAGACAAAAGCTCCAAAGAGAGCTTGTGGCGTGGTACCCCCTTCCCGAGTATCAAAGCCGTGCGCGCGCGCGTGGTGGAAGCTGAAGCCAAATGCACCAGAAAAAAAAATTATATATCGTCGTGCCACGGGGGAGCTGAAGACAGTGCACCATAAATAGTTCTGTTCAGCGCGGGCACCCACACGCCCTCGCGCGGCCTAAAACTCTAAAAGACATGGAGTG
Organism: Nereocystis luetkeana; assembly: GCA_031213475.1. Taxonomy (NCBI): domain Eukaryota; class Phaeophyceae; order Laminariales; family Laminariaceae; genus Nereocystis; species Nereocystis luetkeana. The sequence continues at coordinate 1,977,656 of JARUPZ010000013.1, read as the reverse complement.
TTCCCGGAATAAAAAAACACCACGTTTTCCTCCTCGAAGAAAAGAAAAACCGACACGCTAGCGGCCAGCTGCTCTCGTCCCTTTCCCGCGACCGGCGACCGGCGACCGCCATAGCGCCCCCCCCCCACCCGCCCCCCAAACAGTCCACAAAAAGCAAAAAAGAAAGATAAACAGGACTCTCGCGATTCCTAAACCCCGTTCACCTTTAAACAGCAGGGCGGACAGGGCAGGCGTAGAAGGGCAAGGTTCGGGGGCAGGGAGAACAAGCCTCCTGAAATGCGTAGACGGGCAGCGCAACGCCCAAACAGCTCGTCCTCGTTTTGTTTTCTTCGAGACACAGGGACTACCGACAACTGTACGGCACAATCTCACCAATACGGAGGCAACAACGAGACTAAGAGCGAAGCAAACACCTCACAGGAAGGAGGGGAAGCGCTGTGGGGGCGGAGGGGGGAGGGGGGGGGGGGCGGCAGGCAGGCAGGCACGATAAAAAACTAAATCAAAATGGAGCAACCGCGGTGCGCTGGGGCGGCCCCTCTATCGTGAGTGTGCTTAGCGAGAATACGGAATCGTCAATCTCCCAGGTCTATCCAAAAACCCATCGCAATTCAGAGCTCTAACTTTCCCCCTTCTCCCCACCAAAAAACCCCCCAGCAAAACATGAAACCTATTTAGGAAAACACAAAACGGAGAAAACACGTGAAAAAAACAGAACACATCGTACACACACGCACACGCACACACACAAAGGCGCACGCACGCACGCACGCACGCACGCACATACGTACGTACGCACTCGGCGTGCTGTTTTCCTCCTTCCTCTTCTTGCAAGGAAACAAATGGTCGAAAACAAAACCGCGAAACGCGCTCGCAACACAAAAAACGGAAACAACATGAAAGCACTAAACCCAGCACCCCTCGATTTCTAAAAATAAGGCGCTTGCCCCCGCTCTGGAGGACGCCTGCATAGCCCCCCCCCCTCCCTCCTTCGAGAATGACACTTAACACCTCGCCTGCCTGAACCGAAAACAGGGGCGTAACGCTCCTGTCCCCTGCTCCCCCCCCCCTCTCCGCGTTCCTACCGGAACTCCCTCATACACCCCCCCCGGTCCCATCTCTTTTTACCTACGCGTGGATCTTTTCATTCTAGAGGCCACCCTTACCCCAACCACCCCCTCCCCGGACCTACAGTCAGCGTCAGATGCCGCGAAAAAACTATTACCAAACCCCCTACCCTGCTCTTAAGTTACACCACGCCCACACCCGACAAGAGAACGAAAAAATACAACCAATATTCTCAAAAAAAACGGAGAGCGGGGCGGTGGCCACGGCAAGGGGGGAACGGGGGTGGGATGGGGCGGGTGGAGGTGCACTCATGTCATGCGTGGGCGTGGTCGTGTGACCACAGACCTTAGCATCTCTATAGTGCCGGGGGCTGGGGAGGGGGGGGGGCACCTTGGTAATTAGTTTAGTCGGGTCGGAGATCGAGGATCCCCGACCTGACCGTTCCCTTGGATTGTTGTAGTATCATCCCGACCGTACCTCCCGTCGGATTGTTGGTACATCATCGAGGTGTCTGTAGTCGACGTCAAAGGCGGCCCAAAGAATGCGTCGCCGAGAAACAATCGGCAGCGGCGATGCGTTACACGCGTCACCGACGGCAATCGAAATCGACGAAAAAGATCATCGCCGACGGCAACAAATACCAACGACAACATCCATCACCGACAGCAATCGTCACCGACGGCAATAAATACCGACGACAACATTCATCACCGGCAGCAACCGTCACCGACGGCAATCAAAACCGACGGCAACATCCATCACCAACAGCAATCGTCACCGACGGCAACAAATACCGACGATAATCACCACCGACACCAATCATCACCGACCGACGACAACTCGTCACCGACGACAACCAACCAAATCTCCGACCACAATCAATCATCACCGACAACACTCATCACTGACCGACAAACTACCACTCATCACCGACAACGACCAAACCACCGACAACAGGCATTCATCACCGACCGACCACCAACCAATCAACCATTACCGACCGACAACAACCCACCCCCTCCGCCCCCACCCCTCATCACCGGACACCTCCCGCCCCCCGCCCGCTCGTCCCACCAACGCTAGCACCACGTACCCGGCCTATCCACCGCAGCGCTATCCTCGATGCCATACCAGTCCGAAGCATGGTGATACTCACCAGTCATGAAATGCTCCTCGGTCATGAAATCTACTCGCGATGACCTTAACCTAGACCTCCCCTCGCTCTGTTCCTCGTCATCGTTGAAGGTCATGCTGCTCGTTGCGCCGCTGTTCCGGATGTCGCGCGGCCCAAGGAAGAGGCAGGCTTCGATGGTCGCGTAGTGCGCTGAGGCTTGGAAGTCACGCAGCGATGTGTGCGCCATCACTGCGTTTTCGTTTTTGTCGGGGGGGGGGTTTTCGGGGGGGTTTTTTCGGGTTTTTTCCCGATTTTTTTGTTTTCCGTTTTTTAAATCGTTTTTTTTTGTTGTTGTTGCCAGTTTTCAGAATAGACGAACAAAAAAAAAAACGGGGGGGGGGGGGGGGGGGGGGGGGGGGGGCAGGCAACACAGAGAGCGCGGATGATGAAATGTATCGGTTAGGCGAACAAAACCAACAAGATGTCGAGGGGTGCGTGGCCACTCTGTCGCTCGGTTGGGGGTTTGTTGGTTGTCTTCCTGGACGTATATTGCATCATACCAGGGTAATGCTGGTCTCTTGCTGAAGTCGTACTAGTGACATCTCACTGGAATTATTTCGATATCACACCGGGTACCGCACAGGCACCCGCTGTACCATGTGTCACACTGATGTTGGCGTAGCATTGGTACCACACCAGGTGTCAGTAGTTTAACGAAATCATACCTGTGTCAGATCGGTAACATACTGACGTGCGGTTGGTATCATACCGCCACCACTGTGGTGGCACGCAGATGTCAACATGGCATCACGCTGGTGACATATCTGGTACCTGGGCACACACCACAGTAGTACTATCCTGGCATCATACTGATGTCCTAATTGTGACACACTCATGGCAGAAAGCAACCATCACACCACGGGCGAAAATGTGACTTTTGAGGAACGTTTCGATCTCACAGCTGACTTGTTTACATGTATATACCGGCATATTACAGTTTTTCCAAGTGAAACTGAACATCTGCTATTACGGGGGGCCATAGTAAGCAGGACCAAATATTGTTGGCCAAAACACGGAAATATACAGGTTTTTGTGATACCATAGGTCCTATTTACTATGGCTCCCCGTAACCCTACGTCGTACAGATCGAATGCATCAAACACCGTATACACTACGTATACATGAATACAGAACTATTGAGAGCGCTCCCCACGTGTCACGCAGCTGGTAACGCTGGGTTCAACCGCTCAATCGGTCGCACTCACAGCTGGCGTAGTTGTCACTGTTTACCCCCTTTCGAGCTGCAGCCCCGCTATGGGTTAAAGAACTCTCAAAATTCGAAGCAGGTCGTCCCCAAAAACGGGACTGCGGTCCTTAAGGGGTTCACAACAAAAACCACGACAGAAACGCCGATCGGTCGGGTCGTTCGGTGACTCACGTGTCAATAGCTCGAACGCGACGGCGTTAAAGGTGTCTATCGAGGCAGACGTCAACTCCTCGTCTTTTGCACGTCTCCTCATGCAAGCCTTTCGCATGTCCTGTCCGATGTTAACCTGGCCCGAGCAAAAACGATGGAGAAGGGGCACGTGCATGCATCAGTGCGTGAGTGCCTGCGTGTGTGCGTGCGTGCGTGCGTGCGTGCGTGTCGCACGGGAAAAAGCTGAGGCAAAAAAAATGGACTATTAATAGACGAGAAATAAGCTACTGTTCTTGAAGGGCAGAAAAAAACAAGGAGCTACCGTGCGAAACGCAACTCTCTCGTAACTACAACCTTTTTCGTCGACTATTACGGGGGACCATAGTAAATATGACCTACGGTACACACAAAAAACTAAATATTTACCAATATTTACCAACAATATTCTGCCCTATTTACTATGGTCCCCCGTAAATAGGGCAAAACTTCAGTCCCGTTTGGGGGGACGAACCAGTCAAATCCCAAGCAGTTTGTACACTAAACGGGACTGCAGTCGTCAAAGGTTCAATGAGTCTATTTCTCTTTTTTCATAACCGCAACCACCCTCGTTTCGGGGGGGGGGGGGGGGGAGGGATCAGTTTCGGGGACACTGCTGTAAGGGTGGTTCTTATCGGAGAGCTTTTTCCCCATAATTTGGACATTTTTTTCGCGCAATTTTTCAATCTTCCATAATTTCCTGTTTTTTTTTTCCAAATCTGTGACATTTAACGAACTCGATTTTTTTGCTTCTGGAGAACTTCACGAATAGTGACAGAACGCCTCCGTATATTGATACATTTCTCCAATTATTTCCAAACTTTGGAAAACATGGAAAAAACGCTCTCCGATAAGAACGAGCCTAAGTACTTCGAGTAGCACAGAGTAGCAGCGTATACTTTTTGCAGTCGCGAAAGGGCTATATATAGATCCGTTGGAACTGCAGCCCTCGTTTTTCTATGATGAAACTACTATTCCGGGGGACCATAGTAAATAGGGCCTACGGTACACACAAAAACCTACAAATTTGCCTATTTTTACTGACAATGTTTGGTCCTATTTACTACCAGGTATGGTCCACCGTAACAATACTGTACAGTGAGTTATGGTCCCTCTATACACCGTGCCGGTATGTGAGCCAGCCGACAAACCTGCACCATACAGAGCTTCAACCAGCACCGCCCCGTACATGTGCCAAGCAAGCGACTTCATGGGCACTATAGAGGGCAGCCCGCACTATAGAGGGACCGCTACTACAGTACCTTTTGTTTTTGAGAGGGAAAACAACGTACACAATTACAGGCAGTACGGGTCCCGCGCCAACAAAAAACAATCGATACATAACGTAAAGGGGGTTGAGTACGACTGCTGTCTTTCAGCGCTCCATTTTTCAAGAACGGGAAATGATGCCAAAATACCGAACACGACACTTTCGGAAAAATCTGGGCGAGAGGACTTCCGAAAATACAATGTTGGAAATTTGGAACTTGGCCCCCCTCAGTACCGTTGTTGTCCAGAAAAAGACCACGGAAAAACGATCGAGCCCTTCCTGGTGCGGACCAAATCGCTCTTGCACGGCAATCTGAGCGCAGGGTTAGTCTTGGGAACCTTTTGTGACGACATCCTTGAGCAACTTCAACATTGAGCATTCGAGCATAGATAGGCTCATCATGGAGGTGCTGTAGAATGCATGAAGCGTAACCCTCTCGACGCGGCGCACGATTCTTCAATCCGTTTTCTCAATGCCCCTCGCAGTCTGGACACAGTTATTATTAGCTTGATATCTATTCCTGGGTTCATATCTGGTATGTACGATCGAGTGGCACGCACAATCAAGTTATCACAGTAGGCAGTTTTTTTTCTTTTTTTTTTTTTCTTTTTTTTTTTTGCAAAATACGTGTTTTATTTCCGACGAAAAATGTTTTTATCTCACGCTAAAATACCAGGTATACATTTCTCATTTTTTATTAATCGTGAAAAACATTATTAACACGAAATAATGCGTCCAATCAAAAATTTGGATACCTGGTACCTGCGCAGCGCCCCTGGTATCGTTTGATGGCAGGTTACGCGGGACGGTATATACCACACCTCATTCAGTACAGGCCGTTTTCTCTCGCTTACTGGTACACTGCTGCCTGCGCCTGTGGTTTTGTGTTCGTGTCTTGTCTTCCGTCTATTTGATAGACGGTTTATTGTCGACAGAATGTCGTGTGACCAAAGGCTAGATTTCAGCGACAGGTATGAAGACAGCGGTAGTGCGAGAACATCTCCAGCTACGATGTACCAGGGACCGGAATAGCGTGAGAACATCACCGGGTATGCACCAGGTACCAGTATCATTCATACTTACATACCAATATACATATAATACATATACCATACATACCATATATATATATACATACCAGGGTATACTATATACCTGGTATATGCAGTGGGAATGCTGAATCCTATGCGCGACAAAAAAATAAAGGCCCGTACCTGTGTGTGTGTGTGTTCTTCACATTAAACCGTTCTTTCTACCCGTCGACATCCAGCACAACCAGTGTCCGTGCCGATTCTTCAATCCTAGAAGAGATACAAGTTCTGTGGTCACAAAGCTACGCCACAGAGTTACTACGTTGCCACGTGTGCAGTGTGAACTGCAGTGGGCAATGCAAAGCCATGTCATCATACGAGATACAACAGGCACGACATACGCAATCTATGAAATAGTGAAAGGGTAGACACCTGTGACCACGGCTTGTCCAGAAGGTCGTCGAGGGTAAAACCTCCTACGAGTTAGGCTGGAAAGTAAAAGTGGTGATAAAAAACAAAACAAAAACAAAACTAAATATATGTATCTCCGCGTGCAGCTGGCACGAACGCGCAAATTTCAACAACGCAACAACCCCAAGCGACATTGAGGACTTTGGTACACCAGATACGAGCGAGAAAACGATCGCTATCCTACCAATAGGAGATAAATGGTGTCCACAGGCGGCCAAGCAGGAAGGGGATGAGACTAGCAAAACGTTTATAATGGAAACATATGGAAACAACGTAACGAGCGCCCAATTGTTGGAGGTCTCTCTATTACAGCAGGAGTAGGAACGGTGCTCCGGCTCGAAAGGGAAGCGTGGTCAATGGTCAAAAGACTAAGGCAAGCAACAAATGAGTACCCCTCTTCCCCCCCCCCCCCCCCCCCCGCCCCCCCCGGCCGCACACACGGGGGAACATTCACGGGCGTGAGGTCGTGCCGCCGAAGATCCGCGAAAGGTTCCGCCGCCCATAACTTTATAGCAGGTACCAGGTACGCGTATCATATACACCAACTATTTACCAGGTATATATACCAGGTATATATTATATATATATATATATATATATATAACTCCCTCGCATCTCGCAACAAATCCACCTATAGAATAAGAACGACGGCCCGTCACCAAGAAAAAACGAGCACCGGCCACGGTCGTACGTGCAGCAGCGCACGAGGCCGACGCCGTCCACATCGACACCTGCTGCCCCCTCCCTTCCAGGCCTGCAGCGCGCGTCTTTGGGACACACCGCCCGAATTTATCCCGACTAGTTTGTCCCCCCCCCAAAAAGGGACTGCAGTACAGAAAGGGTTAATAAATATTTATTGCAGCAGCTATTGGGAAAAAAAAAAAAACAGCAGACGCCCGTCACGGGGCATATTCTTTTCCGAAAAAATGAACAAAAACAAACAAAAACCGCCCGTGACACCCCTACATAGAAATACACTCCGAACTATAGAGTTAACCTACCAGGTATGATACATATGTGCTACAGACACGACACCAGCCTAACTTTTGGAGGGGGGGGGGGGGGGCGGGGGCGCCAAAAACGAAAACAAGAAACAGCTCTTCGTGACACGCCAAAAACGCAGTTTACAAAATACGTACTTGCGTGTACACCAGGTACCAGGTGTACGAGTACAGACCAGGTGACAGGTATGCGGAAAAACAACGCACCACCGCCCCCTCCCCCCAACCCACCCACACGGTTTGTCGCACTCCGGGGACAATGTTAACCCTTATTTAGAACTGCAGTCCCGTTTTGGGGACAATCCAGCCAATTTCTAAGTAGTTTGTCCCCAAAACGGGACTGCGGTACTACTATAAGGGTTAAGGGCCAACCTCCCTTTTCGTTCTGCTCTGTTCATGCCCCATGCCCATGCACAATGCATGCGCATGCCAATGCCAATACCATCGCCGATCATCATGACAATGGGAGGGGGTGGGGGGGGGGCGGTGGGCTGGCGCGAAAAAAAAAATGTTAGCCGTGGCAACTCGTGAACGGCCCACCATTTTTTTGCCCCGTGAGGCAAATCGCAATGCGAATGGGTGCATGTACCTGGTGTGTGCGTACACCGCACGACACCATTGCGGATGGAAAAACGACACTCCTGCTGTACGCTCCAAGTAGTACTTACATACCTGGTACCTGATACACAAAAAGTACAAGACGTGTGTGTGTTCCTGGACTTCAAACGGGCCTTTCTACGAACCCATCGACCTCCGTACAATATTATAAATCCTATACCAGGTATATAGTAATACTACGAATAATATATTATTACTATAAATGGTGCCAGGTACTTCACGGCAGTAGTACCAGGCACGTCCTACTGTAAGAAAAAAAAAACGGATTTCTTGCGGAGGAACACGGTGCTTGGCACGCTAAAAACTTCAACACGAAAACCGCGTCGGAATTTCTTGCAAATCCGCACATACTCGTATACCTGGCTTAGCCTGCCTCGGTACCTGCAGTACATGCCTGGTTCTCTTGGTACGGTGGGAGCCACGGTTCGACAGCAAATCGCGCTAAAGCTAAGACAAGCACTGGCTTGAGAGACGTCAAAGTGGCTTTGACACGGGCATACAAAGAAAAAACTACCATTAATGCATACGTACATGTACTTCGTACATATGTGTGCATACCGTAAAGAGGCAATTAGTTGAGGTCGCCCAGGGATGATGCGATCGTTTTTTTCGTATGTATCGCTCGTTTTTTTCCCCCAGAAAGTTTTAAGACCGAACAACCTTACACCTTTTAAAACCGCCCTCTCGTTTTTGGGGACAAATCACTCAAATTTTGAAGTAATTTGTCCCCAAAACGGGGCCGCTGTCCTACAAGGCATTTATTTACTTATAAGGGTGTTTCTTTCCGAAAAAAAAAAAACAAAGTCTGGTAGGGGGGAAGGGCTTCCGGACACACTTTAAGCGTTCGACCTTCAATAGCACCCTGAGCGATATATATGTATATACCAGGTACTATCTACCGTTGTATCACGGGGGGGGAAAAAAAACAAAAAAACGAGCGCACCCTCTGTTGTGCGGATTCAACGCGCTTCACGATAGTGCGCTCTGTTTGGTTTGACAAACAAGCTCGGGTTGATTCAGCCAGGCCAAAAATAGGCGTGGACACGCTTCGCTCACACTACTGTAAGCAACTCTGACACACCAGCCCCCCGTCCACGACCCAGTGTATCCAGGGCCACGCGCCGTTTGAGGGGGGAGCCCAGGGCAGAGGAGGGAGCGAAGGCGGGCGCCCTCCTGTGTGCCCTACCCTGGCCAGCCCGCCCGAGACTTCGAAATCATCGGTCACCTGCACAACCACTGTTCACCTCGGTTTCAGCAGAAGGCCGAAGGCTCCTCGTGTCGGTGTGATCTCCGGCCAACAGCCCTGTAAGGACTGCCTGCAGTCCCGTTTTGGAGACGAGTTACTTGGAATTAGAGTGGTTTGTCCTCATGACGGGACTGACTGCAGTTTTCGCCCCCCCGGGGTTAATCCGATAAATTTATCAAAGTAGCATATTTTCTGAAACGCGCGGTATGGTATGTACGACTTTACTTATCACTGTAGAAAGGGGTACCAGGCACTAACCAGGTACGATCTTTGGGCAAAGCAGGGAACAAAAAATAAATACATAAAAGTCTTTTTCAAAACCCTGTCTGAGTGTGTACCCTACTCTGCTGTAGCGCTCAACATTGAGGACTGCGCCCGCATGCGTTTTGTTTGGTTTGCCTGTTTGTTTTGTATGCATGTACTTTTGTTCGCTTGTTTGGTCGTTTGTGTGCCTGCAGTGTGCTTGCTTTGCTTGTTTGTTTCGGTTTTTGCTTGGAGTAATACTATCGTTATTTTTTTCAGCATGGCAGTAAAAATCTAAAAAAAGGGAGCACATTTGGAGCCACAGACGCTGCCACCAGATTCAAAGACGCAGATCTCCGCAAACTGCACATCAAAAACCACTAAAACTACCGGTATATCCGAGGGTAAACAAACGGAAACAAAAAAATCGACACCCCACTTTTTTCATAGTGTGCAGGGGAGAAGGGGGGGAATACGAACAATTAAGCAAAAACAAACAGAAAAAAAAAACATCACATTTTTTATTTCTGACAAAAAGACCAACCCGCTTGTGGTGCTTTATTCAGTTTCGACAAGGTGGCGAGCGTCTCCGTGTTCTGTTTTCTTCGTGCACTTCCTGGTATATATCATATACATGGTCAACTGACCAACTATTACGGGGGACTATAGTAAATAGAACCTACGGTGCACACAAACACCTACCAGGTATATATTTCGCTATTTTTACTAACAATATTTGGTCCTATTTACTATGGTCCCCCGTAATACCTGGTAGGTAGTCAGCTACTTGAAAAGTCAGCCAAACTCACAGTCCCATTGCTATTAACAACATAAGGATTTCGTGAGTATCGCCCTAGCACTGCCCATATACCTTTCTTGTGCTTGCGCGCTCTCGTGAGCCGGCACGATTTCGGGTGGGCTTTTGCTATATACTGGTATACCACCCTGCCCCAAAATATAACCAACACTTGTATTCCTTGTGATACATAGAATGTATTTATAGTTCGGATAAGAGAGGTACTCGGTACCGTATATATTTATAATGGTCCTTTACTGTTTTCGAGTTTAAAAAGGATAATTATCTGTCACGTCACACCCGTTACATGTGCATTTATAGACGAGCGCTGCTTTGTGTGTGCTTTGTGTGTGCAAAGTTTTTTTTTTCGTTCGTTCGTTCGTGCGTTCGTGCGTTCGTGCGTTCGTGCGTTCGTTCGTCCATGTTTTTTTTTTAATTTGCGCAGCAGAAAAAAAACGTGCATACGTACGGTAGCAACGTGTAATTACGAAACAAACGCGACACAGCAGCAGCAGCAGCAGCAGCAGCAGCAGTACATTCTTTCGCAAGGGACTGACACGGGCGTGTGACTCCGAGCCCCATTTGAGGTATTCGCTTCCATTTGATCGATGGACTTTCCGTTTCCGTTCACGAAACGGCTGACGATGGGTTTCGCACGATTATGTATTAACCCTGTCGGGGCTTACGACACGAAAACCGACGACACAAAAAAAAATGTCGATTGCAGCAACGACGGCCACTGCATGATTTCGGGGGATGATACACATTTGATTGGTGTCCAAGTGACACAGTTAGGAGTCGTACGGCGCACGGGGCGCACCCTTACCCTACTCGTGCTGCTGTGGGAGCTCACGCTGCACCTAACCCCCTTAGTCCTCCAGTCCCGTTTTGGGATATAAGCGCTTTGTCCCCAAAACGGGACTGCAGTCCAAGAAAGGATACAAACGCATTATTGGCGGAGTGTAAAGAAGAGGATAAAAGTCACCCTGCCGCGCGTTCCGAGCGTTACAACAACAAAAAAAACGCACTATCAGTAGCCCCTTTTTGTTTGCGCGACGTGTGGGCGCGTTTCTGCTGCAGGTGTTGCTTTATGCAGGGAGGGGGGGGGGGCAGGGACATTGTTCATGCGCTTGAGCGTTCATCATTTTTGTGGCGTCTGGGTGATTCGTTTCGATGCTCGCGCGCGAGACCTGTATTTGTTTCAAGCGCTTGCAACCTTTGCTCCTTCTCGTCCGGCTTTTTTTCTCCGCAGGGGGAAGGGTGTGTGTGTGTGTGTTCGATATCATGCATGGCCGTAGTCGTACGAGGGCGGGGGGCTCTTTCCTTGGTGCGAAGACTCTCCTCGTTCCTGCGAGTTTGGGTTTGTTGTGCGTCTTCTTCTCGATTTTGTGCAGGCCACTTTTTTTATTAGCGCGTTGCGTTGGTTGGCGGTCGTGCATTTCCTTTTTTTTTGTTGTTGTTGGTCCGCGAGCACTCGTATTACGGGGGACCATAGTTAGTAGGACCCAATATTGTTATTGAAAAAGGTTAAATACATAGGTTTTTATATACAATAGGTTCCATTAACTATGGTCCCCCGTAATAGTGTGCGTGTTCATTCTTCGCGGCGTGTGCATCCTCCGGTTGTTTTTCATTTTTAGTTTATTTCATTTTATTTTATTTTACTTTACTTTACTTCCGGCGCTTCACCGTTGTCGTCCACGCATTTCGCGCTTTGCTCGTCGTTGTCGCGCGTTGTCGTCTGTGACTTCCAAGTCTGCATGCGCGTGTTCGTTCCTTCTTCAAGCGAAGCGCTCTTTCGCTCCGCTTTCGCTCCGCTTTCTCTCTTCGCCCACAGTCCGCGCGCGTTTGTTCGTGCGTACAAAGCGCGCGGATTTTGTTGACGCGTTCGCTTGCTGTGCGGCTGTGCGTTACCCCGACCGGAGCTGCTTGCCTTCATTGTATTCCTACGCGTTGTAGATACATACCTGGAATGTGCGTAGCACTTGCTCCTTCCTTTGCTTGTCTCTTTCGAGCGAAGCGCTTCACTTCATTTTTTCAACAATCGGGTCTTCAACTTTTTTCACGCTCGTTTCACGGTCTTGATATACCTGGTATATATTTTCGTTTCCTCGTCATCTTTTGCGATTGACACACGCCGCACGTATTTTGTCGGGGGGGCAAACATACTACAGCAGTGTACCAGGTACCCATTGTAACCCTTTTAGAACCGCAGTCCCGTTTTGGGGACAAACCAGTCTAATTCTCAGTAGTTTGCCCACAAAACGGGACTGCGGTCCTAAAAGGGCTGATTTGAGATTGTCCGGTTCAAGGCCAAGGCCGTACCACGGGGGAACATAGTAAATAGGACCAAATATTGATACTAAAAATATATAAATATATCGTTTTTTGTGTGTACCGTAGGTCCTATTTACTACGGCCCCCCGTAATATTTATGGTAGAGACCACAATACCGGGTACATCTGCTATGCTTGTCACGAGAAAACTACTCGGAATCATTCAAATGTACGGGATCACTTTTTACAGCAGGAAAATAAACGCCACAGCGGAGTCAACACCACCTGAATTTGCCCGTCCCCGAGGCCTTCAAGCGGGGCATACCACCGTGCTACTCTTTACGGGGGACCATAGTCAATAGGACCTATGGTATACATAAAAACCTATATACTTGACCATTTTTACTAACAATATTTGGTCCTATTAACTATGGTCCCCCGTAATAATAATAACCTTCCCTTTTTTTCTTATCCTATTTATTGTCTCCGACCTGCTTTCTCCTCCAATAAATTCGGGGTCACAAAGCAGCCCCCCCCCCCGTCACACGCTACGGTATAGATGCGTCGCATCTTCTAGTCCGCGCGTTCGCTTGTAGCGCGCGTTTTGCGTACCGTGGTACGTATATACTGGTACGTACGGTGCTGTAACTGACAGTGCGTTTGTGTCACCGCAAAATGTCATATGGTGCGGACGTTTCGTTAACCCTGCCGGTGGCAGCGCGGCTGGCTGGCTGGCTGGCTGCCTGGCCGGCTGTGCGTTGGGTCGACCCCCCCCCCCCCCCCGCGCCCTCCTCCCCCCGCTCACCTCCCGCGGGCTGCCTTTCGTCAGGAACGTCTCTTCGATGCCTCTCCCCAAAGCTAACGCTACCGCCGCATCCCCACCTTCCTGGACACCACCGCCAACTTCAAGCGCGGCCTCTTGATACCTGTGCGGCCGTCGTTACGGAAGTTGGCAACGACCCGAGCGGGAGGAATGGGGGGGGGTGTACTCGATAGGAGATATGTACTCTCGATCTCATGCATGGCCGTAGTCGTATGGAATGGGGGGGAAGGGTGAGGAGGCAAAGCGTTAGTATGAATGGAGCGAGTAGGTCAGGCGAAGGTGTTACGAGAGCTTCACGCACCGGCCGGATAGGCTCATGCCAAGAAAAAACCGGCACTGCTTTTTGTGGCAAACCGGGACTGCTCGGCACACCCACCACCACCCTGGTGAATCCCATCCGCAACCGACAATATAGAGGGGCCACTATTAGGCGGGGACCATATTAAATAGGACCAAATATTGTTAGTAAAAATAGCGAAATATATAGTTTTTTGTGTGCACCATAGGTCCTATTTAATATGGTCCCCCGTAATGCTAGTAGCAGTGGTACCTTTATCTTCGCCCTCGAACCCCACCTGTGCCAAGCGCTTCCAACAGGCACTGACTGTTACGCGGGCAACCGGCAATACTCTACTATCGAGGGACCGCCACTATTAACGCTACTGCTACTGTTTCCCGATCATGTCGCCGCACGCGGCATCTCGAGTTCACGATCTGCTCTACACAGCAGTACACGTATCCGACGCGTGTACAGGTATACATTTAGTAAAATTATGAAATACGTTCAGCTGCGACTTCGGCTGATTAAATAGATGATGCTCAACTCTGCAAGCTGCCCAATACGTCTCGTCTATATCGTACCCCATTTTTACTGGGCTTTGCAGGATGTATGACAAGCCGTTCGCGCGTATTCTGTGTGTAATTCCTAGTCACGGATGTAGGTCAGTGACTCCCCTGGATGCTACCCGGTTCAACAGGTCAACTTACATAAATCTAGGTATAATAATTACAACCCTGACAGGCCATACCCCTCCTGGGCACGTGAGAAAAAGGAAACTTGACCATAAAAAGTGGCACACCCGGCGACAACAACCACTGCGCGGTTGGGTGTGGGATGATACAGATCGATCGGTATCGGAAACGACAGCAATGCTAGGAGTCGTACGGCGCACGGGCCCGACCGCGCCACGACGCTACTCGTACGCGTACCTCTGAGCGATTGCGCGGCTCTCGAGAGAATTGACAACATCAAGGCCGTCGTTGATTTTGGGTCGCTGTTCCTTTGTATTAACACCTTTTAGGACCGCAGTCCCGTTTGGGGGACGAACTACTTGGAATTTGAATGTTTTGCCCCCAAAATCGGGACTGCAGTCCTAAAAGGCTTTAAAAGGGTTTCAAGAGGGGACAAAATGACGTCGTCGGTAGTACAGGACAACCCCCTCAGCCTACAGCCGAGAGACCCCATAAAACCACCTACAATTGCACAAATGATGCAAACAAACACTACAGTAGTTCCAAATTGTTCGTCTCCAAAACAGGGGGGGGGGGGGGGGGGTAGGGGAGGGGGTGCTTCCTCTAGACCAGTCCGTTCCTGAACACGACAACCTTTTGTATATTGAAATTCATTACGAAAACGTTCCTTGTATCTAGGGGCAACGGGGTATGATATATAGAGGCGTTACACTCTACACTACTTCTAAGGGACAACAAACAGAGAGGCCGATGTAGGGTACACACCTGGTGTGCCACGCTGCCTGGAAGTGCAAGGGGGGCATCCACAATACCCAATAATTGGCCCCTACACGTCAGGCTAGACGAAAACCCGCAAAAGGTTCTTACATTCCCGGACAGAGTGAATACATGTCCGGAAACATAGGGATCGTTTCGGGACTCCTATCGGTACCCCGAACGGTCGTTATATTTTCGAACGCATTGGATAGTACGTCCGGAAAATTAAAAGGATGGTTTTGGCATTGAGTGTTTTTTTTTTCCCTCTCTCCGCTTGACGTGTCCTGTCGGGTTGGCCGCAACGCAAACCACAGGCAGCAATCAGTCGCCGCTGCCGCCAAAAATAATTTAATACCGCCAGAACAAGAAAAGGACACTGTGCGCAGGGCTCATGACGGGTGGGGTCAAACTTCGCGGGTCAGGTCAGGTCAGGTCGGATCGGGTCGGGTCGGGTCGGGCAAGGGTGGCTCGACCCGACCCGACCCGTGCAAGCTTGGAAAACCTACTGACCTGACCACCCCCCGACCCGACCCGACCCGTGAGGTTAAAAAAAACTTCCTGGCCCAACCCGCGCATCGAGTGAGACCCGTGAAAAGCCCTGCTTTCTGAGATCTCACGAGCCAGGAAGCTAAGAGAGTTGAAACAAAATCTATGGCGACCATACGAAGTAAAAAGGGCGACGAGATTGTTTTTGGGTCGGCAAGGGGTTCGGGTGCGCGCAAGAACAAGTAAAAAAGTGACGGGGTCAAATCAGCGCCTCAATAATCTGTTGTCGAAAGCGCTCTACTCTATTTTCAAGAGCACGCTGCTGTTGGTACGTACTATTAGTACTAGTGCTACAACTGTAGATAGTCATCTGCACTGCCTCCCCTCTCTTCTTCCTGCTGCATCACAATGCAGTATCTCTGTGTCGTGGTTTTGTGACCGCAGAGCTTGTATCCCTCCGGGGTGCAGAATCGGCACGGACACTGGTTGTGCTAATACGGGGGATCATAGCAAGTAGGACCACATATTGTGAGTAACAAAAGGTAAATATATACCTGGTAGATTTTTGTGTATGCCGTGGGTCCTATTTAGTACGGTCCCCCGTAATAGATGTCGACGGGTAAATATACCTGGTAGATTTCTGTGTATACCGTGGGTCCTATTTACTACGGTCCCCCGTAATAGATGTCGACGGGTAAATATACCTGGTAGATTTTTGTGTATACCGGGGGTCCTAATTACTACGCCCCCCCGTAATAGATGTCGACGGGTAGAAACAACGGTTTAGTAACACATACAACACAACACGCACATATGCAGTAGTACCATAAAACAAACATCTGTTTAAAGAAGCTCCCTCGTACTCTGACCGAACAAAAAACCCAAACACAATGCGAGGGGTATGCTACGCAGCAAGCGGAGGATATCAGGCCGCCTTGTTGGGGGGGCCGCTGCCGGCAAAGCAAGCTGCGTCAGGTGTCGCCGTACCGCCAGTGGCGTGGCTTGGCGGATAACACGTGAAGGTTCAAATACCGGGGGGAGACGCGTGCGATAAGCTCCGGCCTACGAGCCCTAGGCTGATCGCGCTTTGTTGCGCGTCGTGGTCCACAACAGGGCCAAGCAACCTTAACGAAACATCAACATCAGCAAACGACGACGGAAACAGCGTCAACAGCAACAACAAAAACAACAGAACAGAAAAAACAATAACAACAACAACAACAACAACAACACCACAGCAACATCCAACAGCAGCAACAAAACACCTGACTGTTATCAACATCAACATCAACATCAACACCGTCACCACCAACCGGTCAGGCACGTCGAGAGTGTCTTATATCTCTCTCACCTGATGACCTCTTCGATAAACGCGATGTTTTCGGCGCACCATCTCTTCGCCAGGAACTGCAGTCACAACAAAACAATCCATGAATGAAGAAAATACGGACCAGGAAGTAAGGGGTGTGGAACGGGTATGTTAGGGTAGGGATCAGGGGTCAATGGGGAGAGGTTCGGGGGGGGGGGGGGGGGGGGGGGTAGGGGAAGGTAAAGAAGGTAAGGTAGGGTAGGGTAGGGTAGGGGGAGAGGAGGGCAAGGTAGGGTAGGCTTCGGTAGGGTAAGGCTCGGTAGCGTAGGATAAGGAAGGGTAGGGTAGGGCAAGGTAGGGTAGTGGAAAGTATAGAGGAGGGGAGGGGAGGGGAGGGGAGGGAGGGTAGAGGGAGAGGAGGGTAGATGGTAGGGTAGGGGAGGGGAGAGAAGGGTAGCGCAAGGTAGGGTAGCGCAAGGTAGGGGAGGAAAGGGGAGAGGAGGGGAGAGTAAGGGTATGGTAGGGTAGGGTAGGGTGGAGTGGGGGAGGTGGGAGAGGGGAGGAGAGGCGAGGGGAAGAGGGCGAAAACACAGTCGTCGTACCAATGGAGGCAAAAAAACAGCTTCAGGGTCCTGGCGTGCATCCTGTACGGACAACGTAATCATGGACGAAATAAGAAGAACTCTACAGGGGCAGTCATTGCCGAGTTTTTTCCTGCCGCGATATGCATAGTCTAAAATCCACTTTCGCTACGATTGGACTCCTGGTTCGACATGACTACGTAACTTTCCGCGAACACCCAATCGCAAACCTCATCACTTTTGCTTCCGCGATGTGCGTAATCGAATCCACTCTCACAGCTGCGGCATGAAAACACGAACACCCACGGAGAGTCTACTCTCACGACTACTACCAAGGCTACTACTTTTTTTGTTTTACTCATCCTTTTCACTTTCCAGCTTGAACCCGTATTAATAGGAGGTTTTACCCTCAGCGACCTTCTGGACAAGCCGTGGTCACAGATGTCGTCTCTTCCCCCCCGCGGCACGCGCCTTTATTTTTATCGCGCATAGAGCTCAGCATTCCCACTGCTCGTCGTTCCTCATCGAATGTTGCTAACTCACACTTTGTCGCGCTTCACCCGGACCACTTACCAAGCCACCGGGTACTCCTCTATTGACCTTAATATACGAAAACATGAATGCATGATGGAATGCAGGAAAGTCCAAGGACATGCAGTCACAAAACGTGTTTCGATTTATTCGCGGCTCGAACCTATATGCCATTAAGACCTATGCCAATGGAAACGCAAAAAAAAAAACATAACAAATAATTAATTCCATTCAAGATACCAGTCATTTTTCTTGTAAGGTGCAGCTTTACTATTACTATGAGCACGATGATAAACAGTTTTTTTCAAAGTTTTGAAGCACCCCGAAAAAAGCAAGATTCTGGGGCCGATGTTGGCATAGGTATTGATGAGTATTTACTGGCATTCGAGTGTACAAACAGTCGTAAAAGAGCACTCCAAGTGGGCTGTTGTGAATGGCCCGATCAACGCATACAAAGACACGCGTCACGCGACGGGAGGGAGGGATCGGAGCCCCGCTCTTTCAACATTCATTGCGTTCTGGCAAGTAGGCGATTGGGGGGGGGGGGGGGGTGTACTCGATAGGAGAGATGTACTCGATCTCATGCATGGTCGTAGTCGTATGACCATAGGCAGGCGATGGGGGGGGGGGGGATACAGTAGTGGCCAATCTATAGTGCCGATTACCCGCTCTAGTGCCTGTGAAATCGCTTGGCACCGATGGGATTACCCTGTATGACAGTGTGCTGAGTAAGGTCGGTTGCCGCTATAGAGTGCCGGCATTGTTCCCTGGCGCATGCATAACGGCCCGACAGAGAGGGACTACTACCGCGGCAGTGTAGCAAATATTCACCAGACATCCAAGTATATCACACGAGGAGCTATAGCTGGATGTGTCGTGTAACACAAAACAAAAGATTGTCCTTCGTGGGACGATTAAATTCTTCCAAAAACAAAAAAAAAATCGAAAAATAAATGTCTTACAAATAATTGCGCACCCGATGCCAAAAGGGGTTGACACGCAACGCAAACCGGGCAGGTCTTTTACGAGGAACACTGGCAGAACCGAACCCAACAAAGGTCAACGACGTGCGGTTAACCACCTCCACCGGTGCGGTGGCTCCACTGCCTGTGGTCGGCCTCGCTTGGGCCTACGCCTCTGCCGATAAGCCGGCAGGCGGTTGACGAACGCACGCCGCGGAAAGTCAGCCACATGAGTCTATATACAGCCTACCGTTGGTAGACCCCCCCCCCCTCTCTCTCTCTCTCTCTCTCTCTAACGCCGCACATCGAGCAAGGAATCAATGCGCGCCGAAAAAAACCCCCACCGAAAACAGTTTGCCGACTCGTGAGTTGTTCTCTCTGACGCCGCAAATAAGCATAACAACCTATGCCAAGGGTCCGAAACTCCCCCGCTCTCTTAGAAGCGCCGAGCGAGCGCCACTGACACAGGCACGCCGCAAAAAATGAAAACGGTGTGTAGCTCTGCAATCAGGGGGGACCCTCCCCCCCCCTCGCTGACGCCTGGACGCCGAGCGAGGTGGCGCACGATTGACGGGCGCCCGCCGCAATCAAACGATAAGCTTGCCACGTCCCGGAAAGATCATCGATTCTCGCTTGAAGACATAAACATTCCGGGAAATAAATATACGCGTACGAAGTATATATTTAGACCCCCGATCTGTATCATCATCTAGCCCACGTTGCCAGGTGAGAGCAAAATAATCAGCATGATCTATTGATAGGACATGCTTCCTGGGTTGGATATGTGCTATACAAATCATATACAACACCTCAGAACGGCAGGCGATATGAATAGGATCTAGATGATGTATCTGTGGATCAAATAGATAATTCATAATTTCTCCGAATTTTTGTAATTTTGTTTCTTTGGTGAAGGTCGTTCTCGTTCTTCAAGCGACAAAGTACGCAGACCCCCCCCCCCCCCCCCTCCACATGACAGCAAGTGAGGACGAAAGCGACCACCCGGGTCCAGCAACAGCAGCCATCGGCATTATTACAGCGAGGGGGAGACACGCCGCGAATGAAAAGCCTGCATACGTGCAGCAAACTTAGAACGGTACTCGTATGCAGCAAGCACCACGGCGGAATTCCAAGACTGAGCAACGATGCCAAGAAAAATGAGAGAGTTAACCCCCTCTAAGACTGCGTGGGGATTGGAACGGTTGTATCTACGGTAGAGTCAGACCTAGGTCAATGTACAGCGCACCACCAAACAAAAAGGGTTGAGAAGCGAAGAAATATATATACTTCGTGTATCATTTTCAAGCACACGAAAGGAACCAAACACAAACAATTTCAAGAACTGTAATATAAGAGAAGGAACAAGAAGAAAAAAGCGCTCGCCTGCTTGAACCCCGCGCGCATGTCCTTGTTCCCCAGCACCACCTTCATCTCCTCCATCCCATTCTCCTTGCAGAAGAACGGGGAATCAAGCAGCATGCACTGACCTCGATTCTCTCGTTTTCCCGCTGCCCCCCCCCCCCCCTCCTCGAGGACCCCCCCCTCGCCCCCCCCCTTCCCCCCTTACCCCCTCTCCCCCAGCCCCCCCCCCCGTAGCCACCGCCTCCGTCGCCACCTCCGTCCCGGCCAGCTTCGGCAAACCGACATGATTAGGACCCTGTCTGCAACCGCCTCCAGCAGTATTATTCTCGGCTAGCGCCCTTCCCCCCCCATGCCTACCCCCTCCCCCACGCCCACCCCCGCTCCCCGCTCCGCCTCCGCCACTAAGGCTTGTCGAGACCTCCTTCTTGCTGGGGGGGGTCGGATCTGTCACCGCTCTGGGAGGCCGAACCGGGGACGAACTCGAAGTCGCCGCCGAAAACGCGGACATTGCCTGTGCAAAGAGGGTGGTCCCAATCCAGCCTCCCTCGGGGACGGTCGGGGGAGACCACCAGCTGATCCCCCCCCCTCCCTCCGCCTCTTTCTCGGCCTCCGCCGCCGATAACGCCGTCGCCTCCTCCTCCTCCTCCTGCTCCCCCTCCGTCGAAGCGGAAGCGGCCGCCTTGCGTTGCGGCCGACTTGCCTCGAACAGCACCGGTCCCGAGCCTCCTCGGTCGAAAAAATTAGATTTAGTCACCGCGGGTGTCGGTCCCGCTGCTGACGCCGACGTGGTCGTCATCCGCGTTAACACCGCCGCCGCCGATCCCGCCCGGGTGGGGCGCGCCCGCGGGTCAGAGCTCGCCGAAACACTGCCGCCGCCAGCGGATCTCTTTACTGCCGGAATCGCAGACATGGGTGGCGGCCTTGTCGACGCCATCCCTTTCGCGTGCACCGTTGAGATCGGCGCGGGTATTCTGGAAGCCAACCCCTCCCTCTTCACAGGGGCGGCTTCTTTCGGCGCCGGCATCGAACCGACCGTCGATTCTAAGGCGTGCCATCTTGCCCTCTTCTTTTCCTCCTTCCTCGCCACTTCCACTTCCCCCCCCCCGTCCTCCTCCTCCTCCTCCTCCTCGTCCTCGTCGTCGTCGTCTTCCTCGTCATCGTCTTCCACCTCGTGCCACCCCTTGTGCGCGCTCGGTTGGGTGGAGGACACCGATGGCGGTACATGGTGTCGTTGGCTTCTGCTATCGCTGGCCCCGTACGTCCTATCGCTCAACACCGCCTTCCTCCCCCGCCCCACCCCCCCGCCGAAACCGCCTCCCCCGAACCCCCCCCTGCCGCTGCCGTCACAGCTCGTCGGCCGTCTGCACGCCTCCCCCGAGCTACTCCCATCGCGACCGCTCCCCACATCACCCAGCTGGTGCTCTGTCAATAAAATCTGCCCGATATCGCCACCACCACTTCCACCACCACTGACGTCGAGGGCATCTCCAACCCCATCCCTCCCCTCTCCCCTGCCCCTCCACGCCCTCTCTCCGGTTGAGACGATGATGAGATCAGCCACGGGGGGAGGGGTCGCCACGCCGACCCCACTCCCACCCACCCCTCCCCCACCCCCGCCGCTGCCTCTCTTCCACCCCCAGCGGGAGGAAGGAGGAAGAGACCTGAAGTCTCGATCGCGATGATCGGGGTGGTAGTACCCAACGGGGGTGCTGCTGGAGCCGCAGAGCGGTGGCCTGCAGCCGGCAAGGTCCGCAGCGGCGGCCGGGGAGATGTTACCCTGCGACGACACCGAGTTCGTTGCCGTTTGGCTCGACCCCGACGAGGTGGGAGTCCGAAAGTCAGCGGAGGTCAGGCCCGTCCCACTGGACGAGGGCGGGGCTGGGGGGTCGCCGCCGCCGCCACCGCCGCCGCCGTCGTCCAGGGTGTCGTCGATGCCGCCGCGAAGGACACCACGGCTGCCGACCCCGAGCTTCTTCTTGGAGCTACCATCGTCCCCGATCCCGACAATGCTGGAGTCCGAGTTTTCGCGGGAGCGAAACGAGTTCGCCTTGAAGAATCCAGGCCGAAGCCGCATCGGCGCTCGGTTGCCGCCGGCAAATCGGCGCTGTAAATTGTATGAATATGATGTGATATCAATCATATCATATATATATATATATATGTTTTTTTGTTTTGTTTTGTTTTGTTTTGTTTAAGAAAATGGATTTTTCAGTTTTTTTTTTCCGTTTCAGAAAAAAATGAAAAAAACGCGCATTACGCATCGATATCAAGACAATAAAACGCCGACGGAGAAAGAAAGCGTGGGCGGGAGGGAGGGCGAGCGGGGCAACATGGCGGGGGGGTTTGGTTTGGGTGGGATTGGTTGGATAGTCACACGATGTGTTTCTACTATTAATATTCACTTTTTACTTTCGAGGCCCCCTAGACATGAAATAACATGCATGTCAAGGAGCAACGGTTGCCAAAATGACCTGCACAGCCTGGTTTCACGGGAATCGGTGTCCACTCGCCCCTTCCCCCCTCCCCTGGTCGGCGAGGCCATCACATAGTACGACCATTTCAGTAAAATGTACCCCAGGTGCCAGGTGCCAGGTACCAGGCACGGATCATGTATACGAGTACGTACGTGCATGAAGTATGTACCTTGGTACGATCTGTGTCATACCTGGTAGATGGCGACGTATGCGTATGTCTAGGGTAACAAGCTCAACCCTGACGACGAGCTACGCCGGAAGAAAACATTGAAGCGGTGTTAATGGCATTCGCAGCCCCGTTTTGGGGACACAGAGTCCTCAACATTTTGAGTGGTTTATCCCCAACACGTTTGGGGGAAACATTGCGTCCTAACAATTTTGAGTGGGGTTTGCCCCCAGAATGGGACTACTGCAGTCCTATTTAACAGAGACCGGAAAAAAGCATAAACATACCAGGTACGAATTTATGTGCGCATACGAAAAAATGGGAAATGGGACACGACGTGATGAAGGGACTATTAATACTAACTCTGTTCGTATTATTAGCATCAACCACCAACCCTTTTAGGGCTACAGTCCCGTTTTGGGGACAAACCACTTAAAATTAGAGTAGTCCGTCCCCGAAACGGGACTGCAGTCCATTTATCGATAAAAAGATAAAAAGTGACCATTTCAGCGACGGGTATCGCGTCATATACGATAGGGGGACGACACATTAAGTTGGTGGCCCGAGTTACAACGCTATGACGGGGGACCATACCGGTAGTAAATAGGACAACATATTGTTAATAAAAATAGGTAAATGTGTACTGGTAGGTGTTTGTGTTTACCGTAAATCCTATTTATTTACTATGGTCCTCCGTAGCAGGAGTCCTGCGGCACGGGGCCCCGCGTGATGGCTACGGCTGGGCTCTCCCGCCGCTCGTAGATACACGGTTGATGACACTATGTACAGCAGTATGGCCCCGCCAACATGAAATACCTCGTGATCTGGGCAAGCTTGAGATTCTTATTGGGGCACCATCTTCGAACAACCTTGAGCACATACTATTATAAAGGATTTAGTCTAAAGTTCATTCACCACTGTGCCGTTTTCTTGGCCCAATTTTCTTAGCGTTCTCCAAAATGCGAGCACAATGTTCTTATCGTGCACTTTCTTATTGGCGTGCCTATGCTGTGCTGCTCGCTGTAAAGTGGTTGTTGTTTTGGTCACTACTATGTCGGGGATCACGAAGGGGTTGTAGGAGAGCAGTCCCGTGTTGGGGATACACCACTCAAAGTTTACCTACTCTGTCGCCAAAACGAGACCGCAGTCCTATTAATAAGAGGGCTAAAATTAACAAGTTATTAATTGTTAATAGATGCGAGTCGACGAGGGAAGAAAAGGCTGAAATCTTCTCTCGATAAAAATGAAGGCACGTACCGTAGCGGGATGGGGGTAGAAGAGCCTGCTATGTGACCCCGGATCTGAGTTACGAGTTGGAAGGAGAGAGAGAAGATGTGCGGAGATAATAAATGGGATGAGCAAAAAAAAAAAAAAAAAAAAAGATGGGGACGTCTCGTCTTCCTCCCCCGTATTGACCCCCCCGAGGAACTGGTATGAAACAACATCAACCCACCACGGGTACCTCGAGTGCAGACATTGCGTACGATTAATATTTCAGGTGCGTCACATTATACAAACCAGGTATATACATATGTACCACGGATAGAGTCCCTCGTATGCTATATACACAACAAGGTAACTATTTCATACTTTTGGTATACCGCGTATAGCAAATATTTCACAAGCAAGAACTATATTTTTATAGCGAGAGTTCTTCAAAAAGAATAATACCCCATTGTAGTGTAAATACCTGCGGTATTCCTGGTATATCACAAGTATACTATTTACACACGTACAGGAACAAAACTGGCACCTGGTACAAAATGTTTTTCATGATCGGGCACATTAGACTATGTCCAATTAATAGCCGGCGTGCACATTATACTATTGTTAAGAAACGGGGAAGTCAGCTGGCAGCAGGCGGCTACCGAAGCGACGGCAACGGCCCGACCCGCCTGCAGTCAATACGCTTCCCAAACAGTCGCGCCCCTTGCTCCGTACTTCTTACCATTACTAATACTATAATAGTGGCAACGCCCAGACGGGTAGGGTGACTCGTGTACTGAGCCAAGCTGGGGAGACTGTGAGGGGTTCAAATCCCACACTACCTCAGTCGGGAGGGAGAGATAATATCTAGACTCAGGTGCCTACGAGTACATCCTCGGAGTAAACCACACTTTAAAGGACGGTCACAGACAGGCCCGACAAAGGTGGAAGAAACGCACCGGGTTCGAACCGGTACACGAAAACTTGAGAAAAAGTGTGGACAGGGGTTTCCTCTCGCTCTCCGGGGCAGAATTAAAAAAATAAATAAATAGTACCACTTTTCTGAGTTGCCGGCGTGCGTGTGTGTATATTGTGCTTGTCGTATTCAGGACAATGATAATGTCTATAATAGTAGTCTGCTTATATCATACCAGGTACTGCACAAGGTACTGGTACAGCTACAACAGCGGTGGTTAACCCTTTAGAACTGCAGTCCCATTTTGGGGACAAACCACTCAAATTTCAAGTAGTCTGTCCCCAAAATGGGACTCCAGTCCTAAAAGGAACACCCCCAACCCCTCCGACGAAATTCCGGGAAAAAATTCTCGACAACCGCGGCATAACAGCTGTGACAACGCTGAGCGATGGGTCAAATACAGGAACGATCTCGATCAACATCTGTGTCCAAAGCCGCCATTTTCGTTATGCTCGCCCCCCTAATCTTGGAAAAAAAAAGTCGACTCTGATATTCGCTTTCTTTTGTTTTTTCCTCTTCCCATTTTATTGTCTTTGCCCTTCTTTTCTCTCTCCTTTCTTGTGTACAGTGGACCATAGTAAATACCTGGTAGGACCTACGGTACACACAAAAACATACCGTATATATTTACGTACTTTTACTATTTACGGGGGGCCATAGTCCCAGGAGGGTCGGACTTTGACTTTATTTGCAAAAATAAAAAAAGGATTCAATTGTTGAGAGCGCCTTGCAGCGTGGGTAGGCACAATTCGATGCGAGTCGACGAGGGAAGAAAATGCTGAAATCTTCTCGCGATAAAAAATGAAGGCACGTACCGTAGCGGGAAGGGGGGAAAAGAGCCTGCTATGTGACCCCGGATCTGAGTTACGAGTTGGAAGGAGAGAGAGAAGAAGATGTGCGAAGATAATAAATGGGATGGAAAAAAAAAAAAAAAAAAAAAAAAATAGTTAACAGGACCAAATATTGTTGGTAAAAAATTTTAAACATATAGGTTTTTATGTATACCATAGGTCCTATTAACTATAGTCCCCCGTAATAGTGGTAACCAAGATGCGCGGGGGGTGTGCTGTCTTGCGTGATACCGGTAGTCCCAGAGGGTGCACATATGCTTCCGCAGTGTTGAACGAAGAAATTGATAAAAAAAACACCTGCGTCACACACCCCAAGACGCGGTTGGGTCGATCACCTGTAGTGCCGAGATGTGTGGGTTGTCTTCAACAACACCCCGTTCTTTCTAGTCAACCACACCAGTATACCCAAGCGGTGTCCG
Organism: Nereocystis luetkeana; assembly: GCA_031213475.1. Lineage (NCBI taxonomy): Eukaryota > Phaeophyceae > Laminariales > Laminariaceae > Nereocystis > Nereocystis luetkeana. Next base: position 1,951,198 of record JARUPZ010000013.1, on the reverse strand, counting down.
TCCTGCTCCCTTATCCTCGAGAGATAGAAATGCTGTGGTCGCAGACCGCGAGACAAAGTCGAGATCGCATGATACAAATAAATATAAAATGTTCGGGTACGGGTATCTATGTACCTGGTACCTGGTATATAATATTACAGGGGACCATTAGTAAAAAGGACCAAATATCGTTAGTAAAATTGAGTGAATACGTAGATATGGTAGGTTTTTGTGTGTACCGTGCGTCCTATTTACTATGGTCTCCCGTAGTATTAATAGTACATACACCTTTGGTACGATATCTATGAAATGGTACACAATGCCGCCTGGTACAACCGACATCGCCGTCACGAGTACATTCTCGGGGACAAGGCCACAACGTCGAGAAGCGCTGCTTTCTCGGCGACTTTTCATTTATACGTACCTGTTTTTTTTTGTTTTTTTTGTTTTTTTTTTATCCTCCGTTTTTTTTCATCCTCCACCGGATTTGCACAACAGAAAGCTCAAGCTCACCACACCCCAACGATCCCGTGACACTTCTGAGATGGCAGCGATCTGCAGTACGAAAAATATCGGTACGTACCGTGATTAATATTAATCGTTTCTTTTGGCTTCTCTCTTTCATATAATGTATATGTCGTGCCTGTCGTATCCAGTATGATGACATGTTGTGCGTGTGTTCATCACATTAAACCGTTCTTTCTCTATCCGTCCCTCTGCGGCGTAGTTTTGCGACCACAGGGCTTGTATCATTCTAATATTAGCAATAGGATTGAAGAATCGGCACGGACACTGGTTGTGCTGGATGCCGACGGGTACATAGTAAGAACGGTTTAGTGTCACGGTCAAGAACACATACACCAGGTACCTCGGGTACTGCCTGGTATGGTGTTTAGTTTTTGTTGTGCTTCGGTCTTGCCTGTTCTTTCTCGTACTGCTTCAACTCTTCTACTCTGTTTAATTAATTATATCATACTACGTACATGTTGGTAGGTTTAATTTTCGCCTGTTGTTTTGCTGCTGCTGTCTGCCACGTCTCCTGGAGGCACGACACTTTTTTTCATTCTTGTGTTTTTCCGATTCGTTTTCCTTCGCTCCTTGCGATAAGTCTCTCTTTTATAGAATGCGTTTGTAGTGCCTATTAATAGTACCATGACATGGAAGTGAATTGTCTACTCTGCTTACGTAATCATTTTAGGACCACAGTTCCGTTTTGGGGACAACCTTAAAAAATTTGAGTGGTTTGCACCCAAAATGAGACTCCACTACTGTCTCTACTCGTATTAATAGTGTCTGTGTGTCGTAGCTTTGTGATCAAGGAGCTTGGAGCTTGTACCTCGTACCTCTGCTCTAGGGTTTGAATAATCGGCACGGACACTGGTTGCCGTGGATGTGGACGGGCAGAAAAAACGGTTTAACCCACTTAGAACCACAGTCTCGTTTCGGGGACAAACTGCTTGAAAATTGACTGGTTTGATCCCCACAACGGGGTTGCGGTTCTAAAAACACACACATATATACCCTGGCATATATATATCATACATCGTAATATTGGTACATTTGTTGGTATTCGACTATTTTGTTGGTATTCGACTATTATCAATACCTGCTGTTCTGCATTACTTTACAGCAGTATCATTTAGTCACCGAGGTATTCGTTCTTCCCCTCCGGGGTTGGGAGACTGTCCTGACTACAGCAGTACGACTAGTTTTCAGGCGAAGAGTTAACGTGAGAATAACGTGAGAAAAACGACAACAACAAGAAGAACGACGACAACAACAACAACAACAACAACGAAACCAACGACAACAACAAGAAGAACGACAACAACAACAACAATACTGCGAGCGTGATGCATGCATACGTGGCATGTATCATAGCTCGCAGCAAGCCGTGAAATTTCCGGAATTCCGGGTTCCGGTACCAGCAGTGCTAAATCTACCACCCAGCAACCGCGCCCGGGTAGTTGCTACCACGGAGCTCCTATCTCCCTAGGATTGCAGAACCGGCACGGAGACTATTTACGGGTGATCGTAGTTAATAGAACCTATGGTATAGATAAAAATCTACATATTTAACCATTTTTACTGACAATATTTGGTCCTATTAACTATGGTCCCCCGTAAATAGTTGCGCTGTATGTGGACGGGTTGAATGAAAGAACGCTTCAATGTGAAGAACACACGCATACACACTCATATAGAGCGGTACTACAGAACAGAGTAGTACCAGGTAGTTACCAGTTACCAGGTGTACCCTATAGGGGATGACCCCTCTTTTACGAATCATCCCCCTTCCAGCGACCTATGTATGACATGTATATCGGTATACGAGGTACCCTGGTATCATATAATACCAGGTATATACGTCCAAAATGTGCCGGTATAAGATGGTACCAGGTACGCCGTAGTCGAGCAGAGCAAAAACTCGCACCAGGTAATTTTTTTTTGCCGTTGCCGGCTCTTGCTCGAAGCTCTGTTCTCTGTTCGCCTTTCACGGTTCCAAAAAAAAAAAGAAGAAAAACAGCAAAACAAAAAAGCAGAAGCAAGAAACGTTCGCTCACACTCAGGTCGTCTTACGACACCCCCTGCAAATAGCTGGTACCTGGGAGCGGTATATTTTTATTTAGCTTTTTCTCGTGGCAGCGGGCAGCAATGGTCGTCACTACAGACACTACAGGGGCGTAGGGGACGCGGGAGCGGGGCAGGGGGGGGGGGGTGGAACATCGTTCGTCCTTTTTGGTGTTCGCTCATCAATCGCCACGTCACCCTTCAACGACCACCTACCACCCTCACGAAAACGCTTCGTGTCTCGTATGCGCATTTTCTCTTGCGTCTCGAGTGTGTTCTTCACATTTGAAGAGTTGCTACATACCTGGTATGATATAATGCATTACGAAAACATGTATTCATACCTGGTATACAATAGATGCGAGTATTCATTTTTGTTTTTTAGTCTTCCTCTGTCTCATAGTCTGTGACTACATAATCAGTATCTCTCCAGGATTAGGAATCAGGACGGGCACTGGGTAAACTAATGAAGCTAGGTAGAAAGGACGATTTAATGTGAAGACAACAACGCCATACCCAGGTATGCCGTATAACAAGAGATAATGTTATACGAGTGCACACATAATTCAAGCTGGGAGAGGCAAAACAGATCCGCCATGCAAAAAAACACAAAACACCCAGAGAAATACATATACCTATATACATACCTGGTATATGTACCCGGTATTTACGTATATTCATATGTGCCGCAAAACAATAAGCATCGTACTCGTAGGATATAGGTCTTTCTCGACGCGTCAAGGCCTATTTTGTCCTTATTATACTGGTTCTGATCTACGCGAAAGGCGGTCAAACCGCGGTCCACCAACACCGTTGGCTGGCAACCCCGCGCATGAGCCCCGAGTCTCACTTCAACACCATGGGCCACGCATAACCCTCCAATACAAAAATCTCTAGGAGTACACCAGGTCCGCTCTACCAGCTACTAAAGTATTGTCATCGCGCATGAATTCAACATGCAAAAGGCCAAGCGGGTCAAGGATCAAGCAAGCACTCGGACTGCTCCGCATCCGATCCCCTGGGGAAGGCACAAAACAAAACGCCATGGTTGGCAAAATGTTGTTATTACAGGGAACACAACTGACCTTATCAGACCACACCGAGTAATCTGGCCGTATTTTATATTCCCTTTTTTAATCCTTTTAGGACTGCAGTCCCGTTCTTCGGACAAACTGCTTATAATTTGAGAGGTTTGTCCCCAAAACGGGACTGCTGTTCCAAAAGGGTTAACGTCTGATGTCGAGATAGAACGGGGATTATCTTTCCGGCCAGGGTGGAATATTGGAACTACACCTGTAACTATAAACTCGTTCGGGCTGGTCGGTATTACTTGTTCTTTCGGGGGCTCGTACTTTTTTATTTTGCTCCCAAGTGTTTATATTATGTTCTTCCTGCTTGCCCGGTGGTTACGTACGTACTGCTTGCCGTACGAGTGGCTATTACGGGCGACCACAGCAAATATGACCAAATAGTATTATTAATACCTGGGTAGTAAAAAAGGGGTACATATATACAGGTAGGCTTTTGTGTTTACCGTAGGTCCTATTTACTATAGCCCCCCCGTTCTATTGAGATAGCTGGTGCGAGCAACGAACGCCTACTATTAATACCACTCACTGCTGTGTTCTCCCCCTTTTCGGTTTGCGACACCCCCGGGAATTCAAGTCAGCCACAATTCCGAAGGGGAACCTTGTAACCGCTATATACTCGTATAGTAACAGAAACAAATATATTATCCAGTACATACGAAAGACATCAAACATTGGATGAAAATCGCCGAGCAGTGGGCGATAAAAATGACGGCACGCAGGTTGGGGGGGGGGGAAGGATGACACTATCGTTAATAAAAGTGACCACACGGCATGCCCAGGGGATCGCTGAGGGGAAATCCTCTTACGAGTTGCTGGAAAGTATAAGTGACGACATCGAAAAAAAAAAAAAACGAAAGATAACATTACCACTCTGACCGCGAGAATAAGGGCCGTTTGGGCATTCACCTCTGCTCGGAAATATTAAGGTTCCGCGCGGGTATCAAATATGAACATGAAAACTCAAAGATGCTTACATTTCCGAGTACAGCAGTGGTACCACAGTATTAGTAGTAATAAAACGAGTATATACTCGGAACAGTAGTGCTCACGTCTACGGACAGAGCGGTACTACTTCCGCATACGCCCTACTGCAACATGCCTCTTCGCTCTTCGCGCCCCCTCCAGTGGGACAGACTTGTTTCGTGTAGACAGAGGGTTGTTATCTCCGACTTTCGATCATAACATGACCATACATACGACAACCACACGACCAATACTTGCGATGGACGAGAAGCTTCGCGGAACACCGCCGTTCCGTGTGTATCATAGAGCTCTACCGCGCGTGACGCCTACGAGTACGTACGTAGGGGAAAGAACACGTGCGTACTCAGAGAAGTACGTAACACGTGCGTACGTGAAAACTAAACGTTACTCCGGGGCGGGGGGCATGGGGCATGGGTAATTAGACAGAACATACATTCGGTCCCAAACGGTGCCCTGTATATATACATTCCCTGCTCTAAAAGCTTCCCAGCTCTAAAAGCAGCAATAAACTTCCGTAAACTATTAATAGGTGCGTATACCTCAGCTGGTATACATTTATGTATACATCCCCTGCTACAAACCAACTACAAACTTGTCTGGCGCTGTCGGTCGCTAGCTGGGCCCTTCGCCCTTCGGTCCTTCGGGAGACAATCGCTAGATTTGCGCTAGCCATCAACCATGCTTCGTAAGCATTGTAACGTCTCGCGGGAATACAGTTTGGGCCCGCCAACAAGAAACACCTACGAACGCAATCTGGGCAAGCCTGAGATTTTTATTAGGGGCGCCATCTTCAAACAACCTTGACCACAGGCTAATGTATACCTGGTACCTGGTAGGGTTTAGTGCAGATTTCACCACGGAACCATTTTTCTTGACCCAATTTTCTTAGCGTTCTCCACAAAGTGAGCATTATGTTCTTATTGGGCTCTTTCTTATTGGCGGGCCTGTACTCTCCAACCACGTTTCACCTTTCACTTTCGGGAACAGTACCATAATATACCCCTATGTGTGTTGTCTTCACATTAAATCATCTTTTTTCTACCCAGCTTCATCAGTACACCCAGCGTCCGTCCTAATCGTAATCCCTCATCCTTGAGATACTATTAATACTAATTATGTCAGACTGAGACAGGGAACGTCCAATCGGAAAAATAAATACTCGTAATTTCTTGGGTAAAGCAAGTGAAATGCCAGCGTACCGAGTACGAGAAGACAACAACCCAAGCAAGACCGGGAAATAAGAACAAAAAAGTCAATTAAAAAAAATCTGAAATGAAACAGAATACAAAACACACGCACGGAGATCAAAGAGGCTACTATTACGGGGGACCACAGCAAATAGGACCAAATATTGTCAGTAAAAATGGAGAAATATATAGGTTTTTGTGTGTACCGTAGGTCCTATTAACTACCATGATCCCCCGAATAGTATTAAGAGTAGACGGGAAGCGTTTACGTACTCAAAAAGGTCAGATTGCTGCTCGGACGAAGCAACACGAAGGAGAAGAAGATACCGGCCTATGCTTAACGCTAATAATATACGGTTATGGTTACTGCTACTGGTACGACGCATGATTCAAGGTTCCGCTTCGGGGTGCGGTTGACTTGAAATTCCCGGGGTGTCCGAAGCTGAAAAGGGGGAACACAAAGCGCTTTCTATGTACATTAGCCCATGGGAGCTTCGCTGGTGGTGTTCTACCGGTGGCTGCTGCTGCTGTTGCTGTAAGTTGTACCGCTGCTGTTGCACTGCGCGGGTGCCTTTGGAATTCATCCCAAGCGCGGGTTGGAATCGTCCGGCTCGTTGTAATCAGGACGGTACGCCCACAGAAGCACACACACGCACAAACACAGCGCCGTTCGTATCATAAGCCGTGCCACGAAAAGAAGACTTGAAGTTGCTACTGCTGAATGTACCATGGATGCTACGACGCCAAAGGCTTGAGCTTGCGGCAGCCGCGAGATGCCTGCACAGGCACACAAGTAATAGAACAGAGGAGACAAATAGTATGACAGCAAAAAAAAAAAAAAAACTAAAAGCTGAAATTGCACCTGACCCTGCCTGACCCCTCGGTTCCTACCGCTGAAGGATACGCACACGCACACGCACGCTCATACACACACGCAGCAGCGCTGTTCGCGGCTGTCACAACGGGAACAATTTGAAGCGCGGCTGTTGTACCGCGGATGCCTAGCCTTTCAAGGGGCTGCTGCGGTACTTGAGAAAACAGCGGCAAGCAGCAGTCTGGTGAAAAACAAAAAAAAAAACGGGAACTTGACAGTCGGGTTTTCCATGGGCCTGCTAGAGTCTAATAACTGGGCGGAAGGCCTCCTCGCGATTACGTGCCAGAAATCGCGATTGTTAAGCGCTCAGGGCAAGCACCACGGAGCCCGGTCCGGACCCACACATGGGCCGTCGTGTGTACGTGAGCCCCCTGAGTGCCCCCCAGCCAAGATCGAAGGAGACCCGCGACCAGAGTAGAAAAGTAAAAGTATTCCGGAAAAAAATGTAAATTTGGTACATACGTATTAATTTTATAGCACTATATCGTACCTGGTAGATATGTTCCTTCGTGCTACGTAGGGCTGTGAGTGAGGCATGCCTTGGCTGGACTTGACGGCTACCGCTCGGTACCGCATTACAAGGACCATTTGGATAACCAGATACATGTATATATACAAACGGTTGGCACACTCGGGCACAGAGTGGTACGCTTTTGTCGGGTGACAAAGCACGCCTATGGGGTATAGAAACCCAATGACCCTAAGGCAGGGCCACAGCTCATACGTGGCAAACAAACTGGTTACTTTGCTGTCATATACCCCGGTAGCTGGTAGCCCATGCCATAATTAGCGTGCAGGTGTTACCTACTGAGCTATAGGCGTAAAGGACCGATTGATTACCCAGCACCGGGTAGTAACCTTGTAACAATAGGCGGAAACATCTCCGCTGTCGTGGAGGGAGACGAATGCCCGGTACGAGAATACCGGTCGGTCTCCTTTCTCAAGGTAGTAACGCCATGCAAAGTCTGAAGTGTAATAAAATAGGCTGCGAGTCGTATAAATATATACCTATATATATATGGTTACACGTAGGCTCAACTACTGTAAGTAAAATACGTACTGTTGTTGTAGTCTACGTAGATAATTGAGGGATACGACAATGCAGCTAAAATATGGTCGTGAGGACTTCGCGTCGTCACTGCCGCGGCTCATATTATTTGTTAATTTAACCCTTTTAGAACCGCAGTCCCGTTTTGGGGACAATTTGGGACAGACTACTTGGAATTTGACTGGTGTGTCCCCAAAACGGGACTGGAGTTCTAAAGGGGTTAATACTATAAATAATGTATTAATGGAAACAGTATTATTCTTGATAGTAAATACCATACATACCAGGTATGTTATACCCGGGATGCATATTACACCTACTTACAAGAGTGCCTATTAACCATTCTGCAACCCGAAACCCCCGAGACTCAAAAGATGGAAAACATGTCGAGAACAAATGACGATTGCAGCAGGTGCCGTAGGGTGTATGTCCGGAATGCGGAACGCAACGTGGGGCGTACACGGACGGCACGCGAGCAGCATGATGATACTGACATTGCTCCACGCTCCTCCAACAAAACAGCAGGGCTTTCTATGATATCATAGTACGGCACAACATCAGTAGGTAGCTCCTCTCCTTTCAGGGGGGCCCGCGACAAACGAAGACGGCACGGTATAAAACAAGGGACCTCAATTTCCCGCTCGACATGTTTGCCCATTGCTGACTGTGAGAGGCCGGCACCAACTCTGGTAAGGGATGTTGGTATGCAAGGGGCGTCCAGTCCCGAACGCAATACGTAGGGTCCCTTAAGAAAGGCAACCTCGTAGTGTAAGAGCGGCCACAAATAGAGGCGAGCCGACAAGGGAAGAAAAGGGCTGAAGTCTTCTCGCGATAAAACACGCCTTCCAAGGCAAGAACCTTAATTTGTACTAATAGTGGGGACGGTGGAGGAGAGCTCGCTGAGTTGGCCGCCGATCTGAGCCACGACTATGAATACTTACTTGCCGGTATACAGTACGAAAGGTAAACGAGGAAGAGAGGACCAAAAAAGGGCTAAACATCATACATGGTATGGAACAAAACACACGCACACAGCTCGGGCTCGTGGGTGAAGCTTCGAACGAGGTAACATAATCAGTAGGCCGCACTATTAAAGCAAACAAGCGCACTGCATCATACTATCCGGACCGTCATGCTCTCACATCTCACAGCCGATTTTTTTATGGCATACCAGGTACAGTACTTGTCGCGCTACGTCGTGGTATTGGAGGTCGGAATGCCCGTGGGTCGCAGTAGGGTTGCCAATAACCATGGGTCCGTCTACTAATACTATTATAATAGTAAATGGTTATAGATGTCAGGTATAGCATCCAGAATAAAGTGGATCAGGGTTTATAGATAGACACTCCAAGGGTTTTCAGGGCTTGCTCTATGGCATGCATGATACGATATGAACATACTGCTTCATAAGAAGAGGGGTAACGTGACGACTTAACAACGCCATCTATACGATGAAGAGCGCCATGTATCCGCATCGCCATCAACGCCAAGTATTCCACGAAAAAGCAACACGCGTGTACGTGTGTGATAAGATACATATCGTTCTACCGTGTGTTGTCGAACGCGGCTACGTACGTACAGCTCACAGCTCATACGGCATACGGCCGGTCGATAGCCCGATAGGCGACAAGGCCGCAGTTCCTAGGTTTTTGGTCGCCGTTATACCGCCTATTCGAGACCAGTTGTTGTTGCTGTTGTTGTTGTTCTCACATTAACTCACAATTCAATGCAGTCCGTGGTCGTAGGACAGGCTCCAATAACTCTGGAGTGGAAGAAATACCTCAAGTAAAAACAGAGGCAAAAAAACAAAAAACAAGCATACGCACTCCACCACTGCGGACACCAGGGAAGCAAAAAGGAGACTATTAATAGCAGACAAAAACCTAAAATGTACGAACTACTATACGTACATACTCAACACAATTCAACGCTATCATGTTCCAGGTGCGGCTTCTCCTTGAAGTCTGAAGTCGGACTCTTTCTATGTGTGTTTTCAGTAGTTTTTGTATTCCGTTCGCGTGTACTGTCGGTTCGTTGCTATTTTCTAAATTTCCGATGTTCATGTAGTATTTTTCAAGCTCATATTTCACAAACGTCTTTTTCTGGCTGGCCTAACACGCAGCGTTGGCGAGGTAGCCGGGCGGCCGGTCAGGTCAGCGGGCGACGTGAGGCAATGCCTGCTATACACGACTCCGTGCCAGACGATCGACAGTAGTCCCAGGAAGAAGACAATGAACACTGGCAACCGCACGCGCTACCCCTGCCACCATGTATCGCCTGCACGCGAACTAAGGGGCGATTTCGACCCCCCCCCGCCCTCCTCTCGCGCGCCTGCGCTACACAGTAGTCTGGCCACCACTAGGAAGGAGAGCTCGAGCATCTGTGCCAATGGTCAACCCGGGAATCGCGGATCGCGACGGCCACATGGGATTGTGGAATAGGCACGAGCGATTATCCGGCCTCAGCGCACCCCCCGGCGAAGGTACCGCCCAGGAGTACAAGTTGCTGAAAAATAACAAGCAACCGCATATATATACGAAGTATATAGAGCGATACGATCCCGGCTGCGTGCGAAGCAACATTACACATTAATTAGGTCGTCATCTGTACCAATACGAGTATCACAACGTATAAATCTGGGAAGAAGATGGCGCGAACAACCCTGTATATCTGTTATGACCTATCCGGGGATCGCGATCGCGACTATTAATACTGCTGTACGCGATAACCCATGTGGGAGTACCTGGCACCGAATGTGCGCGCCGTATGATCCTGTCTGGGCGCACGCACGCACGCACGCACGCACCACCCCCCCCCCCGCGAGTACAGCCCAGGAGAGTCGCATTACACAATAATTCGGTCGTCCCAACGGGCGTTCAAAAAGCACAAAGAGGAAGTAAACTCACGACCGAGCTGCTCATTGTATTGCTCCCAGGTTACTTACGGCACAGCAAATCAGAGAGGAGCTCGAGTACGACCGTCATGCCTCGGCTGCGGCTGCCGCTACCTTTGTACAAAACTGCCGAAGCATGCTTTTATACGGCATGTAACAAAAAGCCTGTAACTCGCTGTTTGCAGTACCGCCAGGCACGGTTGCTTTCATTCGGATGCTTTTCGGTGGCTGCCCCCCCCCGCCCCCCCCCCCGACCTTCTTCGAGGGAAAGCAGATACACAGGCAAACAAGAAGGTGCGGCGGATTCGATCCGGTCCCATGGATCCTCACGCCGACTACGTACGTATCATACCTGGTACCTGATACGCAATAGTCTCTTCGTAGTTTGGCTTACAATGGTATGCTGCAACAAATCGTCCTACCTGGTATTACTGACGGAGGACGATATTGACCTCGGGCACTGCGTAATGAGTTGATGTAGGGGAGAAGGGTCGCCGACCCTGGGACCCACTATATTTTACCGGTTCGTGAACCCCGTGTACGCGCGGTCGAAGCATCATGCACGGCCTCAAAGTACGATTTTGAAGAAAAAAACTCTCGACCTCCCAGCTGGCCAGCTGAGAGTGGCCAGCTGAGAGGAGTCTTTCCCATGCCCACGAAAACAAAGTCCGGTTTGATAAACAGCAAGCGGTAGCACAACAACAAAAACGGCGGTAGTACGAAATAGTAATCAATAGCATCTCTTCACATTATTAATAGTAGCAGCACAAAAAGAGTCGCATGATGTGTGCACAGAAGAAATACCTGGTGCGCCAGTGTTCGAAAATCACTGCTCCGGCGAACGGCGCTGACTACTGACTACTTACTAACTGTACAGACTACACACACGCTGCACGCTGCACACAAATTGCTCTCATAAATAATCTCCGACTCCGTAAGCCACGATCCACGATGACGAAGTTTGAGCGCGGATTTTTTTCGTGCGTTTTCCGTTTCTCCTCTTTCGACAATGTTGTCGTATCCTCTCTCCAAGAAAGCGATTTCTATATATTTGTTTTCGTGCGGTAGACTCACGTAAAGCACCGCATCGGTGTAAACTTTAAACAGCCTACAATCTACCGGTCCCAAGTTCCAAGTCCAAGTACCTGGTACCAGTTACCATTTACCAGTCGTATACGAGTACAAGCCAGAGAGTACTGGGTATAAACAAACCACAGATACAAAGGTATGTACGTACCAGGTACCAGGTATGTATTATCGTATAATACGTGCTGCTACAGTACACTCCCCCCCCGACCCGACCCTCGTGAAGAACCACCTCAAAAGCGCTCCAACTTGAAACCGTCGTACGCTCGTAACAGCAGAAGTGCAACCAGCAGCAGCGGCGGCGTGGGCGGCCCAAGCCTGATCCGAAAATGCTGGCTCTATTTTTTCATTTTTTTGTTCAGCGTTTCCAAAGCAAACGGAATTTGAGTTCAAAAAGCTACCATAAATAATACGTGCGATATACTTACTACCTGGTACCAGATGCTGAATTTGAGTCCATTATCGATAGGAACAGTCTAATCTCAAATGGAACTACAGCAGTAATGATCTTTGCGTACGTGTGGTGGTATACACACACAAGACGATGGATCTAATGAATACATACACCGCCAAAAACATAGAAAGCGTTCGACTGCTGAACTCGTGATAATGTACCTGGCACATTAATAATACTATACTGGTACCATACAGCACTGCACGCCCGCAGCTAAGACACGTTACGCATGTTGAGAAAAAAAGGCTCAAGAGATCGGCACGAATATTGAGAAAATTGGGCTGAAAAACACAGTTCAACAGTGGGACCAACTCGAAATTCTATACTAGAGAGTTAAATCAAGGTCGGGGAAAAATAAGAACATTGAGCCTGGACACCGGATTGACGTTTCTTAACTCCAGGCGCGCACTATTGCACAACAAACGTTGCCGTCGTACGTATGGTACGCCTCTTTGCGCGGAATAAGGACCATTTTGGGGTTTATATCGCATTCAAAATGGCCCTTGAATTGCCGGACAATTCGATGCGAGTCGACGAGGGAAGAGAAGGCTGAAATCTTCTCGCGATAAAAATGAAGGCACGTACCGTAGCGGGAAGGGGGGAGAAGAGCCTGCTATGTGACCCCGGATCTGAGTTACGAGTTGGAAGGAGAGAGAGAAGAAGATGTGCGAAGATAATGATTGGGATGAGAAAAAAAAAAAAAAAAAAAACATGGTGGTTGGTACGGGCGTATGTACGCATGATGAGAGATGATACTGATATATTTCACACTCATCAGCATCAGCAGCATTTTGAAAAGTGAAAAACAAAAGTGAAAAAAACCAAGTCGTGCCTCTTCTCGTGCAATACGTTGCATACGTACGGTGTACAATTCTGTAGAAGTTCATGAACAAAATAATATAAACGTGAGGCGTTGACACATTCAGACCTCTTCATATTCACTGTTGCCGCTGCCAACGTTGGGAAACAAAACAAAAAACAAACGGGGATTGTCGCGGCCACCAAGGGTTGCACGTTGGGCGTGGCTTCTATTAACAGCAGTAGTGGCTGGGCTGGATCACGCCATCTATCTTGCTTGACATACAAGCCCGGAGGCCGCGTGCCGGCTAGAGGCGGACCTCACACCAAGCGCCTCATTTCCCTCTCCTTGCTTTTGCACCACACATGCAGCAGCCATTTTTTTTTCTGCGTCGCTTCGTCGCGTGGTTTCAAAGAACATCCGCGATTGGTCATCCCAACAGGGAAACACGCACAGCAGCACCACGCCAGTCAGTACTCGTTCATATGTATGATACTGCTTTACCTGGTACATACAAATCATACGTGGGATATTTTTCCTGCCGCTGTTGCTAAAGCCAAAGCGTGCGCACTACAGCAGTGAGTGGACGCCCGGCGTTAGGATGTGTCAATTTGGTGTCCAGCCTCGATGTCGCTTGTTCTTTTTCGATCTTGATCTAAAAACTCTACTGTAGAGGATTTAGAGTTGATCCCACTTTATTGAGCTGTGTTTCTTATTACAACAGCCCAATTTCTGATTGTTCGCGCCGATCTGAGCCTACAGCAGTAGTAGTTTCCCTTACGTAATGTTTCTTAACTGCAGGCGCCCACTGCTGCTGTACTGCAAGCGAAGGCCATATAATACTCAGTCGTTGTGGCTGTGTGTTCTTCCGTACCTGGTGCGTAATAAGCTGCTGTAAATGTTGCAAGCAATGGTGCACCTCGAGCACAGCGGCACCACAGACGAAGACAGAAGAAGCCTTCTGTTTCAGTTTTACTCGTATTCCATGCATGATAAAAAAAAGTCCACGTGCACCTCCTGGTATTATTTTGTACCAGGTATTCAATTGCACAAACAACATACCAGGTACGAAGGGTGTGTGGCTCGGACTATTTTTCGTCATACACGAACCGACCACGCACAGCTTTTTGTTCCTCGCTGGGCCCGAGCAGCAATAATAGCACACACGTTCGTAGCGAGCCCCCGTAGCTGGCGCGCGCCGTATGATGGAACATGATGAAATGCGAATTCCTCTCTGTGGGTACGTTTTGGCGCGGGATATGTCTACTTTTTTCCTTTCATCTATTCCAGATTCTTGTGTTCAGAAATCTTTTGAGGATTTTGCTCTCCTTCTGTGTGTGTGTGTGTGTTCTTCACATTAAACCGTTCTTTCTACCCGTCGACATCCAGCACAACCAGTGTCCGTGCCGATTCTTCCATCCTAGAAGAGATACAAGTTCTGTGGTCACAAAGCTACGCCACAGAGATACTACGTTGCCACGTGTGCAGTGTGAACTGCAGTGGGCAATGCAAAGCCATGTCATCATACTAGATACGACAGGCACGACATACGCAATCTATGAAATAGTGAAACGAAAAGAAACAATCAAAGAGAAAACAAAACAAGATAGACAAGTCGAAAAAGAAAAAGAAGAAAAATGAAAGCAAAATCTAAGAGAAACAATCTGTCGTGCCCCCCCCCCCGCAGGCGAGGTGGCCTACACTTGAAAAAGAACGAGCTGGAAAAAAGAAGAAATAACAAAAGACACCACTGCTTGTGAACAGAGTAAGACAAAGAACCAAGGAGAAAGTAACAAGGAAAAATAACAAAGGGGAAATAACAGGCAGACCAAAGCCCAAAGCACCTTCTAGGTGGATATATCTAGATGCTGCTTTGCTGTATGACTGCTGTATACCAGGTATGTGAACAAATTTTACACACCAGAGGTTACCAGGTAGTAGGCAGTATACAGGCAGTATCTATCTATCAACGATCTCCCGCGGCTGCAAATAGATGCAATGGAAAACACAAAAAAAAAACAGCAAAGGGGTCGCGCTGCGTTGGTCAGCTATGCGACAGAGGTCAAGGAGACGGGCATAACCAGGTGTCGACGAAAAATGCCGTCCCGGTGTTTGTTGTGTCAACCACCTTCGTCGGCATAAGCGACAGCAGAGAGTGCAATCATGGTTTGTCACCAGGTACAGGATTATTGATGATTCAGAATAGGGGCATCGAGAAGTCGCGGACATTGCCGTCCAACCAGGAGAGTTCTGGCAAGGACGACAGCACGACCAACGGGCCTCTGGGTATATGAATTTACGGAAGGGTGGAACTCAGAAAAAGCAAAGGGAGGGGACTCTACAGGGCAACGTCCCGGCCTCAACGTGGCCTAGCTCCAGCTTGTTGTCTTGGGATGGGCTTTGCGCAATTTACACTCTTCCGGTACGAGTACAAGCAGTCAGTCGATCCAATAATTGCGGACACGCCAATCTATGCACCAGGGATATATCTTGCCTGCACTGACTGCTATGCAGCACCTGATATTGATTAAAGCAGTCAGCAACGCACGGGAGCACAAAGTCCATGATATCGCAAACAAAAAGCAACGCAAAAACGTATAGTATGTAGTCTCTCTCTCACCGAACCGCCGTGGCAATGAATGTTATCGCCGCCGCCGCCACCACCGCCAAAACCTCCGGCACCTTAGGACGTAGCAGCGGCTCTTCTCGCCTGTATCGGGGTGCACCCCGCGCCGCCCCCCTCTCTCCTTCGCTACTGCGGAGGGTTATTTTGGAAGCGGGAACAGCAGCTGATGCCTCGCTGCGCTTGTTGGTTCGTTATTTGCTGCTTTGGGACGCTGCTGCTTTTCTCAGCGCCTAGCCTCGGGGCTCCAACGAACGAGACAAGCAAAAGTTGCTCCTCCTCCGCCGCACTCTAATCTAAACGCAGCTCGGCGGAGTCTTCGACCCTCAAAGACGCGCTGCTAGTGGCTTGCTTGACTTGTGACGCGAAACTATGGCTAGCATGAGTTGCAGACCACGTGCGCTTCCTGCTTCTGTGGGGTGTCGCCGGAAGTTGGTTGCCTGTGTTGGACCTGAACAGCGCAAAACTCGCAAGATGGTCCAGCAGTCCAGGTGGACTTGCCCATCACGCACATAACACATCATATATCTAAGAAAGGGGCTTGGCGGCATGTATCCAGTGCTTTGATTTAAGCGTCAGTTGGTTGACACGTTGTCAAAATACTGGCTACTGGCTGGCTATCGTTGCCAATCGTTGCCGTCATCCTACGGTCTGTTCGTTTTGCGGAGATCCCTGCACCCTCGTACCCATTTATTCCAAGTACTTTCATTTTCCGTCTTTTTTTCGTTTTTCAACCCTGTTTATTTTCCTATTCCTTTTTTATCCTACTCTTTTCCGACTTTGAAAGTGAGAATCACATCGTATTCAGTACGACTGCACGGCATCTACTGCTGTGCAGGGAGTTTTTTTTAGATTTTCAAAATCTGAAGTCGGGTGATCATTGTTTTCCATGGGCCCAAGGGGTTCTTGAGGAGGATACAACACACCCAGCTCCAGGGGGATGGAGAGGAGGGGCAAGCCACCTGGCCGCAACGTCGCAAGCCCTCCCCTACTTTGCCTTCGACGAAAGCCCAAACTGAAGCTAGATCCCGGCCCCCGGCGCCGTCGACTACAGAAGGGGCGGGTGGGTGAAATCGCAAAATTCAACTGTTATGATATACTTTGCAAACGAACGAGCACGTGGTGGTATATGGTATGAGGTAAAATGTATATTTCATACGATGATGTACCCCCGCTAGCTGCAAAATTATTTTATTTGTGACTCGATCGCACATAAGAGAAAGGCAGAAGGAGATCCCAGAGCAGAAAAATTATGCATCACACATCTGTGACAGGTGTACGTACGAACTTTGTGCTGCCGCTGCTGGTGGTGGTGGTGCTGTTTTGTTTGTGATGTACGTACTCGTAGGAGCACTCGTCGTTCGTAGTACAATCATGTCACAACATACAATGATACGTGTACGCGCTGTTGCTTTTGGCGAGGGTAGGGAGGGGGGGGTGGGAAGGAGAACAGGGCAGGGAGGAATTTATTTGATAGTTGGTGTCTGGGGGGAGGTGCCGCCGTCAAGTTGCTCTCTACAGACAGTACGTACATACGTACGCCCACAGGCTGACGTGATGACGTATTTATGGTATGGCGATCGGGCGACAGCAAGAAGTGGTGCACTTGCAGCAAAAAATAACCTGCCTCTGACACTGCTGTGGTTGGTTGGTACCTGGTACCTGATATTTATGTACCAGGTATACTTTGTTTGATGATGCATTTTCATGGAGCTCTACTCGTGACGTGTCTACTATCATCAATACTCTGTGTCGTAGCATGATATGCCACAACAGGTGCGCCAAAGACGAGACACTCTCTTCTATTTCGTGTGCCCGAAGACGGAAAATAAATATTTGCCTCTATTTCCAGTACGAAATAATTAAATTGTGTTGTACAGGCACCAGGCCGAGCCCACAAGGAGCCCACAAGCAAGTTAGTCTCATATTATTTGGTGAGGTAGATAGACGGTGTGTCACACACACTAATTTCAGTATAAAAATAAGTGTTTTCATGTCACATGAAAGGACGCACGACAACATCATCATCGGTCGTCGACGTACAGCAGTATCGTACCAGGTATATTGTAAGCAAAAAAAGCTTCGTGCACAACAAACTTTGCAAGGTCAAAAGTCGAGCCAATTTCGCGATGTTAAACTATACCGGTATGGCATGGAGGATCGATGGCGAGGAAAGAATACCAATATTATTTATATTGCTATCTATACTCTATTAATTACGGGGGACCGTAGTTAATAGGACCAAATATTGTTGGTAAAAATGGTTAAATATATAGGTTTTCATGTATGCCATAGGTCCTATTAACTATGGTCCCCCGTAATAGCAGCGCCTCTGTCTGTTGCAGATCGCCCTGGTGACAAGCACACCCAGGTCGCCATCTTGCGAAAGAATGTCCGCCCCCCTCCAACTCGCGGGGGGGGGGAGGGGGGGGGAGAAGGGGGGATGGGGAGGGGGGGGGGGGGGGTTGGGGGGGAGGAGGGGGGGGAGGGGAAAGCGGGGGGGAGGAGGGGGGGGAGGGGAAAGCGGGGGGGGGGGGTGTACTCATTATCATGCATGGCCGTAGTCGTATGACCATAAAGGGGTGGGGGGGGGGGGGGGGGAGACGCACACCCATCCATGAGAGAGGAGAGGATGAAGCCTGGCTACGGCATACACAATTAATTACTTAATATTCGAACAGGAGAGGGTAGCAAGACCGGACGGAACACGCGTGCGTATCAATTCGTGATATATATATAATAAAAAGAAGTCGCGGAGCAGGAGTGAAAAATATGACAATTGTATGCTCGAAGTATATAATGTACTGGTGTGTGCGAAGTGAGCTTCGTAGACAGGCTTCCTTGTCGTACCAAAGACATTTGCAAAGATGGCTCCGTTGTTGGATTCCCCCGAGTTGCTGTCTCTCATTTTCTCCTCCTGAATCCGAAGCAAGCCTGGTGTATAGTTAACTGTCTTCTGTATGATGATGGTCGATGGACGTTTTGTTTGTTCTTGTTTTTTTTGCCCATACGTTGATGTCGGGGGTGGGAACAACGCGAGATGATGCTCTCGTGCCACAGCTATTACTTCTAGACAGACGGGGTACGTGTACACGCTCACGCGCCCGTGATAACAGCACAGCAACAGCAGCCGGTTTTTATGTAGCAACGGGTTAAATTGACATACGACACGCATTCTAAAAGTAGAAGTGTGGTGAGCTTGTTGGAGCTTTCTTTCTTTTTTTTTCACCAATCCACCCGAGGATGAAAAATAAAATTAAAAAATGGAAGCTTCGTCGACCAGTTATGGCAAGTGTGGCGGGTGTTGTAAGGCTTCGGACTAATGTAAGACCTTGCAGCTTAACATCGGGGTAAGGGATGGATCTGTCTGGTCGTAGAATGGAAATCTACAAGAAGCGTGACGAATGCTACCTTGACCCCTCTAGAACCGCAGTCCCGTTTTGGGCAAAATCAGTCAAAGTCCAAGTAGCTTGTCCCCCAAACGGGACTGCGGTACTAAAAAGGTTTTAAGTAGGGGTACACCTGTAAATCTCTGAGGCTTCTTACTCGAAGGGCTGCATATACATGACAAGCAGTACCTGTAGTATTAATAGTACGCGACATGTGTTGCACAATTTGAGAGACAATAATTTCAGGCTGACATCACCAGAAAGATAATATGTCCATGTCATGCATCTGAAAATATAGTCTCCTAGACCAACTGCCCAGGGCTTTGGGTGGACAGGTACGACCCCATGCGAATACCAAATGCCCAGCTGTTCAGAATGGGCGGGGATAACGTTACAAGGCATCTTCCCTGGGTGAGAAACAGGTTTTAAATACGGAGGAGGGAGTATAGACAACAAATAGAGTATCGTGTAGGTAAACATAGATAGAGGGAAGTAGACATAAAAGGTAGATAATATGTACACCGTGTGCGTAGGCTTCATTTGTTTCCGGGGATTTCTTTCAGGAATGTTTCGAGTGATCAACGTTGAAGCTCATACTGCACATTGTCGGATGACACGCTTAATAATATACTACCGTACCAGGTAACGTTACCAGTCAGTCGAAGTCCACACACAGCTGTTTAATACGTCGACAGCAGTATAGTACTCATTAGGAGGGTAAACACGTAAGACTTTGGCAGAGATTTGCGTACGCTATGAGAGAGGGCCGTAGGAAGGGCGACAAGAAGACCGGGTCGCTTTTTAGGCAGGGGCAGGGGTAAAGACAGCCGAATCGCAAACCAACACGTAAGTACGTTAGGTTTTAAAACACAGATTGTCCATGATTGGCTCAAACACTGGGTGGCTAATTGAAAAAAACTTAAGATTTTACCGGTACAACGGCCACGCGTCTGCAGTAGTATTGTATGCCATAATCCAACACTATTTATTTGGGAGGGGAAGAAAGGCGTGATTGAGGACCAACGCCCAGACGGGTAGGGTGACTCGTGTCCTGAGCCAAGCTGGGGAGGCTATGAGGGGTTTTAGTGCGTTCAAATCCCACACTACCTGAGTCGGGAGGGAGAGATCGGGGGGGCATAGTTATCAGGACCTATGGCATACATAAACACCTATATGTTTAACCATTTTTACGAACAATATTTGGTCCTGTTGACTATGGCCCCCCGTAATAATAGACTCAGGTGCCTACATCCTCGGAGTAAACCACACTTTAATGACGGTCACAGACAGGCCCGACAAAGGTGGAAGAAACGAACCGGGTTCGAACCGGTACCACGAAAACTTGATAAATAAGTATGGACAGGGGTTTCCTCTCGCTCTCCGGGGCAGAAAAAAAAAGAAAAAAGAAAGGCATGATGGGATGGGTTAATGTGTCTCATGGGAAGGCCATATTAGAAGGCGACATGAAACGATGCGTCCATTGAGGGGTAGAGGCAGAGGCAGAGAGAATCGAACAGTATATTGCGTCACCTGGTATCCAGTAGGTTGCGCTGAGTTCTAGTAGAAGTACATAGAGTTTGGTTTTGAATTCCTTGACGCATTTCACGGTAGGAGGGATGCACCGACCGGCAGTGTTCTGAGGCTCCTCACTTCAGGAGCTGTATATCTCCCTCAAAAACTGGACCGCAGTCACAATGCACTCAAATTCCAAGCACTTTGTCCCCGAAACGGAACTAGGGTCATGAAAGGGTTGATAATAATAATAAAAAAAAACGCAGTCCGATGAGCAATCATCCCATCTATGGCCTTACTATACTGTAGGTCATGTAACCAAAGAGATTATCGTATAACACACACGCTTCTAGGTGATTTTTAAGGCGCCCCTTGGGTCCAAAGAAGAACAAGAAAAAAGAGTACGTACTCAAGTTGCGTCCTTTGAATACTACTGCTGATACAAAAGGACATGCCACCACTCCTTACCGAACACGGCACATTGCTCCATTACTAGACCTCAGACCATCTCCCGATCAACGCGTATCGTGTTTGTTATGGTCTCTAGGAGCTGTTGGAACCAAGGTGTAAAATAGGCGTCTGTCTCTTGCCGCGCGCACCGCGAGCCGGAAGCCGTGGTGCGGGCACCGCACCACGAACCTGACGAGGCAAGGTGCGCCCCCCCCCCCCCGGAGGGTCGCCGGAACCCTCCCGGAGGGCCTCCCGAAGAGGCCTGTTTATTTGTACATGCACCTGGTATGCGTATAAATACTAAGAATGTGCATCATACGCGCTCGATTTCTCCTCTTGTAGTAAGACGTGGTGGCTTCGATTGTGTGCGCAATTCGCGAGGAAAGTAGCTCTCGGTGACGAGCAATGAACTTCGTCAAAATGCAACGAGCAGACCTACATTTTGGCGAAACACGCGCCGGTGTATTTTTCGCCCGCGGCGAAACAGACCCTCCCCCCAAATCAAAGCGCGGCATGCAAAACGCGTGGTGCGGCAAGCCGCACCACGCCCACGGCGCGTGGTGAAAAACTGGAATATGCGGGGGGGGGGGGATGTGCGCCAGCGCAACGTTTCACGAACTGTTTTACGCCCTGGTTGGATCCCTTTCTTGGATCTTCAAGGGAGGGTAGCCATTGCTGCTGTGTTTGCCATCACGACACAAAACAGTTTATCAGCAAGAATTTGGGATATTTCCGGAGCTCATGTTTGGTACCTACACTCTGGTGCTGCGTAGGACGGTACGGGCGGTCGAACTAGAGGCCCGGGTAGGCTCGCTCACTAATGCTCGGCGTCGTCGACGACAATAATGTGATGTAAAGCGTTGTCAGCAGCCTGAGAAACTTCCATTTTTATCTTATATGGTCTACGCGGGTATGGCAGAGATGTTTGGGGAGCTGTTTTTCAGTAGGAGGCACGTACGTTTTGTAATGAAAAAGGCGTCGGATTAGTGCAGCGGCCGACATTAACATATTGCCTATACGACTTACGAGTACGCTCTCTTAGACCGCCGTGGAGGAGGCGGTCTGAGCATCCGAACTGGAATGGAGAAAAGACATTTCCGGTAGGGAGTCGTGAAAGCTCGAAATTATACCAGAGCTAGTATTGCAACCGAAGAAAAAAAAGCGGGTTTGATTTTCCAAAAAAATGCCGCAGTTTTTTTTTCAGTATATATATTTCCGAATTGGCCCCCTTGAAAGGGGAGAAGCCCCGTAAGTCAGAAACGATTCTGCAAAAACGTGTTACCTATTACGGGTTGGCGATTACCGCGTGTACCACCTCGAAGCTGGTGTGTCCGCTTAGACCCGCGATTACCGATGGCGGGAAAGTACACGGTCTAAAAACTGAGGCAAGCGCGAAGTCGCGGTTAGGTGAACTTGTACGACAAGCTTCAATATAAGAGAAAACATGACGAGATGGTGTGGTGAGGACTTGTCCCTTTTTTTCGTGTGTGTTTTATTCTTCTCCTACTACTGGCTGTGGCATGAGTGGCCGCGACGTCTGCACTAACTCGGGAAAAAAAATCACGAGTGGTCAACGTTGAAAAAAACTCGTGCCGCACGTTTTGCTGTCGAGGATGGCCAAACGCGCCAACAATTTGTGATCAGCGTTTAAGCTCATCCTGCGATGTTGTCGGATGGCAGAAGGCAACAATAATAGTAGCCGGTATGAAATACTCCTAATATCCATGACGGCTTAGGTTTGAAGCATAATAGAAGGTAGATGATCATGAAGGGTGGGTGGGGCCGGGCCATCAAGTGAAGTTTTACATCGGTGGTAGGTTGGAAATAGGTTTGTGAAAAAGGGAGGTAGGCCTTCTTGCGAGACAGAGGTTTCCGCTTTTTTTCGTCGCCGCTACGCACTCCTGTCGGCTACTGTTTTACTTCTGGGTTTTTTTTTACGAGTATATGCAAGCGATCGACGCTATGAAGCTCACGCTGCACTTCACGCATGCTGTTCGTGAAATACAGCCCCATTTCGGGGCCACACGACTCGAGTAGTAAGAAAAACTGCGGGCAGTAGAGGCGTTCCACGATAGAGAATCACCCTGAATTTTCTGAGGCTCCCCACCTAAGGGGCTCCATACCTTACTTACCCGAAAACCGGCTTTAGAAAACATCAAATTGCATCCCGATGAATGTTCCCATGGCCCAAGTATGTCAAAAGTCTGTTTTCGAAACAATATTGGCATTCTGACGATTTTGGGTTAAGGAAACCCGACATTCAGAAGCAGAAATCATTCTAGCGGAAATGTGCTACCTTTATCATCGTAGAACGCGTCAGTCAGTAAGTAGTGTTTGAAGCGGAGGTCGCACCACCCTTCTTTTCGTTTTTTTTTCACTTTTTTTTTGAAGGCCTCAACCAGCAAGTAAAAGTGCGGACAACCCACCCCTTTTTTAATTACCTTTTGAGCTAACTTTTTTACGATACATCCCCTCTACTTGACTAGCTGAGGCCATGTAGTGCACGCACTTTATTGATCATGGACATAGCACTAACCACGTGACCACCTACAGTACTGTAGTATCACACTACCGGAAGTAGTCACGTTACGAGGTAGTGCAGTGGGCAGTGCTATATATCATCACTCTGTCCCAAAATTCAAGGACGAGTAGCCTATTTAGAGCCAGGGAAATAAGTTTGGTCCACGTAAGTAAGTAAGGCTAATCAGGGACCAGTAGGCGTTTTTCGTGTCCAGAGGTGAGTCAGGTGGGGTTTGGTTCTGCGATATTTAGTCTCACAGGCCCCCGCCTCGCTTATCTCTCCGCCCTCTAAGCGACGCTATACAGGAGTAGGCAAACCGGAAGAACGCGCGCATCGGGATAGATCAGACCTGATCCTAGTTTAATGATCTAGATATTTCGGAGCACCCAGATCTTTGATATTGAACAAATCAATTCCCCATTTCATGATCCAGATATTGCGGGAGAAACAGATCCCTGATCTGATGTCGGATAGACTAGATGCCCATTTGACGATCTAGATATTTCGGAGCACACAGATACCTGATATCGGGCACATCTGACCCCCATTTAATGATCTAGATCTTTCGGAAGAGATAGATCGCTGATCTGATATCGGGCAGACTAAATCCCCATTTGGCAATCTAGGTGTTTCGGACCACACAGATCCCTGATGTCGGACAAATCGGATCCCCATTTCATGATCTAGATATTTTGTGAGAGAATTGATCTCTGATCTGATATTGGACGGACCAGATCCCCACCTCGTGATCCAGATATTTCGGAGCACACAGATACCTCATATCGGACAGATCAGATCCCCGTTTCATGATCTAGATTATTCGGGAGAGATAGATCCCTGATCTGATATCGGACAGAACAGGTGCCCATCTAATGATCTAGATATTTCGGAACACACAGAAACCTCATATCGGACAGATCAGATCGGAAGTCAGTTCCCACACGAAAGGGTAGAGCTGTGGCTTCCGCACGACTTAAGATTAGGTCACCAACTATGATTAGCTATTAATCGGCGCAGACAGTAAGCCGTTCCCCTATAGGCGCCGACTATCCGACTTACTAGGTTTCCTTACTTGTAGGAAGGATTGTTCCATGAAGGAAACATTTTTTTTTTATTGGGAGAACCTCCCCCCCTCGGGCGGGGGCGGCGGTTGATTCGGCTCACTTCGCTCTCCTGACGTTAAGTCGGCAAGTCGACTGGCCATCACCTGGCTTCGCCAGTCGACTTGCCGACTGAACTTAGTTAGTTGGTTAACGACACCTACCGATTCGTTATCAGTCGAGAAATTCTGCCGACCTACAGCTCTTTGAAAAGGGAGTACGGAAAGAAAATATCCGTAGGAGCCATTAGTTCAACGTCGCAAGAGCATTGTCGTCAGTTTTCGTACCGGCAGCTTTTACGTCGTGAATCTCACAATGCTGTGCTTCTCTGGAAAACAAAACCCTTACCTGGCGAATCCGCGTGATTTTAGAAGTTTTACCCTTTGTGTGCTGAACACATCGATTGGTGAGCTTCTTGTCGGGCAGATTCCATGTTATTTTGCTCCTTTGTGCTTCGTTAGACGATATTTGCCGTACAATATACGTACGAGTATCCCATTCCCTGATCCAGGCGAATGTGGTCTGACCAAGAAGAGGGATTCACCTCTTGACTCGTCCAACTCCCTGCAAGCATAGGCCTCCCAGGTACAACGCCATCATTTCCTCACATTCTTGATATATGTCCTGTGTCCTGGTCCGGGGTCTTTGTATGTCGGAGTTCGAGGGCAATACCATAACCCTATAGCCCCCCCCTGATGAGCCGTTTTAGCAGACGTATGGAAAATTCAACGCCTCGGACAGATCAGACAGATCATGATCTAGATCATCTATGGTAGTTCTTCACCCGCCGTTGTGAGAGGTTCTGCAGAATCTGCCTCACAGGGAAGATCCAACTCAGAAAACATAGCGCTGCATAGAGCATGCGGACTATACGGGTCCCACCCTGAAGCACGAACCACACCGTACAAGCTCGGGGATAGGTATCTGCCTCGTAAATATTCTGGATCGCGAAGTGGGAATCGGTGATCCGTCCGAGGCGTGGAAGATTCGGGAGAAACGCCTGCCCCACAAACTAAAAAGCCCTTACCTTGCGAGGCTACGAAGCCTCGACAAGGAACCCCGAAAAGGGGAACATGGAAGGAAGCCTGTACACGTACGTACGTGAAGGACTCGAAAGCGTCAGACACCGAAGAAACCGTCACACCCTCAGCAAGGGGAGGGTGGGCAGGCGAAAAGTGTGATTGAAACCAGATAAACACAAGCTATCGCCACATCCCCCAGCGAGCGAGCGAGCGAGCGAGCGCGCGGTGGGAAGGGGGGGCGGAGGACGAAAAATATTTCGGAAAACGGAAAGAGCACTCACTAGGTACACCCCGAGAGGGAGGCGCGGGGTGGGGGGGGGAGGGTGTACTCGATGGGAGAGATGCACTCGATATCATGCATGGCCGTGGTCGTATGACCACAGACCCTCGCATCTCTACAACGCCGGGACGGAGCATGTCGGGTTTTCACCGACCAGGCAGGCATTGCTTGCACCAAGCGCGAAGCGCCGTGAGATGTCCGGCAAGTCGCATGAAGGGTGAGCTGCATCCTACTATGAACCGCTTCTGAGGCGGACTTGCGTATGGATGACAGCTTCAATGAGTTAATTTTATTTCCGGTGTAGCCGACAGCAATGGGAGTACCATGTAATTGCCTGGTGAGTGCCTTACCATAAACACTACGCGATATGATCAATTCCCTTGTTCAGAGTAAAGGTTCTTTACCTCGCAAAAAAATGATCTAACTCGACCACCAGCTGTGACCGACCGTCAAAAGAGGAAAAAGAAAAAAGAAAAGATGTACCCTGGTTGTCTAGCTCACGTACGAGTAGCGAGCGGCACATGCCTTACAGCATTATCGTTGCCAACCGGTGCCTACCCAACCTATATATACTAGGGCGGGGTGGGGGGGGGGGGGGGGCGAGGATGCATTCGGAAAACGGAAGAACAGTACAGTAGCTGCCACTTCACCCCCGTCGAGGGGGGAGGGGGGTGGGGCGGGTGGGAAGCACCGTTGAGAAGAAACAGAACGAAAAAACACCACTCCCGTCGCACTACCTCGAATCGCCCACTACTACCACTCCCATCGTGGGGGGGGGGGTATCAAGGATGGCTACCATCTCCTAGGACAAAGATCGATAATCGACACTGGCCTTGAGAGCCGTTCTGCCATACCTGGTGCGCTCTTCTGGGAGCAGGAACTTTTTTGCATACTGTCGAAGGGGGAGCACAGTCAGCACTCGTAGGAAAAAAAATCGAGCTGGACATGGTAGACGACTCCCCCGGGTTGGCTGCCTCCGCCGCACCTGCTCGTTTCGGGAGTCGTCAGGTCGGGTCAACGTGCTCACGCGCCCAGGGTAGCAGCAGCAGCAGCTGCAGCAGCTTGTTCTGCTGTTGTAGCGGGAGCGCAGGTTTTACATGGACCCACACGACACGTATAGCATAGTACGTGGAGGTGCGACACGTACAGCATAGTACGTGGAGGTGTGGCTTATAGTCTTTACCAATTAGTTTTATGATTATTCTGCTTGCCATCCGACAACGTGTACTATATGTAGTGCTCTAAAAAAGACTAACAGAAAGTGAAGAACTCTCCACAACAAAAGCGCGGCAGTATCATACGACAAATCAAAACTGATGTGACGTTCATGCAGACTACTACAACCAACATCCCCCCATCTCATCCACCAAAAAAACGACCACTCCCCTCCTTAACCCTTTTAGAACTGCAGTCTCGTTTTGGGGACAATGGGGGACAAATTGCTTGGAATTTGAGTCCCTTGTCCCCAAAACGAGACTGGGGTTCTAAAGGGGTCAAGCACCCCCTAAGAAGCATCTACCAAAACCCCGCAGTCCATCAAAATGGTTGGTTTATAACTGCTGCGCGCATGTTTCAACGCGCAGAAGGTCGTGCCGAGGAGAGAGTCCCTGCGGTTTTTCTCTCTCAGTAGCTCTTCTACCTCCTCCAACCCTCCCCCCCCCCCCCACTACTACTACTACGAACTGTTACTTCCCGTACCCCCTCCAACCGCAAGAGCCCAGTCCTCCCCCCCAAGCACTCCCGAAGAAGCACACCCAAAACCCGCAGCCCAAAAAAATGGCTGGCCAATCCGCCGGAGGATCGAACAATAAACAATAGAAGAATGGCAAGCATAATAAGTATACGAAAAGAAAACAAATCGTTCGCGAGTCTAGCAGAAACGAATTTGGTTTTACGGCATTTACTTCCAGCGCATTACCATCATGGCAGGAGGTCTTCACGAACCAAGCTACGTATACCTATGAAAGGTTTCATGTGTTGTGGTGAGGCGGTATTTAGGACTGGAGTACCTTCGTATAGCAGTATGTAGAAACATGTTGAGATCGAGAGTCAGATAGAAAAGCCAAATATCCAATTCTCAATCTAAATACAGATTGCGAGGACGGTCGCCAAAATCGTCAGTCCAATCTCGAGATCTGAACGGCTATTATTGCAAGTATTTTCAGGACATCTACTACTTTAAAATTGCATCTCAATCCATCGCTGGTAATGCACAAGGTGTACGTACAATATGAAAGTGTATATATATGTATACGTAGGTTGTCACATAGCTGCTTGCTGTGAATATTTGAAGGCACAAGATCATAAGATCGAAAACGAAATACCATAACCTACCTGGTATATGCTGGTACGATGCAATAATACGCACTTGAGTACCCCGGTAAGCACGCAACTATGCAGGCCAAACGAGCACAACACGCTTCTAAACTTGGCTATCGTTAATACGAATAATTTATGAATATAACAGCATAACAGCATTATATCATTGAATACGAGTATGACGTACCAGGTATACACTATCAATAGCGCGCATAAATGTATACCTCTGATGACGGTTACCGGTAGTCTGTACCTGGTATCATATATCATACGTCCTCCGTTTACTTTAACCCCTTTAGAACCGCAGTCCCGTTTTGGGGACCGTTTTGGGGACAAACTACTTGAAATTTGAGTGGTTTGTCCCCAAAGCGAGACTGCGGTTCTAAAAGGGTTAAACGGTGATATCACTCGAATTTTTGTGTATTTTTCTTTTTGGAGCGTTTTTTCGTTTGTATTCCAACTATCGTATAAATACCAGAAGCCGATAAACATTTTGCACGATACGTACATTGTTTACGGTGCTGGTTTCGTATCGTGGTATTATTGTGTATCATATCTATGATATTAATGTTAAAACTGACGCTGAACAATAAACCGTATTGACACACAAAATATCAACACCAACAGCATCCAGTGATATTATCAGCGGTCGAAGCACGCGACACAGACGTTTTCCGTTCGCTCAGCTGTTCGTTTTTAGCCGTTCGCCCTCGTGGGAAAAACCACCGCCCCCCACATGGCAAGCCACACGACCACCGCCGTGTTGGTGCCACTCTGGCAAAAGTGTGCGGCACGGCGCGTTAACGTGTGATACGCATGATCGCTGTGCTTTTGTGTTCGTTTTTCCTTTTTTTGTCGCGATCAAAGTTTTGTTATTGTAGTAGCCGTCAATCAAATCGTGTCATCAATATAATGTCTCATATATATATCGCAATTAATCCCGTCACTACAGAAGCGAGTCATCTCCAATAATAGTATCGCATACCAGTTGTATCGCAATTGATCGCCCTATCCCTGGGCAAAGCGGTGCTCGGAAAACGACGCCACTAACACCACCAGCGGGCAGCACCGAACACCAGGCACTGTGCCCGATAAACCCTCGAGTACGAACTACAGATATATATATATATATATATATACATATATATGCGCGATTTGTTCGTCACTTACTTCCACGAAAGATGCGTGCGTTGCATGAAAAAACGATCCAAGGAGGGGTGGGGTGTACTCGATAGGAGAGCTGTACTCGATCTCATGCATGGCCGTAGTCGTATGACCATAGACCCTCGCACCCCTACATCAATGCCGGGACGGAGCATGTTGGGTTTTCACCGGCCAGGCAGACATTGCTTGCACCAAGCGCGAAGCGCCGTGAGGTAGGTGTCTGGCGAGTCGCATGAAGTGTGAGCCGCATCCTACTAAGAACCGCTTGTGAGGCGGACTTGCATATGGACGACAGCTTCAATGAGTTGGTTTAATTTCCGGTGTAGGCATTCTCAGAGACAGCAATGGGAGTACTATGTAACTGCCTCTTGGGTGCCTCACCTTGAACACTACGTGATACGATCAGTTCCCGTGTGCGGAGTAAAGGTTCTTTACCTGGCACAAATGATCTAACTCGACAACCAGCTGTGGGCGACCGCCAAAAAACAAACAAAAACGGTACCCTGGTTGCTTAGCTCACGTAGTGAGCGGTATGTTTTACAGCAGTGTCGTTACCAACCGACGCCAACCCAACTTATACCTCGTACTGGTGTAAAATAGGGAGGCGGGGGGGGGGGGGGGGGGCGTTCCCTACCCCCTTTCCCTATAAATATGCACTAACCCAGCCAGCTGTATTATCTTAAAATAAATGACAAAGCGGGCACGCGGATGAACAGACCCCTCACGGTTTGGAACTAAGGTACGGTATATTATATTATTATTAATAATACTATTATTTATCTTGCCATCCGACAAAATGTGCAGCATGTGATCTTCCACGTTGATCAATCAAAGCGTTCTTGAAAGAAGAAATCTCCGTATACGAAGGAAACCTATGCACCAAGTATATCTACCTTCTATGTGCATTGTTATTATTATGCTTGACATCCGACAATGTGTACTGCTGTAGGTAGTGTTCTGAAAAAAACTAAGCAACAGAAAGTAAAAAACTCTTTCTTTCTCCAGAACAAAGCGCGGCAGTACCATACGGCAAATCGAAACCGATGTGACGCACATGAAGACAACCACCATCAACAACCAACCCTCCATCTTATCCACAAAAAAAATCACTCCCCTCCTATTACTCGATTACAGTGTGGGCCCACTACTAGAAAGAAGAAACGCCTACGTATTATTGCTAGTAACATGAGTGCGTCTTCGAACCTTGCTGGTTATTGTGACACCCCGTCCTTGAACGCCCTTAAGCGTATAGACTGCGTATTACCTGGTACCTGCCAGGTAACTGGTATTTGGTACCTGGTAGAATTTAGTGTAGTAGCGCTCGCGTCGCTGAGCACGATTTCTTCATCCAATTTTCTTAGCGCCTCTAAAAAATCAGTGAGACATGACGAATATAGGTTATATACTGCATGGAGCGACCTTAAAAGACTTAGTGACGAAATACAGTACAGGAGCGGCAGCAGCCGCAGCAGCGATCAGTGTGCTGCTCGCGTGTCGTACGTGCTCTCATTTTTTGTTTTTGTTTTTGTTTTTATTACTATTATTGTAGTATTACTATTTTGTTCTGGCCACCCGACTATCTATGCGTAGCATGACAATGTGAACTTCAGCGTTGAACAGTTAGAAACACCCCGGAATAAGAAAACCACCGGAACAAAAGGATCCCTACGCACAAAGTCTAGCTCCCTCTCCGTGAATATTTTTTTGAGCTCTGTTATCCACTCCATTAAAATTTGCTGCTGTCCTTGCTCCTTTCTTCCCATGCTTGCTCTTAATTCCTATCCTGAATCTTACTTCGACCGTATCATTTGCACGATTATTTTTGTCATTCGACAATTATTGTGCAGCGTTTTTGCCAACCGCAAAAAAAAACGAAGAAAGAGCACAGCTGGTTGTGCAGGAGGCTGAAGACACGAAAAAAGAACGACGCCCCAAACCGATTGACGAAATGAAACGCCTCCTCAACAGAAATGCCGCACGTGTATACCTGGTACATATTATTACTACTGCAGTCCTTCCGACCAAATACGGGACGGTAGTCCCGCCCCGGAGCAGGTACCTGGTATATATTAGTATCTGTTTTTTTCGTGTTTTTTGGGTGTGGAGACACACCGAGAGGTGGTGGGTTATTGTGCGTGGCGTAGCCACACCTCTCGGGGGTCAGCGACTCTTACGGGGGACCATAGTTAATAGGACCTGTGGTATACATAAAAACCTATATATTCAACAATTTATACCAACAAAATTTGGTCCTATTAACTGTGGTCCCCTGGATATAGAGGTAAACCTCACAAGAACCCCTCCGCGAGGAGACAGGATAGCCGCCTTGAAGGATCATTCATTGTGATACTGTGTGTGTTCTTCACATTAAACCGTTCTTTCTACCCGTCGACATCCTGCACAACCAGTGTCCGTGCCGATTCTCCAATCCTAGAAGAGATACAAGTTCTGTGGTCACAAAGCTACTCCACATAGATACTACGTTGCCACGTGTGCAGTAAGCACTGCAGTGGGCAATGCAAGCCATGTCATCATACGTCGTACTAGATTCGACAGGCACGACATACACAATCTATGAAATAGTGAAACGAAAAGAAACAACCAGAGAGAAAAAAAAAACAAAGTAGACAAATCGAAAGAGAAAAAGAAAAAAAATCAAAGCAAAAACTAGGAGAAACAATCTGTCGTGCCCCCCCCCCACAAGGCGAGGTGGCCAACACTTGAAAAAGAACGAGCTGGAAAAAAGAAAAAAAATAACAAAAACACCACTGCTTGTAAACAGAGTGAGACAAAGAACCAAGGAAAAAATAACAAAGGGAAAATAACAGGCAGACCAAAGCCCAAAGCACCTTCCAGGTGGCGGCAGCAGTTTGTGGAACGAGTAGTATAGCCAGGTTCTCCCTGCTAATCCGCCTGGTACCTTGCTACCCAGACTGCCGTCTCCGCCCTGCGTTCGTCAACTATGCCCAGCCCCTTGGCGCCAGACAATACGAAACGAGCAGAGCAGGTTCGTCATCCAACCACGCCACACGGCTCCTTCAGTACGGCTTATCAATCAGAAAAGGAAGAGAAAAAAATAAAATGAAAATCACGGAGTCAGCGCAAGAAAGAAAAAAAACAAAACAAAAAGAGAAGACAAGGGAAGACCACGTTCGAACCAGCTGCACCAGTTGGTAGCACTAGTAGTATGGTCGTGTTCTACTTCCTAGTCGACTTGGTGCCTTGCTACCCTGTCTGCCATCTCCTTCCTACTTTCGTCTACCACCGTTTCCCTTCTACCCCTCCTGTTCCCCCCCTCTCCGCATCCCCTTGGTCGGGCTTTCTGCCACTTCTCCTGTTGCCCCCTCCACCCCCGTTCCCTTGGGCACCATCCACGGCGGATGCGCGGCGCTGCCTACTCATCTCAGCCTCAGCCTCGTGCCACCTCACCATGAACCGTTCGGCTGCTTCAAGGATCCCCCGGTACCACTTCCCCGCCTTTTTGGCTGCAGTGGACCACAACGCGGTCTCAACTCCAAGCACCAAGGGGGAAACTTCCGTTGACCCTTCGGTGGCTCGGAACTCCCTAATGTCCGCCTGGTCTCGGGTTCTCCCCACCAGCTGTCGTCCCGAACATTACCCGACTGGGTAATCGCTCCTTGCTTTGCCGTGCCACGCCCCCCGCAACGAAGAGCCGCCGTTTACGAATGGTCGTTTCGATGCTCTCGCAACGTGTCATCTTGAGGGCCTTCGCGTACGAGATGGAGGCATGGTCAGTACGAAGTCGGCGCTGGAAGCCAATGACTCGCAACAGGACTTCTTGGTGGTGAGCCGTTCGAAGCTTGGCAAAGTGTTCCGCTCTGAGGGTCCACGTCACACACCCGTACCGCAGGGTCTCAATCATCTCGGCCTTCAGCATTCGGACTTTAAGGCTAAGGGGAGCGGTCGTCCTATCATACAACTCCGGGACGAACCGTTTGAGGCATGCTCGCATGAGGCGGATCCGTCGGTCGATTTCGAGCAGCGCAGCGTTTTCGTGGATAACGCCGCCTAGGTATGTTATAGGGTTGGGTCGTCTTCTTATACCTCTGGCCTGCCGCTTCGATG
This sequence comes from Nereocystis luetkeana, assembly GCA_031213475.1. Classification (NCBI taxonomy): domain Eukaryota; class Phaeophyceae; order Laminariales; family Laminariaceae; genus Nereocystis; species Nereocystis luetkeana. The sequence continues at coordinate 1,917,766 of JARUPZ010000013.1, read as the reverse complement.
ACGAGCGGTGGTGCGAGGGTTGTCTGGTCTGGTATTTGTAGGACCATTGTCTCAGTCTTCTTTTCCGACACCGTGAGGCCTGCTGCTTCGAAGACAGTCACGATGACTGTCATCATTTTCGCGAGCCCTTCAGCCGAATTCGAGACAATTCCTGCATCATCGGCGTACAACATGCCCCATACAGACCTTCGCACGCACGCCAATGGTTCCTCCTTCTCTGTTCGAACTACTCCAGCTTCACTGAGTTGGACCAAATCCCTTACGATGGCTTCGTCTTGGCTGAAGCGTACTATTAATAGTACGGCGTGTAACGCAGCAGCGAAGAATACGTTGAACAGTAACGGTGATAGTACACAGCCTTGCCGCAGCCCCCGCGTGACTTCAAACCATTCCGAGTGCTCGCCGTCATCAGTACGCACGCGAGCCCGCATGCCATCGTGGAAATTACGGATCATTCTCAGCATCTTGGTTGGTACGCCAAAGCGTGTGAGTACCTTCCATAACAGCTCTCGGTCGACAGAGTCGTACGCTTTCTGCAGATCGATGAAGCACACGTATAATAAGGGGATTTTCCTCTGTCGTCCGAGCTCTTGCAGCCGGCGCACGACGAACAACATATCAATCGTTGATCGTGCGGGGCGGAAGCCGCACTGTTCCTCAGGGAGTAGTTCCTCGGTCTCGCAGTAGTTGCTGAGGCGGGACGCGACGATTTTCAACAACACTTTGCCTGCGTGGGCAACAAGCGAAATCCCTCTATTATAGTTGTTGCAGTCAGTTCGATCCTTCTTTTTGTGAAGGACTTTGATGATCGCATCTTTCCATCATTGCTGAGGGACTTCTCCTGTTAACCAAACATTGACAAGGTGGTGTAAATCTACTGTACAAAGTACATGTAGGTAAGGGATGTAGGACCTATGGCATCCACACCAACCATCCGACAAGGCGTAGCAAAAAAACATGGTATAAATGCATTGAATAGAAAAAAAAACCTATTACGGGGGACCATAGTTAATAGGACCAAATATTCTTAGTAAAAATGGTGAAATATATAGTTTTTTATGTATACCATAGGTCCTATTAACTATGGTCCCCCGTAATAGACCACGAGAAGCAAAAAGAAAGAGAGAAAAAAACACACGTGAAAACTTTGTACCGCTTTGAACCAAAATATAAGGAAGGTTGGGGTTTGAATATTCATATATATGTATGCTATTATAACTATCTGTCCCTATGTTTCGGGTCAGACTGGTACGATTTTTGCGCCCCGACAAAGTAACCGAAAACTCTCTCCACGAAAACGTTGCATGCCCCTCCCTGTCCCCCCTGGCTGGGCCATACCCCCTCCATTTCGCAAGGGTCGTCGCTGTGGGTTGCAAATCGGACACATCCCCTCCGGGGTACCCCACCAACACAGCCCGGGTTGTTTCTTGTTTCTTGTTTCTTGTTTCTTGTTTCTTGTTTTTCTTTTTGTGTATCCTCTCCGGCGGGTTGGCTGACCGCACTTCCACGTTCAGATTTCGTGTCGATGTCTAACCGACACACAGCTCCCGCTGCAACAACAGAGAGCTATTACGGGGGACCACGGTAAATAGGACCTACGGTACACACAAAAACCTACCGGTATATATACACATATATATATATATATTTAGCTGTTTTTACTACCAATATTTGGTCCTATTTACTGATGTGGCCCCCCGTAATAATAGCAGGCTGCTGTTACCACCGTCGCTTGAGCACGTTGGCTCTACCTGACTGACTGACTGATCCCCGTGAGGGGCAGGTGCGGTGGAGATGGGCACCACCCGCCGAGGTTAGTCACCTCCTTTTCTTGTGGGGGATGGCCGATGCCACATATACCAGGTATCCCGTACGAGGTATATAGCGTTGAGTTTTGACACAGGGGACAGGGGTGGGGGCGATCGTTTTTCGGCGCTCGATTTTTTCCCGAGCGGAGCAGGTTAGGGTTGCCAATAATAACGAGCAAAGGAGGCGTTTTTGTCGGAGAGATCTGGTCGAGAGCCTTTCCGAAACTGTAAAACGGTCGTCGGTTTGCACCCCGCACCTTGCTGACCGTTGTCGAGAAAACGAGCGCTGAAAATGATCGCTCTTTTTTAAGCTAAAAACCGTCGCGTGGTTTTCGGCACCTTTTTTGCTCTCCCTCTCAACACTCTTCTTATTTAAAGACAGGCAAATCTGGCCAGGTATACTCGGTGCCCCACCTTGTTTTATCTCAACCGAGGGTGGTATACCACTGATCTGACCGGTAATATAGCACACGTTTGGGCACTTCATGTGAGTATCGAACGGTCCTTGCATTTCCGCCCATTTTGCGCACCTCGGACAGATCAGCGGTTCCCACACTTGACGGTATGTATCGTCTCCATCCATCCAACGAATCGATTTAGCCCACACCTCAGGAAACCCGTATCTTTGATCTGTATGTATAATCTAGCCAGCTCACGTTGCCGGTCTGAGAGCCATAAAATAAAATCTGCATCATCTATCTGTAGGACATGTCACTCTTCCTGGGTTGGAGCTGTACTCTACGGAAAGATCCTGCACAGTACCTCAGAACGGCAGGGTATGATTTAGATGATCTATACTATTTTTTATTTTATTTTCTCATCCCAAAATATTATCTTCGCACATCTTCTTCTCTCTCTCCTTCCAACTTGTAACTCAGATCCGGGGTCACATAGCAGGCTCTTCTCCCCCCTTCCCGCTACGGTACGTGCCTTCATTTTTATCGCGAGAAGATTTCAGCCTTTTCTTCCCTCGTCGACTCGCATCGAATTGTGCCTACCCTACTATAGATATATGTAGATAGATATATAAATATATATATATAGATAGATAGATGTATACGAAGCATATATAGATAGATAGATATATAGATAGATATACATATATATATAAACGAAGTACATATAGATATAAACGAAGTATAGATAGATATATAGACAGATATTATATATATAAACGAAGTGTAGATAGATAGATATATAGATAGATAGATAGATATATAGATAGATAGATAGATAGATAGATATAGATAGATATAAACGAAGTATAGATAATATATATATATAGATATATTATGGTGATGGGTAGATAGATAAATAGATAGATAGATAGATAGATAGATGGATAGATAGATAGATAGATATATAGATATATAGATATTATTAATAGTGTTCTTTCTGTCCGACTTGTGGAATATGTCATACGTCGACAACACACTATCCATACTACCCGGTATTAAAATACTTTGTGAGGCCGAGAACGAAAAAAAGGCATCATACTCGGAAATCTCAACACCATTTTTGTTTGTTTGTTCCCAGAAAGGTCGAAACGGGCATTGTATATATAGTTCAGTACATAGTGTGATGGTAGTAAATAGGACCTATGATACACACCAAAACCTACGTATTTACCTATTTTTACCAACAATATTTGGTCCTATTTACTATGCCCCCCCGTAATAGCGGCCCCTCTATGGTCAAAACAGGTAGTGCCAATAATTGGTATTACGGGGAACCATACATAGTAAATAGGACCTATGATACACACCAAAACCTATGTATTTACCTATTTTTACCAACAATATTTATTTTTGGTCCTATTTACTATGATCCCCCGTGATAGTGCCGGCCACCGCTATACAAATACGAGCGCCTGCGAAATCGCTTGACACAGAGTTGGGACTAGCCAGTGTGGCTGCGTGCGGGGTGGTGCTGGCTGCCGGGTTGTAGTGCAGGTATTATTGGTGTCGGCTGGCGCATGCCGACAGCACCCGTACGTACGTATGGAGGGACCACACTAATTGCTGTGCCAGGTATAGGATAATTGAAGATGTTTTCACTTGCTCTGTCCTGGTACGTACTTGTTCAGGAGGCCGCGGTTTGACCCCTAGTTTTTTTTTTCTTTTTCGCCGACCCTCTGCGTTATCACTATAATAGCACCTTTGAGAGCAAATATGTCAGGAGACAGCGTTTTGACCCCTTCCCTTTGACGGACAGCAACTGTCCCTTGACATGCCTTGACTGACACCAAACTGAAAGGTTTTAGTTTAAACCGCCCGGCCCTATATACACACCCTCGACACAGCGCACGTTTTGCCTCGCTTGGCTTGTCTCCTGACATTTGTCTTTTTTTGAGAGTACCAATACGGGGGGCCATAGTTAATAGGACCAAATGTTGTTAGTAAAAATGGTCAAATATATAGTTTTTTATGGATACCATAGGTCCTGTTAACTATGGTCCCCCGTGATAGTCTGCATCATCAGTCGGTTCCGTTTCGGGGACAAACCACTTATTTATGATGTGGCTGGTCTACTGCTGTCCACAAGACTGCAGTTTTCAATGGGAAAACTTGACGATAAGAAACTGACATGTCAGGAGACGGACGGCATTTTCCCGTTTATTTATTACCTCGACGGACGCCAATCTAGTTATGTAGGTTTTAGTGTGGAACACTCGGATTGACACCCTTGACCTATGCGCGTTTCCCTTGACTGACCGTCTCCTGACATATCTGACAAATAATAATGATGAACACGGCAACGGCCGCTGCGCGATGATGGAGGGAGGGATGATGGTACACGTTATTTTTTTTTTTTTTTTTTTTTTTTCCCATCCCATTCATTATCTTCGCACATCTTCTACTCTCTCTCCTTCCAACTCGTAACTCAGATCCGGGGTCACATAGCAGGCTCTTCTCCCCCCTTCCCGCTACGGTACGTGCCTTCATTTTTTATCGCGAGAAGATTTCAGCATTTTCTTCCCTCGTCGACTCGCATCGAATTGTGCCTACCCACGCTGCAAGGCGCTCTCAACAATTGAATCCCTTTTTTTATTTTTGCAAATAAAGTCAAAGTCCGACCCTCCTGGGGCTCGAACCCAGGACTCAAACAAGTAGAATTCGAGGTTAACCACTTGAACCACCGGGGCGACCGGCTTGGTTCCCCCGAGTTTCGATGCAGAAAAGAGACGTAAATCAGGTATAGTACGGCAACGCGCGACATGCAGGACGATCCTGTACCCGTTGTTGCTCGTAGACGGTTGATTGATGATGTGATATTGATAGAATGTGTTGACCCATTTACCGCAGAACAAAGTTTACTTCTTTGTTTTCATTTTATTTTCTCTCGGACATTTATAGAGTAGTGTATTGGGTTTTTTACGAAATATGTCAAGATACGCCAGATTCCACCCCTTGACAGACGGCAATTTTTGCCTTGACAAGCTTTGTCTGACTGACACCTAACTATGAGGTTTTATAGTGGAACACTCGGTCCTACACTCTTGGCAGCGCACTCTTTGCCTTGCTTGACATGTCTCCTTACATCTTTGTGTGTTAGACGTTCCATTCTGACTTGAATCGAGCATCCTCCAATATTAATAGTACTCTGTCTCTTTAACCATAATCTATTTTTAATACTTGCATTTTATAGTAAATAAATGTTGGTTCATCTGTCCGATAATGTATCGCATATGTTCCATTCCGACTTGATTCGAATATCTTCAAATGCAGAATGCCGTACGTAGCAGGTGTGTGTTCTTGTTTTTTGCACGCGTCGACATCCAGCACAACCAGTGTCCGTGCCGATGCTTCAGTCCCATGAATAGAGAGATACTTGCTCTCTGGCCTCAAAATTTCGACAGAGAGATACTATACTGCTTTATTAATAGGACATTTGTTATGCAGTAAGAGTAAACAATGCAATGCCATTTCATCGTACTGGATACGACAGGCACGACATACTATTCGGCATTGTATAATAGCACTCGTTCAAAGAGAGAAACATCCAAAGGACAGCAACATCGGATATAGCAAAAAAACAAAACACAAAGGTGTGTTGCCCCCCAGCCCAGAAGCCGGAGGAGATGTGGCAGACAAATACAAAAACAAGAATACCAGTAACTGCCACCACATAGAAACATAGTAAGAGTAAAGAGTAATACCCTAAGAAAACAACGGGCAAACGGGAGTACAACAAAACGTTGTCACGGGGGGCCATAGTAAAATAGGACCTGCGGTACACACAAAAAACCTACCAGGTAAGTGTTTCCCTATTTTTACTGACAGCATTTGGTCCTATTTACTATGGTCCCCCGTAATAGTATTACGGGGGGCCATAGTTAACAGGACCAAATATTGTTAGTAAAAATGGTTAATTATATAGGTTTTTATGTACACCATAGGTCCTGTTAACTAGGGTCCCCCGTAATAGTAGCCTCTCTTCCATCACGACTCTGGACCAATTTTTATTTATTTACTCATCACTTTTACTTTCCAGGTATTAATAGATTAATAGGGCTGCAGTTCCTCTTTGGGGACAAACTACGTATAATTTGAGTGTTTTGCCCTCAATACGGGACGCAAGGACAAAAAATAGGAGGTGTTAACCTCAGCGATCTTCCGGACAAGGCGTGGCCGCAGGTGTCGTCCCCCTTCCCCCCCCCCCCCCCCCCCCTCCTTCCCCCCCCGGCGTGTGCCTTGATTTCTACCGCGCATAGGGTTCAGCATTCCCACTGCTGGTCAATTTTCATCGAATGAATGTCGCCGACACACGCTCTCACGCTTTCCGACAATCAACTTTTACGCAAGAAAAAATCCTTTACGTGCGAGCATGCACTCGGTGAGGCTCAAACCCACGAATACATCTACCAAGCCACCGGGAACGCAGGAAATACACCCCCCATTTTTCTCTTCTTGTATGCTCCTGCTTCCATCTTCCTCCCTTCTTGGCCAACCCTCGTTCCCGCTGTATTACGGGGGAACCATATTAAACAGGACCAAATATTGTCAGTAAAAAGAGCGATATGTACGGGCTTTTTTTCATGGTCCCCCATATTAACGCTCCTCGTCAATGTTCCATCCCCACGTCATTGCTCTGGTCGCTAACTCGTCGTCTCAAAGGGCACAAAAGAGCCCCAGGCCCCAGATGCGCCCAGAGCCCAGAGAGATCAAGGCCTCCAAAACCATGGAACCGCACATTTTTTCTGAGAACAATAAATGACAAAACGTCAGAGGTCGTCCGTCGTCCTGTCCAGCCTTTTGTATACATTGTATGTATCATGTTGTAGAGCTGACGCGTTGCGTTCTTGACGGTGTCCAGCTCGACGACGTCCCCTCACCTTATTTTTCATGCCTGCCATGTGGTTCTCTACACCGCTTTTACAGGAGGAACATGGTATATGATACTCGGAACTTACGATGTTCCCAAGAAATCACATACCTACCTGGTATTCCGCTGTGCTTGCTTGCCCTAAGTGGTTCTGACTACTACGTTTCCTCGCAAAAGGAGACCTGTCTTTTTGGGCGCGTTAAGGCGTCTTCAGGCCTTATTCTGCTGGTTTTAGTGTGCGTGGGCGGTCAGTCAAGGCGGTCAACCCGCGGTCCCCTGTCATAATATATGACAGTGTATGTTAGTTGGGGCTGGGGTTGGGATTGGGGTGGCTGGGTCTCAGTCCAGTTTGTGGGAAAGAGGGTGAATTGCGGTGTGTACCCCCTTTCCTCGGCATGCCTCTTCATGCTTCCATGCGATACGAGACACGCCACGGCATGGAAGGGTGATGTGATGCCTTATACTTTTCTGAGCTCCTCGCGGGGGGAGCACTCGATATCTCACCCCGAAGCGCATGACTTCGAGGGAGTTTGTTTAGGCAACCCGACCAACGCTTCTATGCGCTACTACTATTAGCAGTCTTAAAAAACCAAAATACCGCAGAGTGCACTATTAATACGAAATCATCATACTAGCCGGTACAATACTACTAGTTTCTCGCTTGGGGAGCTCAACCGGGCAAGAAAAATATTGCCTCAGAAGGCAAAAACGTGCAAACCCTCTCTACCGAAAACGAAACGCGGATGGCCCCGCCTACCGATCGCCGCTCGTGAGTGAAACACTTTCTTCTCTCTCGAGGCCGCGATATATATACTTTTTTTTTCCGGCCACAGTGCTATCGTCCGTCAGCCCAACCCTTATGATGACTTATTCCGGCCGTATTTCGTCATCTCTGGCTCCGCCTCATTTTTGTACAACTTATGGTAACCCTTTCAGGAGGCTTTACCTGGGGTAAGAAACGGGAAAGCTGATTCGAATGCTGAATACATTTTTTTAGTTTGAGCATGAGTGGGTTCTATCCTAGGCTCTAACTAGCATGACGAGTCCTGGTTTTCTTGTTTCCCTGTAAAAGTCAACCTTGACAAAAAAAATTCCATGCTCGATTGTTTAGTGTTTACCTCCCCGGTAGGATACAGTAAAGGTGTTATGTACTGTGCGCAAATGGGATGCTCCCTGTTTGACAGCACTAACGTACGTCATGAGGATGATGATGACGATGATGATGTATGTTCTCGCGTTAGGTCATTGCCCTGAAATCTCGCCCGTGCTCACAAAACCGGTTAAACAGAAAGGAATGCTGCGTCTGACCCCCGTTCCCTCCTATCGTTTACCTGTGATCATCGCCGTCGTGACACTTGTTTCGCTGCCAGCTTCGTTGCTCCCCCCCCGTTCCCTCTGTCCGGAGCGCCAACACCGGAAATTAAATCAACTCGTTGAAGCTGCCATCCATATGCAATAAAATCCGCCTCCAAAGCGGTTTTTAGTAGGATGCAGCTCACCCTTCATGCGACTCGCCGGCCACCTCATGGCGCTTCGCGTTTGTTGCAAGCAATGTCTGCCTGGTCGGTGAAAACCCGACGTGCTCCGTCCCGGCAGTGTAGGGATGCGAGGGTCTATGCTCATACGACTACGGCCATGCATGATAATGAGTACCCCCCCCCCCCGCCAATATACACGTATTGTACATAGGTTGGGTTGGTGTCGGGTGGCAACGAAACTGCAGAACATGCCGTCCATTACGTAAGCTAGACAACCAGTATACCTTCTTTTTTTTTGGCGGTCGGTCACAGCTGGCGATCGAGTTAATAGTTCATTTGTGCGGGGTGGAGCAACTTTACTCAGCACAAGGGGGATGGTCGCATCACGTAGTGTTCATGGCCATGGATCCATGAGGCAGTGACGTAGTATCCCCATGGCTGTCTCTGGGAGTGGCCACACCGGAAAATGAATTAACTTGTTGAAGCTGTCATCCTTGTGCAAGACCGCCTCACGCGCGGTTCCTGGTAGGATGCAGCCCACCCTTCATGTGACTCGCCGAACACCACAGGTTTCGATTCGCGCTTGGCACAAGCAATGTCCGCCTGGTCGGTGAAAATCTGACGTACTCCGTCCCAGTGTTGTAAGGATGCGAGGGTCTATGATCGTACGACTACAGCCATGATAATGAGTACCCCCCCCCCCCCCCTCCCTATTTTTTATAGGTTGGGTTGGCGTCGGTTGGCAACGACACTGTAAAACGTGCCGCTCACTACGTGAGCTAGACAACCAGGGTACCATTTTTTATTTTTATTTTTTGGCGGTCGCCCACAGCTGGTTGTCGAAATAGATCACTTGTGCGAGGTAAATAACCTTTACTCCGCACAAGTGGGAAATATCGTATCACGTAGTGTTCAAGGCAAGGCACCCAAGAGGCAGTTACATAATACTCCCATTGCTGTCTCTGGAAATGCCTACACCGGAAATTAAATCAACTCATTGAAGCTGTCGTCCATATGCAAGTCCGCCTCACAAGCGGTTCTCAGTAGGATGCAGCTCACCCTTCATGCGACTCGCCAGACACCTCACGGCGCTTCGCGCTTGGTGCAAGCAATGTTTGCCTGGTCGGTGAAAACCGGACATGCTCCGTCCCGGCATTGATGTAGGGATGCGAGGGTCTATGGTCATACGACTACGGCCATGCATGAGATCGAGTACATCTCTTCTATCGAGTACACCCCCCCGTCCTCTCAACGTCTAAGGGCCGTTGTTACCGAAACACGTTTCCCCCCTGATTTTCCTGTTTTTCTCGGAAAACGAATAACAAGAAAAAGAGAAAAAAATAACAGGGAAGGGTTTCCTGAATCATTTTTTTTTTTCAACAGAAAGGAACGCTGATATATGTACCTACTGCAGCATTTCTCGCTAAGGGACCCCCCCCCCCCCCCCCCCGAGTCCCCCCGCCCCCCCCCCCCCCCGAGGAAAATCAGGAAATTTGAGACCAATTTTTTTCCGGTAAACACCGGCCACGTGCCCATGTCTGGTCCTAACCACCGGCACCTCCCCCTCCCTCCCTCCCTTGGTCTCTCTTTGACCCCCCTCGGACCTTTTACTTTTACAGTCTCCGCCTCCTTTCGTGATGCCTCTCAAGCCCGGTCTGTCGGAGACCTGCAGGCACCTGGCGCGGCGACGGGAAGACGAGTGGAGGCGTGCGGCACCATGTTCATGCTCTCCGGAAACCCCTGCGGCGTGTTTTTTTTATTGTAGACGTTTTGTCCCCGGAAGCAATCGTGATACTTTCTTTTTTGATGCGAAGTTTTTTCTTCCAACCGTGACACTTGCCTGCTCGCGGTGGTGCTCGTCCGGCGTGCCCAGTTTTCTCCCACCCGGACATTTGTTTTTCGCGCCGAACCTAACCAGAAGCCTAAACACCCCGTCTGAGAAAAGGAAAGCCTCGCGTGCGCCAGAGAGGTATAGCGGGCGGGACCTTTTAATCCACTGTGTTCAGAGACCGCAGTCTGACCCCCCCCCGTGATTGACCGCCCCGTTACACCAAAACTAGTATAGTAAAGCCTGAATAGGCCTTGACGCAGGTGGAATGATCGGTCTCCTCAGCTACATCTGGTACTTCGTGCGCAATAATACCAAAAAAGGCCTTTTACGCTCCAAAAAAAAACGTTTTTCTTGTGCTGTACGCCATTGTGAACCAAAATATAGGTAACGTTTGGATTATATATGTATATATATATATATATATATGCTAACTGCTCCTATGTTTCGGGTCAGAGTAGTTATTTGTGTTAGAGGCGACTGCCGACCGGGACGTTTTTTTTTGTTTTCTTGTTTTTAAAAATCAGCGTCTGTACCACGAGTGTCTGGCGTGTTCCTTCACTGTGGTGGACTGATAGTGGCGAAGGAAGAGGGAAACAACTGCGACGGTAAGGTGTTGACCGTGAGCATACCTCGAGTAAGTGCGAGTACATACACGTGGTGCCTTAGCGCCGGGCCAGATTGAGGGGGTGTGATGCGATGATTCTCTCGGGTTGCTGCAACTTGAGCACAGCTCTTTGAGTGTGATGGAGTGTACACTGTGTCTTACTCGAGGGTGGTCGAACATGATTCAACTTTGGCCCTCCGAACAGGGGGGGAGGGTACCTGACACCGTCCCCTCTGTCTACGCCTGAGTAATTACTGTATAACACTGAACACAGAGGACGGTATAGATACCTATGCTTCCTCCCCCCTGCTTGATGCAAAAGTGTTCCATAGTACTCTAATGCTGGGCGGCAAGACCTATTGGCCACAGGTGGGAACCGACGGTGACTGCAGCAGTAGTGAGAGGTACAAAGGAGCTACGAATATGAGCTCGCTCGAAGGTGGATCAGAAGGCCCAAGAGAGTCATGGGATCGGTACAGCGTTGGCGGGATAAGCACTATAGGGCATGTAGGTCGATAGACCTCAGGGATCTCCCACTACGTATACCCTTGCAACGAGATTCCATCAGGGAAACCAAGCGTTGATCGCACCTGGTACCGTTGATACCTCGCCTACCTACTACCTGCTTCTGTACATGTCCTGTACGCCGCTGTATCCGAAAATCGCGAACTTCTTCGACACTCACGTATTGCATTACGAAATGCCTGGCTAAGCCGTGGAGCGGTATATATACGACTGCGCCGAACTACGAGCACATGCCAGTATTGTATGCCCGTTGACCACATGACCATGCAGTGTACAACCAAGCGGCAAAGGAAAACAATACCAGGTAGAATGCGTCGTACGAGGAATGGATACAATATGTGATGTGGTGTTACGTCATTGGACCTGGTGTGAGGGTAGCGTACGCCTCTCGTTTACTGTCGTCACACTACTGTCGTCACACAGATCACACACACACACACCACGCTCACCGCGGATGACACAACAAAAAAACGCCTTTTTTTTTGTCGGCCCTCCGAGTGGAGCGGGGCGGGGGGAGGGGGGTTACTCGATAGGAAATATGTACTCGATCTCAGGCAGGGACGTAGTCGGGGGGGGGGGGGGGGGGGGGGGTCAGGTGTATGATTTTCCAGTCCTCGGCCACCCTCGTCTCACCGAAAAAAACGTTTTTTCGGGGGGAAGAAGTGTGCACAACCCCCCGAATATATGTGCTTTCCCCGCATTGAACCAAGCGCTGCGTTCGTACGATTGTACTTGGCCCTTTTAGGCCTGCAGTCGGAATGCTGAACCCTATGCGCGACAGAAAATAAAGGCACGTACCGGGGGGGAGAAGGGTAGACACCTGAGCCCACGGCTTGTCCAAAAACTCGTTGAGGGTAAAACCTCCCACGAGTTAGAGGCTGGAAGGTAAAGTAGTGATGATTTAAAAAACGAAAAAATAAGTTTTTTTTCGGAGACAACGTAGTTAGAATTTGACTGCTTTGTCCCCAAAACGGGATTGCGGTTCTAAAAAAAAAAGATTATAGTACCTTGTAGTACCAGGTACCAGGTATTATATCGCACAGAAGAAGCATCAACACACTGGAGGAAATACATAAATGTACTTGTATACGGGATATACAGCTTCTAGAATCTGTACAGAACCACAACACACGCGCACAGTTTGAGATCGTTGCATCTGTATATATACTGCTGTACACGGCCAAACACCCATTGTTAACGAGCACCACAGCGGCACGTGACGAGTAAATTATATTAATAAAATAAAACGTAGAGTAGATATGTATGTAGAGTAGTATACGTAGAGTAGATGTGTACGTAGAGTAGTATACTTGCAAACAACGCAAGCATACCAAATGTTCTGAGTTCTGAGATACGATGCTTGCAAACAACGCAATGATGAGCATACCAAATGTTTTGAGATCCGGCACGTTACGAACAACGACCGGACGACGACAGATAGCAAGCAAACACTATCGCAGTGTAGGTGGCACAAGGCACAAGATCTGTCCCACAAACGCTGGCCAGGGTTGTGTGGTGACATGTCGCCCGTGGCCTACTCCCGGCCTCATGTTTTTTTTTTTCACCGCGGTATCAGCGGTGTGGTCTTCATTCCTCATTGTGGCATGACAAGGGAGCTCTCGGCTGTTGATGTTCTTGAGCGCTGTCGGAGACCGAGGGGAGACTTGCGGGTAAGACGGTCTCTCCTGAGTCCCAGGGTTGACATGCCAGTTGACGCGTGGCGATCGGAAGCCCCTGAGGCTCGTCGGTCGTCGGATTGATCAATAAGCGGTACGAGCGCAGAGAAAAAAGAGCAAATTAAATAACGACCAAACAACGTGAAACGTTCTAAACGGTGAAACGGTACTTACAGTAATTGCACCGCGTTTTTTTTGTCCTTGGATCCCAAAACCGAGAACCGTTGCAAACCGTACACAGGACGAGGGACACGGGACACGGAACACGCGTGCGCTTGTTTCTTTGCACAATTATACTCTGTCGTGGCAGCGCGATGAAAGACAGCTGCATCCTGCCTCGTGAGGGGCTGGGGGGGGTGGGGGCACATCGCATACCTTCGCGAGACGCAAGGCTTATGACGCCGATGGGATTTCCGAATCTCATTCAACACCATCCCCATTCTTGAAGCTTCGCACGAGCTTTGGGGTGCTTCAAAAGACTATCTGAATATCTGGACCACGATCGGCCCGGTGCTGTGCGGAATCTGCCGCAGCGCGAGGATAGGCAGCTGCCCCCTGGTTCGTGAAGGCCCCCACCCAGGTATCGCGTACTGGTATCGTAGCAACTCGCAAGACGCAAGGCTTATGACGCTGCTGGGATTTCCGAACCTCTATCATATCCACCCGCTTTGTTCGATCAAGCTTCGAGCTGTTTCAAAATACCAGCTTGCTGTCGATGACCAAAGCCAGATTACCATACTCGTACGAGTACTGTGTGTGTGAGTGTGGATTCAGCATAATCACCGTATCATATATACGTATCACAATACGAACGATGCCGGTCAACAAAAATGAATATAGGAGCGGGTATTTACAAGAGAGGCAGGCGACGAGCGACGCGGACTTCACAGCCATCGCGCGAGAGCTGATACTCCTGCGCCGTAGGTGCCTATTTTCATAGCGGGGTGGCGGCGGGGCGGCGTGGGGCGGGGCGGAACCTCGGGACTCGGGACGGACGGACGGTGGGTGAACGTTTCTGAAAAAGTGTGGCCTGCATTGTTGTTGTGTCTTGTTTCTGGAACGTGATTGACCGGGCAGCCGGGAAAAGCTCGTTGTGAAGCTTCGATCCGTGGGAGCTTGATTGGATGGCAAGAACAACACAGCTGTATCTGAGGGTTTTACCTACTGCACTATAGGGGTAAAATATCAATCGATTACCCAGCCCAGGGTGCTCCTTACAACACTCTCCCCCTCCTCTGAATGGCGGTATCTTTGGGGAGTCGGTACCGTGTATGACTGTACGCTGACGTACCCGCTTCGTTTCAATACCTACCTGAGGAACCAGGGAGATATGTCCTTACGGACCGCACGTGCAAGCGGTTCTATATAAGAAACGTTCGAAGTAAGACTCGAGCCCGTGTCCTGGCGACGACGACAAATATGGGGGTGATACCTACTGAGCTAAAGGGGTAAAAACTCGATCGATCACCCAGCACAGGGCAATCCTTAAATGACGTAGATACCATTAGGCACCCTGTCAAGCCACAAGAACAGCAGCCGCACCGAATAGGCACGATCAAAATAAAGTGCGCAATGCCATGTGCATGGACGATGCATGGACATTATGACGTTATACGAAGTGTCAGTACAGCCAGATACGGCAAGCGGCATGCACCCAACCTTGATGCTGGGCGATCAGTGTCTGGTGTTTTTGACACCGAAAACCGCTTCCCACCGCACGCACTCCTCACGTACGTACTGGTATCTTTTACCGTTGGGAAAAAATATCCAGCTCTACTTCGAGGCGGTGCACACGCCGGATATAACCACGATCTGCAACAGTAGATCGTCTAGATATTCTGCTGTAGACCTTACCGTACAGCATATGTACGAGCTGATTTTGCTCTTCTTGGATCGCAATATTTTTACAGGGGCGGGCTGTTCGCTTTATTGCATTGCTTTGCGAGCTCCTATTACAATTGTTAGCAAGGATCTCTAGAGGGGCGGGTCGTTCACTTTCAGTGGGCGCCCGGTGCTGAGAATCGTCAATTTGGTGTCCAGCAAGCTCAATGTCTTGGTATTTTTTTTCCGACCTTGATCTAACTCTATTGTGCAGGATTTAGAGTTGGCACCCGCTGTCAAGCTGTGTTTCTTTACCCACTTTTCTTATTGCTCGTGCCGATCCGAGCCTATTTTATTTTACGCCGACTTTATTGCTTTGCTTTTCGAGCTAGGAAATACTTCCTGGTGCGATCAAGGTACAAGTGTAGATCCAACCCAACCCTTACCCCTGACCCTAACCCCAACCATTCTATGTACTACTTCAGCACAGCCGCTTAACTCTTTTAAGGCCGCAGTCCCGTTTTGGGGACAAATCAATTAAGAGTTTGACTGGTTTCCCCCCAAAACGGGACTGACCGAAGTTTCCACTAAAAGGGCGAATCGCGTTAGGGGACCGCCGGGTTGAAGGACGGCCGAGGTTTTGTTCGGGCAGCGTGACCGCCGGGTTGGGGGACCACCAAGGCCGTATTTGGGCAGCGGGACCACAGGGGCGTCGGGCAACCGCCGATATAATCCAATCCAGAAAACTTGCGCTCTCAACACTATTACGGGGGACCATAGTAAGGCTCATTCTTATCGGAGAGCGTTTTTTCCATAATTAATTTCCAAAGTTTGGAAATAATTGGAGATGTGTATCGATATACGGAGGCGTTCTGTCACTATTCGTGAAATTCTCCAGAAGCAAAAATATCAAGTTCGTTAGCATTCCAATATTTGGAAGAAAAAAACAGGAAAATATGGAAGATTGAAAAATTGCGCGAAAAAAATGTCGAAAACTTGGAAAAAAAGCTCTCCGACAAGAATGACCCTAAATAGCACCTACGGCACACACGAAAACCTATGTATTTCCCTATTTTCACTAACAATATTGGGTCCTGTTTACTATGGTTCCTTGTAATAGTATATATCGTGCAGGTTGTACGGCTCCGCTCCCACCTCCCACCCGGGAACATGAAGTAGATCACGCAGGTCAAGGGTCTACCTGATACCGACAGATAGAGAAGGTGTTGGTTCGATTTTAAAGCACGCGCACAGATCGCGATCTGTCCGATGCTTTGACCCTCTTTTAGGATTTCAGCAGGGAAAAATTGACGGCTTAAAGTGAGAAATGAGTACGGCATTACGGCGTTACCGGAAACTCTTCGTCACCGAGGGAAAGTACACATCGATTGGTGTTAGAGTGGTAATGGTTGAAACAAGGAGTCGTGCGGCACGGGGGCGATGTGGCCCCGTAACCGTACTATTCCGGGGGGCCATAGTTAACAGGACCTATGGCATACATAAAAACCTATATGTTTGACCATTTTTACCAACAATACTTGATCCTGTTAACTATGGCCCCCCGTAATACTGCATCAGCGCTCATGCCTGCTCCTAGCACGGGATACAGCAGTAAATAGGGCCTACGGTAACCACAAAAACCTATACATTTTCCTAGTTTTACGAACAATATTTGGTCCTATTTACTATGTCCCCCCGTAATAGACTGTTGGCAACGCCAACATTATTTATCGCTGTTCTAGTCGCTGTTTCGGGGTCCCGAAGAAAGGGAGGTTAAGGCTAAATCTGGTTCACTCATGCACTGCTGCTCATGCACAGTGGATCCCTTTGCGTCTCGATCATCGCTTGGAGTCAACTCGCACCGTAGTACATGTATATAGTGGGGACCGAGCGCATACAGGTGTAGTTGTTTTTATTTGCTTCGAGTACAGCAGTCATAGACCAACTACTATTGTGCAACACCGAACACCGAAAAAAAAACATATTGTTAGAAAAATGGTTGAATATATAGGTTTTTATGTCTTCCATAGGTCCTATTAACCATGGTCCCGCAATATAGACGTTATGTACTGCATTAAAAGCGGGCACACACATGACCAAAAAATGGCGGAGGAGAGCCCTAGGAGAGGTCTCGGCGAGACCCTTTCCAAAAACAGACGCATGCATCGCTCGATGTTTGCACGGTCCCCACTTTTTCGAGAAAAAACTAACTTCGAAATTCTTCCGAGAATGTATGTGTTAAAAGGAGGCGTGTTCTACGTTACATGGGCTCAAAACAACAGCCCTAGTAGTACCTGCCGCACGCGACTCTAGGAACGAGCCGTTGATGTTCTGCATATTATACGCACTCTATCGGAGACCCTTACGACCCCGACGAAAGCTCCGTTCGTTCTCACGAACACCGGCCCGAAGACCTTTTTTTTTTGTGGCTTTTTCTTTTTTTTGGTTCGAAGAGTACATTTTTTTTAATATGTACGAAGTACCAGGTATATATTCTCAAGGCATTCTTGCTGCGAAAAGCGAAGCGTATAAACGCGCCGCGTCCTTCCTTCCTGCACTTACAAATAACTAAAGCCGCAAACGCACTGCTTGCTGCCAGTGGGGTTCCCTTAGACCGAACCAAGAGATCGGTCAGAATATTGCGAACATTTCCATCCGTACGAGCGTCCAGGTTGGATCGGGACGAGGCAGCTCGTTGATCAAGCGAATGGGCCACCGCACACGAATTTTACGGAGAACGGCCAACAAGGAGGGAGGAGGGTCGGCAGAGGGGAGGCTGCTACTGGGCGGCGATCCCCGGGAGCTGAAAAGGTGTCCGGCATTTTCGTTCCGACTGTGGTACTCGCGAAAACATGGAAAATAGTGTCCGATACGTTCTCTAGTGGATGTATGATAATACCGGATCCGGCAGGGGCACGCGACAAAAAGAGAAAATGGAGCTGGACTCACCACCATGAAGGAATTGAAAACAAAGCAATTAGCGACTTTTGTCAGAAATAAGCAAAACATACCTGATACCATGGTACCTGGTACATTTTGTCTTTTGTCAGTTTTTTTCATTGATCCAGGTAACCCCTCGCCTGTATGGGAGTGATCGTACTACTATAGCTGTACGTACGCGGCTTGTTCGCGTTTCGCACTTCCGACAAACGGTTATTTCCGTCGTAGAGGGAGCGTGAGGCCTTGTCGTAGGAGGAGACCGTTGCTTGTGATGCGTTCTACGATAGAGGTCCACCCTAAATGTTCTGAGGCCCCTCCCTTAAGGGGCTCCATACCCCACCCGAAAAATGACTCCAGCAAAACTTACTTCGCAAAATCGACCATCGAAAAGTGACACGACTTCAGCGACGGCCCCCGGCGTGGTCGGAGAATGATACATATCGGCGTCCGAGCCACGTACGATGCGAGAGGAGTCTTGTACACGGCTCCGGGGCATGCAACATGACCATCCCCATGCGGACGGACGATCGATAACACTAAAGTTATTGCGTGTATTTCAGTCGCTATCGTAGGGTCTCGAAGGGACTAGTATTGTTCTAGGCTTAACTCTTTTAGAACCGCAGTCCCGTTTTGGGGATAAACCAGTCAAATTTCAAGTAGTTTGTCCCCAAAACGGGACTGCGGTTCTAAAACAGGTTACCTGGTCTCAATATACCGGCGCCGGCACCAACCAACACCACAAGAAAAAAGAAATCGCGGTACGACTACAGGAGACAATAGTAGTCGCGACTGACGACATGCCATTCGATCCGTATGGCATCGAAATCACTTGCATGCGCTGTATGTACTTTGTCGAATGGCAGATGAGGAAATAAGAAGGAATCGAAAAAAACAACAACAACAACAACAACAACAACGCAGGGATGCGCGAAAAAAGAGAGCACGTGCATGAAAGGGGGGGCATCATAAATAACACCACACACCCTCCCCAGGTCAGAACGAAAAATAAGAAAAAAAAAAATAGCGGGAGGGGATTTCGGAACAAATCTACAAAAATTGCAGTGCTGTAGTTCCGTTTTGACATGGTTTGAGCATATCCTCTGTTCGGAGGGTTCACGTGCTCGGTGCAGGGATACACGTGAAACGGTATTTGGGAGCTCCAAACAAGAATTTCTGTGGGGGCCATCCGACGGATTGTAACACGTTTACCAGGTAGTCCGCCAATTTCTTCTCCCATTCCTTTTCGTGTTGTCTTCTACGTGGATTGCACGCATGTACCCTGCGGGGCTTCTATTAATACATCACGAGTACACGTCTATGAACCGACTCAGGCTCGGCCTATCATATCAGCGAGTGCTCCCGACACCCTCCCTAGTCCCGGCCTCGGACATTGTTTGTGGCGGGATGCCATTTTTTTCTTGTTTTTTTTTCACGTTTTCTTTATGTATTATATTGTTACTGCTGTAGAAGCTAGCTGCACATCAGTCAGTGGCATTTCTTAACGGGCCGCATACTTTGGTCCGATTTTCATTGCGCCTCCTCCCCAAATCTACGCAGTGGAACGTCGAACAGAGGTGTGGGGTAATGATTCGTATATATAGCAGCGACTCTCATTACACCATGGCGACCCTGGATGTGCTCTTTCGCTTCAAATGCGCACCGATCGGAAGACGAGAAATCGGCCGGTGATGCGAATTCATGCGCGCAGCGAGAAGATGGGAAGGCACAATTGCGTGCGGTCACTACCACCATGCTGTTGAACACCGCTCTGGATGTATATATAATAACAGCTTGGTCTTTATACTGCTGTCTAGACGGTTCTTATATATTCGACCTGAGCGGCATATACATGTATGTGCAGCACCACTACGATGGCCATATAGAAATACATAGAATACCAGGCACCTACCTGGTATTGATCTCAATATTAAAATTAATCAGAACCCATGATAAGACCCCAAAACTACACGTATTCTCGTATGTTATACCCACCAATATTTAAATTTGGTTCTGAATTTCACTACCTCTGTTGTTTTATGTACTACTGTATGTTCCCCCCCCGTAAATATTGGTGCTGTTATCCACGTGCCCACC
The DNA here is from genome assembly GCA_031213475.1 of Nereocystis luetkeana. Lineage (NCBI taxonomy): Eukaryota > Phaeophyceae > Laminariales > Laminariaceae > Nereocystis > Nereocystis luetkeana. The sequence continues at coordinate 1,897,664 of JARUPZ010000013.1, read as the reverse complement.
AGACTCCATACCTGGCTGATGGCTTTGCTGCTCTTCACATGGTCACACGTACGTTGGCAGCGCTACCCGGTATACCACTATGTCCGTGAATATAGCATGCGCTTGATGCTCACATCAGAGTCCGAAAGTTTACTATATTACGGGCCAGATTGGTAGCAAGTTGGGCACGATGTGATGGGTTCTGATTTGGTAAGGGCCTCCTGTGATACGCATACTACGACGAAAGCCATGGAAACGTTTGACGATATTGGGTACATTCTCAGCAGGCCAAGAAGTGCTACGTTGCCGCAGTAGTAGCCCCTCCATAGTGCCGGTACGCATGCGACAACCAGCAATACCGGCACTATACTAGCGTCAACCGGCACTATACACCCCGCACACTATTAATACCACACTGGTTGAAGCCATCTGTGCGCCAAGCGATATCACCAGCACTATATATAGCGGGCAGTCGGCACCATTGCTACTACTCCACCGGTACTATTACGGGGGACCATAGTTAATAGGACCAGATATTATTATTATTATTATGCTTGCCATCCGACAATGTGTAGTGTTGTTCTAAAAAAAAACAATTAATAACATAAAGTGAAGGACTCTCCTATTGTTATTACGGGGGACCATAGTTAATAGGACCTATGGTATACATAAAAACCTATATATTTAACAATTTTTACTAACAATATTTGGTCCTATTAACTATGGTCCCCCGTAATAGTAAAAAGGGTCAAATATATAGGTTTATATGTATACCATAGGTCCTATTAACTACGGTCCCCCGTATTAGGGAGGGGCCATCACGGCAATACCCCCTGTCGCAGCGCGCGTCGGGAGTACCTTGACGAGTGGGGTGTTTCTTCAAGGGGTGTCAGCCGCTGATCTTGTTTCGGGAACCTCAAGCACCCACGGTAGGGGTTGCAATCAGGGGTTGCCCTTTAAAGGAAAAAAAAACCCCACTGGCACTGTCAACCTACAGTAGGAGCTACTGTATATAAATTGGTGCACAACGTATCTGCGTTCGATGCCGTATTGCATACAATTATTTGCAAGCCCATCATCTGATTGTTGTTTCAGGCCTAGCTTACAACATTTATCACGAGGCGGTTGTTGGGTCGGGTATAGAGTCCCTTAAGGGGAGGGAGGAGCCTCAGAAGACGTAGTTGGTACTGCTGTACCGCTACCGCACCACCGGTCTAAAGGGTCGACGACGCAGGTGTATCTACTGTAGTGACGGGATTTTTTTTTCTTTCCTTCTCTATCCCATCTGTCACCTTCACCCTTCTTTTATCTCTCCATCCTAGTGTATAGAAACTTAGATCCGGGGTCATCAAGTTGTCTTTTTATCCCCCCTCCCCACTACAGAGGCGTTCTACCATAGAAAACGTGGAAGGCGTTCTACGATAGAGGTATCACATTTGAGAGAAAAAAAAACTTTCCGAGCCCCCACCGCGTCCTTACTTATCGGCAGTTGAAGGATGAGCGCATGACTCGTGCTCTACGTTGTTGGGCATAATGCGCACGAACACGCGCGAGATGCGCGTAGCATCAGTCGTGTTCATATTTGTGTCCCCATTCGATTCCGTTTTATACCTTAGGGGGACTTTGGAACCTCGCAAAAATTAGAGTGCACCTCTATCGTAGAACGCCTCCACATCACTACACCACTACACCACTACACCACTACGGTTATTGCCTTGGCGGGCATTCTTATCGCGGGAAGACTGCGTCAGTTTCCTCCCTTCGCCGACTCGCACCGAATGCCGGACGATGGTCGAGCGCAATCTTCTACACACGACAATATACCGATAAAGTGCACAAAAAAACAAAATCGATTCGTCAAAACTTTCCGCCATAGTATCAGTGCCTTCACTAAAACTCACGGGCGGGGGGGGGTGTACTCGATAGGAGAGATGTACTCGATCTCATGCATGGCCGTAGTCGTATGACCATAGACCCTTGCATCCCGACAATGCCGGGACGGAGCATGTCGGGTTTTAACCGACCAGGCAGACATGACTTGCACCAAGCGCGAAACGCCGTGAGGTGTCTGGCGAGTCGCATGAAGGGTGAGTTGCATCCTACTAAGAACCTCTTTTGAGGCGGGTTTGCATATGGATGACAGCTTCAATGAGTTGATTTAGTTTCCGGTGTAGGCATTTCCAGAGACAGCAATGGGAGTGCTATGTAACTGGCTCTTCGGTGCCTTACCATAAACGCTACATGATACGACCATTCCCACTTGTGCGGAGTGACTGTTGTTCACCTCGCACAAACGATCTAACTCGACAACCAGCCGTGGGCGACCGCCGGAAAAAAAAAACGGTACCCTGGTTGTCTAATGTAGCTCACGTAGTGAGCGGCATGTCTTACAGTGTCGTTGCCAACCGACGCCAATCCAACCTATATATAATAGGGGGGGGGGGGGTGGATGCCAGGAGATGGGGGGGTTGTACACTCGTTCACACAATATATATATATATATATATATATATAAACAGTTCGATATTTTTATAACCCAGTGTACAGTGTACGCACACAACCAAGAAATAGTCTAAAAAGAGTAAAATGCTCACTTTTCGGAGAACTCTAAGAAAAAGGTGTCAAGAAAAAAACCCGGCTCAGTGATGAACTCTACACTATATCCTATATAATAGCCTATGCGCAAGGTTGTTTGAAGATGGCGCCCCAATAAGAATCTCAGGCTTGCCCAGATTAGGTGGTTCTTGTTGGCGGGCCCATACTGTATCGAAACGTTCGATAAGGCTGTCACTACTATATACCAGGTGCATGCCTGGTATCGATTTTTTTCGAGGAGAGGTCTCCCACACTGCTGGCGTAACCCTAACCCTAACCCTAACCCTCTTACGAAGACGCCTTCTGCCGTACTTCACACGGGTGATAATGTAACACACCCCCTCGGAGGGGTTTCCAAGCAGGTCTTCTCTTCACGACGGGGAGAGGAGATACAATACGCCGAGCGATGCGTTCTTTTCGGAAAAGGTCTCGCCGACGTCTTTTCAAGCCCCCCCTCTGGTTTCGTGTGTCTCCCCTTGCTTTTTAAGAAAAAAATACGGCTTGGAAATTTCGCCAAGCGTGTACGATATCTTGCGTGGTACCGGGTGTACGGGAATACCGCGTTTTGCTACGTACAGAGATCATGCAGCGAATACTGCCGTTGTACGCGTTAGGACCTATTTTTTGTATATTTTAAGGAAAACACGCAAGGAGCGCTCAACTGTTGGATGTGTCTCTATTGGTAGCAGGAACGGGGCTCCGCCTCGAAAGGGATCCGTGGTCATCGGTGGAACTACCAGATCAAGCAACAGATGAGCACTCGCCCCCCCCCCCCCCCCCCCCCCCCCTCCCCTCACCGTTGCTGTATAGCGCGGACGTTATATTTTGTTCGAATTTCCGTTTCTCTGCTACCTTTCAGCTATGAGGGCGGAGTATCCATCAGTCTCAATCCTCGCATTCATACCCCTCTCAAGTCCAACTTGGCGTCTTTGGGAACACTTATTAATAGCGTGGATTTGTGCTTTGCGGCTGTGGAAGGGCTAAGGAGTCTTCCAATTTACCGCAGGTGGTCAGCCAGGACCTGAAAAAAAAAAAAGCGCGAAAAATGAGAACCGTGGCCTGGCCATTCGAGGGCTACTGTAGAAACAGCCACAATGATGCCACTCTCTGTATTCCGCGTACAACGGGTTTCTCCTCTCCCTAACGCGCCGCCCCGCCGACTGCGATTAGCAACACCCTCCAAAATACTAGGGCTCTTGACGGGGTTGGGTAGAACCTTGCGGCTTGGGTCGGGTCGGGTCGGGTCGGGTAAGAATGGCCCGATCCGACCCGCTAGAAAGTTTGAAAAGGTCCGGACCCGACCCGACCCGGTTTAACCCTGAATCTGGAAAAACTCCCTGACCCGTAAAGATCCATGGAAAGTACGGAGGGAGGCGGTCAGTAGAGATACGCATCGCACCCTGTTTCTTCTTTTTTTTTTTTCCATTTCATTTATTGTCTTCGTCTTTTATTTTCTTTCGCCCTCCTACTACTGCAGTCGTAACTCAGAGCAGGGGTCACACAGCAGGCTCTCCTCCCCCCCCCTCCTCCCCACGACAGTAGTATGGTTCGTGCTTTGCCTTTTTGTCGGTGTGAAGACTTCGCAGCCCTTTCTTCTCTGGAGGGTACCCGGAGTACCTACACGAGCGACCAGAACGGGAAGATTTTGGTACCGGAATATGCATGACCCGAAAGAACAATGTTTGGTACCCAAGCACGGCCGGAACAACCAGGTTTGGCACGCGACAACGATCGGAAAAACCGGGTTTGGTACCCGAATACGACCATTCCTATCGGGTTTGATACCTGAGTATGACCAGAACAGTCAGGTTTGGTACCAAGGAAGTGTGTGTTTTCTATTTGTTTTCTCGTTTTTTTTTCCCCGTTATATTATATTCTTCCTTCCCTTCTCTCTCTCTCTCTCTCTCTCTCTCTCTCTCTCTCTCTCTCGATGGCCATACCTCAGATCCAGGGTCAACGTATCAGGCGCTCCCCCCCCCCCCCTCTCCCCACTGCGGTACGTGCCTTGCATGCTCATCTCGAGAAGACTTCAATTTAGCCCTACCTTCCCTCGTTGACTATTACGGGGGACCATAGTTAATAGGACCAAATATGGTTAGTGAAAATGGTTAAATATATAGGTTTTTATGTATACCACAGGTCCTATTAACTATGCCCCCCCGTAATAGCGTCACGGGGTGTCCCGAGCACCTACGCAAGTATGAACCATAACGATCAGGTTTGGTACCCAAGTATGGCCAAACCGACCAGGCTTGGTACTCGAGTATGAGCAGAACAGCCAGGTTTGGTACCGTACTTCGAAGTACATCTTTAATCCCTCGGGGGCTTGTGGGAGGGGAGGCGTGACCGGAAGAATGACGACTACGGCATCGCCCACACGTGGCAACGCGGGCTACTACGCGGGCGCCACGGACTTTTCGACCTGTGGATGACATGTCATGCACACGTGATGTCTGAACTCCAGTGCAAGGCGTTTGCAACACCCGTCCATCATGATACTTCTCGTCCTGCTGCGCTCTCGCTCATGATGGACCAGTGATCGACGTTATTGGGATTATTCCCGTGCGAACCCGAGACATTCGCTGGGGGGTCCAGGGTGAGCCAGCGGGAACCCACGGGAACCCACGAGACTCCCACGGGATCCCACAGGAACCCCCCTGGGACTTCCCACGATAACCTACGGTATACCGTGGATAGTCCCGATCGTTACGATACAAGCGCTTGTTAGTTTTTTCGATTGCCATACATGGGTCCCAAAAGGAGTGAGGGTATCCTCTTCAAGTAAAATCGCCCATAGAAACACCCCCACTTGCATATGAGTACCGATATTTCATACCCGTTCGACGGGTCCGGAAATGTAAGGAACGCCCGTATATTGATGAGAACACCCGAAAGAATCATACGTTTACGGCACGAAGTGGTAGGGCATGTAGCGGTTACTTCGTCACGATGACCCTCCCGCCGCCCACTCCGTGATTAAAACGCCGCCTCCAGGGGCTTTATACTTTTAACTCTGTCACAGTGTGGTGCAGCATATAGCAGTTGGTTCGTCACGATCGCCCTCCCGTTCAATGACTAAGACGCGGCCTACAGGGACTTTTATACTCCCACGCATTGTAAAATAGTCTGCGGCAATAGCTGCCGCTGTTTTATAGGAACTCACGCAACGGGATATTTGTATCTTCCTTCAACTACAACGGGGAACCATAGTAAATAGGACCTACGGTACAACCAAGAGCCAACATATTTACCTAGTTGTACTAACAATATTTGGTCCCGTTTACTATGGTCCCCCGTAATGGTGTGCGCCGGTTGTTTCGGAGAATAGGTTCATTTTTTCCCCCGACATCTTGGTCGATAATCGCAGAACATCGGTGTAGAGTCCGGCTTCGGCCATCTCCAAAGGGGTGCGGTAGTTGTTTTTGGCGAGGCGTACAGTTGCAGCCCGCATCCGCTCGCAATCCTCTAGTACCCGGGCACCGCTTAGAGTTCGGATGGCTAATTTTGGTCTATTGGTGAGACCTCCAACATGTTCGCCATTTCCCACATCGGACAGATAGATAATCGGACAGATCAGATAGATGATCTACACATAGATCATCTACAGATAGATCATCTGGATCATCTATAGATACCCTATCTATGCCTGCCGTTATGAGACGTTGTGCAGGATCAGCACACGAATATAGTTCAAACCTAGGAAGCACATCAACATAGATCATGCGACTCCCGCCCGGCAATACGAGCTAGATCACAAGACGGGAACACCAGGGATCTATCTGCCATGAAAAACTTGCCGCAGGTAATGTATCTGCATTGAAAACAACCAGATCATGAAGTGGAGATCAGTGATCTGTCTGGCGGGTGCAGCATTTTCTCCCCCACGACTATAATAGCCAGTGAGGGCAAAATTCTGAGGCATTTCCCTTCGATTGTCCTTATGTATGATACAATGTGCGCACATTATTTCGAGGCAAGCAGAGAAGAGGGCGTGTATTGTCATCATCGCGTTCATTTGCTTCCTTTCATTTTTTTTTTTTGTGTGCGTGTGTGACTGTTTTGTAAACATCGTTTCTCTGAACAACTTCGCCGACTGTGAAAGTCGACATAGTTATGGACCTTTCGAATTTTTCTGCCATACCCGGTACCAGGTAGCATAAACCGGGAGACCATTTACGCAAGTTCTGGGCTTCCTGCCACGATTAACACGAGGCTCTCACCCAGGGTCACTCTCGGCGGCGTCGGCGGCGGTGGCGGTCACCCTCTCCCGCTCAGGGGAAGCCCGAACCTCTAACCCGCGAGCGACATGGCAGTGGCGGCGTCGCGACCAGCGGTAACGGCGCGCCTACTGCTGCCATCTGGATGGTATTGCCGAATGCGGGGGCGGCGGCGGTATCGGCGGCGGGGGTGGCGCATCGGCCCGGTGAGTGTGTCAGACCCTATGCAGTAGATACGCAGATATAGTCAATAATAATGGAAACCTCTCGCTTTGCTAGCGCAGGTAAATATCTGTGCATAACTGCTGCCGCAATCCGCGTGCGCGCTTCGTAGTGAAAGGCGTAGAAGTAAAACACGGAGATTGTTTTCATTCGGACGGCGCGGGTCTCCGGCTTCTAAATTTTTCAACAGGAATTTCCGGCTTGGTGAAGCTCCAATTTTTTGGGACATACGGATTCGCCCAGCTATAAAAGTAACGCATGCCCTAACGTTTTGACTAACGCGTTTATTAGCCAGCCAGCCCAACTCACTACCCCAGTAACAAATATTAAGTTTCCCTTGGGTTTCTTCTTCCGAGGAACGTTGTATGAGTGATCAAAGTTCATGAAGCCCGGAAACAACAACAATAACATTAATAATAACAATATCAGGAGCACACGTAGGTTTCCGTTTTCGTGTTTTGATTTCTTGCATTAAGATATTGTCAAAGCTTTAACTCGTACATCGTTCGGGATCGATGAGGCCTCTCTGTCGCGATCAGCCGGGGACTCCCACCCAGATCCGATAGCTATCAACGCAGCACCTCGTCGCACAGAGTAGTTACTCCGGTACAACAAACACTACTACATTAAAAAACGAGGTCGTTGCCGGCGTCCAATGATGGGCGGGCGGGCGGGATGGTATGTTTTCACTAACCGGTTGCTACTCTCGCTTGCTGCTGTACGGCAGCCGGCGAGGGAAGCGACGTCGTCTCGCTTTCTTTTCTGTACAGTCAGCAGGCTTTTTTCTCCCACCCCGGGGGTGGCCTTCTCCCCTACCCGTTTTTTTATTTTACTCCAAGATTCGCCTTGGTTTTTGTTTGTTGTTTCGGGGAATGTTTATGGGCAATCAATGTTGAAGCTCATGCTGCACGTTTTCGGATGCAACCGCAATCATTATTCTACCTGTCGATGGCGTACCCCAGTAGACGGCAAGATCTCAGTCGGGGCGGGGGCGGGTCACCGCGGTCAGTTTCTTCCCGCCCCTTTGATACATTGCACTTGGTGGGCAAACATTGTCTGCTGACGGCATTTTTGGGGTGCGATGGGCGGGAAACAAGCAAAGAAAAAAATATATTTTGCCGCGGGGCGCACTTGCTTGCTGTAGTTGCCGTAACTACTGCCACTCTGTCTGGAAAAATAAGGACCACTTTTATTTATTTCAGCATTGCGGGGGAACACAGCAATCAGGACCAAATATGCTTGGTTCAAAAAAGACAGGAATATATATAGGTTCCTGCATGTGTGATGGGGTCCTGATTACTCCGGCGCCCCGTGATACCCTGCAGTACGACATTTTATTTTGCCCTCCGACAATGGTGTATTGCGTTATGCGCCTGTTCCAGCCTCGACTCGAGTCGCGTATCCCCCGAAATCGCTGTGGGAGCAGTACTCTCGCGTCTATCACTCGGAGCCAACAAAACACACACACTCCGCTTTCGTCTTCTTGGAGGCTTGGTACGGCTATCCATGTGGTGGCCCTTGCCTATCCGGACAAGAGGGGCGTCAGCCTGGTCGGAAATATGAGGCACTTTTTTACGCGTCGCGGCCATCGAAACGCACCTCATGTTTTCGATCAGATTGGTAGGTTTTGGTACGGAAGCGTGGGTTCCGTCGGCGATACGCCTGTGATGACGGGTGCTCGTTTTTTTGGCGACGGGGCGTCATTCTTTTAGCCGTGTTTGTTTGCTGCAGGAGGCGGAGAGGCCAAGTTTAATTTTACACATGTCACCCCTCCCCCCCCCCCCCCCCCCCCCCCTCCCCTCCTCTCCCCTCCCCTCTTAGAAGTGTACCCACACGTTTCCGAGACATCTACTTGGGACTTATTTTTCAGCACGAGGAAAAAAATTGTTGCGGGCATACACAAGTCTCTTAAGAACTGCCTCGCTTTTTAGGGAACTAACTACTCGGAATTACTGTGGAATACCTGGCATGTTTTCGCTGTGGCAAAAAGGTCAAAACTAACCCCTACCAGGTAGTCTAGAACCGCCTCGCTATTTTTGGGACTGCTATTTGGAATTGGTGCGAAATACCTGGCATATTCTTGCAGCAGCAAAGGGGGCTAGTTAGGCTATACCTACCACGAGCGGGTTTTCTAGCCGGGGCCATTGTCTCCTTCAGGCAACTGTGTCAGTACCTGGAACCGGTCTTTCAATGCAGTCCGCGTGTTGGTTCCATCTCTCCTTCACCTCACCGGCTTGAGCATTCCCTTGTGGTATAATTGATAGCATGCGCACAGAGTTGTGCCGGTTGCCGTTTAAGCAAGCTTCGGGGTTGGAAATACGGCCTCCTCGCACCTACCACAGCAGCAAAAAAACACGATCCTCCACCATAGGGCTACGCCCCCCCTAATGCTCGTAGGGTCTATGAGATCGTCACAACCGTGATGGTCTCCGAGCGTTCTGCTCTTTGTCTGACCGAACAAGCCACGGCTTAGGAAATCGCCATTTTTTTTTTCAAGGGTGCCGACGGCGTGGCACCGACCCGCGGTGGAATTTGGTTGATTTCCAGACTCGTCACACCGCGGTGCCGTGTGGGGTGCGGGATTACAAGCCTTCGGGATGCGTACACGGCACAAAGGTAAAGAAGGCGGATTTCTGTTTTGGTTTTTATTATCGTGTCGTAAAGGTTTCTGAGCGGTTCGAAATCACACGGTGCTGCGTGGTTCCGTACAAATCGGTACAAACCGCACCGCACCGCATCGCACCGCGCCAAGAGGCAAAAACCGCATTGCACCGCGCCGTGAGGCGAAACGCCCAAGTCACACGCCCTCAGGGAGTTTCTCCGTGGTTTTGTTTTTCTATGAGAGTCAAGCGGTGCGATGCAGGTTCTTGTAGTTTTAACTTTGGACGGCGCGGCGCGGCGCTGCCCGATGCGGATTTTTCGTTTCTTGACCATCAAAACGCATGACGACGTGCAGGCCTCTCTCTTCCTCCTTTCCGCTAAATCCTGTGGTGCGGTGGGAGAGGACCGGTAAAAAGACCGCACTGTACGGCATCGTACTTTCACCGCAACTTGAAAAAAAAAAACTAAATTTTGCGTGTTGCATTTTTTTCGTGCGTGCCAATGAATCAGGTAAAAACAATAATTTGGGTCCGTGCCACGTAGGATACAGAAAAGAAAATTCAGGAGCGCAGTTTTCCGAAAAGCGACGTCATGATCCTGGGTGACGACAAATGCCGACCGAAGATTTTCCCACTTTCCACCACTTTTTGTTTTCCGACAAAAAAAATCGACAAATAAAAAAACTGCGGGCGCGATATCTCCTTCTCTCTACGTACGAGTGTATACTTTTACGGGGGACCACAGTAAATAGGACCAAAATATTGTTCGTAAAAATAGGTAAATTTATGGGTTTTTGTGTGTGCTAGGCCCTATTTACTATGGTCCCCCGTAATACAGCACCTACTCCTCACCTGAGGACTTCCAACACCCCGATTTTTATTTTAAAAGGGTACAACGGGACGGTGGTTATTTTTTTTTCCACGACGGGACCGGACAGTCAGTGGTTATTTTTTTCCCGAAGGGACGGAACGGTAAAATGAGACGGGGATTTTGGTGTTGTTGCTGTGGAGGTATTTGGTTTGTGATGGTCTGTGTTTGTTTGTGTGGTGGGTGGGTGGGTGGGTGGGTGGGTGGGTGGGTGGGTGGGTGGGTGGGTGGGTGGGTGGGGCAGCTGTTGGTGGGTGTAAGGCTAAGCCCTGGACACAATCAGCTCCCCCGTGGGTAGGTTATATTGGGTGTACAGCATTGAGGGGGTCGTCTTAGTCGGTGTCCAGGCTTAAAAGTCTTGTTTTGTTTCCGACGTGGATCAAACGCCCGTTGTACAGGGTCTGGAGTGGATCCCACTGTTGAGCTGTGTTTTGCAACCCAATGTTGTTATCATTTCGTACGAATCTGAGCCTATTTCGTCTCAAGCCTAATGTTTCTTAACTTGCGGGCGCCCACTGAATCTTACCAACAAAACAGAATAAATAGCACTCTGGGCGGAAGAATAAATGGACTTCTGTACACTAATATGAACACCAAGCGGTCCTTATATTGACAGGCACCCAGAGTGGTACCAGGTGTTGGGTAGCTCTTCGGATGAGGAGTCGCGTCCCTGACAAATTATTGGCCTGAGCAGTGCAACCCCTATTTGCAACCCCTACGATAACTGCAATCCCTGAACTGCAATCCCTAATTGCAATCCCTAGTTGTACCTGAATTGCAATCCCTAATTGCAATATCCAATTGCAATCCCTGAATTGCAACCCCTTATTGTAATCCCTAATTGCAATTCTGAATTGCAATCCCTGATCGCAATCCCTGAATTGCAACCCCTGATTGAAATCCCTAATTGCAATCCCTAGTTGCAATCCCTGAATTGCAACCCCTAATTAAAATACCGTGCCGTGGCACGGGTCTTTTTTGGAGAAAAATGCTTGCGCCACCTTGCGTCTGCGCTTCCGTCGGCGTACTCGCTGTCGTGGAGGTTTGGAGGAGTTGCGTCGGACACCCGGCAACTCACTCGGCGGCACCCGTTAACGTACGCTCGGGTCTCTAGCTCTTCGTTTGCCCGGCAGTAAGGCTTCGGCGACAGTTTCGGGTACCGATTTTGCCTGCCTGCAATGTTTGGTGAAGCGTCTGTGAAGCGCTACGTGGTTCCAGCTTCGACTTATATGTCGGGAGGCATGCGCAAAATGCTCATTTGAAGCAGAAAACCTTCGAGAATGTGAGATCGGCATGTTCTGAGGGGGGCCAAGGAAGGCAGTGCTACGTTCGGGATGTATGCAGTTAGTTCGACGCGAATCGACGAGGGAAGATGGGGCTGAAGTCTTCTTGCGCCGAAAATGCAAGGCACCGTAGTGGGGAGGGGGGGGGGGGGGGGTGTATTCGATAGGAGAGATGTACTCGATCTCATGCATGGCAGTAGTCGTATGACCATAGACCCTCGCATCCCTACAATGCCGGGACGGAGGATGTCGGGTTTTCACCGACCAGGCAGACATTGAAGGGGGGAGGAGGGCCTGCTACGTGACCCCATATCTAAGCTTCGGCTCTATCTGAAGATGACCAAGGTCGTGAACTTTCTATCGGGTAAGGAAAGACGGGCGGTGTTAATAGATGGGAAGAAAAAAACGTGAAAAAAACGCAAAATTCTTCTTTTGAAGCAGAAAACGTTCAAGGATGTGAGATAGGGATACATGCGTGAAAGGCATCATGTATACGCACCAACTAAGCTGTTAATAGATACCTGGGCTGACATGTGAAACCTATGGCCGAACCCAGGGTCAGCCATACAACAACCTCTCCCCCTCGGAACGTCGGGACCTTTGAGCCAGAAAACAGCTGAGAGGATGTCCGCGTGTACGCGTCGTACGTGCCTCGTACCCCAAACTCCCGCCCCATTTTCTGCGGGAGCGGGCCCGCAGGGGGAGACCTGTTTTCGGGACTCACGCCTACAAATATGTCGAAAAACGTTACTTTCTTGCCTTAACCGAAGATGCCTTTCTGTACGTACCACTGTACTCACAGAGATACCTAAGGTAAAATGTTAACTGTTGCACGCGCGCCAGAGCGTCTTGAAAAAGCAGTAAAAAAGGTATCCGAGCAGTTGTCCTGCCGACAACACCATGCGTTGGAAGGAATCACGGACCAAGCTGCCCAGGGTACAATTTCAACCCTTCTCGGATCCAGGTATGCCGACCCGAAACTGCCGCACGTCAGGTGCGGTCTCACCAACCATCGTCTATCACGGGAGGCGGTAGTACTCAGTACCCACGATGGGCCCCAAAAAATCCCGTACATTCATCATTGTTTGCTATTACGGGGGACTATGTCAAATAGAACCTACGGAAGACACAAACACCTAGATGTTTAGCTATTTTTACTAATAATGTTTGGTCCTATTTGCTTTGGTTCCCCGTAATATGATACCCATATTCTTGTTATGATTACTACAGTATCCCCCCCCCGTGATAGTGGCGGGCGCGTAGCAGTACGGCTGGCACAATGCTACTTGTGTGTTGGAGATAAGAAATGCCTTGCATTGTGCCTCGGGGTACACCCCCTATTTCGTCCGTCCGGGCCGCTTCATGAAGCCGATGCTGTATTCATCACTTGTTTTCGACACCCCCCCCTCCTTCGAAGTGTCCCTTGAGGGGATATCCCTTTTTACCGAACCCTGGGTAAGCCCTATGCACAGCACGCGACACCGCACAGATAGCATCATCAGCATGTCGACGGGCGTCTGATTCTCGCCATCGCCTGGCTCGCCGACACTCTCACTCTGAAAGAGTGCCCACGTGTATCTCTTGTCCATGACTTGCACCAGTCACAGATACGATTGTTGCAGGCTGTGGCTGTCATCCGAGGCGCCGTCGCCGACACCCCGCCTCGCGACCCGTCTACCCTGACAGTATAAGCATATTACTCGATCACAATATGGGCCCGCCAACAAGGAACTCCTCATCTGGCTACGTCTCATAGTCTCATTGTGACACCATCTTTGCTCAACCTTAAGCGTAAACTATTTTATGGGGTTTAGAGTAGCGCCCGCCGCTATAGAACACGTTCTTGATCCAATTTTCTTAGCGTCCCCACACAATTGAGTCTCATGTTCTTGTTGGGTTATTAACTAGTTCGTGGGCCTATGCTGTACTGCTGGGAACGGGTATCCCGCTGCTATTTTCTCTCTCGAAAACTGTTGCTGAAAGTTGCGCTGAGAGGCCAGCTCCCGTTACCATAGTGTAGTGGAGCATGGCCCAGATGGCGCAGATTTTGACGCACTCTAGGTCCGGCCGGAGAATGACTGTTTGGGACGATGCCCCTCAAAGTTTAGCCAACTCCTGAAAACATTGAAACTAGTCCGAAGAACCTCGCCAACCTGAGCGCTTTGGCTCCTACGGAGCGCCTTTGGTACTACAGCAGCGCGCGCAAGAGGTCGCGCCCCCGCCTCAGGGTGCGCACCGGACGCGAACCATGGCGGTGTCCTTCGTCGCGGCGATTCTTCCTTGCTGCCGTCGGCTTGCACTGCACGCGGTACCGCCTTCCCCTCACCAGGTGAAGCGGCTACTGCGTCAGCAGTCGCCTTGCCTGCTTCACGAGGATGTCAGAGGTACATCATAGGTACTGAGCTTGCAGTCAGCTAGCAGCCAGCGGCTGCCCATTAGGTCAGTGGTAGTTATGTATCAGGTGTACCTATTGCAACACGGGATGCCGACCACGCGTTGCTCCTCCGTTGCGCGTTTCAGGCATATATCTCCTTACGGGTCGGCTCAATATGTACGGGGTGTCGTTGCCCCGCCTTGTCCCTGTCGCCTGTCTCCTCTAACAGCTCGTTCGTGGCCATTTTCAGTGAACACATGAAGGCTTCAACATGTACATCAAACCTTCCGTGTATTACCTGGCGCAGCCTCCGCCGTCGACAGACTGACGACGGCCTACCTCAAACCTACGCTTCCACGTATTGGGTCGCGTACAAGGTCACCCCTTTACCCTATTGCGCACCCAAGCAGAACTGCCAATCAAAACGCATCTGCATCTGTCCCGGTTTCGTCTGCCGACCCCTGCAATTTCCCAGGAACCGCTTGCAGCAGAAACGCGCCGAAAACAAATGCAAACACGCATTTCCGCGAATTCTCCGCATTATTTTCAGGTATTTTCTTAACATACTGGGTCAATCCACGGTTGGAGTTGCACTTTTTGGGCCTACGGTTTCAGACCGAATGAGCTCCCTGAGTGAGGAACCAGCAATTAGGATGAAAAATTTACTCGTGTATCCGTTTTAGGACTAACGCACAGAAGTGCCGGCCGGGTGGCGCGAACAACGTTCTTCCGAGTATTGTGTGTCGGGTGAGATATTCAGCTCCTAATGCGATGGGCTCAGGAACTTCTGGTGCACCCCTACCGTGAGATGGCTCTACTGCCGTTCGAAAGGCTGTGACAATGGGAGAGTTGACGTCGCACGGCTGTACTACGGTGTCATTGCGTCCCGTGAAATTCACACAACGTGCTCGCGCCACAACCTTTCCCAATGGCAAACTGTACACATAATGATGGGGCTGGGACTGTAGGACCGAAGCCGCGGTAGGGACTCCTCCTGGAGTAGGGGCGGACGCAAAAGCAGGAACTGAGGCTGTCGCTGTGGCTGAGGCTGGGCGAGGCTGGGGTTGAGACTGGGGCTAGGAGTGCTGCCCGGGCTGGGAGCTGGGCAGGGAATTTGGCTTGAAGGGTCTGTGGCTGTGACTGTGGCTTTTATTGGGTTCGGACTCGGGCTGGGGCTCGAGCTAGGACTGGGATGAAGTAAAACAACGACTGCGACTGTGGCTAGGCCTGTAGCCGGGGCATGGGCGACGGCCAGGACCGACGATTGACTTTATTTAACTTCTGGATGAGTGCGTTCTAGCGCGTTTCATGGGGATTTCATGGGCGACCCACGAGCCACCCATGAGCGCCCCACAGTGAACCCATGGGCACCCCACGGACAGCCCATGGGCGGCCCGCGGGTAAACCATAGGCACGCCACGGACTTCGACCCACGGACGACCCAATCATGGCCTGGGTGACCCACGATGACCCATGGGTGCCCCACTTATACCCCGCAGACAACCTACAGACGTGCCACGCACACCACGCGGGCGACCCAAGGTCAATTCATAGGCGATCCACGGACACTCTACGAGCGATGGGCGCCCCACGAGAACCCCGCCGGCGCCCCATGGACGCCCCAAGAGTGGCCCACGGACACTCCCCGGACGCCCCACGTGGGTGATCCGTGGGGTATACGTGGGGTGCCGGTGGGACGCCCGCCGGGTGTCCGTGTGTCGCCCGGAACGTGTCCGTATGATGCCGGTGAGGTGTCTGTGGGGAGCGCGTACGGTGCCCGTGGGTCGCTCATGGGGTGTTCGTGGGGCGTCCTTGGTTTATTCGTGGGACGTCGGTGGGATGTACATGAGGCACCCATGAGTCGCCTGGGGTGCCCACGGAGCGCCCCTGGGTGTCCGTGTGTCGCCCGTGGGGTGTCTATTGGTCACCGATGGTATGTTTGTGGGTCGCCCGTGGGGCGTACGGGGGCACTCATGGGTCGTCCATGGGGTGTTCCGTGGATCGTCCATGGGTCTTTCGCGGCCCTGGCTGTACGTGTGTTGCCCGTGGGGTGCTCGTGTGTCGCCCATGGTATGTGGGTGGGTCACCCGTGGAGGGTTCTCGGGGCACCAATGGGTCGTCCATGGATTGTTCCGTGGGTCGCCCATGGGGTGCCCGTGGGTTGTCCATGGGCGTTGGGTGTCGGTGGGCATTGTGTCCCATGGGATACTCGTGGAGATTCATCGAAAATTGTATGGGTTGTCCACTTGTCGCTCGTTGAGTGTCCGTGGGACGCCCAATGGGGTGTGCATGAGGCACCCATCGCGCGTGTGGTATCCGTGGGTCTCCCATGGGGTGTCCGTGAAGCATTCATAGGCTGTCCGTGGGGTGTACGTGGGGCGCCCATGGGTTGTTTGTGGGTTGTCCGTGGGATGTACTTTGGGCCCTCATGGGTCGTCTTTGGTTTGTCTGTGGATTGTCCGTGGGGTGCAGTCCGCGGGGCGCAGTCCGTGGGGCGCAGTCCGTCGGGCGCCCATGGGTCGCTCACGGCTCGCATGCGCCCATGGGTTCCCTGTGGGGCATTCATGGGTCGCCCATGGGTGGCCCGTGAAATTCACTCGAAATGCGCAGCAAACTAGTAAAAAAAAGTAATAGAAAATCAATCGTCGGGGGTATGACGTTAGGACTTGCATCGGGTATGGGGCTGGGAGGTTTGCTGGGGCTTGGATTAGGGCTGGTACTTGGACCAGGGGGAAGCTGGGACTGAGGCTGTGGCCGGATATATGGCCGTGGCTGTGGCGTGCGAAGCCTGTGGCCGTGGCAGCGGCTGCCGCTGCAACTGTGACGGCGTCTGTGGCTGTGACTGTGGCGGAAACTCGTGGGCTGGTGCTGAGGCTGGGGGGGGGACAAGGACTGGGGTTGTGGACGAGGCTATGGCTGGAGCAGGGCCCGGAACCTGGCTGAGGCTGAATCTGGAGCTAGAGATGGACCTTGGGCACGGACTGGGGCTCGCGGTGGTGCTGTGGCGGGTCCTGGTGCTGGGGGGGGTGTAGTCGATATCATGCGTGGTAGTAGTAGCAGTATCATAGACCCTCGCACCCCTACAATGCCGAGACGGAGGACGTGGGTTTTCACCGACCAGGCACATATTGCGTGCACGGGGTGGTGCTTGGGCAACGATCGAAATTATTTGCTTTTAGATGGAATTTATTTCATGGATATCATGGGTATTTCATAAGCGACTCACGGAAGAATTTCGGGCGCCCCACGTACCCCCACAGGCGACTCACAGACACCCCATGGGCGACCCGAGGAACACCCACATACACCGCACGGGTGACGCATGGGCACCACACGTACACCCCACGGGCGGCCCACGGACACCCCACGGACACCCCACGTACGGGCGACCCGCGGACACCCCCGGAGCGACCCACCAACACCCAATGGGCGACCCACGGATACCCCACTGGGGGCTCACGGGCGCCCCGCGTACATCCCGTACACCCCAAGGGAAACCCATGGGCGCCCCGCGTACACTCCACGGGAAACCCATGTGCGCCCCTCGTATACCCTACGGGAGACCCACGGACAGCCCACGGGTGACCCACGGACATCCCACGGACACCCCATCGGCACCTCACGGACATCCCACGGATGCCCTACGGACAACCCATGGGCGCCCCACGGACAACCCACGGGCACCCCATGGGCGATTCACGGAACACTACATGGGCGACCCGTGGGTGCCCCATGTACAACCCACACGATACCCACGAACATGCCATCGGCTCCCCACGGACACCCCACAGGCGCCCTACGGAGACACCACGGACACCCCACGGACACCTTACGGGTGACGCGCCCGTTTGTGAGTGTCTCCCGCGCGATGTCCGCAATGCGCCTCTGTGTTGTCCTCGAGCCGCCCGTAGGGTGTACGTGGGGGCCCATATGCTGCCCTTGGGTCGCCCGTGGGGTGTCCGTGGGGCGCTGTTGGGGTGCCCGTGGGTCGCTCATGGTATGCTCGTGGGTCGCTCGTGGGATGTACGCGAGCCGTTCATTGGTCGTTGTCGGTCGCGCGTGGGTTGTCCGCGGGTTGGTTGTGGGTCGTAGTCCGTGCGGCGCCCATTGATTGTCGGTGGGGCGCCCACAAGTCTCCCACAGGTCGCCCGTGGGGCACCCATGGATTCCCTCTGGGGCGCCCATGGATCGCTCATGAGTTGCCCATCAACAACCACGAAAGGCGCCACAACGTACCCATACATGAGAGTAAATTATTGTCACTCGTCGGAGGGATAGGGCTGGGGCTTGCACCGAATGTGGAGCTGGAGGGTTGGTTATGGCTTGGATTGAAGGTGGTATTTGAACGAAGAGTGAAGGTTGGTGTGGGTCTGGGGCTAGGGGATTGCTGTGGCTGGGGCTGTGGCTTGGGCTGAAGCTCGGACTTGAGTTGATCGCCAGGTATGGGGCTAGGGCATTGGCTGGGGCTTGGACTGGGCTTGGTACTTCGATCATGGCTGAAACTGGGGCTGGAGCTGGAGGTGGGACTATTGTTTCGGCTGTGTCTGTGACTTGCTCAGGCGGTGGTTGCGACTGCTGCTGCGAGTGCAACTGTGGCTGTGGTCGAAGCTCGGGCTCGAACCGAGGCTGAGTTTGGGGCTCGAACTCGAGTTGTTGCCGTTGACCCTCGAGCAGTGCCCGGGACCGGAGCAGTGGCTGGATATGGAGCTGGAGGTGGGCCTTGGCCAGGAGCTGGGGCTAGGGTTGGTGCTGCGGCTGGTGCTCGTGCTGGGACCCAGGCGATGATCGCCATTCTATGACTTTTGTATGGGTAATGTTCCGTACTTTTCATGACCATTTCATAGGCGATCCAGGGACGACTTACGGACACCCCGCCGGCGAACATGATCGCCCCACAGACTGCGACCCACGCAGAACCCACGGACAATCCACGGGCGACCCACGGAGACCGCACGGGCGACCCACGAACACCCCATGGACGACCCAAGGGCTCCCCACGGACAACCCAAGGAAAACCCATGAAGACCTCATCGACTACCCCCGGACACCCAATGGGTGACCCATGAACAACCCATGGGCGCCCTATGTACAAACCCATGGGAGTCCCATCGGTACCCCACGTATATACATACCCCGTGATTGACCCACGAACACCCCACGGACAACCCACTTGCGATCCGCGGATACACCATGGGCGAGCCACGGATACCCAACGGACAACCCACAATCACCCCACGGGCGATTCACGGGTGCCTCGCGTACACCCCACGGACGATCCATGGGCGACCCATGTACGAGCAATCCGAGGACACTCTATGGGCGACCCACGTATACCCCACGGACATCCCATGGGCTGTCCGTGAGGTGTACATCAGACGATCATGGGGTTTTGGTTTGGTCACGCATGCGGTGCCGTGTACGTGTGGCGTTTTTTGGTTGTCTGTTGGTCGCCCATGGGGTGTACATGGGTCTTCCGTCGGTCATCAATGGCGCGTCCACGGGTCGCACGTGGGGTATACGTAGGGCGCCGGTAGGGTGTCCGTGGGTCGTCTGTGGGTCGTCCGTGGGTCGTCCGTGGTGTGTCCGTGGGTTCTCGATGGGGTGCCCGTGGATCGGCCGTAAACTGTCCGAGGAGCGCACATGAGTTGCCCGAGGGGCGCCAGTGAGGTGTACGCGGGTGATCCATCCGTGGGGTGAACGTGGGCCGCCCGAGGGGTGTACGCATGGAGCTCATGGGTTGTCCGTGGGGTGTACATGGAGCGCCCATGGGTCCGTAGGTTGTCCGTGGGGTGCCCGTGGGTTGCTCGTTAGTTTTCCACGGGTCGCCTAAGGGGTGTCCGTCGGGCGCCCGTGGGTAGCCCTTGGGGTGTGCGTGGGGTGCCCGTGGGTCGCCCGTGGGGTGTTCGTGGGTCGCCTATGGGGTGTCCGCGAATCGTTCGTGGGGGGTCCGCGGGTCGCCTATGGATTTTATGATGGATGTACGCTGGGCGCCCGTGGGTCACTCGTGGGGTGTACATGAGGCGCCCAGAGGTTGTACGTGGGGCGCGCGTGGGTTGTGCGTGGGGCACCCTTTGGTCGCTAGTAAGGTGTATGTGGGGCCCCTAGGGGTGTTCGTGGGATATACACGGGACATCCATGCGTCGTCAGTCGAGCGCACACCAGGCGCGCATGCGTCGCCGGTGGGGTGTCCGTGAAGCGGCCATGGAATGTCCGTGGGTCGTCCGTGGGTTGTACGTAGGTCATCCATGGGGTGTACGCGAGGCGCCCATTGGTCGCCCGCGAGAGGTTCGTGCGTCGCCCGTGAGGTGTACGCGGGTCGCCCGTGAGGTGTCCGTGGGGGGCCCACGGATTGGTCATGTGGCAGCAGCGACGTAGGTGTACGTGGGGTGTCCGGGTGGTGTACGTGGAGCGCCCATGGGCTGCCCGTGAGAAGTCGGATGGGCGTCCGTGGGTACCCCATGAGTTATCCGTGGGCCACCTATGGGGTATCAGTGAGGCTCCCATAGGTCCCCCGTGGGGTGTAGGTCGGGCGCCCATGGGTCGCTCGCGGGGTGGCCTTGTGTCACCCGTGAGGTGTACCTGGGTCGCCCGTGAGGTGTCCGTGGGGCGCCCACGGGTTGGTCGTGGGGCAGCAGCTAGGTAGATGTATGTGAGGTGCCCGGGTGGTGTACACGCGGCGCCTATGGGGTTTCCTTGGAATGTGCATGGAGCACCCATGGATATCCGCGAGATGCCGGAGGGGCGTCCGTGGACAGCCCGTGAGTTGCCGGTGGTTCACCTATGGGATGTCCGTGGGGTGTCCATTGGTCGCCCGTGGGGTGTATGTTGGGTGCCCATGGGTCGCCCGCGCGATGTCCGTGTGTCACCCGTAAGGTGTACGTAGGTCGCCCGCGACGTGTCAGTGGGGACACCCATGGGTTGGTCGTGGGGCACCAGCGAGGCAAGTGTACGTGGGGTGCCCGGGTGGTGCACGTCCGGCACCCATGGGGTTTCCGTGGGGTGTACATGGAGCGCCCGCGGATTGTCCGCGGGACGTCCGAGGGGCGTCCGTGGATAGCCCCTGAGTTGTCAATGGGCCACCTACGGGGTATCCGTGGGGCGCCCATTGGTCGCTCGTGGGGTGTACGTACATCCGTGGCGTGTATGTTGGGCGCCCATGGGTCGCCCGCGGGGTGTCAGTGTATCACCTGGTGTGTGTATGTGGGTCACCCGTGAGGTGTCCGTCGGGCGCCCGTAGATTGGTCTTGCGGCGCGAGCGAGGTGAGTGTACGTGGGGTGCCCAGGTAATATACATGCGGCGCCCATGGGGTTTCCGTGGGGTGTACATGGATGAGTTGTCCGTGGGTCATCTATGGGGAAGCCGCGAGGCGCCCATGGGGGTGTCCATTGGTCGCCGACAGGATAGTCATGGGTCGCCCATGGGGTGTCCTCAGGTCGCTCATGGGTTGTAATGGCACGTCCATGGGCCGCCCGTGGGGTGTACGTGCGACACCCTTTGGCCACCCGTGGGGTGTATGTGGGGCGCCCGTGGGGTGTACATGTGGTGCCCATGACGTGTTCGTCGGGTGTGCATGAGGTATACGTGGGACACCCCGGGATGCCAGTGGGGTGCATGTGTGGCGCCCTTCGGGAGTACGTGGTTGCTCATGAGTCCTCCGGGGGTGTTCCATGCGTCACCTATGGGGTGTCCGTGGCGCACCCATGGTTTTGTTCGTGCGTCGCCCGTTGGGTGTCCCTGGGTCGGTCGCGGGGTGTCCATGGGTCGCCCGCGGGGGTTTCTGTGGGCCGCCCACGTGGTGTCTATAGGTCGTCGGAGCTTGAGTGTCCGTAGGATGCTGGGTTGTTCGTGGGTTGCCTTTAGGGTCGTTTCTATGGGTCGGCGATAGGGTGTCCTTAAGTCGCCCACGCGGTGTCCGTGGGCCGTCGGAGCATGATGGGTGTCCGTGGGGCGCCCATGGGTAGTTCGTGTGTAGCCCTTGGGGTCATTTCTTTGGGTTGCACATTGGTGTCCTTGGGTCGCCCATGTGGGGTCCGTGGTTCGCCGGAGCTTGGATGTCCGTGGGGCGCCCATGGGTTTTTCGTGGATCGCCCTTGAGGTCTACGTAGGGCACCCATGGGTCGCCAGTGGGGTGTGCGTGGGTGTCCAGTAGGTTGTCTGTGAACTGTCCGCGGGGGGCCCATGGGTTACCCGTGGGGGGACCACGGGTCACCCGTCGGTTGTCGGTGGGGCGCCTATGAGTCGGCTATCGGTCGGCCGTCGGTCGTCTCTGGGTTGCCCATGGGCATGATGTCCCATGGGACGCTCATGGAGATTATTCAAAAAGACAAACCGTATAGGTCACCCGACTTGGGCTGGGACTAGGTCTGGGCTGAGGCTGGGGACTCGACGGAGGCTAGAGCTGTGTCCACGGCAGGGAATCGAGGTGGGGCTGGGTTGGGGATGGGGCTTGATCATGGCAAGGGCTGTAGCTAGGGCTGCGGCTGGGGCTGGGGCCGGAGATAAAACTGGAGCTTGAGTGGGCATTGATATCTGGGCGTAAACTGAAGATGGGGTTGGGGCTATGGGTGGAGGTATGGGTGGGGGTGGCGTTGGGCCTGGGTCTAGGTATGGGTCTGGGTCTGGGTCTGGGTCTGGGTCTGGGTCTGGGCCTGGGTCTGGGTCTGGGTCTTGGTCTGGGTCTGGGTCTTGGTCTGGGTCTGGGTCTGCGGCTGGGGCTGGGTCTGCGTCTGGGTCTGGGTCTGGGTCTGGGTCTGGGTCTGGGTCTGGGCCTGGGCCTGGGGCTGGGTCTGCGTCTGGGTCTGACGCTAAGGCTGGGGCTGGGGCTGGGGCTGGGGCTGGGGCTGGGGCTGGGGCTGGGGCTGGGGCTGGAGCTGGGGCTGGGGTTGAGGTTGTGGGCTGGGTGTGGGGTTGGAGCTGGCGGTAGGGCTGAGGCTGGAGCTTGGGTTTGGGCTTGGGCTTGGGCCGGGGATGGGGCTGAGGCTGAGGCTGAGGTTTGAATCAGAGCTAGTGCTTAGGCTAGGGGTGGAGCTGAGACTGGTGATCTCGCGGGGCTGGGACAGTAGTTTGGATTGGAGCTGGGCCTGGGCCTGGGGCGTGGAAAGGGTCTGGAATGTGTTTCTAGCTGAAACTGGGATTGGGGCTACGACTGAGGTAAACAAGCAGGCTGGAGCTGAGCTCGGGGACCAGAACCGGGACTGGGACTGGAGCTGGGCGGGGGCTGGGTTGAAGTTAGATCCGGACTTGGAGCTGGGGCTTGGACTAGGGCTGTGTCAGGGGCTGGGACTGTGGCGGGTGATGTACGTTATTAGCCTTTAGATGAGTCTCCATGGGCATCCCATGGGACTCAATGCCATGGCCTACCCACGAGCTACCTATGGGAGGCCCATGGGCTACCCATAAGGTACCCCATGGACCACCCATGGGCCACAACTAGACACTCCAGGGGTACCCATGGCCTACTCATGGCCTATCCATGGCCTACCCATGGCCTACCCATGACCTACCCATGACCTGCCACCATGGGAGGGCCATAGGATGGCCATGGGATGACCAATGTCAAATGGGAGGCCAATAGGATGTCCACGAGAGCCCTACGGGATATCCATGAGATGCCTTTAGACTTCCCATGATGTGTCGATGGGCCATCCTATGCATGAGATCCCCATGGGTGTAGCACATGGGGATTTTCATCGGTAGCCCATGAGAGGCTTGTGGTGGCCAGGTATGCCCATGGGAATCCATTCTGTGGGTAGCCCATGATTTTCTAGTGGTGATGGATGGGATTGCCATCGTATAGCCGTATGATGGTTTTACAGTAAGATCCCCATGGGAGGCCTATGGGCTATCAATGGGTTACCCACGTGCTACCCATAGGCTACCCATGGGTCGCCTATAGGCATTCCATGGGCTATCCATAGGCTACCCCCATCGGCCACCCAGAGGCTACCTGCAGACTACCCATGGGCCACCCATGCGCAATCCATAGGCTACTCACGTTGTACCCCCATTGGTTACCCATAGATTACCCATGGGCTACCCGTGAGCAGCTCATGGGATGCCCATGGGATATCCTTCATAGACGTGGGCTGCCCATAGGATGCCCATAGGGTACTCACAGGCTACCCATTTAGTACTCATTGTCCACCCATAGTCTTCCCCCCATGGGCCACTTATGGGTCCACGGGCTTCAACCAAAACCCCGCGGCATGCCCAGCCCATGCGCTCTCTATGAGCGACCCAAGGAATACCCATGGGGCACCCCTGAAATACCCATGGGCTACCCACCAGCTATCCATGGCGTACCATGCGCTACTCCCATAGGTCACCCATGGGCTACCCGTGGACTCCTCACGGGCTGCCACCAAAACCCCAGAGGATCCCCATAGGATGCGTATGAAGTATCCCTGGGATGGGACTGGGGCGGGTGATGTATGTTACAGGTATTTTTTAGTATTCTCCATGGACATCATCCCATGGGACTCAATGCCATCGATGAGGGTGAGGTTACCCATGAGATACCCATGGAATGCCCATGAACTTGCCATGTGCTACCCCCGTGGGCCCCCCGTGGGCCTCCACTGGGCTTCGCGTGGGCAACCCATGGGCCGCAACTAGAACCTCAGGGGCTACCCATGACCTACCCATGACCTACCCATGACCTACCCATGGCCTACCCTAATGCGAGGCGCATAGCATGCCCATGGGATACCTATAGGTTTTCCACGGGTAGCCAAAGGGTGGCCCGTGGAGTTAGCCCATGGGTAGCCCATGGGTAGCCCATGGGTAGCCCATGGGTAGCCCATGGATAGCCCATGAGTAGCCCATGGGTAGCCCATGGGTAGCCATGGGTATCCCTCGTGGCCCATGGGGTTCTAGTGGTAGCCCATGGGCTCACCATGGGAATCAATCCCATAGGTAGCCCATGAGTTTCTAGTGGTGACCCATGGGATTGCCATCGTATAGCCTGGAATGACCATGGGGTCTCCATGAGATGCACATGGGTTACCAATGGGCTACCCACGAGCTACCTATAGGGTACCTGGGTCGCTCGTGTGCGACCCATGGGCTGCCCAGAGGCTATCCCATTGGCCACCCACAGGCTACATGTGGATTTCTCACGGAATTTCACCAAAACCTCGTGCGTGCCCATGGGATGTTCACGAGCAATAAACGAGCTGCCGATGGGTCACACATGAGTAATCCATGGGCTACTCATGGGCTACCCCCATGGGGTACTGGGTTACCCATGGGCTGCCACGCGTACCCCATGGGGTGCCGATTAGATACCCATGGATGCCCATGGATAGAAAAGAGCTGTCCGTGGGATGTCCACAAGGTTCTTACAGGCTACCCATGTGGTACCCATGAGCAACTCTTGGGCTACCCCCATGGGCCACATAAAGGTCGAAGGTGAGCCACCAAAACTCCGTGGCATGCCCATGGCATGCGCATGGACTCCCCGTGGGTTACCCACGAGCCACCCATGGGGAACCCCTGGAATACGCATGAGCTACCCATCGACTATCCATGAAGTATTGTTGGCTCCTCCATGGGCCACCTATGGGCTTACCCGTGGGCTCCCCATGGGTTGCTACCAAAACCCCATAAGGTCCCCATGGGATGCCTATGGGATGCCCCTGGGATGGGACTGAGGCGAGTGATGTACGTTATTAATATTACCGATGAGTATCCATGGGCATCCCATGGGACGCGATGCTGTTACCCATGAGCTACCTATGAGATGCCCATGGGTTCACCCGTGTGCTATCTACATGGGCCACCCTTGGACCGCTCGTGGGCGACGCGTGGGGAACCCATGGGCCACGACTAGAACCTCAAGGGCTACCCATGACCAACCCTTGACCAACCAATGACCTAACCACGACTCACTCATGGCGTACCCATGGCATACCCATGGCATACCCACGGCGTACCCATGGCCTAGCCTTGGCCTGCCTGTGGCCTGCTCATGGCCAGCCCATGGCCTACCCCCATGAGCTACTCATAGTCTACGCATGGCCTATCTCCACGGCCCGCCCATGGGATGCCCATAGGTAACCCAAAGCTAGCCCATGGGAATAGCAGATAGTCCATGGCTATCCTATGGGCAGCCCATGAGATTCTAGTGATGAGCCATGGAGTTCCATCCCGCACATAGGTAGCCTATGGGTAGCCCATGGTTATCCTATGGGTAGCTCATGATATTTTAGTGGTGGCCCGTGGGGTGCCCATGATAATCCATGCCATGGGTATATAGCCCATGACTTTTTAGTAGTGACCCCATCGTGTACCCTTGGGATATCCATAGAATTCCCATAGGATGCCCATGAGCTTCCAATGGTTATCCACCGGCTACCTATAGGGTACTCATGGGTCACCCACGGGCAACCCATTGCTACCCATAGGCTACCCCCATGGGCCATCCATAGGCTACCTGTGGACTCCCCACGTACTTCCACCACAACCTCATGGGCTTCCCATGGGATGCGTATGAGCTAGACATAGGCAACTCATGGGGCTGCGCGTGGGATGGCGATGGGCTATTCACGGGCCACGCATAAGAAATTCATGGGCTACTCATGGAATGCCCCCATGGATTACCCATGGGTTACAGGTGGGCTACCCTTACGCTGCCCATGGGCTGCCTCGTAAACCTCGTGGGATGCCCATGAGATGGCCATAGAACACCATTCGTAGATGTGGGCTATCCATGGGATGTCCATGGTGTACTCTCAGGCTACCCATGTAGTGACCATTGGCCACCCGTGGGAAAACCATGGGCAACCCATGGGCCACTCCCATTGGCCGCTCATGGGTCCACGGGCTGCCATCGAAACCCTACATAGCATGCCCATTGGATTACCATCGGGTTACTCATGGGGCACCCCTGAAGTACACATGGGCTCACAGGTCACCCATGGGCCACCTATGGCTTACCCGTGGGCTCTCCCCGAGCTGCTGCAATTGCAATAACCCCGTAAGGTCCCCATGGGATGCCTATACAGGGTACCCCTGGACTACCCACTGGCTACCCATGGACCACGTATGGGCAATATATGGGCTACCCCCTCGACTACCACGTATGGACAATATATGGGCTACCCCATGGGCTACCTCTATAGGCTGTACATAGGCTACTCGTGGGCTGCCCGCGAGCTACCACCATAGTCCCATAGGATACTAATGGGATGCCCATGGGCTAGCCATGGGCAGCCCCCATGGGCTACCCATGAGCTACCCGTGGACTGCCCACGGGCTACCACCAAAGCCTCATGGAATGTCCATGGGGTTAGCCCATTGATTGCCGGAGGGAAGGAGGGAGGGAGAAAGAGAGAGACGGCCCTGGAATAGTCCATGGGCATCTCATGGACAACCAACGTGTAGCCCATGGGCTACCCCAAGGTCTTGTGGTGGCAGCCAGTGGGCAGCCCATAAGCTAGGGTTGGAGCAGGGGCTTGAATCGGGGCCGGAAGTGACACGTGGGCAGGCGCTGGACCCGAGACCGGAGGC
Organism: Nereocystis luetkeana; assembly: GCA_031213475.1. NCBI lineage: Eukaryota > Phaeophyceae > Laminariales > Laminariaceae > Nereocystis > Nereocystis luetkeana. The sequence continues at coordinate 1,870,016 of JARUPZ010000013.1, read as the reverse complement.
GGGGCTGAGTTTGGCGCGGGAGTGGGGCTTGGACGGGGGAAGATGGGCATCCCAAGGGAGTTCGGCTGCAGCCTGTGGGTAGTCGATTGGCTGGCGGGGCAGGGGCTTGGATCGAGATCTCGATTAAGTCGTGGGCAGGAGTTGGGCCCGAGGCTGAAGGTGGGGCTGGGACTGGAGCTAGAATTGGAGCCTGGGTTTGTGCTTGGGCAGTAGCTGGAGTCGGATCTAGGACGAGGTAGGCTGGGTTTCCCAAGGGGTTTTGGTGGCAGCCCGTGCGCGGCCCACAGGCTGGGGTTGGGGCTCGTGACTGGAGGCGGGGCTCGAACGGGAAGTAGAGGTGGATCTTGGCCGGGCGCTTGGGGAGTGGCTGGAGTCGGGGGTAGGACGGGGGAACGGATTGGGTTTGGGCAGCGCCCGAGGTTGGGGCCTATGGTGAAGCCGGATGACCACACTTAGCCCTGACTCAACATCGCTGGAGCACTCGAGTGAAATGGTCACCGCGGTGTCACGCTTGCGATACATTTTAAATGGTTGTGCTGGAGCTTGAACTGGAACTGGAGCTTGGGCCGCGAAGAGGGCTTGCGCGAGGGCTGGAGCTGAGAGCGGGGCTGAGACGTTTAATGGTGTTACGGCGGGGGCTAGACAAGGAGCTGCGGCTGGGGTTTGTACGAGTATTTGGGGCTGGGGCTAAGGTGGGGGCTACTAATTCGGGTAGGCGCCACATCCGTCTCAATCAACCATAGGTCGCACATCCATTGACCGTCGTGTGGTCTACATATACGACTATTCAGGGTGGGCAATTGCGATACCAGGTATGATGTAGTATCGGGCTATAGCAGTGGTAATGAGATAGCCCGTAGTATCGAAACCCTGAACACCCTAGGAGTATTATCTGGACTCTGAATTTTCTTGTGCGGTACCAGGTACAATGGTTGAGATAACCGATAGGAGAAGAGTAGACAAGCGCCCGAGGAAAGTTCCTCGGACCATAAGTGTCTATACCCGTCTAGCGGGTTAATAGAAGGGGATCAGAGTGGGTTTGATGCCTTTAATCAAGCCCCTACCGAATCACTCTCTCAACAGCTCCCTTCTCTCATCATCAGGAATAATACGACAACACAAGAGTAAGTATCCAGAACAAGAGAAGCTGCCTTCCTAGCCAGTTTCGATAGTACCTGCATTCCATTCCGTTACAACGATATAATCCGGTTCCACTATACAATCTCTTGGCATCGAGTCTCAGCCTCCTCCTCTACATTATACGCCAATATACGTCCAGGCCGCCGGCGCCCCGTGTATATCGTACAACAACAGGAGTGCTGAAAAGAACCCTGGAATCGTTCTCTTTATATCGTATGTGTAATATATACCTGGTAAGCTGGTACCGGTAAGTCGTTTCAACGTGAAATAGAAGAAACACAGTTAGCGGTGCGCGTGAGGTCCCTTTTATAGCCGGTACCAGCAATATCGGTGTCCATTGACCGTTGAGGGCAGAGGTGAATTCCAGGTTTTTGCCCAACCACAACGAAGAAGGTTGGCAGCAACCGTCATAGTTTTTGTTCAAAGCCCTAAAGCCTTCGAAGCAGGAAATAGGGAAAACCCTTGGTATGGGATACAAAAAAGTAGGATCAGCAGCTGCAACAGGCAGCGCAGCAGCGACAGGAGGAGGAGGTGGACGGTGGCGACGCAGCGTGGGCCGTTGCCGTTCTGGTGGAAGAAATAATCTATGCGTTCCGCATTCGGTGCTTCTTGGATGCCCTCCACCTTGCCGACAGCGTGGGGATGGAGAACGTGTTCCACATATGTCCCCTGGGTTCGGGTTCTTGACATGAACAGCCGAAGCAACACCTCGTGTGCTCGCTCGGTTCTGTATGGTATAATATGAGCTGATCGGATGTTTCGAACACGACCAATCTCAGCAGTATATTTGCCCACAGCTTCGTCGCACGCATGGGCAGCACCGTCATGGCGTCGCTCCAACGCACGATAGTCGCGGGGCGCTCCGCTATGGTCTCCGCGCGCTTGTCTCTCCCCGCTTCTCCAATAGTTTTCCCGTGCGGGCGAAGAACTAATCGTTCTTTTCTTTCAATACCCCGTTTACTTCCGTCTTGTTTTTTTCTTGTGTCGTGTCGTGTGTCCCATTGTATAATGTATATAAAACACTACTATTTTTGACGGGGGGGTACTCTTTACTCAAGTGTTCGGTGGAGTGATTTTTGCTTATCCGTGTGCGGCATACCACGAACTAGGTTTCTGTAGCCTCGATTCTTCTTATTAGTCGATGCGCTCTACAGCCGGGTACATTATACCGAAATGCTGAGTATTATCGGAAGAATGAGATATTTTGAGTTTTGTACGTACGTAAGAAGTTTAGCCTAGCAGATGAATGCGCTGTTGCTCGGTAGCATGGATCGTAGCCCTTGGTACCCACACCTTGTCTGGTACGTAGCCGCAACCTATACGTCACAGCGCAGCGAAGCAGAGGCAAAGCTACAGGTCCAAGGTGTGATACAGACTAGTTTTAGTTCAGGATGTCCGACGAGAGCAAGTCGCCGGAGGCCGAGGCCAACGCGGCTACTGCTGCGCGAGAGGTGCAGGCTGCGTTGTTTACTGATCAAACACAAGCGGAGGCGAATGCTCATGCCGCTGTAGCTGCTGTGCAAGCGGAGGTCGACGCACGCCGTGCTGGGCGAGCCGAGGCAGAGGCTCGTCAGGCCACCGACGCTACTGCGGCCGCTCGCCAGGCCAACGCTGCTGCTGCTGCTGCTGCTGCTGCTGCTACTACTGCTGCGGCTACTACTACTGCTGCTACGGCTAGTCTTCCATCTGTACCGGCAGCCTCGGAGGGAGTGGCATCGACGGCTGACGTGCTGCATTGGCAGAACCAGGTGGCCTCCGAGTTTTCCCGCATAGATACGGAGATCCTCGGCGTCAAGTCGACTCTAGGCAACGTGCTTCTGTCTGTTGCTGACCTTCGGGACGCCGTCACCGGCGGCGCGTCCAAGCCTGCCCACGTCGAGGTCCTTCTTCAGCAATTTATGGACAACGTTACCGACCGTGAGCCTCTGTGCGGCACAACGGGGACACGAGGGAGTGTCACGTCTAGAAATCGCAGCTAACAGACGACACGGCCCTTTGGAAGAAAATGTCGTCACGCAAAAACTGGCTGCTTCGGGGACGCTTGCCCCCGAATCTTGGCGAGTCGGCCGCGGATATTCTGTCGTTTGTGGGGGAGAGCGTCAACGTTACGGCGGTGGTGGCGGCTCAGCTTCGCGCCGTCAGCAACTTTGACGTGGTCGCGTATGGGCCACGTGCCGACCGCCCTGTCGACCACCTGGTGATGGTTGCTGACCGCCCGGACCTCTTGCGTCAGGCTCTTATGGCGGTTCTTACAGTTGGACTCTCGGCTGACGTCGCCGACGACCGCGCGTGCCTGGACCGGCTGGCACCCGTCGACGCCTCTTTCATATCCGTGGCTGCCGGTCTTCGCCGTCACACGCTAAGCAACATCCTTTTGCTTTCCGGCTCCGCGGCGCAGGTTGTTATGAGCGAGATGATGAACGATGACCTTCGCCTGTGGGTGAACGACCTCATGAGATTCGCCCAGCAAGTTCGTCCGTCGACTGTTCCCCCTCAGCTTAACGCCGTGTTTGACGCGCCGCCTGCCCCCGCGTTCAGTCGTGCACGCAATGTTTTCTCGTCCGGTGGCGACGTTCTGAAGCTCGTCGAAGGTCTCCAAGTTCCACGCAACAGCAGGGATGGGGCATCCAAGCGGAGCCAAAGCCTCGCCCCCGCCAAGACGGGGTCGACCAGAAAGAAAAGCGCCGCGCTGTGCAGGGTGTTTGCGTCCACGGGCCAATGTCGGTACTCCGACTGCAGATTCGTGCGTGCGAATACCCCGGTCGATTCCTCCTCTCCTACAGCTCTCCTCGACGATTGATCGGCGGCACCAGCTGGGGGAATGCGGGGTGGCGCTGCGGCTCAGGCTAGCGGGTCACGGGCTCTGGTGTCGTGGGGGGGCCGGGGGTGGTGGTGGCTCTAGTTCGGAATGAAGACACGGGCCCTTCCTGTCGATTGGGCCAACACCTGAGGGGGTGGTGGCGGCGGCGGCGCGGGCCGGTGGCGGAGCAGCGACGGCGCCTGTCGCCCGCGGCAGAGCGGGGACTCGGCCGGCCACTCGCGAAGGAGCGGGGGGGTTGCGGAGGCGTGCGTTAGGAAATCTGGCTGGCGATGGCGGCATCGGGCGCGATCGCGTTGCTGTGACTCCGTGTTCGGTTCCCTTCTCAGAGAAAGGTACGGGTGTGGGCGTGCGTGCGAGTTATTTTCAAGTTGACACGGTGTGCGTGCAAGATGCGGTCGGCGACGTGCGTGAGGATGCGTTGCGAGTAGATGAGGTAGATGCGTGGCTTGCCGGTCGGAAGGTAGCGGTGCAGGTGCTGACTGAGCGAGCGAGGCTCAGCGAGCCTCGATCAGGTCGCTTCACTCAGCTCCTCACTCTTGCGACAGTGTCAAGGCAATGTTCCCCTTTTTCTGTTCTCCATCAGCTCCTCATTTTTCTCTCCGCATATTGACGTTGCCATCGTACAGCCCTGGTTAGGTGAGATCAGGGAATTCCCCCGTATTTCTTTGTTGCTTCGTGAGCTGGTGCCGGGCGCGCCTGTCGGCGTCGCATGGGGGGGGGGATTTTACCACAGAACTCGCGTATGGTGATCACCCGGTCGTCGCCACCCATCATGTGACTATCCACCGTAAGATATGCGCATACGTGGTGCACGGCCGAACGGTGGTGTTTAATTCGCGATTCGAAGACGAGATTCGGGGCCTTCGCATTTCACCGCTGAACGTCGTTCTCGAACCCAAATTAAGGGTTATTCACGATCTTACGTTTGCGCTCGAGGGCGGTCGGACCAGCGTTGAAGGGGACACTGACTTTGACTCCCCGCCATCGTGCGAGCTCGGCCATGTGCTTCGCGATGTGCTGCTACGGGTGTTGTTTTTCCGACAGGCGAACGGTAGTCGCGCTCGAATCCTCTTTTGCCGTGTGGACGTCAAATATGCTTTCCGGCAGGTTTTGGGTGATCCGGTAGGCGCGCCGAACTTTGGATACGTTTTTGACGATCACGTTGTCGTGGATTTGCGCTTGCAGTTTGGTTGGCGTAATAGTCCTGGGTTTTGGGGGTTGACGTCATCTGCACTCGAGCATGCTCACGCCCACGTTACGTTTGAAGGCACAGACGTTTCCCAACAAGGGGCTGCCGCCGTTGCGCGTGTTGAACTCTCCCCGCCGCGGGGGGTTCGGATCGTTGCTATCCCGCGTTACTCTGGGTCCGTTCCTGGTCCAGGGGGCAACACCGGGAGCATTGTTTTGTGAGGAACTACGTAGACGATGGCATTCTCGTCGAGTGCAATGGTTGCCGGACGGCCGCTGTTGCTTGCGTGCTGTGCAGTCGCTGGCGTCGGGCCACTTTTGTTTGTTGGGCGAACGCGGTGTTTCCGATCCACGCCTCTCGTCAGCATAGAAAATTACTAACTGGGACACGCAACTGGAAGTGTTGGGATAGATCAGTGATACTGAGGCGCTTACGGTCACGCTGCCGTCCCATAAGCGCCTTAAGCTGCACAATATCCTCAAGGACTGGCCCTCGTCTCGCGCATCTGCTTCTGCGAAGCAGGTGTCGCAGCTCGTTGGCTTTCTCATGCATGTTTCCTTTGCTGTGTGTCCGGGGCGCCGCTTGTTAGTTTCCGTTGGTAGGCCGCACATTGCCGCCGGAGCTGATTTTTATTGCCGTATGGCAAACCCCGGGCGGTGTTTCGCCCTGGGACCCGAGTCCCATGGTGACCTCGAGTTTTGGAGGTGGTTCGTTGAGGAAGGGTTGGACGCGCGCGGAGGAACCTTGTCGGCTCCGATGTATCATTTGCTCGAGCGCTCCCCTAGACGTACTCTGTTTTCGGACGCATCTAAAACCGCTGTCAAGGGTTTTTTCCTGGGAACTGGGTATATTGGCGATACGAGCTCGATGCAGGGGAGCGGTCTCGATTTTGTGGATCGCGTAAGTCCGTTGCAGATGAGAATGATATACCAAATAACGTTCTAGAACGGCTGGGTATGGTAGTTTCTGCATGGGTTCTCGTCTCTGCGAGTGATGAACGTCCGTTCGTCATGGGAGGCTGTGTGCTGTTCCGTGGCGACAACGAAGCAGCCGTCGGGTGGGTGTCGAGGGGGAAGGGAGCCGAGATATGGCGCATTGATGCGCCTCCTTGGTGTGCTCGAATTGTCCTCTGGTTGACACTTTGACGCAAAACACGTACGTGGATTTTTTAACGTGGCCGCTGATGGTGTTTCACGGTGGGGTTGTGCTTCCGTCCTCGTTAATTTGCGTGCTGTTCGACCCGACATTCCGAGGCAGAAGCAGGACCTGGGGGATGCGGGCACATCCCTCTGTTCTTCGGTGTTGACCTCGAACTCTCGCGAAAAGCCATTGCGACCTCTTCTGAACGCATTTGTCAGGGGCCTTATGGCGCATGGGTAGACTTTGGGGTACGTTGTGGCATGCCTGTGTTCCTAGAGCATTGCGGAGACAGCATGACCAACGTGTGGTATTTGTTCGAGTACGTAGCGTACGCCTTTGCCCCCAAAAAATCGGCAACTATCCAGAGCCATTTGTCGAGTTTTTCCATCGCATTTCACGCGGGTTCGAGCTGGACACTACTCATCCTGTTTTGGGTAATGCTCTCAAAGGAGTCGCTCGTTCGCATGCCGACGCCGGTAACCAAGCAACCGTTTGTGGGTCTGTGGGAAATGTTGGTCGCGGGCGAGACATTGATCTCTACATGGCAGACGGGGGTTCGCGTCTTGTGGCTTGCCTTCTGCGCTTCCTTTTGTTTCTTGACTCGCGCGTAGGAAATGTTTGTGGAAACTCGGTCACGTGTGCGCCAAACTTATTGTTTGCGACGGGCCGACGTAGCGTTTTTTCGTGGAAACGTTCAGCTCACCGCGTCGCTGTGGTCTACTGCAGACGGTGTTGAGGTTAGGTTCGTGGGTCGAAAGGGGACCAACTGCGGAAAGGGGCGGGTTTGACGCGCGTACGTTGTGGTCCGGCGTTGCGCGTGGGCGACGGTGGAGGTGCTTTCGATCTCACGATCAAATTGATGTCTTGTTATCTGTTTCTTTCCTCGTCGGCCCCCCTTGCCGCTTTTGGCGTTGGTAATGGCAGATGGTCCATGTGGACACAGCAGCAAGCGACGACAGCTTTGCGAAAAGTGGTTGCGTCGGCGGGCGGGAGGGCGGAGGAGTACGCTTTGCACTCTCTGAGGATTGGAGGCGCAACTCACTAGTCTGCGGGGGGGGGCGACACTAGAGGTGTTGCAGTGTGAGGGCCGATGGGCGTCCGATGCGTACAAGACGTATGTTCGCACTCCCGGAAAGGATGCCAGTTGGATAGCAGACGTTATGGCCCAGGAAGGAATTAGCGGTGGGATTCAGCCGGGCCAGGGCACAGAGTGGGGGCGAGATAACTCACTCGTAGGTTTGACGAGGCAGAAGTGAAACTATGGAGAAGTGTGTTATCACATGCATTCTCTATGATATCGCAAATGGGGGGGGAGGGGGTCGTAAGAGTACATCCGTAAATAGGGTCAACTCCCATTTGGGTTGATGGAAGCTGGCGTCGAGAGTTCTATGTCACCAGTTGGGTTGGGAGTTGACTCGAGTATACGGATGTTAGCGTGGGGTTGCTGTTGGGAGAGCCCCGGGGGACGACCCCCTCTCCAACCCCCCTTCTCCGGGCGGGGGGTTGCGCATGAATATATTACAACTTCGAAAGCAAAGTGAAAAGCAGAGTATTTTCGGAAGAATGAGAGAATGTGAGTTTTGTACGTACGTAAGAAGTTAAGCCAATCATATGTAAGCAGTGTTTCACGGTAGCATGAATCGTAGCCCTTGGTACACACACCTTGTCTGGTACGTAGCCGCAACCTACACGTAACAGCGCAGTGAAGCAGAGGCAAAGCTACAGGTTCAAGGTGTGATGCAGACTAGCTATAGTTCCCACGCACCTGCCCGTGCTTTTGAGGGAGTCAGTGGGGGGGGAGTAAAATGGTTGCGGTAATTTGTGTCTTTGTTGCTGTTCGTTAGACGTACCCGTTACGTTCGCTGGTGGTGCGACCGGGTGTCGTAGATTGCGCAAGTATGTGGCGGCGGGGGCTAGCCGGCTTGTTTGACGTTTAGTTTTAGTTTGATGCAAGTGGGGTTTATTTATATCATACTATGATATTTGATAAAAGTAAACGTGGTGGTGCATCGGCTCGGATTTTGCACGCAATCTAAATGTTTGGGAGAGGGGTGTTATCCGTATATTAACATTGAAGTGCATTGTGAGATAAATGTATTGGTGTTTTTTGGTATGCCTGGTACAGCTTGTGTGTGATTGTTTTTGCACGTGGTCGTGAGGTTACCCTGTACGTGGCATGGTTTCTCGGGTTATTCGTCAGAAGGTGTTTGTCTGATAGCAGTTAGGTAGGCTGGCGTCGAGAGTTTGAATCGCCAGTTGGGTTAGGAGTTGACTTGAGTATACGGATGTTAGCGTGGGGTTGCTGTTGGGGCAACCCCGCGGGATCATCCCGTCTCCAACCCCCCTTCTCCGGGTTTGCGCATTAATATATTACAACTTCGGAAGCAAAGTACAAAACGCTTACGAAAATTCACACCTATCGCTGTTTTTCTAGATCAGCATCCAACGGAAAAACACTCCGGATGGTGAAATTTTGTTCTTCTTGTAAAGTTATGAAAAACGTCAGCTGTGAGTTCGAGTGGTTAAATATTAATACCTGGTAATTGATATTCAGCCTCGCAAGCTGCGTAATACGTCTCGTCTATATTATACCCCTTTTTAAACTAAATTTACAATTGGTATGATAAGCCGTTCGCGCCTTGTCAAGGATACGTATAGGCAGTGACTCCCATGGATGCTACCCGGGACAATATAAACTCTTTAACGTCTGGGAACATTATGGACAGCCAATTCGTGACGTATCTGGAGTAAAAAGCGATGCAATGCTGACCTTCCGGTATACTATGGTGAAGATATTTCCGAGCGCCATGTCAGCTCGGAATTGCTGACAATCGTCCAGTCTGTTGGTTGATACGTTTGGGAAATAATAATAATAATAATATTCAATATTCACCATGCCACCGATTTCTGGTCGATACGGACCTCACGCGCACATCTAACAGCAGTAATCTTGGAATAATTGAGACACACCCAGTGGGTGGGGTGTGTCTTAACCCCCTCCAGAGAGCATTTTTTTTTTTTTTTTTTTCTCATCCCATTCATTATCTTCGCACATCTTCTTCTCTCTCTCCTTCCAACTCGTAACTCAGATCCGGGGTCACATAGCAGGCTCTTCTCCCCCCTTCCCGCTACGGTACGTGCCTTCATTTTTTATCGAGAGAAGATTTCAGCATTTTCTTCCCTCGTCGACTCGCATTGAATTGTGCCTACCCACGCTGCAAGGCGCTCTCAACAATTGAATCCTTTTTTTATTTTTGCAAATAAAGTCAAAGTCCGACCCACCTGGGGCTCGAACCCAAGACTCAAACAAGTAGAATTCGAGGTTAACCACTTGAACCACCGGGGCGACCGGCATTGGAACGAACCGAATGTAATATTATTTGCCGCATGAATTGGTGTTGATTGGTTGTGGGAAACGAATAGATTCGGTGCAGCCCGAGAAAAACAGTATACCAGGTATCTAGGAAGAGGAAGAAGAAGTGCTGCACCTCTTTTTCTTGTTTGGGAGGACCGAACGGCCCAGCCGAACGGGAACGAATAGCAGATTGTTTGATGTAGATGGACACCACCGAAGATGGACGTACATAATTGTTTTTGTTGTTGTTGTTCTCACATTAACTCTCTGACGAAGGAGTCCGTGGTCACACAAAGGTGCTGGAGCCCTAGCTAGGAAGATCCGAAAAACAAAAAAAAACGAAAATTCGGCTGCCTCAAAATACACGAGACGGAAAAAGCGCACACAAGATAAAACCAATGTGCAAAACTGAACTAACATGGCCGCGGGTTGTTGTTTGTTGTTGTTGTTCTCACATTAACTCTCTGACGAAGGAGTCCGTGGTCACACAAAGGTGCTGGAGCCCTAGGAAGATCCGAAAAACAAAAAAAAAATCGAAAATTCGGCTGCCTCAAAATACACGAGACGGAAAAAGCGCACACAAGATAAAACCAATGTGCAAAACTGAACTAACATGGCCGCGGGTATATCCTCTCAACTATAATATAGAAGAGTACCCCCGTTCCCACCACTAACCAACTCGTGGCTGCTGACTACAGCGGATGCTGTCTGAAGTGCTGCCTGCACCGTACGAAACGCACGGTAGTCGTGAAAACGAAAGAGGAACACACCTGCCTGCTATCTGGAGTGCTGTCAGAGTGAAGACTCGCGGATATGTATATCCTCTCAACTATAATATAGAAGAGTACCCCCGTTCCCACCACTAACCAACTCGTGGCTGCTGACTACAGCGGATGCTGTCTGAAGTGCTGCCTGCACCGTACGAAACGCACGGTAGTCGTGAAAACGAAAGAGGAACACACCTGCCTGCTATCTGGAGTGCTGTCAGAGTGAAGACTCGCGGATATTATGCAGTGAAAAAAGGAGCAATCGAACCTTACTACCACACGAATATCAACGATCGCCATCTCTTCCTGGACTATTGACACAAAAAGGTGCAGCACAGTTATGATACCACGTCCCTGATAATTGCGTAGGTTATTCCCCATGAAGGGTATACAACTCGTTAAACTACAAAGACCAGTGACGAGTACCGGTAGATACTATTCTGCCTCGTGAAGAACAATAATACCAGGAAACAACAAACTATGACTGCTTCTCTCGTGATGATAGTGTGCGCGCAAATCATGGGTCTCCGTGCACCGTCTTGCTGCCGCTCTTTATGGCCGCATCATCGCCTTGGCCCAATCCACCCGCTCCTTTGCGCGTGCACTCGTTGCCATTCCCTTCCAGTCGTTTCCCTTTCTCCGTCATCCTGAAAAACAAAATGCTCCTCGCACTTGCGGTTCTGATCTGGGAAATAAAAATTCTCGCGCAGGGGGAGGTCAATCCGTCTCTTCCCCGCACGTCGACGCTCAGTCTCCCTCCTCCCTCGTCGTCGAATCCAGCCTCCTACCGGCGCAATAGACTGTGCCGTAGTGTGCCCCCCCCCCCAGAGAACATTGGAACGAGCGGAACGGAACGAGGCTGTTCGTGGTCATTCGTTCCGTTCCTAATAGCTACCTGGTATGTAAAAGAACGTGTTTGGGTCAATGCAGAATCCTGGGCCCCGCCATCCGAATCGGCACGAACGACATCTTTTGCACGTACATGCCACGGCAAATTGTCGTCCACGTCCATCTTCGGTGGTGTCCATCTACATCAAATAATCTGCTGTTTGTTCCCGTTCGGTCGGGCCGTCCGGTCCTCACAAACAAGAAAAAGGGGTGCACACACTTCTTCCTCTTCCTAGAATATACTCCGTACTGTTTTTTTCGGGCTGCACTGAATCTATTTGTTTTCCATAACCAGGTCATGCGGCGAATATTATTCCATTCGGTTCGTTCCAATGCTCTGTGGGGGGGGACACTTTTTTGTTTAGTTTGTGGGTCGGGGGTCGTTTGTCATCATACCCTCGAGCTGCTGTGTGTGAAGATCACCAGTCTTTCTTTATGGGTTCTAGCCAGAATCAGGTATGATAGCTGGCCACAAATCAGTTAAAGTCTAAAACCAAGAACCAGGTAGAGGCCCTGGAAAAATGCCTGAACTTCTGTTTCTGAATTAGGTGTGCCTGAACTACTGTTTTCGTGCCTATCTTTTTCCAGGCACGCTTCACGCTTCAGGAACGTTTTCGGGCATTTGAGATTTGAGGCATATCACATAACGCCGTTAGCCTGGAACTTCCAAAATCAGGGGAAAGGGGATACTTTTTTTGAAGAGTCCCCGCAGTCCGTGTAGCCTTTTTTTGTAGCCAACACATAGCGCTTGTTCGCAAAAAGATGTCAGGAGACACATCAAGCAAGGCAAAACTTGCGCTGTCAAGGGTGTACGGCCGAGTGTTCCACACTAAAACCTAGTAGTTCGGTGTCAGTCAAGGCTTATCAAGTCAAAAGTTGCTGTCTGTCACGGGGTGAAATATGCTGTCTCCCGACATCTTTGCTTGTTCGTGCTCACAGCCCCCCCTTGAGCATGGTTCATTAACACCCGCCCCTTGCCTAACCCGAATACGCTTGTTTGCGGAAGTCGCCTGTAGTCAAATATAAAATCTGTGCTCGTACGTCGTACGTAAAAGTACGTAGTACGTACCTACCTGTATTATTTATGCATGCGTACATACGTACGCTGGCTTCACTTTTTCTTCTTTGGGGTGGTGCTTGAGTTACTTGATGAATACTCAGCTGTTCTACTGCTGTTGTGTTCTACCAGGTAAGGTCAAAACAGAGTCTATACACACGGCATTTCGTCTGCACCACCCCGCGTCGAGGTGGTCTCAGGTTTGGCACGGGAAGATAATGTTGACTGTGCTCAAGAACACGATCCGTAAGATCCATCGTAGATTGAGGAGTTCCATGCTGAACAGGGATTCTGGTAGTAGGGTATTGGGATGTCGGGGTAACGTGTACCCCACACCAATACCACTCGTTAGATGTAGCTCCATATGAGGCGAGTCAGCTCGACAGCTCGGATATATAATATAAGATGAGTTCCGTGTTATTGTCTGGAGCAACCACGCGTTCCCGTGCCAGCTGCGTCTATACCTTTAGATATCAATCAACACGCTAGTGAAAAACCGGTGATCTTCTATTGGCAAGCGTAGCCGAGGCCAACCTAGAGAGGTGGGAACCTTCCGGCATGTCTGGCTTAGATGGCGTGTCTAGTCTGGAAGCAAACGTGGGAAATGAGTAGAATATGCATATAGATAAGCTGATGCTGCTGATGATCCCGGAGAGGATCGAGGTCCTGGTGGAAAGGACGTGAGAGGAGAAGAAGAAGATGCCGCACCAGAAGCAGCAGCGATCCCAGCTGGGCCAAGTTTGAGCCGGACCTGGTAGATTCGCTTGGCACTGGTGGCGAAGGCTCTGGAGAGCAGCAGGTCAGTTGCAGGGGCAACAGCACCTCCAGTAGCACCGTCAGCAACAGCAGCAGTCAGAGGATTGCTGCGCCTGTTGCGACGATGAAGCGCACGCAGCAACCACCGTCATCGCCGCCGCCGTCACCACCGCCGCCGCAACCGCCGTCTTCGCTACCGCCGCTGCCGCCGCCGCCGTCGTCTCGACCGCCGCGTAACCGTCGATGCTGCAACACCCCAGGAGAGCCAGGTATCTGCCTGAATCTATCTGTGGGTTCATTTCGCGCTGGCGAAGTAGAAATAGAAAGTGAGAATGTAAGAGAGGGTGAAGGACGAGTATGTTGTTGTTGTTGTTGTTGTTGTTGTTGTTGTTGTTGTTGTTGTTGTTGTTGTTGTTGTTGTTGTTGTTGTTGTTGTTGTTCTCATTAACTCTCTGACGAAGGAGTCCGTGGTCACACGAAGGTGCTGGAGCCCTAGGAAGATCCGAAAAACAAAAAAAAACGAAATTTCGGCTGCCTCAAAATACACCACTGACACGAAACGAAGAAAGCGCACACGAGCTAAAACCAAAGGGCAAACTGAACTAACATGGCCGCGGGTATACCCTCTCAACTATAACATAGAAGAGTACCCCCGTTCCCACCACTAACCAACTCGTGGCTGCTGACTACAGCGGATGCTGTCTGAAGTGCTGCCTGCACCGTACGAAACGCACGGTAGTCCTGAAAACGAAAGAGAATGTGTATCGCCGGGAGGAGCCGGGTGGAAGGTGGAGACCGCGGGAGCGAGGCTGAAAGTGTTTTGGGCAAAATCGTTTTCCTGGACTGCTGAAAGACAGCGCCCGCAGGTGGTTGATGGAGGGGGGATGTTGCCCCCGAGGAAGGAGATGAAGGAGAGTGAGGATGGGCGCAGGGGGGGGAATCTGCATCTGCTGTTCGGGATCAGCGCACGGTCGCGACAGGATGCACTGCCCCAAGCGAAAGAGGGTGAAAGAGAAGAGACCGAGGCGCCACCAGCAAGGACTTACGTCCGCAACAGGCACGTTTGACTTTGTTGATTGTTTGCTGTTGGTAATTTCCGTTTTTAGATTGGTTTTATATCGATTTAAGAGTGGTAGATAATATCCGGACATTGCGATCGAGAATTGAGAATGTTGGAAAATAGAATGAGATGCACAGACGTGTTCGTATATAGCTTCCCTCACTGAAGTTATATACGAACACGTCTGTGCATCTCATTCTACTTTCCAACATTCTCAATTCTCGATCGCAATGTCCGGATATTATCTACCACTCTTAAATCGATATAAAACCAATCTAGAATCGGAAATTACCAACAGCAAACAATCAACAAAGTCAAACGAGCCTGTTAATTGAGAATTGAGGATGTTGGAAATTAGAATGAGATGCACAGACGTGTTCGTATATAGCTTCCCTCACTGAAGTTATTATGTAGACGATTGCAGGACAATGACGTTTGTCTGTTATATAGTTGACTGGTCGAGGGCTCTGGTTGGGCATCGATGCGAGTGCGAGTACGAGATGAAAGTAAAGTATATCTATATATATGCGAAAGCGTAAAATTTGAGTTGTGGCTGAGGATTCGGGGGAGAATGAAGTATGGAAGACAAGTGCACAAAGTTGGCGCCGAGTTAAGTTGCAATGCAGTACTGGGCATGGAAACCGAGACGCGCTGATGCTGGAAGTTTTTTAATGAGTTGTTTGCCCACCACAGTGCCATCATGCCCATCGCGTTGCTCGGCCTGCGGAGCACCACAATGTCAAGATGTATGTACCTGGTACAAGCATCTGTATTTTATGCAATTATTGAAAAATGAACAATGAAGTTTTCGTTATGATATTCATACTGCTGTATGCAAGCCGGTCGCCCCGGTGGTTCAAGTGGTTAACCTCGAATTCTACTTGTTTGAGTCCTGGGTTCGAGCCCCAGGAGGGTCGGACTTTGACTTTATTTGCAAAAATAAAAAAAGGGATTCAATTGTTGAGAGCGCCTTGCAGCGTGGGTAGGCACAATTCGATGCGAGTCGACGAGGGAAGAAAAGGCTGAAATCTTCTCGCGATAAAAATGAAGGCACTTACCGTAGCGGGAAGGGGGGAGAAGAGCCTGCTATGTGACCCCGGATCTGAGTTACGAGTTGGAAGGAGAGAGAGAAGAAGATGTGCGAAGATAATGAATGGGATGAGAAAAAAAAAAAAAAAAAATTGCCTGCGACCGATACGTGGCGTTCATTTTATGTGGCGTAAAAAAGGATGTCTCTCAGCTCTTCCCTATCCAACCCTTCCCCCCCCCATCTAGCAGTGACTGAGTAGCTCAGTGGTCCATCCCTTCAAAGTTACGCTGAATGAGTGGTCTAGCAGATAGTGCTGTATAATTTCCAAGGGTGGGTCGGGGGTTCGAATCTCGCCGAATTCGTAATTTGTGCTTTTCGAGCGTGCGTGCTGGAGACAATACGAATGATTATGATAGTGTGCCTCAAGACACCAGTAGCGTTTGCCGAGGGGAGAGCCCCGGAGATCACTGTTACCTAGTTGGGCAAATATGGGCATGGGATGCAGGTTACAGTATTGTCTGAGCATCACGCTTACCGACAGGAAGGAAGGGATGGTGAATATTAAAATACTCCGTGTTTGATGGTATAAGAGAGGTACGCTGAACCAGATATAATGTGAGCTCGATGACTGCACAAAGACACTTTGCCCATGTATGTGCATCCTTTTGAAGTAATTGCATATATATCATATGCAGTAAGAGGATTGATCCCACCCTAGTGCTCAGTTTGGCATTGCGCTGGTCTCGTGCTGGCTGGATAACAGCACTGAGCAAGTAC
Organism: Nereocystis luetkeana; assembly: GCA_031213475.1. NCBI lineage: Eukaryota > Phaeophyceae > Laminariales > Laminariaceae > Nereocystis > Nereocystis luetkeana. The sequence goes on along the minus strand of JARUPZ010000013.1, from coordinate 1,854,036 downwards.
AGGAGGAATAATGTATGTGTTGAACACTTGAGCCCAACTGCGTACAGCAACACGTTAGTTTGCGGCATTCCACATATATTTAGATCTTCATAATATATATAATATGCGGACATCTCGTTTTCAAGTTTTGATTTGATGTGTAGGACCACCCATGCTACTTGATACGTACCAAAAGGCGAGATGCTCGTATGCGAACGGGGTAATATTCAATAAGAGTACAGCAGCAGCAGTAGAATGGAAAGAGAAACATCCGGGTATATATGTAGTGGTGGAGGAATGCATGGATTTGATGTGGGACCATATATTCTCGTTGACAAGCATCTGTTTCTTTGCAGTGGCATTTGGAACTTTAGTGGTAAAGAGGAGTTGGCAAGCTGGTATCACATGGGAAGAGCAAAACATCCAATGCAGACCTAATCGCTCGATTGCACGCCCCATCCCTTGTGTGCTTGTGTGTGTGTCGGGTCAATACTGCGGAGGCGACGTTTGATTCACCCAGGAGGATAAACTGGATGACCCGAGCTGCGGCGACGCCACGAGACCGGACGGAGAGGCAGCCGCGGCGGAGGCAACAGCAGTAGTAGTAGTGTCTGGGGTTTCGGGGTGGTTTTTAATGAAATGTGATTGCCTGTGAATCTGGATGAATGATTTCATTGTTTTTTGTTTTTGAATCGTGTTTCCGGTCGATTTGGATTCCACGAGTTTTCTTGGTGTTTTCCGAGTGGTCGCAACGTCAAATCTTTTTCTAGTGGTAGTGGGGAAACCTATGCTATGTGCTATCTCGCATTACCGTCGCGATCTGTGTATCTATGGCGGGAGTAGGGGATAAGGGGAGACTCTTGTCCGGAGGAAGGGGGTTCCTCGCGATCTCTGGCATTAAATTTCTTGACTTGATTTATTTTGATTGGCATGACCACTGCTGTGGTAATTTTCTGATGGATTTTGTGATTTAGGTTTTGATGATACTGGAGAGACACTAGGAAGCGCCTGGGGGCGTGTGCGGTCCGCATGAAAATGTTTTCTGACGAGGGAAGGTTTGGATAGAAATTCGGAATATTGAGAGAGAGGTTGGTAGGACTGAACACTGAAAATTTAATGCAAGGGGACGCATACGGTTCGGATTGAATGTTTTCGTTTTTGGTTTTTCGTACCCGCTGATTATTTGTCGACAGGATTGGAATTTCTACATTACGTTCGAGTCGATTTGTGTTTTAGATCTTGAAAGTGGACGAATATATTTGGATCAATTCCGCGGACAATGCCGTTTTACCTTTCTGAATCCCAAGAAGAGTGCCGTTTTACCTGGCATTGGATTTCGAGAGTTTTACATGTTTGGAACAGAGAGGCTTTGGATTTGATCGTTTGAATAATGATATGAGGATTATTTGGTGTTGATTCGAGGATTTGATTTTTGAGTTGCAGATTGGATTTTCGAGTTTCTGAGCTTGGTATGAGGTGATTCTGATATTACGATCTATCAACCCTGCAATTTCGTGCCTTGTCATGCACCGGAGCAGGGGGGACATTAGTAGGGTCGTGTACAGTGTTACCGACCCGGGGGGATATTGGAGTATGGTCGTGTATAGTGAGCAGGGGGGATGTTGACTGTGCTCAAGAACACGATCTGTAAGATCCATCGTAGATTGAGGACTTCCATGCTGAATAGGGATTCTGGTAGTAGGGTATTGGGATGTCGGGGTAACGTTGTTGTTGTTGTTGTTGTTCTCACATTAACTCACAATTCAATGCAGTCCGTGGTCGCAGGACAGGCTCCAATAACTCTGGAGTGGAAGAAATACCTCAAGTAAAAACAGAGGCAAAAAACAAAAAACAAGCATACGCACTCCACCACTGCGGACACCAGGGAAGCAAAAAGGAGACTATTAATAGCAGACAAAAACCTAAAAAAAAAGAAGATGAAGCTAAGCAAAAGAAAAACAAAAACAAAACTAAAACAGAAGCAGATAGCAAAACGCAAAAAAAAGGCAAAACGGACCATACTAACAAAGACAGAAAGAGGTACAAACGGGAATGAAAGAAAAATGAAAGGGACAAAAAAGCGATAATCACGGGCGGGGGGGAAAGAAAATACCAAAGGCAGGCACTGGAGCATACAGACACGCAAAGTTGCCCAGATGGCACCATGCTAGTTACTTGGGTCCCAAAGAAAGGAGTGCATCATGACGATGATGGCCATAACCAGGCTTCAGTCTGTTGGGCAGACCGCCTCCCCTCCCCCCCCCCGCCATTCCCCCTCGTCCCCCTTTCGCCCCCCCCCTCTTCCCTGCCATTCTGCACACTCGCGTTGGCGTCAACGGCTGTGGTCGTGGTTGCAGCTATTCTATGCCGTTCTGCCGATGCCTCCTTCTCATCTGTATGCCATTTCCGCATGAAGGCCTCCGCCCCTTCCTCGACCCGTCGGAACCATCTGCCGGCTTTCTGTGCTGCCTCGCGCCACCCTTCGAGCTTGATGCCGAACTCCTTGAGGTCCTCCTCAAGGTACCTCATCCAGTCCCACTCCTGTCCTCCGGAGTAACCCTTACCCCCAACCATCTCCCCAAACATCACCCTCTTCGGCAGACGCTCCTCTCCCATTCGTGTCACAAAGCCCGCAAACAAGAGCCTACGTCTGCGTACCGTCGTCTCAACGCTTTCAGATGTTGTCCTGAGAAGCGCGCTAGCATAGGATAGAATGTGGTCTTCGCGCTTTCGTTTTCGCCACCCGATGCATCGGAGGAGCATCTTGTGGTGGACCTCCCGTAGCCTACCGTAATCAGTCTTGCTCGGGCTCCAAGTAACGCAACCGTAGAGCAACGTTTCGATCACCTCGGCTCTCAGCATTCGCACCTTCAGGCGTAGGCGCACACCCGGGCGGTCATAAATTTCCATCTTATACCGTCCGAAGCATGCCCATGCCCTCTGGAGTCGACGCGTTACCTCGACACTTCTGCCCGTCCAATCTGCGCTGATAGCCCCGCCCAGATACACAAACTCGGTCGTTTGTTTGTACACTTGGCCGGCGGCGGTGACGGTGAACGGCACGTTCCCCCCATCTTTCGTTTGTAGACACATTATCTCCGTCTTGGCCTCCGAGACCGTCAGGCCGAAAGCGGCACATGCAGACACGATCACCGTCATCATCCTCTCCAGGCCGTTGGGTGATCTCGATACTATGCCTGCATCGTCGGCATAGAGCATAGCCCACAGTGTCTGGGCCTCTTTATCATTCCCCTGTCCGTCGGCGTGCCCGACCCGTGCCTTCCCCCTCTTCTTTTTCTTCTTCTCCTGCTTTTGTTGGAGTTGCACCAAGCTGTCCGTGATGGCTTTATCAGCAGCGAAACGTTTCTCCGCCACACGCAGCACCGCTGTAAAAAACATGTTGAACAACAATGGTGCGAGCACACACCCTTGCCGTAGGCCCTGTTTCACGTCGAACATATCTGAGCACTCGCCGTCATCCAGCCGCACGCATGCTCGCATGCCGTCGTGGAATTGGCGGATAACGGTGAGCATTCTAGGTGGCACCCCAAAGCGAGCCAAGACAGCCCACAGGAGGGTTCGGTCGACGGAGTCATAGGCTTTGGTGAGGTCGACAAAGCACATGAAGAGCGGAGTGTCCTTCTTCCTTGCCAATTCCTGCAAGCGTCGCACCACGAACATCATGTCGACCGTCGATCGTTCGGGCCTAAAGCCACACTGCTCCTCCGGCAGGATGCCTTCCCGTTCGCAATAGTCGCTGAGTCGGCGCGCGATGACTTTGAGGAGCACTTTGCCGGCATGCGCGACTAGGGAAATGCCACGATAGTTACCACACTCCGTCCTGTCTTTCTTCTTGTGCAGCACCTTAATCGTTGCATCCTTCCATTGCTGCGGCACGACCCCTCCCCTCCACACAGCGACGATAATCTCGTAGAAGCTTCCCAAGGTGTCCGAGTCTCCCTCGTCGGCCAGGACCTTCAGAAGTTCAGCTGGGAGACCATCAGGCCCAACCGCCTTGCGGTTCGCCATCGCCCTGATCGCGTCTTCCACCTCGTATCTAGACGGGACGTCGTCCAGCGGACTGCACGAGGGCCAGACCTTGAGCTCATCGACGATAGTCGGGTCGAGGGTCGATGACCTTGTGTTTAGCAGCTTATGGAACCACCTTACCCATCGTTCCCGGATGAGGCCTATGTCTCGTAGTAATCTACCTTCCTCGTCCCTGATGTACTGCGAATGGAAAGTCCTCTTTCCTTCCACATTCATCCCCTTAAGGTGCTTGTAGAACCCAAACTGATCACCTTCTTGGATACGCCTTTCGAGTTGACGGACGTAGTCCTCGAAGAACTTCTGCACTCCGTCCGTCCTCGCACGTTTGAGCTGTTTAGTGGCAATCTTCACAGCTTTTCGCAGATTTTTGTCTTCCGGGTTAGCACGTAGTTGCGTCCTCGCATTTTCCTTCTCCTGCCATCGTGAGTGCACCTCTGCTTTTACCTCTTCGGGCGTACACCAGCCCAGCGGCCCTTGTTTTCGACTGGTATGAGGTGCTAGTTTAGCAGCAGTCGACAGCACGGTCTCCACTAGAGCAGTTGCCTTATCATCGACACTCCCAATTGTACCAGGCGGTGGGGGGGTAAGTTTGGTTATCTCCCTATTGAGGTCCGCTCGGAGACCGGGGTCTGCCATCAACCGTTGTAGATTAATAGCTCGTTTTCCGCTGCCTGCTTTTACCCTCCGATTCGGCGCGAACCGACCCAAGAGGCGAATATTGCAGACCACGAGGTTGTGGTCAGATTCATGCCGATCCTCTGGGGGTTTCCGTACAGTCATGTTGCGGACCAGGCGTCGATCAACTTGCCGAGTAAGGATGTAGTCTAGCCTACACTGACCCTTCCCGGAGTTTGGAGATTGGAAAGTGTACGACACTCCGCGAGTAGGTGTGGCAAAGAACGTGTTGAGGAGCGCAAGCCTGTTGTCATCTGCGAGGAGGAGTAGTCGCTCTCCGTTGTTGTTCAATTCATCGCGCCCGTATTTACCCATCACCTTACTGCCGGCACATCCGCTCTCTCGCTTGCCGGTGCGAGCATTTGCATCCAAGAGTACAAGTAGGTGATCCCCACTTGGGACCCCCGAGACGACTTTGTTCAGTTCGTTCCAGAAGTGATCTTTCTCGCGAACGGGTGCATCCAGTATCGGCGCATAGCCGACAACAAAAGAAACAGCATTTGATTTGCCCTCAAGTTGAATGCGAACTTTCATCAGTCTGGCACTAACGCACTCCACCTCGAGACCATCCTTGCCCACACCTGCCACAATAGACTCCCTGACAGCTAGTCCTACACCATGGGTGCCCTTCCTCTCGTATTTGCTGCCGTCTGCTCCAGAGCAAAAAATCGTGTATCCAGCTGCTGTGAACGTGCTATGCCCGTCTCGCCTAGTCTCTTGGAGACCTACGACATCGCATCCTAGTTCCTGGCATACCTTCATGATGACCTCGCTGTGGCCGATGCCATTTTTGCCGTTGAAGGCGAGTGTGCGAACATTGAACGTACCCACGACGAGTTCCCCAGCTAGCTGCTCTGTACCTAGCCCTAGCATCTGAGCGTAACCTTCGAGCTTCTCTGCGACCTTTCCGACCTTGCCTCCTCTTCTTCCGTGCAGCATGTTTTTTCTCCTCTACCCTCCGCTTTTCCCAGGCGGTGGGTTTCTTCCGTTCCGTGTTTTTTCGCCCGGCCCGGTTCGTGCCGAGGTTCCGACGTGCTGGGGGCAGCAATCCCAACGCGCCTCGACGCCCATCATCTCCTAGATGACGTCGAATGGGGTGCTTACTCACGTGGATCCTAGCCTCTCTTCTCCGTTCGCTACGAGTTCCACGCTTTCCGCGACGGTGATACGACACGGCTACCGCAGGCAATACTGCCGCGTGGAAAAAATCCGCGAGAAAAATTTCCGCCATATCGCTGGCCATCACCGCCGGCTCGACCATGCTCGAACGCTAGTTAGACGCGCAAGCAAGGTCAAGGCCGCGCTCCACTGGGAGCTCTAGCACGTGTTGGGGAAGCCGCAGGCCGGAGCTCCACCCCGGCCGGGGAGCAGCCGATGGTACGAGGGTATATATATGATTTCAGGCCTGAATATGTGTACCCCACCAATACCACTCGTTAGATGTAGCTCCATATGAGGCGAGTCAGCTCGACAGCTCGCATATATAATATAAGATGAGTTCCGTGTTATTGTCTGGAGCAACCACGCGTTCCCGTGCCAGCTGCGTCTATACCTTTAGAGATCAATCAACAGATAATTTCGTGCCGAGCAGGCGGTTCCGCGAGGACGGTCTCTCTCGTAAAAGCTTTAAAACTGTCAACGGGGGGAAGGGCGCCGGAGCAGAGTAAATACTCTTGGCGCTCCCGCCTTGGCGAAACAAACGAAGCTTATTAATAGTGACTCTCTGCAGGCTCAAGTGGAGCCCGTGGTACCTACACCCTACCAGTATACCAGGTAGCAAACAAAACAATTCAGATTTTGGAGGTCATGTGGCACGCTTCCGTAATGCTTTATTTTAGGCACATTCTTTTCTTACCGGATTTTCATGGACGGACGAACACTGCTCGTGGCGCGCGCTTTTTGCTTAATTCTACCTGGTAACATGTACCTGATTTTGGCTCAAATGGGTCAGGTATACCTTATTTTGGCATTTGTCTTAATTTTTCCCTCACCGTCAATTCCTCGTGTCCATTCCCGGACACCTGCTGCTTCTCCGGAGGACACCCTTACACGGCCTAGGCGCAGGTGCTTTTGCCGGCTCTGAACAACGTCTGGCGTACCTGATCAATCATATCACCATCTATCTCCGCTAGCCAGGGCGTCGACCGCTGTATACCACGAAAGAAAGTAGGTTCCGGAGCCTGATCACGGGCAAAACGGACGCCGTGCACCACATCAGAGGTACCAGAATATGTCAAGGTTTCACCCACTCCCTGTACATGAGCGCAATCTGTGGCCTGCCATCGGAGAAATTGTCAGGACTCCTGGGAACTTTTATGCACTAGGTGGGTGGAGAGGGTGGACAGGTTTAGCCCAACTGTCACTGTTGTACGAATCTCGGCGGCGACGTGTAATGGGCGGAACTGCTGCTGTACACCCGTCCAACAGCAGTTAGTTACTCCTGCTGGCGCTCGGCTTCGCTCGAGGGAGTAGAATAATAGAACAAATCGTGAAGGAGACAGGATGCTCATGGCGTGGCGCAATGGGCGACTTGTATACGCCAAGAGTTTAGTGGCGCAACGAAAAGCACGCCTGGTTTGTGACGCCAAGATCTAAACGGCGGATGACTAGAGCGGGGACCTTGGTTTCTGGGCCGTAACTATTACCCGGGTACCCGCGGCGGGTATACCCGGACCGGTCCTGCTCGTTTCACAGGTAGGGTCCGAGCTCACTACCCGCGGGTATTTGGAGACTGCGGGTAGTTTCGCCGTGGAGAACCGGGCACCCGGGGTACCCGCGGGTAACCCGTATTCCATGTCTCTATTTAATAGGGAACCCTTCCAAAACACACAGTCCACACCCTACACCCCCTCGCACGTCACACATGCACAATCACACGGGGTGCGCACGCACACGGCAAGATCGTCACCGTGCACCGGCTGTACATACATGCTGTAGTCACTTGAATCGTCGCGTGCACGGTAACCGGTGTAAGAGACCTGGAAACGTAACCGACTACTATTATATAGAGCAGAGAAGATCACCGGCTTTTCAAATCCAAGTGTGCTTCTGCGAGTCCATCTACAGTATCTAGCCGAGTGTGCTACAACTGTGGCGTCGGACCCCTGCTGAGTTCAGGAGTATAGGTATCGGTATCCGCTTCTTTCAGGCTTTGTTTTCGGTTTATTTTACGTTCACGAATTCTTCGATTATCGAGCACAGGCCGAAAATATAAAAAATCACGGGTATTTTTCGATATATCGCTATGAGATGTGATATATACCTACCTGGTATGCAGGGTCAGAGGGTATAATACAAAACACATCCAGGAGTGCAGTATACACGTGAATAATTATTTATTTTCTGAAATCGGGGAGACGAAATATACCTGAAAAACAAAATATCTGGTACAGCAGTAATTCAGCAGTCAAGCATGTTGTTGCTTTAGTATTCCAGGTACGTACTCGAACCTGGTACTGCTGGTGTACGTGTATTTCAATATCGCTTCATTCTTGTGGTATGCGACTTTCTAAATCCAAAACGTACAGCGGCAGTGTTTGACAAAAAAGAACAACAGCTGCTGAGATTGAGTGGGTCGGAAAATGTGTACCAGGTACGTCGTACTGCGCTCTTTTCTACGAGGAAGCGGGAGGTGGGAGACCACGAACTATCGCCCCCATACGTACCAGGTTGTTGTTGTTGTTGTTGCTGTTGTTGTTGTTGTTGTTGTTGTTGTTCTCACATTAACTCTCAGACGAAGAAGTCCGTGGTCACACAAAGGTGCTGGAGGCCTATTAATAGGAAGATCCGAAAAAACATACCAGGTTGTTGTTGTTGTTCTCACATTAACTCTCTGACGAAGGAGTCCGTGGTCACACAAAGGTGCTGGAGCCCTAGGAAGATCCGAAAAAACAAAAAAAACGAAAATTCGGCTCCCTCAAAATACACGAGACGAAGAAAGCGCACACGAGATAAAACCAATGTGCAAACTGTACTAACATGGCCGCGGGTACGTATATCCTCGCAACTATAACATAGAGTTACCCCCGTTCCCACCTCTAACCAACTCGTGGCTGCTGACTACAGCGGATGCTGTCTGAAGTGCTGCCTGCACCGTACGAAACGCACGGTAGTCGTGAAAACGAAAGAGGAACACATCTGCCTGCTATCTGGAGTGCTGTCAGAGTGAGGACTCGCGGATATGCAGTGAAAAAAGGAGCAGTCGAACCTTACTACCACACGAATATCAACGATCGCCATCTCTTCCTGGACTGTCTGACACAAAAAGGTGCAGCACAGTCATGATACCACGTCCCTGATAATTGCGTAGGTTATTCCCCATGAAGGGTATACAACTCGTTAAACTACAAATACCAGTGACGACGTTAATAACAAGTACCGGTAGATACTATTCAGCCTCGTGAAAAACAATACCAGGAAAAAACAAATTATGACTGCTTCTCTCGTGATGACAGTGTGCACGCAGATCATGGGTCTCCGTGCACCGTCTCCCTGCCGCTCTTCATGGCCGCCTCATCGCCTTGGACCAATTACCGGGTACCAGGTACCAGGTAAAAAAAAACGAAATTCGGCTGCCTAAAAAGAAATACAAGAAGAGGCGAAGAACGTGCACAAAATATCAACGTGCAAACTGAACTACAGTAACATAGCCGCGCGTACGAGTATATCCTCTTAACTACCTGGTACACAACGTAGAGTTCCTCCCGTTCCCACCAACTCGTGGCTGCTGACCACTGCGGCTGCTGTCTGGAGTGCTGCCTGCACCGTACGAAACGCATGACGACTCGCGGGCACGCAGTGAAAAAGGAGCAATCGAACCGAAAAAAAGCCACCACACGAGTATCAACGATCGCCGTTTCTTCCCGGACTGTCTGACACAAAACGTGCAGCACAGCTATGATACAACGCCCCTGAAAAATGCGGGGGTCATTCCCCATGAAGGGTATACAACTCGCCAACACTACAGAGACCAGTGACGTTAATAACAAGTACCAGGTACATACTACTGCCTCGTGAAAAACAAAAATCAGGAAAAAACGATGACTGCTCCTCTCGTGTTCGTGCGCGCCGGTCATGGATCTTCGTGTGTTGTCCTGCTGCCGTTCTTCATGGCCGCCTCATCGCCTTAGCCCAATCCGCCCGCTCCTTTGCACGTGCTCTCGTTGCCACTCCCTTCCAGTCGGTTCCTCTTCTCTCCTGCCCCGAAAAAAAAAATGTTCCTCGCACTTGCGGTTCTGATCTAAAGAAACAAAATTTCTCGCGCAGGGTGAGTTCAATCCGTCTCTTCCCCGCTCGTCGACGCGATGTCTCCCTCCTCCTTCGTCGTCGAATCCAGCCTCCTACCGGCGCAATAGACTGTGCCGTAGTGTGGCCTGTGGTGGCGCCTGCCTCCGCGCACGGACATCCCGATTGAGCGTTGCTGCTCTGCCGCAGCTGCTTAAATAAGATGCGCGAATCGTAGGTCTCCGTGCCTGACGCACCACGTACGATCCAACTCTATAGCGACCTGAGCCTCGCGGCCACAGGCAGCAGCAAGAACGTATCACTCCTTGAGGGTGAGTCCGGGCTTACACCCGCCAGAAAGACCTACCCCACTCGCTATAAGCCTGATAAGGCATGCCTCGCAGCATGCCTTGCCGAGGTAGCGATGGGAACGGAGTAGAATATATTCTACTGGTAATGTTCTTCGCGAATTCACGCTCGCTCACACTACCTGTACAACGTATTGGAGTACATACACGTGAAGGCAAGTTTTTTTGGGGTTTTTCTAATAACGACACATTTTTGGTAAGTTTCTTGCCAAAGTAGCAAGTTTATGGCAATTTGGACTTGCTAAAATAGCGAAAAAAACGGCATTATTTATATTTCAGTCCTGCTTCGTTGGTAAGTCTATGGAAAGAGATATTCGCTAATTTGTTTGAGGTAGTCTCGTCGGGGTTCCTGACTTATACTCGAAAGAAGAGATAAACCAGGTTTAGAGATTGTGAAGGAAATCGAGTTTATAAACCATAAAATTGGATAGCGTTTGTTGTGTAACATTTTTAGCTTACATTTTCCTACACCCACGACGTCCCACGATAGACTCGTTCTATCTTGTGTACTAGAGGGAGACACGAAAGATATACATACGGTGGCGTTTACAACAGCGATGATAGGGCTGGCGGCACCGGTCGTGAGCCCCGTGAGGATGCGACATGGGTGTCGTTTTGTGCGGGTGCTTAAAAAATATAAATCACATACAGCGGCCGCCCCAGCTTTTCTCAGGGGACTATGGCCGGGGTGGAAGAACTGTCGACCTCTGAGGTACACCGGTTGTGCCTGGAGTCCTATTACTCCATTGAGAGCGTCGGCGTGCCGCCGGCCACCTGCTGCTGCTATGAGGGGCTTCAATAAAATCCGAGGGCGTTTTGATGCGAGACATTTGAGAAATACTGCTCAATATGCAGCCTTTCACGTTAGAAGATTTCGACAACTTATTGGCTTAGAGCCAAAGGGCGCCCGGAAAAAATTGTGAAACGTCACAGGTTTGTTTTTCGGTAGACAGGGGAGGGGTTACTAGAATCACAGTTCAGGGCCTATTTCTGACGAACAAGACCCCGGAGAGATTTGATTGGATACGCCAAGAATCAAGCATGCCCCCTAGACAAGCGGAGAAGAGCTCCAGAAATCCCTCGGAATACTGCAGGGTTGACCTTTAAGAGTGCCTCAGTGTTTTTCGCTGTCTAGCCGAATAAAAAAAATAGTAACCGGCACATTTGTTGGGCCTATAAGTCAGATAATGGAGCCCAAAACTACAGGTATGTGTTTCCTTATTAGCTTCTTCCAATCCTTCAAACAACCAATCAAATGAGTTTTCGATTATATGTCACAGGCTCACACGTTCCACGTACACCTGATCCAGTCCCCCAAACTGGCCCTGGGTAGAGAGGGATTCCACAGGAGTGAGAGCGGAACGACTGCTCGGCTCCGTCCAGCCACCAATACTGACCCAACATCGCTCCAAAATCGAGGCCCAGCAACAAACACAACCCAGACCTAATACAGCATACCTGATACTTCTTTAATACTAGGTGCTGCGAGGGTATGATGTTTCAGCCCAAAATACCTACCTGGTGATTGCTCGTTGTTGGAGGGTCTCGGCTATCTTGGGGTTCCTGATCCATCGCCTAACGTATGTGGTGTTGGCTGATTTCTCTGCGCTAGGACCCCTAGTCCTAGTCCTATATATAGACCTCCAAACCGCCGGCAGACATAGGTCCAACCGAAATCAACGAAAAAAAGACAAATGTGTGCTAAGCTTCGAAACTGCTTCCTACCTAACCCCTTGACACTGCAGGCATTCTTTTTGGGAGATGCTGTTTGGATTTTGTACGGGACACTTTTTTTTCGATGGTGAAGTCCTTGCGTCGTTTGTGTTATGTTTCATTTCAGATTTTGTTATTGGTTTTATTATCTTTTTGTTCTTATCTCTCTGGTATTGATTGTGTTGTTGTGTTCTCGTACCCGGTACGCTGGCATTTCACTTGCTGACACTTGAAAATGCGATTATGTTTCAGTTTTTGGTCCTCCTCTGTCTCACAGTGTGTGACCACAGAATCGGTATCTCTCTAGGATAAGGAATGAAGACGGACACTGAGGGTACTGATGAAGCTGGGTAGAAAGGACGATTTAATGTGGAGACAACAACAGCAACAACAATGTATTGACCACGTCCATTGCTGGTGAATGCCTGCATACCTGACTCGCGCATGGCCCGCATGATACAGCAGTGGGGTTAAAACGTGCGCCTGCAAGGTCTGAATGGTCTACTGTACTCTAGACCCAAAACGTTCCCGTCGCTACTTTGTCTTCATCAGATACTTATCGTGTACGTTGAAGGGTTCAGTCTCTTGCAGTGCACACCTTGGACATATCATGATCTATTGTAGATCATCTGATCAAAACAAACTGCTGTTGTGAGGGGTTGTGCATGGTCTGATCAGTACAGATCCAACCCAGGAAGAGTGTTCTAGATCGTGCAGAATAGATGAGTCCCACCTGGCAACATGCGCTAGATCGCACAAGATCGGGACTAGAATTGCCTCGAAAGATCCCGATCGTTACGTTGGCATCGATGATCTGTCCGAGGTGCAAAGTTTTTCGCGAATACTTTCCCGTGGCGTGGGCTCATAAAATCGTCACCACGAAGAAGCGCCACCGTACATACCCTTAACAAAGAAGGTTGAGGCCAACAAAAAATGTGATTGCCGCGGGCCGAGCTATAGTATGTGGACCCGACTATAACAGCCCCCCATCAAAGAAAGTTGTGATCAACAATCTACGATCTTGCCGCGGGCGGAGCTTTTTGCGCGTTTCTTTCGTTGTTCTGCTAACGCTTCGAACCCCCTTGTCGTCCTAAAGCACAAGTCGCCAGCTTTTGATTACAGCGTTATCCTCATGTCGAAACTTACCCCACGAGGACCCAAAACCGTCGTGCTCCAACGTGCTGCTTCCTTAAGGCCCTGCGACTCTCGACAGTGGGGTTAGCCTCACCTGGAGCGACGGGCACTATTGGGCACGAACACCCGAGGCTACATCTCCACGCGGCGTTGTGTGGCGCTTGAACTGCGTCAGCTGGTTAAGTGTGAATACCACAGTACTCGCTCCGCGACCTGGACTTTACGCCGCCTTCATCAGAATTAAGCAAATTACCAGAAGGGTTCCCTTGCTGAACTTTGATGCCGAATGGAAAGTGGACGCTTCTCCCCATGGCAGCCAAGGTGGTGGATTTCTGGAGTACCCTACCCCTGAAGGCCCGCCCGTTTCGCGACAGGAATCTGAAGCGGTTTATTCATGGTCCCACTCCAAGCGATACGACGAGACCAATCCAGGTGGTTGGTTGCTTTTCCACATCGGGAATGTTATGGTGCGCGGGTCCAATGCGCAACACATCGCCCCAGCGGGCGTGCCAAGCAATGCTGAAGGAAATGCGATGGACGTCAGGATTAGCTTTGGCGGTGAAAACGCGCATTGGTGCAGCAACATCGCCGTGGATTTCTCGGCGATCGCCCCGGTGCTGCTCTCCTGGGACATAGTTCGGGTCGTTCTGATCGGCAGTACGAAGGGCCACACCGGCTTAGGGGGGGCGTATCCGTGTAATGCAGCAGTGGCCGGCTTTCAGAATACCAATGCAGCTGGGATCGGCTGTAGCCCGTTGTCCTACCTTCCGCCAGCTGTGATCGACTTTATTCTGGAGTTTTCGCAGCCGACTCTCGTCCGGCCCACAGTTGACGACGGACAGCCGCAACGAGATGGAGAAGGTGGAGCCGAAGGAGCCGGAGACGCCATCTCGTGGACCGTGTTCTAGCGCGCAGACCGACTAGGGAATCCGCCTTGTCGCGCACATATTTAAAGGAAGACCGCAAGGGGGTGGGGGGTATTGATATGGGGGGGGGGGGGGGGAGAGGTGCCTGCGGTTCCTTGTCTGACCAGCTTTTCAACCTCCAGCTCTGGTCGGCCGAACCTTCTGCCACGCGCATGTATCACCTGTTTACTGCTCCCTAAGTTTGATTGATGTGAACCCCGTCCATATGTAGCTACGGTAATAGGTTCCTGTTGATTTCGAGTGCATGTTGGTTGACCCCCAATACCACCGAGTGAGTGTGTCACAAGGATCCTGCGGTATATAATGCAGTCGTTTATGCCGGAAGCTTTCACGGAGACTGTATTCGTTTAGTATAAAACAGCGGAGGTAAGGGCCCATCTTATCGGGGACCTTTTGGTTTTTCAAAGTTTTTTTTTTAATAATTTGATTTGCATCTGATTGGCCGAAGAGTGAATCACCAAGCAGGAAGTCTCAAGGCAAATTAGAAAATTTCAGTTTGAGTGAAAAGTCTTCTGGGATTATTTTCGTGTAAGTTTTATAATTATATAATTTGGAATATGACAGTTGATCAGCCTTGATGTAGCATGTCCATGGTGGGTCAACACCCCCGGTGGAGTCCGGGGTGATTCTTGGCCGCTTAGGAAACCACGATCGAGGCGATAAAACGCGAACCCCAACGAGAGGCGACCGGAGCAATATAGCCACGCCCACAGAACATAGCGCATGATACCCCGGTGGTGGTGCCTCAAAAGAGACCATGCCGGCCGCAAACCCAGTTTTTCGTCCTGCTCGATCGGCCAACCATCACGAAAACGGAGCAAACTGACAAAAACAGAGATTACGCTCAAGACCTCGATAGCTGCATCGCCGTTGTTGTTCCGCGCGTGGTGCTTGAGGGCTCCCTCCGCCCACCCAAGACATCCTGAGAGTGATATCTTCCTATCCTGCGCCACCAAAAAGAAGAAGAGGCTGGCGGCGGCGCGCACGCGACAACGCAAACCGTCGCTCTCGTCTACACTCGTCGCCGTTTGTCGGCTAGGCGTTGTGTGACGCGGTGCGTTTTTCCAGGCTGTTCCGAATTCATTTTTGTTTGACAATTAACACGCCATTTCCGGCAGGATACAAAGACGGTGTTTTTTCGAAATCAAGCTAAAATTCATTGACATTAAAACATTATTTCCAAAGAGCGTTCCCCGTCAAGATGGGCCCTTTTGGACTATTATTGTCTATCTGGTGCAATACGTGCCTGGTACACCTAAAATGTTTGTTTCCCGTTGCTGTATTTATGCGGCCTTAAGGTATCACGGGGTATAGATTTTCGTTCAAAACCCCAGGGGGGGGGGAAATAGTGTGATCTACATTGCGGTAGGTACATAGTACACCCCTAATGTTGTTGACGCCGTTGCTATATATAATACCTGATGACGACTGGGTGCGTCTTTTCTGTGTGATATCGTGGTGGCCTAACTGGGAGGATATCTCCCTATTCGATGGGAATCTCGGGTTCGCATCGCAGTGAGAACAAGAACTTGCTTTGTCTGGATCGAGTTCCGTCGCTGAAAGTTCGAAAGCTTGGGATTGCAAAATTCGAAGATAATCGACGAGCTGTGGAAATGTTGCACCGCATGCGAAATGAAATCCAGAGACACGTGTCGGGGAGGGAGGGGGGGGTCCCTGTGAAACCGTACGGCTTATCCAGATTGTCGCCAAGCGTAAAAATCCTCCGCGTTAAGCTGGCAAGTAAAACAGACGACCGAAACACCTGCGTGCTGTGTGGGCGTCGCATTGTTCAGCGAGCGGTGCTTTCACGTCGTGTGGGTATGCATGCGTGCGCACGCCTCTTGAGGCAAAAGGCGGAACAGCAAAACAGGTTTTTAACGCCGTTTTCCGATTTGTGTGTACTTTTCGCAACAAGTGTCCTTGCCGTGCCCCCGCAGTCACATAGTCGTTCGCACATACATGCCGGTGGAGCTTTAATTTATCCGCTTGCGTGTGAGAGGTCACCAAGCTCTCAGAGAAGGGCACAGTTCTTGCACTTTGCAGGTCCCTATTTTTATTTCACTCTTTCACTTGCATTGTCTGCATGCATCGTCATTGCATGACTCAATTTTCATTCTCACTACTAATAAATACATAGAGTGGCTCTCCAGGTACATTTTGTCGGCGGTCGAACCCTTCCAGGCGAAGACCGCTTGGGACCACTGAGGTGGGGCTGATGGCCCAAGTTCTCCGTCTATTACTGCCATCGTCGTTCGAAAACACACAAGAGGGTCGTGACGTATACGTACGTGCTACGCATCGGAGGAAACTGAAACCAGACACTGGCCGTAGCACGAGCCAGCTCGGCGTCAAAACGCAGGAAACCCGCCAGAAACAACGGAGAAGAAATGTACGATACTATGCAACTTGGCAGTCCTACGAAGCCTGCATCTTGCCTTTGTTTACATTCAGGTTTGTTGTGGAGTATTTCCTGGCATTTTTGGAGCAGGTCGGGAGACGCTCCTCCATACACCCAAGCATTTCAAACTGCTCGAGATTGACTACTGTGTTGCTTGTTCGCCTCCGTTGGTGTGTCATTGGCTATGCTTCCTTTTCGCCGTTTGTTCTCGCGGGGATCGGAAATAGGCCGGTGGAGACAAACGCCCTCCCTGGCCTCGAAGCCTGACTGGCGGGCATAGCTAAACCACCCCGCATGCTCGCTGGCACAATGTTCCTACTGCTAACTGCGACTGGATCGCTCTCTTTGGCTTGCAGGCAGCCCCGATAGACCTGTACGTGCGAGGCGAAGCAATCACACACGAACTCAAAAGAGGCCCAAGCGAGGGTATAAACAAAGTAACTGGTTGCACCGATGAAGATCTTCACGAATACTGGGGGCCACAGCAGTAGCCAAAACCCACGATGGACCCAAACACCAGGTAGCCCCCAAATTGCAATGTCTATGTATCATATTTGGTTTTGATTGTCGTGTTCACACGTAGTAACTACCAGTACCTGGTACCAGGTATGATACTAATACGAAGAGGTGGATGCCCAAGAAACAACATCGTCCTCGATTCTCAAGCATGTTCAAGCGACCGCTGGCTTGGATTGAGAGATGTATGACACGTCCGCAGCGTACAAATAGAGAAAAAAAACAGTATGGGTGTGAGAATTTTTAATATCGGAAGATACCATCCCCTAGAATTCCCATTTTTTGCGATTTTTTGGAAATCTGCATCAAGATCTGGAGGTGTTCTGTCTGTCACGATTTGTGAAATAAATGTAAATAGGGGAAAAAATACTATGGAAGTTGGAATTCAAATACTTCGAAAACAAACCGGAAGATCCGCGGTTAAGTGTACAATACCTGGTGAATCGTTTCTCCCCAGCGGCTGTTGAACGCCTCACTGGCACCTATCTTAGTCAGGCCGAGCGCTTTCCCGACGAATCTCTCGGCCTCGCTTGGACGGCCCATCTCCAGCAGCTGTAAACCGATATTGTAACACTGGAAGAACATACAGGATATATCATAGCTGACTTGACGGTTTCAGCGTCAAGGCGTGGGGAAGTATATGCCAACGACTTGGCTTAGAATAGCGATCGCGCCTATTTATCCCGAAGCTTCCAATAGACCAGATACTTCACGAGCGATACTTCGTTCGAAACGATTCATGGCGTAAATGATCCTAGGAATCACGAGACTCTCTCCGCTACACGACGATTGCAACCAAATACGCGAACAAGGGGTCGATTTCGCGTTCTATACCTTCGCCGCCATAAAATCCACATCGTCAGGCGGCATACTGGGACCCGCCTGAAGCTCCCTCGCTCTCGCAGTGAAGTCGTCGGCCACGACAAGTGCTTCCTCCTGACGTCCGCAACGCGTACGACAATGTCGATGATATTCTCCGTACCAGGGTACACGGTATTATCGGGGCTAGAGACGGCCGTTGAAACGTATTATGCAGAACAGCCTACCGGTAGCGCTAACTGTGAATGTCCTCATGCATCCCATTCAGCAAAACTTCAACTGCGCACAACACTCGACTGGCGAGTCCGTTCGTTTGAACGACACGACTCAAGCTTAATACTACTCATTGTTTGCAGTTGGAGAGCCCCTTTACACTATCGTCCATTTTATCGAAAGACGTATCCGCCCAACGTTGGTTGCGTGCTTAAAGTCAGAACGAGAAACGAAGTGCTGAATCAAGTCACCTTTCCCCACGATGGGCCTGCGCCTATTCAGCCGTTGGAAAGGATGCCGGTATTCATTATTTTCCAAAGGTACGTAGATGCCAGGTGTTACTGCAACATGTATATTTGTTGATTGCCACCACTTGCTAACCATCCACGCCTCACAACTGCTCCGTGTTCGGCTTCGGTACGGTATTGGAGGCACGAATCAGTATACATGTTAGGTGGCACCCAGGTTCACTCCTTAACAATCACCATGGTACGCGGTTTTCTGGGATTGGTCAATTTTTCAAGGTTGGAAATTTTGATTGGCGGAAAATCCTTGGTCGACGTTTGTCGTCATCCGGAATCGTGAGGTCGCTTTTCGGAAAAATATACTTGGAAAATTGGCCGTGGATTGGATGATGACGTCAGTCTTCTTTTTTCGGAAAATTGAAATAAAAAGTTATTATTACTGAATAGACGTACCCGCCCTGAGGCGCACATAATCAGTCGCCGATAGAAATTCCCCAGTGCTCGCGTATCGATAGGATCCTCCTCTAAGCAGCGTCGGATGCACAGGCGACAAAGTTCGGAGACTGAGCGCGTGTCCTCGAGTACGTCCTCGGCCAACTTGACGGAGGACGCGTGAAGACCAGAACGGAAAAAAGTAGGGAACAGCGAGGCAGAAGGAAGGAAATTCAATTATATTCGATATGAAACTTTAAAAGGCGGAAACGGACAGAGAACAAAAGAATCACACGTGAGTGGGGCAACATGGAGCTCCAAACTACTGTAGGCACACCCGGAAAGGAATACCCGACACCTTGCTTTATATTAGGATATCATATTACTGCTGCAGCCTTTCTACCATGCTAAACTGTCTATTAATAGAGGCAGTCTGTGCGACACAAGCCGTCTACGAACATGGCACCACTACTAGTAGGCCGAGTTCGTTCCTCGTCCGCTATTCCCGGGGGAACTTAGAATCAAACTCGCGATTTCCGGTATCGTTGGTGTATGTGCCCTGTGTCACCTGCACACAGTAGTGCAAAAGGTTTGCAGAGCATCGCAGAAAATCCGGCTCCCTGCCGGCCACGAGGGACCGCACTGCCACTGCATCCCCCATCCTACTCAGCACGCTCATCTCCGCCACCAGGAGAATCGATCGCATCTGCGCATGTATATGTGGGGAGAAAACAAATCCGGTGGCGGTAACGGCTCAGATCCCGCGGTGTACATCGACTTGGCCACCCCCCGCAGCTATGTCAAAAGCGGGTGACATGGGCGCCGACGAGACAATTACGGTGTAGATGCTCAGGTGGATATTCGGATAAATAGTCCGTTATCCGCTTGGCTTAACCCCTTGAGTTGTGCTCCCTCAGTTTTGGGCCTATCGCAGTTAGAATTAGAGTGGGATACATTTCGCGGTATTTGAAGGGCTTGGGCAGAAAGAGTGCGAGTCCTTCCGCAGCCCGCGTGCAGTTCGGCCGTTGCTCCTCCCTCGACAACGTAATGGTTTCAAGTAATCGATGCTCGGGGATCCACTTGTGAAGTTGCACACTCAGCTGAATTCGGTCGGGTGGGTTCGCTCAAACTAGTCGTGGCACAAAATGTTCAGTTTTCTACTCCATGGAGGTTCGTTGACAATTGAAACCAACTTCGGTCTCCGACTCTACCGGATAGCTACAGGCTCACCTACAGTAGATATGCCGAACTAACGAGAGGTTGATTGGCAAGACGTGCAATGGCGTTGCCGCTGTAGCCGACTTGCTTTACGAGCGGGGATCTCGAATACCAGGCACATCTCAAGCAGATGGTTGGACACATAAAAAATACACCACTGCGTCTGTCTGTATATCACCAACCCCTCCACCTTACCGCTGAGGCCATGTCGTGGTTGACGTCGCTAAGCTGCCTGTTCAATCCGGTGGCCACTTCGACTTCTTTTCGGCACCATTCGAGCATCTCGTGACCGCTGCGAAGCCGGCGCATGAGCGAACCGAATCATGTACATATATATATAGGGGCTAGAATCGAAGTCATGGGGTGGGTACTCTCCGCCTTCTGCTCCCCTTCATCGAACATAATTACTACCCCATCTGGACTCCATACGTAGCTAATGCATATCAGTATGTCTAAGGTGTTAGGTACATACATATGCCTATGCTTGTTGCGATAAGGGTAGCCCCACATGTTTATTAGCTCCTCGCCTGAGGATCACTATACCCCTCTTCCAACAAGCGACTTTTGGTCGAAACAGTCATGGGCGGGGTATCTAACGACAGTAAGATGGGGTAGTGTGCACATCGGGTCCGAACATACTGGGTAGCTCCTCAGACCAAGGCTACGCTAGGTGGGTCCATTTCCATCAATTTTGTTCCAGCCTCGCACAGCCTCTCGGACGAATGCCCACCCTATCTTGTTGTAGTCTTATTTTTATATATTGCTTGAGTGGGGGGGGGGGGCATCGTTTATTGTGCTGCGCCAACAGAATGAATTTAAGCCCAAATTTTCGCGAGGTACAGAGCCACTCGCGCGAGTGGCCGTCGAGACGCAGAAATGAAAAGAATGGCATCATACTCCCCCTATCGTAGAATCAGTTCTCATTGGCAATGGTTAATGCAATGGTTGAAGAGCCCCCTCAGTAAAACTTGTTCTGGCTCAAAAGTGCAAATCCTACCGTAGCACGGCTCTAAATACCTAGAAGCAGTGAATTCAGTTGTTTTTTTTTTCGCAGGTACCTGAGGGTTAAGGGCTCGGTTCTCTATGATACCCTTAACTTTGGCAGTGTTTGCAGCTGGGTGCTGGTGTGCGCAATCGTTTGCATCCACGACAGGTCGTGATCCTCGTTCTAGAGCGGGAGATCAAACTTAAAGCCAGCATCTTCTGCGACTCAATTCAAAGAGTTTCTTCAAGCTTGACGTTCATATCTGTGTTATACGCCGATTGGGTGTACTTGTGCCAACGATGGATTTCGCTAGAAGAGAGTAGGTGGAGCAGACAAAACAGCGCAGATAAGAAAGTGAGGAGAAGGGACAGCATGAGAGAGATATACCGTGACCAAGGGGGGCACAGCCACCCACTCCCAACTTGGCAATATGCACATTCTACGACTACATGAGATCCACACGCTATTGTGATCACCTACTGCCCCCCGCCCACCTCAGGAATAGTCATTGACACCTACTCTCGGTAAAAGTATAGCTAGCCTATGATTGTTTTGCCAACCCCGATCAAGGCATGAATAGCATGACATATGTTGTGTATCTGGTACTGGTTCTGATGATCTCACAGAAACCACTTTCAGCTGGTTGATTCAAGTGAGGGTGATGGTGCATGGTAAATTCCAGAAAAAAGGTACGCACGGACTTCTGAGTCGTGATTATAACATTCTACTTGATAGACTGCCTATAGGCTGTACAGTGTTTTAGGGCTGGGCCGTGATGGCTCCAGCCAGTACAGTACGTACTGGCCACTTCAGATGCCGGTATACTGGACCCGAACAGTGCACTGGTCGCGGCACAACCGCGACCTCCGTCCCCCCCAGGCTGTGAGAAGGGTCCGCCGGAGGCGCCCTGATGAAGGCCCGTTTTTGCGCGATTCGGATTCACTATTACGGCGGACCATAGTTAATAAGACCTACGGTACACACAAAAACCTAGATATTTGCCTGTTTTTAATAACAATATTTGGTCCTACTTACTATGGTCCCCCGGAATAGAAGAAAATATTCGTTGATTTCGGGCAAAGTTTCAATAGGAATTTGTGGCCTTAGATGAACTTAGGAAAAGTGGGGGGAAAGGACAAAAAACCGTATGGTGGTTTGGGAATACACGGACTAACTACCGTAGAGTTGAACTTAAATGTGGTTGACTCAGAAAAAAAGTTTGGCAGTGTGCTCGACCGATCCGCTGCTTCAGATTTTGAAATCGTTATTGTCCAATATATCATATCATATTTACTTCGTGGGGATTCTCAGCCGTAAAACCCAAAAGAGAATAAATGTCGAGTTATCGCGTTGATAATGTTGTTCAAGGTTTCTTGGGCTCCATACTACAGTCGGATGGTATTGTATGCTTCGTTTCCCGCTGTGCCTGCTTTAGCCGCTCCCGAGTGCCTTATTGGTTGGAGGCCGACACGATTTCCACATTATTACTAGCAGCAGCAGCAGCTGTAGGGGGGCTAGACTCTGCTAAGGGCTGGGTTCCAGGGGCGCCGTCAGGATTCACAGAGCCCAAACCATCAGTGGTCGAGGCGGCTTCGTCCATCACGCTCGTGACCTCTCTCCCTCTTCCCTTCCCTTCCCTCTTTCTCTGTTATGTGTGCCTTCCGTTCTCTTCGCCATACCGTTTGACGAGTTTCCGCTAGGCTATAGGGCGTTATTAGGTAAATAATCAAGGTACCGACAACCCCGGCACCCCCTTCAGCCTGTACATGCTGGACCAGGGCCCAGCCCTAACGTTTCTCGCTACCACGCATCCTTTCGAGTACTGTATGTTGTACGAGCACCAAGCACGAATACACGCGTAGAAACACATCCTGTCCTCGTTGCATAGACGCGCGCAGTTTCGTTGCTTTGCAAAAGTGAAGGAAAACGGGTCAAACCTGGGGGCAGTGACATGTGTGAAGACCTACAAGCGGCAATACATCGAACTGGTGTGGGCCAGACCTGCGGGTGGCCTCTACGTCCATTCGGTGGTCGAGGCCGGCACGGTGCCCTGTTAGTATTTCTCCGCGACCGTCGGTTTTTGACGCTTGGACACTATTGGCCTGCGAGGGGCAGCACACGACAAAAAAAGCAATGTGGGCACTGTTTCGCGGGGGACAACTGCACTGGCGTTCTGCAGATGGCGCGTGATACGATAGGGATGATCTACCTGAGAACCTCCATACTATGAGTAAGTCACTCACAACCTGACTATCATGAACCATAAAAGTACGACCTCATTGCCTACGGCATACAACGAATAATTCCAAGTAAACACACACAAAGGAGTGTTCCCGGTGGCATTGGGTAATTCCCGAGTGAAGGAGCCACGGCAGTCGGAAAATGTTTCGGTCAAGTAAAGCTACCCCTATATATCGTAGCACGCGCCAAATTGGGCATTTAACCCAGCGTAGAGCGTCTTGGGGGGCTCTCTGCGGGCGTCCCTGCGTGACCGAAACAAAATGGCGCTTGGTTGCTGGTATCAGTTCGCGCTGCAACCAATACCTCTTTGGAGTCGTGCAGTTCAAGAGTAGCCGCAATCCCCAAAACCATGCAGTTCTGCCTCGCCAGAAGTGCTTCAGGCCCGTTAGCATCCGCCCGTATTTCTGTCCACTGGCGTGAGGCCTGCATCGCAGGGGGGTGGGGGCTAGAGCAATATAATGAATATCGCAGCATAAGCAGGATGCGTTACGACCGAGGGTGTACTCTGCAGATTCTCTGGCTATAAAACTAACTATACTTACCGTACTCAAAACCCTAAAAAATGCCTCCGCAGTACCTCTGCTCAGGACGTACCTACATGTACTATGAACCTCAACATAAGAGAGTCTAGTAACACACGTGAAAACATTCGAATCATGCCCCCCTCGTCTCCGCTTTGACTCGTGGAGGGGTACAAGCTCGGATCGAGGGCGATCGCAAGACAAAGCCCATCAAACAGGAAGACTGTTTGACACAGGTAACTACCACTCATGGCCAGGCTATCTCCAATATTTATGTGGTCAGTCATTGTAACCCGTGGAAGACTTCGTAGGAAACCGCGTCGGCACCGCTGCCCGTCTTTCCCTTAGACCGTCCGCCTGCGCCTAACTTGGAGTAGCTTACATCTGGTTTTCATCGAGGTGGGGACTTTGCTGGCAATCGACGGTATCAAGACAGCGCGTTTGGGAGTACAGCGGCCATAATGCAAGGCGACGACTTCCGGCACCCAGGCAACAATGTGGCGGGGTTGCGTCACGTGCAAAAACACCCAAAACCGCGGAGAATCTTGCATCCAACAATTTTAACAATACTACAATCATATGCATGGTGCACGGTAGGGGTGCACTATAGCTTCCGCGGAACCTCACTTGAGGAGCTCTACTCACAACCTTCATCTCAGGAAACTTGCTCGCTTAATAGTTGGAGCAACGCCATGGTCAAGGTGTATGACGAATAATATTGTAAAACACTATGTGAATCTGGTACCTCCTCAGTTAAAGCTCCCTGTCAGCCCTAACAGTTTTGGCTAAAACATTCTACCCCTGTCGTAGCGCGCACCGTCAGGGCACACTACAGTAAACTTCTCCTGGCGGCAGAAAAAATAACACTACGTACCGATCACTGTTTTATCTTGACCTCTATATGATGCGTTGTCGCGGCCGCTGCTCATATTTCTACAACCATGACAGCCCCAGCCTCGAGAAAGCAACCAACCTTGAAGAATGCAGGAGCCAGCACCAAACGTTCGCTGTGTCCTCGAGCAGAAGAAACCGAGCCGAAGTTGCCGCTCCCGAAGACCTGTTCGAGCCGGTCTTTGTCTGCCAAATCCTTGACACCGTCCACTCCGTTCGTGTCCACGCCTGGCATGTGCATCAAACGTGGCAAGCCACACCCTGATCCGCAGCAAATCACAGCCAGGTTCCAACAGGCCTGAACCCGCCAAGAGGTACCCACTGTTAGCGCCGAAGCAATGCGAAAGGTGCGAGCTCATGGTTTGTCCAATCTATTGTATGGAGCCAACCCACAGTACGGGTGCACCAGAAGTTCCTGAACCCCTTACATTAGGAGCTCAATATCTCACCCCATACAATACTTGGAAACAAATCGTTCGTGCCACCCGACCGGCTAGTCCTGAAACAATTATACGCGTAAAATTTTCATCCTGACTGGTAGTTCCTCACCTAGGGAATCCAATTGGTCAGAAACCTCAGGCCCAAAAAGTGCAACCCCTACCGTGGGGTGACTCTATGACACCCATAAACAACGCGCGATGTATGTGTCGAAATATTTCGGTGGTCGACGGCATCGACGCCGATCCTTGTGGGTCATGTACACAGGTTTCGACATGTGAGGTTCATGAACGCGGTGCTTTGGCTCACAAACCGGCGCCATCAGCCCGATATCAAAGCCTCCCCATATTTAAGTGGCGGCCGTTCGGTTTTACGTGGGAGTCAGTACCATACGCGCACCTTCGCCAGAAAATCGACGCAGGGGTCATCGCCGGCGCCGACGTTCAGCGCAGAGGCAGACGAAAGAACTTTGGCGATAGACAAGAGAGCCCTCGGCATGGCCGAAACATGGGAGGCCCTCGCCTTTAGCACCGCGGCCGGAGCATTGCCTGTTGGGTCCTGCTCTCGGGCCTCAACCTCACTGGGCGTGCACTGCGAGAAATGGCCGAGGGGGGGGGGGTGTTGCGGGTACATCAGTAGCGCAGCGATCGCTGGGTACAGCCAAACCGAGGAACCGATTTTGTTTATAAGCATCGGTTTCAACTGAAATTCTGGCTGAACGGGGACTGAAAATATTATGGGAACACAATTTTGGAGGGTGCCTCGCTGAAAGGATTGGTTTGAAAACGCCTGCTAGCTGATAGACGGTGGGGGTGGACCTACAGTGATATTCCTGAGGCTCTTAACTTGACGATTTCAGTACCTCTCCCCACGAACCGAATTTGGACCTAGGTGGTCTTTCAACTCGACAGAGGAACAATCCCATGGGGGCTGGGTAGAAAAATATTGAAAATGTATAACACCAACGGGATCCCACCCGTCAGTCAGAAACGTTTGGGGTCTCAGAAGTACTCAATTCACCGTGGCATCGTTCTCAAAGTGGGATTTGGCGCGCACCCCTGATGCATTCTACGGTAGGGACGCACCTACCGTTTTTTTGGGCTCCTCTCTCAAGGAGCTCCTTCAATCAATCAAAAGCGGCCTTGGAGGAAAAGTGTACGCTCGACCGGACGAATATCGCAGTGTGCGCGTGCAGCCGGTTAGAAATAAACATTAAGAAAAAACGAACGGCACGCAAACGATAATGGGTTAAGGAGTTCTGGCAGTCAGATTTGTATTGCTCTAAATGCGCTACCTCTATCGTAACACGCGTCCCCTCGCAAAATCCTACGTAGGCGCGCGTGCTGCAGTATTGGTAGCTCCTAGATTCCTATGGGTCACTTGAGTAGCTCTCTATCTCACTCAAAATATAACAAAAATCTAATCCAAGACGAGTAATCCCATGGCCCACAGTAGGAAGGTATACACCGAAAACGTGTAGGAAAAATACTGAAATCCCAACGATATCGGGTAGTTCCTCGGTTAACCCCTTCTAGGACTGCACAACCGTTGTGGGGACAAAACACGTAGAATTAGAGTTCCATTTAGGTTTATATGTGTACTTGTGCCGTGTTAAGCAACCCATTGCAGTCAGACATGTTTGCGCCAAAACTTGATAACGTCTATCGTAGCATGGTTGCGTACTATAATAGCGTACTATATGTATGTATTCACCTGAAGAACTCTGTTGACCATCGACGCGACAACATGCACAGCATGGGGCAGTTCTCTGCTTCTAGTCACGGTGGACACAGGCGCCTTCTCTCCCACCGCACACTTGTCGGGCGACAAAACTGAATGGTCGCCGCCTTGTGCGCCTTGAACCTCCATGGCATCCACTCCTTCTGCAGCTGCGATTGGCTCACATCCACCGCCGTCTGCGCGACCATCGCGCCCGCTCGGAGAACACGCTTCGCCTCTTCCTAACGACGGTTTCCTGGCTGAGTGCCGCATTGGGGTGGAAGGCAGATTTGCACAATTCGCCAGAAGCGCCCCCAAGAGGTGTTCTTCCACCATAATGACACGGCTGTCCCACACCGTCTCCCTTGTTTCGGAAGACCTCGCGTCCGGCTCCTCGACGTGATCTGCCGATGCCGGGCACATGTGCAAAACCTATCATGGGCGGTGCTGGATTTAATGACACGTAATGTACTTACCGCCAGCGAGCCCCTCGAGGAAGAAACCAGGTTTGAGATTGTGACGCTCTCTTACGGTAAGGATGCACCCAATTTTTCGTCGAGTTTCACTTGGAGCTCTGTACCTCGCCTAGTTAGCTAATTTTGAGCGAATACGAACGGGCATCCCGAACAATCACATAACCTGCGTGTTCAACGAGTACGATGAAAAAGGTAACGAAAAAACAGATACGCACGATCATTGAAATGAAATCAATGTTGGCTGTACGAGTAGTCCCTCAGTATAGTAAGAGCCCCGTCGGGCTGAACGTATTTGAGCAAAAAACTGTTACCACTACCATAGCACCCGTCTTGTTTTTTATTAGTTCTCCGAAACGTCCGAACTCCATCATTTAGTAGCCGTCACAATGCCGACGAGCGCTTCGTCTAAGCTACCATGCGCGAACCGCATCATGCAGGCAGTCTTTGAGCGGCGTGCCTGCCGACAGAGTGCCCCGTAGACACTTCACGAAACTTGCCTGGGCTGCAATGATTACGTGTCTCGGTTGTCCCGGCTACAAGTGCAACGCAAGAGGCCAAATATTCACACAAAGCTGTGCGATCGAGGCCAGCTTGGGGTCCTGAGAGCGCCGAAAGCCGAGCAGATAGCGAGCTCTCGTCGCGGGCAGGGTCGCGCGCTGCTGACCAGAAAGCCACCTGACGCAGTGCAGTGGCGAAGGTCCCGGCAGCGGGTCCAAGGGTAGGGTAAGCACTTCAGAGTGGGATTCGCAAAGGTAGATCGAAATTCTTCTCTAGGCATGCAGAAGAGGCTTCGCAATGAAAAGGCATCGGCTGCTCAATGTCAAGGATGTTGTGCAATAGGCTCCTAGCCACCGCTTCATTACACCTTCGAGATATTCGCAAAATATGATCGGTCGAAAAATGGGCGAAACGTGCACTCCTCGGTGTCGTTGAAGACCTTAGGTGCATGTCATTTGACCGGAGACCAACATTTTAATGTGGAAGGAAGGAGCGCGGACAGTAGACGCTCATACGAACAGTGGGAGGAAGGATCACGGACAGTAGATACTCTTACGAACCGTTACGTGGAAGATAGGTTCGGAGATATCGTAGATCTCGTAACACGCACGCGCGAAAGGACATGTCACCGGTCAAGCAATATCAAATCTCGGGTCACGAGCGGTCTCGCCTCATTGGCGGTGTTCTCCCGTCCCCGAGATATCGCTATCGGGAGAGTATTCCGCCGCAAGGCTCTGGGGCGACCTGTGTCCTCCCCACCGAGTCAAACTACTGTAGGTCTAGCATCTCCTTGCGAAATATCAACGAGAGAATTCTGCTCGGCATACGTCGGCCGCAACGGCGGCTACAAGGGACCCTCGCCTCGCGACTTCATCACGGCGGCTTCTCCGCGACTTCTTCCAGACGACGTCTCCACGACTACATCGTTACGAACGACGCGCGCAGGATCTGTAGTAGTGCGGAGTAAATTATACTTCCGCGAAAAAGGCCCCACATTTCCGTATATCACGTCTGCTAAACCAAGCTACGACTCTACAACAGGAGCTGACAATTGTAATTGTTTACCAATCATCCATTTTTTGCATTTTCCTTTACAATGGGCTCTCCACGATCCTTTCCGTGTACGATTGCAAGACTTACCTCACGCGCTCTGCCATCGGTTGGACACAGGGCAAGCGCCTGGTCGAGAGAGAGACTACTCGAAGTAAAATCTCCAAGCCGGCACTCCATTTCCCCTTCCGGCCGACGTCGTGTAGTGCAACGTTCAACAGGAAGGAAAGACATCCGAAATGAGTATCGGCGCTCGTATTCTCGGAGGTGCATGCCACTCATGCGTCTTGATGGGTGAACCTATCATATCGTCTAATATTTTTCTAAGATCGTGCGTTGATCGCGCCTTCCATTGCGCAGACGCCGACACATTTCACATTGCGTAGGATCACAATGTCTCCCCTCGGATTTTTGTCTTCGATAACAGCATAGAACCGTCCTACGGATATTTCTCAGGTTCCTAGCGTTAGGATTTCTAAACCACACCCAAAACACGATATGATGAGCAATGCATGCGCCACCGGACGAACATTTCCGCTAAATAGACATGCCCCTGCCATACCAATACGAACGAAATAGCGAAGATGATGGAAACGTTTTCAGCTGAGGAGCCCCGTCAATCAGAAAACGTCGGGGCACAAGGTACCCCCTTGTACCGCACTGTAATGGTGTGGCTTAGAAGGTCCTCAAGAAGACACGCCCCAAACGTACCCCATATGTCGCACTGTAGAGGCATGGCTCTTCAGCACTGTAGTGGCTCCACACTGGTACCCACCTCTTAGCGTGAACAGGCTCGCTAGCATCGACTTCGCTGTTTTCGCCAGTGAGTCTTCCCGAACAGTCTCGGGGGGTTCTGCTGGTTTGAAAGGAGGCGCAGGTGAGTTTGACAGCTCCTTCGCAAGACGAATAGCCCTGTCACACCACTTCGCGCATCCTTCCCACTCTCCACGGCCCTGAAAATTCTCGGTGAATGTCACCAGACCTTCCAGGGCTGCCTCCGCCTGTGGATAAGAGGCCCGGGTGGAAACGCGACCAGGATTATTTGCCTTGATCTTGAACGTGTTATATAAATAAGCATTTATATGCGTGGTGGCTAGTATGTGATAGTTACTATTACGGGGGACCATAGTAAATAGAACCTAATATTGTTAGTAAAAATACGTAAATATGTAGGTTTTTGTGTGTTACATAGGTCCTATTAACTACGCCCCTCCGAAATACTGTAGTATATTCCCCTCGTGCGGTGGATAGTAGTAGTATTTACCCTGTATAGTTGATGACCACGTCCGTCAATCCGATAGTAGAAATGCCGATGACGTACGCGAGAATGAGGCATTGTGTCGTTAATTTTGTAACCCTCAAAACTGACAAAGTGGCCTCAAGCGCTATGGATAGAACTGCAGCGAGTAGTGCTAAGGCGGAGGCCGATTTCCGTCGTCCACGGTTCGTGCCACGAGCCATCGCCTGCAGCATTACATATACGCCGTGGAACACAGCACACCAATAACAGTTTCTCGACGACCTCTGTTGTTTTTTTTACCAGCCAGGTATCTGGTACAGAAGAAAATACCTGGTATACCTTGTACAGGCGTCCTTTATTCGGGATCGACAACAGTACACTAAAATACGATAGTTACTGAACTACAGTACCGCCAATGTCAACTCGGACATATCGACTCGCTGCTACCTACCTAACGAGAGAGAAAGGTTTTCGGCCGTGTGGTACTATACTGTAGAACAAATCGTGCTACAGGGGCATTTTCGAGTCTCGGGCGCGTGAATGTGTGATGTTCGGTCACTAACCTGGGATCTGGTCACTGCCCGTGCTTCGGTGGCCACGCTTGCGATGAGCTCATCCGCCGTTTTCTCCGCCAAAGCCATAGCTTTGTCTACGGTAGGTGATGCAGCTTGGCGTGGCCCGGTGGCGGATACCCCGTCAGCACACGCTTCATCGTTGGAGAGGTTTCTTCCCGCGCCACATCCTTCGCTTTTCAGACGGATGGCCATTGAAAGCCCTCCAAGCAGAGCCACACGGGCATCAACCGCCTTCGTAGTCCCCTCAAACCTTACCAGCGCAACGGCAAATAAATCGGTCATTGCACAGCATCGAAGGGACGCATACTATGACCCAAGGTTGCGGTATGTTCGGGCGTAGAGTCAGCGTTTCCGACACATCGCCACGGTGAAGAGTCAGGTAATACTAAGCGAATGGTACCGCCAACCTCCGCCATTGCCGAAAAACAGGTGAACTTGTAGTACTGTAGCCAGCTAGCATTCATCTTTTAACCTGTTTTCCTATATTTCGACGGCATATACCAGGAAACAAAAACTAAAGACAGCGAACATAATTGGCGCGGGGGGGGGGTCGGTAAGGATGGCCCCAGACAAAGCAATCCGAAGTAAGTGCTGCCTTCCCGATCTTCCGGCCAACATCGTGTAGCATCCTGAGACACCTCCGCTCCGATTTGCACTCACTTCGGCACGTTGTATTGTCGAGCTTGTTGTTAGAAGATAGCTTAAGACACATGCAAGCACCCGACATCATGAACGTCGCCATTCTCTTCATACCACGTCGGGGTAGATATGCATGTCGTCCTGCACTACCGACCGTCTCATGAAAATGACCGTACAAGGAGCTCCGCCTTCGATTTCAAGATAAATATGATACTCGGGATCATTTATAGTGAATCCTGTTGTGTACATAGAACACACGCCTTTTGTAAAATGTTATGTCCAGCCTGCGCTGGTATCCCGTTCTCTTTTTATATAGAGGGTCCGTACTTCTGTATCGTGTTTGTCAACCTGTCCGCAATTTTGGCGAAAAGCCCGAGGCTGCGATCGGAGCAATCTTCTCTCCCGCTAATCATCCGTGCGGTCGCCAGATCGAGATCGACGCCACCCGAGACATCCGAGCCCTCCGAAGTAGGCACTGCGCCAATCAGGGCTTCGGCAGCTTCGTAGGAACCTGTGAGATCTCCGGCATCACATAACACCTGCGAAATTCATATGAATAGATCATTCCCTTGGATCTTGGCACCATAATGACTATTTCTCGTACTAAAAGCCTTGCGGGTGTACTGTAGCTGTATAGGCATACAGTGACGTCATGCATGAATCTCCTTATAATACAGTATACCAGTGCCCTGTGTGTTACCAGTTACCACATGTAGCCACAGTAAGTCTAAGCTGGCGAGGGCGTTCAAGGCCAAGGAGGCCATACCAAGTATGTGTGGACAGGGCCGCAAAGTCTGCAATTAAATGATACCGCTACACAGTTGGAAGTGATGATAACTCCGCAAAGTAATTATGGTGAGTGTTGATTGTTCGCGCTCTTCTGTGAGAGCATGGGCCGGGTTTGGGTGGCCCAAACACTTCAAGATGGTGCGCTAACTCGCCCGGTTGCTAACGAACTAGGGCTGTACCTTGCTCTTGGCGAAAAGCAACTCCACGGTGTCCTTATGCACCGCCCCGGCAATCTCCTTGATATCTTCCAACTTTTTGGTGCACAGGATTGCCTGCGTGTGGTCTCCGCTGTTCGACAGAGAGGTGGTACGTGTATAGGCAGCATGTCCCGTGGTTTGATGTAGAACATTGCAACGTTATACTTAAAGGACAAGGCCCCACAGTGGGGACACTGAGTGCATCGCGCGTTGTGTAGAGTCGAGAGAGAGAGAAAGAGATAGAGAGAGAGAGAGAGAGAGAGAGAGAGAGAGAGAGAGAGAGAGAGAGGGAGGGAGCCCGGGGCACGTATGCTCCAGGTGCGCTTTCTCGCCAAAAACACCAAAGACGACGAGCAACCAGTTGGAGAATATAGTCGATCGATACACACTCCTGCGGCTGTTACTGATTTAGGTCATCCCTGTTCCAGCTGGCTCTCTGCGCGTCCCTGCGGTGAACCCTGGAGATACTCGATTCCGCGATATTCTACAGCACTACAGCACCACCCGTCCTTGCCTTTGGCTGTAGCAATGGGCTAGAGAAAACAGCATGGTTCGCCGAAGACCAGAATGTGTTTTCGAAGCCTCCGTTCCCGGTGCGTCCAGGTCGCCACCCAGGGCTCGGAGAGACATCCTGAACATCACCGCAATCACCATTCGAGTATCATTGCGCTGACGATGCCGTGGTGGTTGTAAGGACCGCTATTGCCTTAAGGTATACCAGGTAATCTTGCAAAAGACGATACGGCACCATTAAGTACACCGTGAGGTTTTCCTGGTTGATTCGGCCGGCAACACTCGTCGTCGGCCATACAGGTGAGAGTATGTACCATTTGTCCGTTCCAGGGGGCGAACTGTGACAGACAATCCACAGCGATAGTAGTTTCGGGTGTGCACCTACTTTACGCAAATTGTGTCTTCTTGCCTGCATGTACCTAGAGAGGCGAACAAAATGCTACGCTCTGTGAGGCGGGCTGGGTTGACTAAAAAATAAACGTACGGACCTTCTCCGATTGGCCTGAGTGTAGATGATAGGTCGGCCTAGAAGGAGGCTACCCGAGCACTTCGCAGGGTTGGTGCTCTAAATTAAAACCAAAAACGTTATATTGCGAGAGTTTTCTCATTGCCCTGGCGTTTGACGCATTGTGGCTCATCGCTCGTGTTCTTACTACATCATGTGTAGATGCCCCCCCCCCCCCCCAAGTTGTAATGCACCTGAACAGTCGCGCAGAACCTCGACAATCGCCCTTGTTGAAACGTTCCTCGCCCACTGAAGCCGCATGCAGTGCGGTACTCACGCCTAGACCCGCTGGCGCATTCAGCGACAGCATTTTGAGCTGGTGCTCGTATCCTGCCACCATCTGTATACGAAAGGGAGTGTTTGGTTTACCAAGGGTGCGCGCCGAATAGAGGAAACATCATCACGCCCTTAAATATGTAATGAAGAAAACACTCATCAATGTCTAGCGGGGGGGCGGGGGTTTATGTGCGGAAAACTAAATACCGACACGGTATCATTTTTTTCATTGCGTTTTTACTTGGTTTTAGAACCCCTGTGTTGGTCTCAACACAAAAAAGTGCGGAGTCGGATTATTTTGTTTCTATTAATAGTAGGCCCTTGGGTTTGCATGATTTTACGGTGCTATTACCCTCGCCAAAGTGCAGGGCATTCGCTGCTAAGGGGTGCAAGTGATGGTATGCCATATCGTACCGTAGTTGCGTATGTCCCTCCCAGCAGCCGCGCATTGCTGGCTCAAAACAGCTTTTAGCAGCTGCTTGGTTACACGATCGTAGCCTGTTGATCCCTCTTGCGTAATTAGCCGTGCTCTTCGCTGCATAGATCGCGCGGGAGTACCACCGATCAGGAACCTACCTGATCTACGTTGCCAGTCGTCCTACTCAAAACCTCTATCCGGCGGCTTGACGCCTTGTGCATAGCCATAACTAGATCCTCAGCCGACAGGGACAGTCGTTCCAGACCCTGTCCCCCAGAACCTGTTTCGAGGTACACAGTAGTAAAGTATGTTACATCCCTAACCTGGAATCCGTGTATAGCTTGCTGAATTCCCTCTAGACGATCACTTTTTTCTGATGTCGGGGTGAGAACCCGCATTAATGCGTATCTGTTTGCTCTTCTGAGACGGCCGGGGAAGCGCGCCCTACTTGGTACATGGAAGCATTTATTGGATGGCATGGAAGAAGACACCGGCTCTTAAGCAAACATGCAGACAACACGGGAGCATCCAACGACTCTCATGCGCATGGACAGTCAGGGACGGGCGTTCCGAATATTCCGTGCGCACCGTACGGTACGCATGCTGAACTAAGCTCTCCCACACCGCCAAACACTCAAGTAGAGTGGGAGACCATGTGTGAACTTATTTGGTCCCTGCATTGACCGCTTATGTTCACGTGTGATAGTAGCTTGCGCGGGAAAGCACTTATTATGTAGGTGGATGTCGGAGATCCCGGCATCGTGCGAAAACTACTCAGCCAAAATGAACATGCTAAGTAAGTGGTGATGGGTCTCTGGGCGCATCCTGGTGTTACCATTTGTGTGAAGACCTGTTCGTAATGGAATGCGTTTGCCAGGCAAGGACGGTTATGATCTGCTCTGCGTGGAGAACTTGCCGTAGAATGAGCCTGGTAGCCGGCGGAAAAAAGCCTCTGCGTCGTCGAACATCTCCAGAGCCTGAGTCGACACGAGTGAGAACATGCGGAAAACGTTGAGCCCTTCATTGGAGACACTACTGTCCTAGGAGCGATACAGTAGCCGACGGTGCACGCCCCCCGAATCCGATTGTTTCTAGTAGTGCGGTTTAACGTAGCTACTTTTGGCAGGTATTCGTTCGTCTGTTGCTCGAGGTTCAACTCGAGGTTCAGGACCAGGCGGTGATGATGGTATGAAGCTCTCACGCGCATACCCTACACTCAACACACGACCCCACTAAGCTGACTTACACTTTGCATGCGTTGCAGGGTGAACAGATGCCAGGAAAAGTTTGTTCCGTCTCTTCTTGAAGTGCTCCGAGTTTAAAACTACAAGTAGGGCCACAAAAAACAGTAATCGACTGGCAACGTGATATCGGTGACAATGGGCGTGCACATATTGCTGTAGTACATGAAAACTCGTACTGTATTGCGTGTCACTTACTACGCTGCCGTGTTACGTTGTTGATTAGCACCCCAAACAACAGCTCTGGCATTTCAAACCCAGAGGCACGGGCGTTGCCGTAGAGTGAAAAAAAAACTCGTAAAAACAAACTATTGCAGGAAAATGCTCGCAGTACACGGCCTAAATCATCAGTATTAATAGTACGACCACCGCTCCTAAACGGAAAAGCCTAATCAAGCTATCGATACATGCACTTGCCCTGATGTCGTCACCGGCTTCCTCCACGAGCATGTTACCCGCCTTCGAAAATAGTCGACAGAGGTTAGCACTTGAAGAACAAGGAAAACGAGGGGCATGAGAGAATGGAGGAGAAAGCATAGGGCATGTTTCTATTGTAGCACGTGGCATGATAATATGCAAGACAGGTGAACCATGTGTTCCATGTGTTCTACGTGGGGCTCCTCTGGTAGCCGTTCTGATACTTATTTGATGGGCGCATTAGCTCAACTCGTAGAGCAGAAAAAATCTCACGCAATGTCGTCGGTTTTTCGGCCATGAGCAGGAAGAAGCGGGAAGGGGAGGATCATTTATTCGCTTGGTCGTTCAGTGTCTCCCAGATCCCCTATCGCAAGCAAAATCGGTCCCACGCTGGTCTTGAAACCACAAGTAGGCCCAGGCGTCAATTGAGTAATCCATACAAGACACAAAACGAAAGCGCCTGTGCGCTCGGTGTTTTGTATCTGTTTCTTCCTCTAATAAGCGTTCGCAAATAAATGCCGAATGCTTGCGTGGCCCACGTGTGACGCACCAGTCTTTGAGGGACGAAGTGGACCCGAGAGAGACAAGCGATGCTGCGGTCGCTCGAAGGTATGCCACCGCCGTGCTCTTCCAGTCGCGCTCGTTGTCGCCCGCCCCGCCCTCTCTCGTCTGCGGCAGCTTCCGTGCGTTGTTGTGCAGCTGGACTCCTTTCTGTGAGCAAGGTTGTCGTCAATAATACGATATACCGAAGCCCGTCCTTCAGCACTCGCTTCAGTGCGTAACGTAGAAAAAAGAATGCATCAATCACTGGAAACTGATGGATGGTATGAACGCAACGTATCGTAAAGGCAAAGTGGCCCAACGACTGCAGATCATGACGGTGAGCACGCCTGTGTGCCTGTCAGTGCCCACTACAGCTTCGTTCCTTCCCCTTCTAGTCGGGGTTGGCACTGTCTTGCTCCACGCGAGAATGTGGCTCCGGTTCGTCAGCACGGACCATTCCTTTACTGCTGTGTGTGATCCTACTGTAACAGGGGCCCGGTATTGAGCGATTTGCGCGTCGCGTGAACAACAAACATCCATCCACGCGCTTGTTCAATTCTGACCAAAGGGAAAATTACGACATGATCGTCTGTGTATACATGCCATGCGTGTCTGTTCGTTTGCTACGTGTTCACAACATACTGGTACCATGCTGCAACATACCATATTGTACTCTAAGTCGAGATTCTCGCCCATCACACGATCAGTCACGAAAATAAAAACCGGTCCATGGAAATTGATGGCGCGGTGTGCCATATCTTCGCTTCGCTTAGACATCAACGTATCCCATATATTCTTATTTTGTGGACTTGCCGACCCAAGGCAAGGTGTCTTCCTTTTGTAAGGTCTCATCTAGAGCGTGCTGGGCGCCGCCAGTATTCTAGGGCATGCGCTGTCCCACTCGCGGCATGCCGCACCTGAGCAAGCTTAAGCAAGGCGTCGGATGAGGGTCTGTTAGGCGCGATTTGGCATCCTCCGTCTTCCGTGCCCTCCGATTCTTGGGCACCAACTCTCCGGTCAGTCGTTGTAGGCCTCCAAGCGCGCACGAACGCACGGACCTCGGACATGGCGGCGGCAGCTTCGTGACGAGCGAATGGCGGGCTCCGTCCCCGAAGCAGGCCATCCACCAGTCTTGACATGAATGCCGCCCGTTCGGTTATCTGATCACGACAAAGTATAGGCGAAATATAACTACAGTAACAATAGGTATGGCATCCGGAGATGTGCACTACCTGACATAGTTCATGGCGTGTCATCGCAGACCCCTTGGCGTTCCATAGCGTGCGATGCGCTTTCTCGGCACTGACATGGCGCACCGCCATGGGATCCCACGACATTACCATCGCGCGGCCATGGCGCCGTCATGGCGATGCCATGCCTCCGCCATGACATTTCACGAGCGTTCATGAACTGTTATACCTGGTACTGTTGTAGTCTTGCACGGAAGTGTCATAGCGATGTCATGCATGGGTGTTCATGGCTATGCCATGCGTTTTCATGGCACCGACTGCCATGGCATACCATAGATATTTTTATGCCACGAACATACCCCATGGTCAATACGACTGATATTCGTAGGAGTTGACGAAGAAAGAGTAATGCCAGGACAACCACGGCAGCCCATGAACGCGCACCCTTGCGGCGTGCCATGGCGGTGCCGTGACACGTTCCGTGGAAAGTGCCATGCCACGTACCATGACAGCTGCTATGGGCATTGTCATGACACCGCCATGGATCTTCTGGATCTCATGGCATCGCCATGGCAGACAGCAGCAGTGCCGTAGCAATGACAAAGTGGTGTCAAGGCACTGGCATGAAGGTGAATGGCAGCGCCATGGTCGTTCATGGCGTGCCATGGCATTGCCATGGGAAAGTCCATATACTGTGCATCATTGTGCTTGTTTGAAGATTCACTGACTGCACGAAGAAAAAACGCAACCATCTACAGCAGCAGTGCTGTACTACTGCTGTACTCCTTGTACCTCATAACCCCATTGGTACTCAAAAATTGATATAATACTAATTCCAAGTATTTTGTCCCAAAAACATGGATGTACGTAGTTCCAAATGGCTTTTAAGGGGGGCGGTGAGGGCTCTGGATCGAGCTGTTGTTTTCCTTGTTTGTTGCTGCTATTGCTACTGCTGCTGCTACGTTGCTTCTGCTGGGCTTGGGCTTACCAAGCGGCCACTTTTTGGGCTCTGGGATATTTTCGGTGGCGGGATCGGATGGTTCAGGACAGCATAACCACCAGAGGTCAAACCAAGTGCCCTCTGCCGTGTGTGAGGTCCGTGCATGGCAAACCCTACATCAGCCAGTAGTACCTGAAAACCAATGTAGCCACATCAAGAGCACGACCAACAATGGCCTCACTATGCGGCAATGATGGCCCACGGTTTGATTTGCAAGTGCACCGAGCCACCAGTCTACTTTTCGATTCCACATACATATACAAAGGGTCGAATCTTTTGCGGGATATCGAAAAACTACTGGAGCTCCGCACAGCAGCGGCGTATCTTGGAGCTTTACGACGAAAAACGTAAGAAGGGACGGATCTTTTCGTCGAAAATAAGCACCGAGGGTCGAGGGCACCATCATCCCCCAACAAACTTAAAAGAGCACGCTTGCTCGCCAACGATCTGCTGCCAGCAACCACACAAGGCAAGGCCGGCTGCTGTGCCAAAGGCCTAGCTAATAGACTTCGCAGATTTAAACTTGCCTGTTCCACGGTCGGCACCACCTCGGTGCTGGCCTCACTCCCATTCATGCTGAATGCGTCGCAAGAAGTGCGCAGAGAGCTGCAGGTTCCCCTTTGCGAAGGATGGCGGCGCGTTCAACGTGCGGCACCTCTTCTTTCCCCCACTTGCTTCGGTCTGTCTACAGTACCTTTGCCTCGCCCTGCCTTGCCTTCTCGTGGTCTTTTGAAAATTGATTTCGAAACACGTGTTTCTGCTCTCTTGTTCAAGCTCTTCAAGATGCATGAGAAAAAAAATACCGTAAGGCGCGAATCGGCGAGAATGTGATTGGATGATGGATACCGAGCTCATATCATCAATCAATACTGTTTTTCGCATCACTGGATCCCGGATCCATGGGATCAATGTGGATATAACAGCAGTACCGCTGTACGTGGATACGTGCTATTGATGCGTGCTGACTATATTGTGTACCTGTACCAGGTTTTTACGTTAGTATTACGTGGGACCATAGTTAACAGGGCCTATGGTATACATAAAAACCTATATGTTTTAACCATTTTTACTAACAATATTTGGTCCTGTTAACTATGGCCCCCCGTAATAGTAGTAGCAACAGACATGGTTATAGTCCACAGTGTTTATATTTCGTGCATTACCAGGTACAACATTACATTATACAGCAGTGCATCATCTCCCCTTCGTACGAGTAGGGCCTTGCTGTTTCGTAGAGCTGAACAGTGCTTGTGGGCTGTTCCAAGGTATTCGTCGGCCGGTGAACGACAATAACCAGGTGCGATGAGTATATTGCATAACACTATACCTGGTATATAGCAGGTCTGCTGTATGACCCGTCTTGAATAAACGGTATGAAAAGCATTCAGACCAAATCTGTTGATCTTTGGTGCAGTTTCAATTTTGGCTTGCGTGATAAAAGATCCACACATATGTAGCCCAGAGCGGTGCTTGGTGTTTGTTGGCTTTGAGAGTTCTTGATTATTGCGTAGGGGGAAACATCGTCTAGCTCAAGGCTCGTACACTTTTGGGGCGTCATTGTATACATGGTGCTGCCCTATCCCATCAGCGCCCTCAAAGTTTTCTAGTGAGCAAGACACATCATCCTTGAGAGAGTGGCAACGGTTCCAGTATTATTTTTGTCACGCTACCAACGTCATGGTGGCGAGAAACTCGCCGCTCTGGGCTCTCCCAGATCCTCAAAAAAATCGCGTATCCAGTACGAGGCCTAGCAAGCGATATCATAGTCGTCTCCATTTTAATAAACATTAGCATTTCCGTGCAGCATATTGTGTGTTAGGCTGTGATCGCTCTCCCTTTGCGGTACATGCGGCCAAGCCACGATTTCGGAACGGTACGGTCCAATGGGTGTAATTTTGATCGGCCCTAGATATTTGATCAGCTTTTTACTACGGATGGGCACACTGTAGTAATACACAGTAATCAGAACCCACGATGAACCCAAAAACCAGGTATCCCCCCTATGTTTACGCACCACACGTGGTTCTGGTTATTATTAGATGGGGGGGAATAAAGGGGGGGGAGCCAGTTTGGAGAGGTCTCTAGATCTATTGTACCCCGGGCAAAACCAATACCTGGTCTATTTTTGCGAATTTGCTCAACATGAACTCTAAACAAGAAGTTCCACGAGTGGATTTCGGGCATACCTCCAGAAACAGCCTACCAGATCGCACGACTCTATCCGAGAGTCTATGGCCGTATCGTCGACGCGAACATGCCGATAGCACTGCTCGTTGGTACCGATACCTGGACCTCATGCACGACTACGTACACAAGGCTCGACAACGCTCACGATGGATATGCGTCCGTCGTTGCCCAACGTCCAGCTCTACCTTATTTGCAGCGAAACGTAGCTGTCTGATGTCTTACGCTATTGAATAGACTACCGAGACTACGTCGTAGCCACTCAGCACGCACGGCAGCAGACGCTCGGGAAAACACACGCCACCGATCCAGCCAGCAGGACTCGCTTCCGCAGTGGCACACAGACGGGTATGAAGATGTATACAGATGTCAAGAAATCTCAACCGCGCTGAGCATTGCGATTCTGGTGGGCCACTTCGGAGGAGAAGAGCCCCCGGTACACCGACCGCCTCTACACAACACTAAGAGCAACAGTGCATCTTCTTCAAGCTTTAGAATCGGGCGCATCTCCAGACAGTCTGCACCTGCGTGGTTGGTGGGGGGGGGAGGGTTCGCAAGGGAGCGAGTTGGGCAACATACAGCATTATACAGCAAAACGCAGCCTACTACAGCAAATGCAGACCTGCTTCCTTCGGCAAGTTTCGTGAAACCTGCAGCATCGCCCTTCTCAATTTCAGACTGCACGCGCCTGCGCAGCAAAAATTTCAACAAAAATGTATAAGCAACCTCCGACGGATACACAGTGCGAGCAAATATCGCGCTCCCAAAATCGTGCACCGTCTATAGAGCACGTCCCTGTAGATATAGAATGCACGCTTTTTCTGTGCTCGTTCCCCCCCTCTCCCCGTACATACCTCCCCTTGGCATTCGCCTTGATTAAAACGCCGACCAGGGTCTATGGAGCAATCTCCTGTAGATCGAATGCAACTGTTTCTGTGCCCGTTTCCCCCCTCACCCCTCCCTCTCTCCCCCCCCCCCCCGGCATACACCCTGAATAAAACGCCGACCATGGGGCTATAAAACCCTCATCATCAAACACGAAATGGGAGCTCTCACATGTAACCGTACTGTATGACGGGGGTATGTCGGCTATCCACCTCAGCAAGGCACACCGTCATGGCTGATGTCCGGGGAGCCGACGGGCCCGGGGATAGGGTAACGGAGGGAGCGTAAAGACGGAAGCGAGCAGGCGCGGGTGAGCCGAGCCACGGCAGGGCGAGAACTTTGGAGGTTTTACGCCCAAGATGGCCCTAACCAAAGGGGGGGGCTTCCAGTCGAGAAACTATGAATAGTCACAATATCCTAAAATCCCATCTGTGATTCTCAATTGTGTTCGATTATGTCTACCGTAGTACCTGGTAGTCCGTAAGATTGCTCGCCGGGTTGCGTGTACCGTTCCCGCCAAACCTTTTACAGAGCTCCTCATAGGTTAGGGACTCTCTGAACAACCACGGTATGGTGAAACTTCTACCGTGGCGTGAGTGCCATGTCAACCACCGAGCCATGACTAAAGGGAGTACCTAATGTTCGATGAGGCTCTTCACTAGACGTGATCTACGCCTCACCCGAAAAATGGATTGTTTAGAAAGGCCAAAAGTGCAACGCGATAAAAGCCCAGGTATGTCACCAATGCTATAGTAAAATACTCATGGTATCTCTCATGATATTCGCTCAAGAAACCCGGTTGGCCAGAAACCTGTTTGGTTAAAAAACGCTACCTCTATCGAAGCACGTATCCACCATGGATACTCGGGTTTGGGAGGGGAGCGGGGGGGGGGGGAAGAGGGATGGTGAAAAACATCATGCGTTAGACCCCTTTGCGTGGTCCGAAACACTACCTTCGTAAAGTGCACACGCAACCGCAACTTTACAACAGCACTAGCCAGTGTTGTGACACGGCTCACAGCCACCGATGATTAGGGTTAACTCAACTGTTCGCGTCGACAGGCCGGTAGGTGGCGTTAGTGATGAGGCCTTCGTTATCTCGGAACGCTAAGGATAGCGCGGTAGCCGCAGGGCTGTAGTCTCCTCGACACACTCGACCTGCCGGGGGGGGGGGGGGGGGGGCGGCCGGGGGGGAAAGGAAGGGGGGAGGATGAGGAACGATCACGTGGAACGGGGGGGTCGGGGGGGTTGCTCGTCGGCAAAGCAACCGCGGGAAAAATCGCGGGCTGGCTGGGGACACGTTCGTAAACATGCGTTAGGGTCGCAGGGAATCAAAGGCCACCTGTAGAGCACCCATTGGGCACTTCTTGTTACAGATCCAGCTCGGCCCTAGTACCAGCAAATAAGAACATCAACTATATATCAGCCCTGTAGGGATG
The DNA here is from genome assembly GCA_031213475.1 of Nereocystis luetkeana. Classification (NCBI taxonomy): domain Eukaryota; class Phaeophyceae; order Laminariales; family Laminariaceae; genus Nereocystis; species Nereocystis luetkeana. The sequence goes on along the minus strand of JARUPZ010000013.1, from coordinate 1,811,257 downwards.
ACTGATGCCTCGCGTAGGAGGCAAGGCTTGACGCATACCAAGTAGTCGGAAACATCACACCGGGGTGGCTGCCAGGGTGCCCACCGCACACGGAACGCCCGTTTCGAGGACAAACTGTTCGGAATTAGAGTTTTATACTCGTACTTGGCATGATTTGTTTTCAGCATATTGAGATGCTTACGAAAGAGATACACCTGGCATCATTTTCGCCAAGTGAAAAAAATATGTAACCCTCTGTGGACCCGTGAATGGGCAACCGAACAATTTGCGTCCTCATGACCAGAGCTGTGTCGGACTGGGGTTACTCTGCCGGTGAATACCGTATACTTGGCGCAGAGGCACGGGCCACATTGCATGGGGTATCCTCAACCGAAAAGAGGATCAAACCTGCTTCGTGTATCAATAGTTGGTGGTGGGGCCTTCGCAGACCGCACGGCGGCCTCTATAAACCAGCAATGAACATGGTACGGCCCAGCGGACACACCCAACTTTTACCGCTAGACAAGAGGCGAGGAGATTGAAACTGCAAGTTCCAGCTCGTGCCGTCCTCCGTGCCATTTTCGATGCAACCCCGCCAAAACAAAAACGAACGTGTTGGAATGTTGAACCCTTGTCTATATTTGACCTCCAAGCTTAGCGCGTTCAACACTGGTAACAACAACCCTACTACAGGTTGCTACCGACAATCCAACGAGGACCTACAGGTTTCCCAGATTATAAAGGGCGTCTCTCGGGGGGGGAGAGTTGCAACGAACCACGGGCTTCGACAGAAAGCCGCGGTGAAACTCGAGAACAAACTCACCTTTGTAACTCCACTCCACGGCAGTCTCATCCTGCCCCGGATAGAACTGCATGGTGTAAGCCAGAGCCATCTCGTCCAAATCGTGGCCGAAACGCCAGTCCAACAAACTGCAGGGAGAAGCACATCCAGCCGCGGGCAAAGAAAGTCGGGGACGAACCAGTGAGCCGCAGCGAGGGGGAACCACGGGCCAGTTCTTCGGATAGATATGGCAGCAGGTCACGATCGGCAAGTCTTTTTACAACTGCACCCACGGTTTGAGGGACAATTGATTGGAAGTACTTGGGAATAGCGTGGGAATAAATATGCAGAGGTCGAAGGGCAACATCTGATGAGCGTTTTCAGGTGTTCGTGGCATTCCCTCCTCCCGCGTGTATTACAGTAAGTGAACAGGATGCTATGAAGCACTTCCAGGTCTGAACTGAGGAACGCACCCCAAAATTCAACAATCTTACTGCTGCTGCTGCTGCTGCTGCTGCTGCAAAACGCCAACATCAAATGTATTTCTCCGATTCCATATACCGGTGCAGCAGTTTGCGTGAAATCTCGTTGCAGCTCTAAGAAATCGAAAAGGAGTGACGATTTGTTTGCCGTACTGCGCAAAACAAAAAAATCCGACTCTCGTTCCAAGTATATTTCACCCGAAAAAAGTCCTATATCTGGAGGGGCTTAAGCCGCCTCGGTAGGGTACATTGCACGTGCTGTAGGAGAGCTCGACGACAACGGAACAACGGGGCGGACTGAAGGATCCGAAAAACGGCCCAGCGGCCACATCCAACTACCACCGCCGACGCAACAGCACCACTTAGCCCCCCCACTCAGGGGGGTTCGTGCTCTCAGGGTGGCCAGCCGGTGAAAGAGAACGAAAAAGTGACCCATGCAGTATATACATACATGCCACGTATCTATTCGTCCGCGTGTGGGGTCGCTGACTGGTCGCTCGGCTGGAGCTCACCTTGTCCCTGGTTCCACGGCCGCGTCTGCGCATGGTTCCACTGCCACGAGCGAGTTGCTGCAACACGGCAAGAATCAGCGGGACGGAAAAAGTGAGGCATGGAAAAGAAGGCAGAAGGCCTGGTGGCCAGCTTTGTGAAAGCGTGCGACGCATTCTACGATAGAGGTAGCACCTTTCCGGTAATTTGGTTTCTGAATGAAAGGGTTCCTTAACCCAAAATCGTCGGAATGCAAATGTTGTTTAAAAAAAATACTCTTCCGTATACATGGGCAATGGGATCATTCTTGGGGATGCAATTTGATTTTTGCTCGAGTCAGTTTTCGGGCCAGGTGTGGAGCTCCTCAAGTGAGGAGCCTCGGACAATTCAAGGTGAACCTCTATTGTAGAACGCCTCGTACTGTGCGAGGGCGATCGGCCGCGACTGCGGCAACAAGGAGGGATGCTATTTTGCTCGCTTGTGAAGCGGGTCCGTTGTTGCTCATCAGAAGAGCTGGTGGGTTACTACAGTAGCTTCGTGCGAACATCGGGTGTATTCGGTCCGTTCGAAGCACGTGCGTGCCATTTTCATGTGAGCAACGGATATATTTGTCTAGTTTGAAGAACGAATGCGTTACTGCTGAGTTAATAGTTTCGTGTGTGAAGAAAAGGTATACTAGTTCCGTTGGAAGAACGGGTGCCTTGCGAATAGTTGCGTTTGAAAAACGGGTGCATCTGTTCCGTTCAGAGGAAGCAGCAATGCGAGACAGACAAGCGACCGGCAGACTTGTGGAACCGGGAAAAGCGGGGGTTATCGGCCTTCACTGCTTTATGTGCTCATGCACCGGCTTTAACATAACTAGCAAAGGGTTAGAAAAAAATTAAACCAGAGGACGGAGTCGTTAGTTGACTTCAACATGATCATGTTGACATTCGTGGTGTATGGTAGCGACGACCATTTCGATGCTCCCGGGAATCCTACTATTAACGAAAGCCAGCGCGGATGATATGTTCGCACGGACGTCGACGTTTGCACGCGGTGTAAGTTCTGAAGCTATGTTTTCTGGTGGTTGTTGTTATCTCTCCCTCCTACAGTAGTCGTAACTCAGATCAACCAACTGGGTCGCACAACAAGTTCTCCTCCCCCCCTCCCCACTACGGTTCGTGCCTTCATTTTTATCGCTTTCTTGCCTCGTCCACAAGTGCCGAAGTTATGGTGCCTAATAACTCGTGTACTGTCAAAAGCATGCGTTGTTGTATGTGCGCAACGGCCGGCGCTTGCCTGGTCCGTAGGTGCTGAAAGCCGGGCCCGAACTCTCTCCATTCCAGGTTCCTCTTCCACACGCCCACCAGGTAACGGGCGATGTCATCGTCCGGAGGGCTATACCGAAGCTGACGATCGATACGTTTCAAGAGGAAGGGGGAAAAAAACTGTTACACCCGTTGCAGAACTGCGTCCACCTTTCTGGGACCAACCGCTTGAAATTCGATGTTGATCTTATTTCTTTGCGGTACTGATAGTAGACGAGGAGTAGGGTAAATGAGGGTTTGGCAAAGAGAGGAAGGCGCAGGTAGAAGCCCTCAACAAGGGAAAACGGGGCATATGTTGGTTCAGAGTGACAGAAGAGGGACTATTACTACTGCGGTACTAGAAGGTGGTCGATTCAAGTGAGAATAGCAGATGTACGATGCATTGTCGGAGGGCAATAAAAACAATATATTGATAGTACTCGTAGACGTACACAAAAACGGCAGGCTCAGTTTTTGGGGACACTATGATGAGAAAGGTCAGTTTTGAATTGGCCCTTTTGGGACCCTTTTCAACCTCTTTAGAATCGCAGTCCCGTTCAAGGGACAAACTTCTTGAAATGTGAGTGGTTTGCCCCCAAAACGGGGCTGCGGTTCTAAAAGATTAATAGATAGCGACCAAAACAATGATACACTTAGTGTTTTCAACCATCGACAAGCAGCGTGAGGGCACACAAATACGGGTAGAATCACGTTGCGCCCGAGCAGTACGGCTCCTTGCATCAACCACCGTCACTGGGACACCAATCAATAAGTATCATCCCCCAATCACGCAGCGGCCGTCGCTGTAGTCGTCGCTTTTTGCCCTCAAGTTTCCCCTCTGAAGTCTCTGGGAGAGGATTCAAATCAATACGCAGCGGCGAGCGCCACACTGCGCATCGTACTGATAATCCGTAGCATGTATATATTTAGCCTATGCTTGGTGTTGGTGGCGCAGTAAAGTTTCGACACTTGCCTGCCCTTCCTGAGGTTACATCATACCAGCATGTACGAGTACAGAATGGTATATGCTAATGTGCGTACGAGGTGCTCCTTGTTGGCGAGCCCATAGTAGTGGCACCGAATCGTGTACGACCCTAGGCCTCAATATAAGGACCGCTTGGTCTGCATATCAATGTCCTAAAGGCGCTTATACTTCCGCCCAGAGAAATACTGTGTGGAGGGGTTGAGCCTACAGGAGTAGTTTCTTTTTGCGCTCGGGTTGCATGAAATCAACGAATAGACGGGCAATCGCAATACTGGTACCTCATACACGTATAGTTCGTGTATCAGATATGTACGCTACCGGTACAGCGGTAATTACCGGTCACGAAACCCGTGTGACGTTTCGTCTTTTTTTCGCGGCATTAAAAATCTTGGCAATTCCTTGGTGAAAAACGCCTCCATAGGCATTGGAAACCCCTGAGTTTTTTCTTCAAATTGGAGAGGACACAATCACGATGATGGTCATCGACCCTATGACATGCATAGCTCCAATCAGAACCGAGGACGCTTTTCAGGACCTGTTTCTCAGGATATATGTTGCATTTGCTTGCATGACTTCAACCTTTATGTTGAGGGTGATCTCGTACTCCGCCGTCCGATGCATTTATGCAACGGTATTTGGGGGTTTCAATATTTTTCATGGGGATGTTTCTTTGATGCCTTTCCGTCCTGTGGCCTCCTTGGGTTTCCTTCCACGGGACGACTACAGAATACATACGATATTCTTTCTATATTCCTTCTCTATCAGTGCATGGCCTGGAGAGTGCCCCTGACCAGCCCCCGGTTGGCACGGCAGGAGAACCCCAAGCACGAACACTGGAAGGCAACGAGGCATTCTGGAGACCTGAAGGCCACGGGGAGCTACGGTGTTACGTTCCAGAGGGGCAAAGGCTCAGGCCTGGTGGTTCACGCAGACGCAAATTATGCCCCCACAGAAACCAGGAGGAAATATGTATCGGGGGTAGCCGCAATGTGTGGGGGTGCGGCCATTCAATGAAGTTTCTCCAGCGAGGCCGAGTACGTTGCAATGGGAGCGGGCTTTGAGGAGTCACTTTTTCTGCGGTCCGTGTTGCGTTTTGTCTTGACTGATATTTGGGGGTTCGTGTATTCATGTTTTTGAGGACAACAACGATGCGATCCACTTGGCGGTTAACCCTGCAACCAATTCGAACTCGAAACACATCGGCGTACGCAACCACTTCCTGCGAGACCATGTCGAGAAGGGAAAGTTTGGGCGATCACACGGGCAGTCGAAGTACCAACTTGCTGATTTCTTGACGAAACCCCTTGCCAAGGATGCCTTCCGTTTCCTCAGGAATTTCATCATGAATACGCATGAGTTGATCTTTGAACTGAGAGTTTTTTGGGTGGAGGCTTTCTTGGGTTTTGTGCTTACCACGTATGATAAATGCATAAGTTATTTTCTGGAAAGAGATGAGTAAAATAGTGGGCTGAGAGCTTTCTGAGGGGAGGCTTTCTTGCATTTATTTGGTAATACTCAACACGCATGATAAACACATAATGAATTATTTTCTGGACGGAGATGAGTAGATTATTGGACTGAGGGTTTTCTGACGGGAGGCTTTGTTGGATTTGTTAATACTTGACGCATATGATACATACATGATCAGTTGACTTTTGGACGGAGGGTTTGCTGATTTACTGATAAACTTTGTACCGAGCATATAGATAGCAGGGGGTGGTGTGGTTGCTCTAGATGTCGGTTGATCTTCCGGTTATCAGTTTTGGTACGGTAGAAATCCTCTCCTGGTTTCTCCACAACGAAATTTATAGCAGTTCTTGCTTCCTGGGTTTATGCTGAGGATGATCGTCTTAATCTTAATCTTTTGGGTGGACGTTTTCTTGGACTTGATGGCACAAGTATCTGAGTTCCAGCTTTCTGGCGTTTGTTTGCAGATTTTAGTTCCAGCTTTCTGACGTTTTGAGATCTGAGTTCGAGTTTCCTTATTTGTGAGCTTGAGATTCGTGTTTTTACTCTGAGATTGAGGTTTGACTTGTGATATTGATGTTCGATTGTTGACATTGGGATTGAGAGATTTGATTTTTGAGGTTGAAATTTGATTTGCGATAATGAGATTCGATTCTTGACGTTGAGATTGAGTTTGATTTTTGAGAATGAGGTTCGATTTTTACTACGAGGTTGAGATTTGATTTGTGATATTGAGATTCGATTTTTTACTTCCAGATCGATTTTTTATTTTTGATACGCAGAGTAAATTGTTGAGGTTTGACTTTTGAAAAATAAGATTTCGATATTTGAGATTCAACGTTAAATCTGAGTTTCTGGTTTTTGACAGTTGTGTTTTTTGGTATGATAGCGTGAATTTGAGTATGTGGCTTGAACCACCGTGGTATGGTGAACGATGCTTCACTACCCCGCCTATCGAGCATGAGAGCACGGGGTGTGTTGAAGGTGCTCTCGTACTCGGTCGTCGGATATACGAAGTATTTATGTAACGGTATTTGGGAGTTTCCATATTCTTCATGGGGATGTTTCTGTGAAAGCTTTTCCGCCCTGTGGTCTCCTTGGGCTTCCTTTCTCGGGACGACACTATAATATACCTGGTATACGATACCTTTCTATGGTTCTCCTCTATCAGCGCATGGGCTGGAGAGTACCACTGACCGGCTCCAGGTTGGCACGGCAGGCGACACTTCAGCAAAATGAACACAAAAAAAAATCTGCCGACCGAGCTACTGCCTACGGCTTACCACAAACCTCTCTCGGTCTGCAAAGTCGTCTGTATGTCGGCAGTACCTGCCAGTAGACAGGGGGGTCTAACTTTCCTCGTGCAGGTAACCCAACATAATCCTAACGCTCTTTGTTCGTGTTCAGTACGTACGTATCGGCGATTTTCCTTGGGCGGGGATAAGGAGGCATTAGTCAGCGGTAATGGCGAGAGGTAATGCCAATCAGCTACCTGGTACCTGGTATATATTATCATCGGTAATTACCGGTCCATCACAGCTCAAAAATGCAGTGTCGTGTATCCCTGATCTGTATACTACTGCTGTGGCACAGCAGTCTCGACCGACGGCAGGCAAGCACGGCTCGTGAATAACAAACAGCAGGAAGCATGCATTTCAATTCGTACCGGGCAAAAACTGTGGCTCATTCAGCCCTCAAAAGCCTGAACTTGTGCTGTAGGCATGTGCGTTCCGGCGCACCGGACGGTGCGCGACCACGGAGGAGACGCCGCACCGAGCCCAGTGTACTGTTGTTAACCAGTATACTGACTGCTGAAGCAACCAGTATATAGTTTCTACTCACTGAAGTTGCCTACAAAGCTGACAGTCTTGTGATGAAAAAAAATACCGCGACGGTACTATTATTCATTGTTTATACGTACGTACCTGGTACATCGTTTCTCTATTTCATAGAATGTGTATGTCGTGCCTGTCGTATCGCATTGCATTGCCCAATGCCGTGCTTACTGCATACCAGTACCTGGTACCAGGTACCAGGTGCGTGGCTACGTATTATCTCTGTGGCGTAGCTTTGTGACCACAGAACTTGTATCTCTTCTAGGATTGAAGAATCGGCACGGACACTGATTGTGCTGGATGTGGACGGATAGAAAGAACGGGAAGAACACGCACACATCAGTTGTACCGGTATCAGCCATCGCGTCATCGCTTACTGTGATGGCGAGATTTTTCGCCTACTCGTCGTGCCAGTTGCCACACAGCACACAGCAGTGTCAGCGTACAGAGTAAGTTCACTGGCTGTAAGCACGTAGCTTAGTAGAGTTGCACCCCGTCTGACTGAGAACCGGGTACCCGGTGGCGGGTACCCGGAACCGTCGGAACCGGAACCGTCCCGGTCCAACTCACGGAACCGCGGGTATTTGTACCCCGGGTATCCGTCAAATGTGCTGTACGGAGGCCACAAGACTGGGGTATACGTTGATTTACACTCCAGCGGCTGTGCCTCTGGACTCTCGCCTCTCGGCCCTGGAGACTACAGACCGAGAATAGATAATACCTCTATTAACCCTTTCAGGACCGCAGTCCCGTTATGAGGACAAACTACTTGAAATTTGACTGGTGTGTCCCCACAACAGGACTGCGGTTGTATAGGGGTTAATACCTGTCTTGCCTCCCACGCCCCCGCTCCAAACCTATAAGGGGAGCAACTAGTGTACGGTAACCCGGGTGCCCGCGTACCCGAGTCCGCCTTACCACGCCGCCGCTCAAATGTAAAAAGGGGAGCACATAGTGTATGGTAACCCGGGTCCTCGGGTGCACGGGTACCCAGATAACCGTGTCCGCCTCATCCGCCGTCGCTCAAACGCTAAAAGGGGAGCAAGTAGTGTATGGTAACCCGGGTACCCGGGTACCCGTGTCTGCCGGGACCCGGGTACCCGGTCCCGGTTCCGCCTCAACCGTCCCCCACCCGGTCGGGTACCCGGTTCCAAACTTTGAGGCCGGGGTGCAACTCTACAGTCTATAGCTTAGGGGCCGCGCCGTTCGTTATATCTGTCGTAAGTACGCGTAGAGTAACGTGCGACTGATGTAATAATTAGTTTACGGTTTCCGATGCATTGCTATTACCATACATACCTGTGGTACCAATTGTCCTCCGCTGTCCGCAAATTTAAATCCTGTTTGCATATTTATATTCAGGTGTAAACGATTCTTACATTTTCGGACATAGTGGCACGATACTACAAATAGGAACAACAGACGACAAAGACCGAGTTACTGCTGTTGTACGTCCGATCAATTCGAAACAATTCCCTCTTCAAGAGGCGACGGCGGGGGGCTCACCGATGCCGCCATGGGGTCCGAAGTCGTACAACACGCTCCGCGCTCCTACTTCACTATCAGGACCACTGCTGCAAAAGCAAAAAAGCCTGCGCACGATGATGATACTTTCCGTTCGCTCCTCGATTGGTTTTCCTCCCGCCGGAGTTGCACCACCAAACACCGCTGTGCGGACTGGCTGGGGGTAGGGGATATTGAGCCTACCAGGTACCTGGTACTCAGTTTTGTACCGCGGGACTGACAGCTGGCTTTGTTCTTTTTTAGAGGTGGCGGAGGGTTCTATACTCACTGAAAGAACGTACGTACCTGGTACATAGAGCAGGTATACAGAGTACCGCTCTTGCTGAAGTTAAAGCAGTACTAATACTCATCAAACAGTTTTGCGCTGACGAGTACAACTTGTACTCGTTCGCTTTCTCACACCGCTCGAGGGTACGCAGTAGGTATCTCTGTGGCGTATCTTTGTCACCACAGAACTTACTTGTTGTCGTATCTCTTCTAGGATTGAAGAATCGGCTCGGACACTGGTTGTGCTGGATGCCGACGGGTAGAAAGAACGGAAGAACACACACACAGGTACAGCAGCTGAAGGTATAAAGATTTATTTACGAAGAGCTACATACAGTATTCGTCCGGTTTCACATCACCACCACTCCAGCGTATATCCCGTAGCGGGAAGGGGGGAGAAGAGCCTGCTATGCGACCCCGGATCTGAGTAACGAGTTGGAAGGAGAGAGAGAAGAAGATGTATGTGCGAAGATAATGAATGGGATGAGAAAAAAACATATATTATATATATATATATACACGCGGCGGTCATTCCACTCCTCCTGTCCATTACATGTGCCTGGTACAGCAGTAGTAGTATGCAGTAGGAGGGTGCTCTGCGCTGCGTATATATATGTATGCACACGTTTGTTTGCACTCGGCCCGCCCCTTGCAAAAAACATACCACCAATTCGGTAGAGTGTGGGTTGAGTAGCACGTATTTTTTTGTTTTTCCGAAATCCGCGCCATTCCATGTACGTACACGTCCGTCTTCCAGGCTGAGTACAGTATTAATAGCAGATATAGTGGTATATTGGCACCTGGTACTAATAGTTACTATCAATATTAATAGTATTAATAGTTACTATTGTATTAATAGTTACTATTATTATTAATAGTATTAATAGTAGGTTTTATTTAGGGTTTTGTGTCTACCGTCGTAGGTCCAATTTAATGTGGCCCCCCGTAATAATAGTCGTCGTGTCTCAGAGGTATTATTATTATAATAGTAGGAGGAGGAGCATAATAGCAGTATATTGAAACTTAGTGTTGGGTATCGAAACCAAGGGCGTTTCGGTACGATAAAAGACCGAGCAACGCCTACAACGATAACGATAATGAACCGAAAAACCCAAAAAGTCGATAACTATACAAACATTTTGTACAAGCAAGCGACGGTAATGGACGCGAAAGCCGGCGCACGAATCCCGCGAAACCCACACCGGCCCGTTTCACTTTTTTTATTGTCGCGTGATCCGCACGAGACTCAGATCTGGACGATTCGCGTCTCCACCGCGAATTTTGCGTAGGCCCTGCCGCTCTGCGGCGTACACAGCAGTGATGGGTGCTGCCATGTATGTTACAAACCACAATTTGCAAGGTTCCATGTGTACTCGTCGTGTCAAATAATGTTTTCATCACGCACACAATGTGTGCGTGATGAAAACATTATTACAAACAATGTCATGCAGATCGAGGTCGGGTGTGAACAATCGAAAGGTGATTTTTAGATCTAATTTTTTTACGCTACATACAGGTAGCTCGCAATGAAAGGCCCACCAATCGCCAATCGGTGCGCTGTTGCCTGTTCGCGCATCACCTTGATCGCCCCTCCCGACCCTGCCACGACCGTGCTCGCGTCGTGTCCCGCCCTTGGGGATGTATGTATGTGCTGTTTTTGCATGTTTTCAACTCATAGTTGTTCCGACGTCAACTAACTGTCTGACCGTTGGTGTACGATCATTCATGCAATACACCTGGTACAGATAATATACATCAGTCTGTAGTCTTCAGCAGTAGTAGTGGTACATCAGTAGGTAAAAGGAAGTAAAATATCGGGTAGATCAAAACACTCTGGTATCAATAGCGTTCATTCCTTTTGTGCTTCACCACACTGACAGGTTGAAGGTTTAAATACAGGAAAGCTCTGTTGTGTAGAGATGGCACCCGGATTCGTGGGAACCGGGTACCCGGAGGCGGGTACCCGGAACCGTCCCGGTTCCATTTTTACTACCCGCGGTACTACTGGGTATGCCGGGTACCCGTTAGTTACGCTCCACACGGAGCCCCCGATAGACAGCGCACAGCGCACAGCATGCCCTACCTACCTTCACACAACATCCATACACACACGAGACCCCTACCAGCTACCAGCGGAAGCTGCCCACTTCATGGAGCAACCGACAGAGGCTGCTGTAGTAGCCTACTTCCTCTGCTTATTATTATGTATACATATGCTCGCTGTTCCTGGGTGTGGGCTTATCTCGCAGGGCTTGTTTGGTGGATGCGAACAATTATATTCGAACGATTTTCCTGATGGAGTTGAATTCACGAGCGAAATAAGGGTAAATTAGATTGATACCTGGTAGTTTTTTATCTCTACTTGTTGACTTTGATTGTATGATTACTTTTATTTCACCTCCCCACACGCCCCACCTCCTCGATTGCACCGAGAATACGCACACAGCCTCCTCTCTTTCTCATTTTTATTCATCGAGAGAGACGACCTGAAGGCTTGTCCTCCCACCTCCCGCCTCACTACGCCTCGCCACCCCGCCTGAGGACCGGTCACGCCGCTCAAACACAAGAGTGGAGAAAAATGTACATGTAACACCCGGGTACCCGGGTACCCGCGGTACTGGAGAATACGCACAGACAGCCTCCTCTCATTCGGATTTTTATCCATCGAGAGAGATGAAATGAAGTATTGTCCCGCCTCACTACGCCTCGCCACCCCTCCTGAGGACCTTTCACGCCGCTCAAACACAAGAGTGGAGCAAACTGTACACGTAACCCCGGGTACCCGGGAACCCGGGAACCCGGGTACCCGGGAACCCGGGAACACCGGGTACCCGTGATACCCAGTACCGCGGGAACCCGGGAACCCGGGAACCCGGGAACACCGGGTACCCGTGATACCCAGTACCGCGGGGGAACCCGGGACGGTACTGGTCAAATCCCACCGAAGGCGGTACTGGTCCCGGTTCCGATTTTTGAATCCGGGTGCCATCTCCACTGTTGTGTGCGTTTTTCTTTATACCGGGGCTAAACGTAGCAGGTAAGACACCACCACTAGAAACATGACAGAAAACAGGCTCATACTGTTCCAACTATACGGTGGTACTGGTATGAAACGTGGGCACATGTGCCACCGGATACAGGCCTTGCTACACATACCTGGTATAGTATTATTTCATTCGCCATCTGACAATGTCAACCCTTTTAGAACCGCAGTCCCGTTTCGGGGACAAACCACTCAAATTTCAAGTAGTTTGTACCCAAAACGGGACTGCGGTGCTAAAGGGGTTAAGTGCTTATATTCCGATCATACAATGTTAACCCTTTTAGAACCGCAGTCCCGTTTTGGGGACAAACCAGTCAAATATCAAGTAGTGTGTCCCCAAAACGGGACAGCGGTTCTAAAAGGGTTAAAGTGCTTATTCCAATCATACGTATAAAAGGGAATTTAGAACCCACTGACTTGAGAAACAGATGTGAATCAGACCTGAATAATTATTGACGAAACAGCAGTAGACCTGAAACATGAACCTCCTCATGAATATCTCTTCTGCAATCGCATCTACCCCCTCTTTCCTAATTCGTCATTTCCGCCACCTCCCTGCATCTATTATTACCCTGACACCTACCTGCTGCTGCAAGAGACAAGTTAGCCCTTTTAGAACCGCAGTCCCGAGTTGGGGACAAACCACTCAAAATTCGAGTAGTTTGTCCCCAAAACATGACTGCGGTTCTAAAGGAGTTAGAGTTTCTCTCCCCTCAAATTATTCACAAAAAAAGCGTCGAACGACAGTCCGCTGTTCGAATGAACAGCCGGGTTTTATCTCAACGCGCAGAAGGTTGTTGTGCGGTGCAGCTGTCTAATACTGCTTGAGGTCGTACCTAGAAGGTCTCCCAACACCGTCCCGCTCACTCTGTAGCGATAGAATACACACATGAAGGCACCGATGTCCACTCATCGTAATCATATTATTATCATATTATGTTGGTGTACAAAAAATGTACACTCAATGAGATATAGGAAAGCTGACCCAGGATGGATTCAATGGGTGCGTTGTACGCTCATTTCAAAATAAGAATAGTAACGAATCCCGAATTTGAATTTCCTACTCAATCTCAGCCAACTATATTCCTAATGCTCGCTCGCTTTCTTAATAGGCATCCTGTACTGCTGTACTCCTACTATACGTACGTCGTATGTATATGGTACTCCGTAGGTATAGCTCGGCTGTGTATATCGCATTATATGGATTTGCAACAAAGCATAGGTGTATGCCGGTAAACACAGCACCAGGAGTAGTTTGCCAGAATCAACGTACCGTGACGGTGTTACCTACAGAGCTACAGGGGTGAAAGATCGATCGATTACCCAGCTCAGAGCAATCCTTACAACACCCCCCAAGCACCAGGAGTAGTTTGCCAGAATCAACGTACCGTGACGGTGTTACCTACAGAGCTACAGGGGTGAAAGATCGATCGATTACCCAGCTCAGAGCAATCCTTACAAGCCCCCCCCCCCCCCCCCACCTTCTGAACGGCGGGATCGTTGGGGCGTCGGCACCGTATACGGCGATACGCTGATCTACTTGCTTCGCCTAAATACCTGGGGAACGAGGCAGACATGTTTGGTGGGTGGAGGAACGCACGCGCAACAAGCGTGTATACATGTATGCAAGAAACGAGTAACATCCGAACCCTTGTCCCGCCGACGACGACAGATGTGAAGGTGTACAGGGGTAAAAGACCGATCGAGTACCCAGCCCGGCGCAATCCATACAACAGCAGTGCATCGTATAGACAGGAGAACTACCGTAATGAGAAACGAGAAACGTATCCCAGGCTGGATTTCTTACTCGAAAAGGGGCCACGTTACTATCCACTATTTCCACTAACCCGACTCCCGAATTTCTGGTGTTACATCTGGGACTGAATATATCCATCAAGTAAATGACGTTAATATGCATGACCGGATCGTATACTGGTATACCAGGATATACTGCTGTTTATTGTCATATCCCCTACCCCCCTGGGGGGCGTTCGGCCTTTTTATCGTCTTATCGTAGCGTGATCGTTTGTCCAATTATCGAAACTATTTATTACCGAAGTACCGAACTATTTCCGGTTCGATATTTATTTTCTTTTATCGAACGATATATCGAAAGTTTCGATATCCAAGACTGCTAAAAGTAGTCGGCAACGCGCTATGAATAGCAAAATAGTTCGGACGCACGCTGTCCTTTTTTGGGAATGCCCCTTATATTACATTAAACGTATATTTCCGTTGTACGAAAACGGAGAGTGTCTTCAGAGCATGTATGTGCGTGAACCCTGTTTGACCTTGTGGGAATGAACGGAACGCAACGAGATCATTCGTGATTCGTTCCGTTCCTGATGGATAAAAACCCATATTGGGGTCCATGCAGAATCCTGGGCTTCGCCACCCAAATCAGTACGAACGGCAACCTTGTGCACATGCCAAGGTCCGCATTTCGTCTCCACCTCCATCTACCGAGGCAGTACTTGTACCCGTTCGGTCGGGCCATCCGGTCCTCCTAACTAAAAAAAAGCGGGGCCGACCGTTCCCTTCCTCTTCCAAGAAGCACGGATTGACCCACATGACGCTTAAGAATCTGGCTCAAGAATCTGATCTCTGCCCATATAAACCAATCCGTAGTAAGCCATCTCGCACATAATATTCCCTTTGGTCCTTTCAACTTTCCAGTATTCTTCAAAGGGGGGTCAAGACACGCCACTTCCGGCCACAAAAAAAAAACCCGTCCCGTGTCTTCTCCCTCCGAAAAAAACGAAAGTACGGATACCGGGGGCCATTTGTTGATTGGCTCAGTCATTTGACTGACCATCGAGCACGCATCTCATTCGAGAGAGAGCACCGTTCCTACTCCTAAGCCCAAAGCGCCCTGCACGGGTAAAAAAACAAAACGGCCCGTCCAGGGTCTTCCCCCACCAAAATAAATCTGAAACAATGGATGCCGGGGGGAGGGGGGGGGGGAGGGGACAAGGGGACAAGTCACCTGTACTTGATGTAGCAGTACGACGTATTATACCAGGAAAGAAATAAAAGCCAGAGGATTTCACATTATAGCAATCACATTGTTGCTATAAACAATACAATACAAGGTGTGCAGTGAATAGGGGCCGGACCTTGAGCTGCACTACATAGAACCACTACAACGTCAACTACAAAACCAAACACACCGGCTCGTGTACGCCCAAACTGAACTAACGCTATCTCTACAAATTAAAGGTGCGTACGGTGTTAGGCCACATACCATGTATTTATAGAAAAAAACGGCACGTACACGGCCGCGACTGGGAGGCGCAACCAACACCCAACCATAGAAAAAAAAAAAAAAACCTTCGACATGCCAGACCCGTCGATTTCCCCGTTGCTAGGTGGGAACGCGCTGACCTTGCTCTAGAAAGAAAGCCAAAAAGTTGGCACCTGTTCATGTCAACGTTAACGCAACGAAACTGCTCTTCTTCGAGCGTGCAGCACTCAAGTCTTCGCGACCCCGCCCCCCCCCCCCCCCCCCCCCCCCCGGCTGCCTTTTTTTTTTTGGCGGTGGCCCACAGCTGGTTGTCGAGTTAGATCATTTGTGCGAGGTGAAGATATTTTACTCCGCACAAGTGGGAATGATCGTATCACGTAGCGTTCAAGGTAAGGCACCCAAGAGGCAGTTACATAGTACTCCCATTGCTGTCTCTGGAATTGCCTACACCGTAAATTAAATCAACTCATTGAAGCTGTCGTCCATATGCAAGTCCGCCTCAAAAGCGGTTCTTAGTAGGATGCAGCTCACCCTTCATGCGACTCGCCAGACACCTCATGGCGCTTCGCGCTTGGTGCAAGCAATGTCTGCCTGGTCGGTGAAAGCCCGACATGCTCCGTCCCGGCATTGTAGGGATGCGAGGGTCTATGGTCATACGACTACGGCCATGCATGAGATCGAGTACATCTCTCCTATCGAGTACACCCCCCGGCTGCCTGAACACACAATGGTACTACCTCTGGGTCAACCTGAACACTACACACATGATGCGGACATCCGGACGCCCTGCCCATGAAAAACAAGAACAACTCGATCTACCTCATCCGTCGTCGTTTCATTTGTTAATGTGCCGAAATTTGAATGTTTTCTTCTTCCATGGGCATTGGTGACAGGGGACAGGGCTCTTTTGGTTTGATGGCCTTCGTAATATTTGCTCCATTGTACTTGCACATAAAAACGTGAATAAATCGCGGGCAGTGGTGTGACTCCCCGCGCTACAGCTGCATACACACCGGCGGGGCGTCTATATAACGAGCCTCCCATTGGTACTGTCTACTCTTACTCCTCGAAAAGGAAAAGCCGATCACTAAAAAAGGAATGCCCTAAAGCTCGTTTGTCGTTTCCCGTAATTCCGCGCCCCAACGCGACCGGGACAAAACCCAGCGCGCAAGGAAAAGTAGCACGAAGCTGCGCCCGCTGGGGAAGCAGCTTCGCCAGCTAGGGCATCACAACGGCATCATCAAAACATCACATGTGGGACGGCCCTCCGGTGGTTACCGCAGGCGATTCCCACAGCCAAAATTAGGACTCACGCGGAGGCGTACGCTCTGCATTCCTTGGGGATTGGGAGCGCAACGCGTTTGACTTCCCCTCACGGGAGCTCGAGGTAACTCTCGAGACGCCTGCACATCCGTTCGACCCCCTCCCCTCCCCTCCCCTCCAACCCTTCAAAAAATCATTTCAATATTGAAACCCTTTCGAAACCCGTTTGAGGTTACAGCCTTATCAAGAACCCTTTCAAGGTTCACATCCCCTTTCACACAATCCTTTCATGGCCGAAACCCTTTCAAGAGCCCGGTTGACGCCAAAAACGCTCCCATAGGTTTTAACCCTGCTTCCACCGCAAGACGCCCGCAACTCCGTTTCCACGCGGTTTCGTCCCCAAATCGGGGGCGCAGATGACTACAGTGTGCTGATACCTCGGCCGGAGATTTCCGGGACTCACTTCGGCGGCGACAATGTGCCGACGCCACTCTTTAACCCCCGTTCATTGTCGATCAACTCCAGATTATCTGCGACAATGCCAGCCGGGGGGGGGAGGGGGGGGGGGCTCTCATTATTTTGCTTGCCTCAGTCATTGGGCCATTAACTATTGACCCCTTTCGAGTTGGAACACCATGGGGGTGAGGGATGGGGTTGGGGAGGGGGTGAGGTTGGGGAAGGTAGGGCAGGGTGGAGGATTGGGACGGGGTCGGGTGAGGGAACTAAGGGCAGGGGAGGGGGGCGCGCGTACTTATTTGTTGCTTGTCTTAGTCATTTGGACAATGACCACGCATCCCTTTCGAGACGGAGTACCGCGAAGCGGGGGGTATACTCGATCTCATGCACGGCCGTAGTCGTATGACCATAGACCCTCACACCCCTACATGCCGGGACGGAGCACGTCGGGTATTCATCGGCCAGGCAGATATTGCTTGCACCAAGCACCGGGGGGGGGGGGGGGGGGGGAAGAGGTGTACTCATTATCATGCATGGCTGTAGTCGTACGATCATAGACATAGGAGCACCGGGTGTGGGGAGGGGTGTACTCCATACGAGAGATGACTCGATCTTATGCATGGGGGGGGGGGGGGGCAAGGGGCGGAGGTTGACGAAATGTGAGACGCAGCGGTAGCAACGAGAAAGGGCATGCACCAAGGGTTTGCATGAAAGCACATACATGCAAACGGCAGAATGATAACACAAACAGCAAACATCAACTTCATATATGGCACAGACATGCAAAAGACATCATGACAGCACAAACACAAAAACGGCTGCATGACAGGAACACACGCAAACGCCAGAGCATGATGGCACAATCATGCAAACCCCAGCACCGTTCGGTAGTAGGGCATATAAACCAAAGATGTCAAGATGTCAGAAGACAGCACTTTAATCCCTTGAGACAAAGCAACTTTGCCTTGACATGCCTTGACCGACACCTACTAGGTTCAAGCGCTGGTATGGAACACTCGGCCCCAGACTCTTGAGAGCGCACGATTTGCGTTGCTTGACATGTCTTCTGACAACTATGATATGAACGTCAACAAACCGAACCAGGGCGGGGCCCCGACAATTGAAAAAACAAAAGACAAAATCTCACCGAACATTCGTGCGGCTCGCTCGTAATCATCGTAGCTGATGCGGTCCAGCATCAACAGCATCGTCAGCGCGAAGTCCGACCTGCCGGTCACAGTGCGCGACAACACAAAGCCAGGACGAGCAGCGTTTACGATTGCCCCGGCCTCTACAAAATGGTTGATATTGCAGACATATTTTCAAATACGTCTTCGTTCCGACAATTTTCCGAGGCGATCGGGGATTCGGGCTACGTGTCAGGGTTGTTGCTGTCAATGCTAAAAAGCTCGAGTGTCCGTCAAACATTTTATCGAACACGAGTCACGGTTTATACAGCAGTTTTTTGTGTTGCAACGACAGTTCCGATAAATCGAAACATGGGGCTTCGATACGAGGCAGATCAAATGTATCGCATCGAACGCGCTTTGCCCTCCATTTTCTGGAATCCCCCCGATTTTAAAAATGTGTAGAATAAATATTTCGTATGAACACTTCGTCTGCGAGATCGAGCATGTGGGAAATGTTTACTACAGCATGGGCCCGCCAACAAGATACCAGGTAAGCCTAGTCTGAGCAAAACCTTGTGCTCCTGTTGTGATACCATCCTTGAGATACCTCTATTACGGGGGACCATAGTTAATAGGACCTATGGTGTACATAAAAACCTATATATTTAACCATTTTTACTAACAATATTTAGTCC
This sequence comes from Nereocystis luetkeana, assembly GCA_031213475.1. Classification (NCBI taxonomy): domain Eukaryota; class Phaeophyceae; order Laminariales; family Laminariaceae; genus Nereocystis; species Nereocystis luetkeana. The sequence goes on along the minus strand of JARUPZ010000013.1, from coordinate 1,792,328 downwards.
TATTAACTATGGTCCCCCGTAATAGCATAGGCTACTGTATAGGGTTTAGTGTGGCGCTTCCCGCTGAGCGCGATTTCTCAATCCAGCTTCCGTACCACCCCTCGCCGAAAAAATGAGGCGTACGTTTTTATTATAGTAGGTTATTTCCTATTCGTTCTTACTATTGATAGGCCTAGAGTCGGTCGGATTTCACCACGTGGGCGGCAAGGTGAGCCGAACCCACTGATTTGCCTGGTACCAGGTAGCTTTTACCAATGAAACACATACACGCGTCTAGCCAAAAAAGCACCAGTCAGATACTACTCTGTGCATATACGTAAGGCCATTTTGTATTGAATATTAGTATCCAAATTGTTGTTTATATTTCGGGACGGAGCGGTACGAAGACGCACGACTCCGCAAAAATACGGTGCGCAGCAGACACAGCAATGTCAACGTACGTATCACAGCCAACTAATACCTATCACGGTGGTTCCTACCCTGGTAACGTATAGGCCCAAAACGGGGGTGAAAGAGGATTCCCGATGTAGAGATGAACAATGCGAATGTGGCATCGATGGAAAGCCTATCACCAACCGCGTGTTTGAGGCGGACAACGTGTTCGATTCACTTATTAATATTTGAAAGTGGTTTTTGAGTTACCTCGTACAACGCACTAAAGTGGCTGCTCTTGGGCTCATGTTGGGCTTATTTACTACAGAATTGGCCTCCGTTGTAGTGGACGACATTAATAAAGCCAGCAAAAAAATCACAGCCCTGCCCAAAAGCGCTTTTAAATAAATCACCTGCTAATGCCTCCCGGTCGTCCCTCGGGTGGCGTGCCCAAGAGATCGGCCACCGCCGTCTCAGCCAGCAGCGCCAAGTGGGCGCGATCCTCCTGGGACTTCGGCCTCGCGAACTGCTCGGAAACCTGGCCCGCCATGTATCCATGTGTCGTGTACGACATATTCAGCGCAAGCGACAGGCATGCGAGTTATTAATAGCTGGCCATGAGGCTGAACAGTATGACGAGGGAACACATATACTACGGGAACCCATAGTAATCAGGACCCATCATACACACAAAAATCTACATATGCTAGTATTTACACTCAGCATATTTGGTCCTCATTATCACCTCGTGATGGTAAAATCAGAACCAGATATTGTGTGTAAACATTCCAAGATACAGTAGGCTGACCGTTGGTGCCATCGTGGGTTCTGATTGCTATGTATTACTACTTCGAAGTTCGATGTGTTAAACCCTTCGAGAACTGCAGCCCGTCCCGTTTTCAGGACACCAGCCAAATTCCAAGTAATTTGTCCCCAATTGTCCCCAAAACGGGACTGCAATCCTAAGAGGGTTAATGTATTACCATGTAATGTTATGCCCCCCCGGACCGGTTAGGTAACGAAAAAAGCCAACTGGCTTGACTGCCTTCGGTCTTTTTACTGTACGATTTTTACAACTAAACAACTGACACACAGAATTCGAGCCACACGCGCGCCAGGCCGCACATTACCTGGTATGTACGGGGAACCCACGGCACAGTAGTCGTGATCATAACCAAATTCCTTCCAATACTGGTATGTTGTGTACACTGGTATGGTGTGTACACATGCAGCGTGTGGGGGGAAACCTGCGATCTGGAGTCCATCGTGTGGACCTACAGACATGGGCTCGTCTCGGGTTCGTCGTAGATACTTTGTATACATGCATCAGTATACTGCATATTGCATATTGCATATTGCATATTGTAGGTTAGTACTACAGGCGTAGTGGGGTATCGTATCGAACGTTTTGATATATACTGGTACATCGATATATCGTACCAGGTAGGTACCTATACATCGTATGTACATACCGAAGGCGTTTCGCCCTCCATCCCCTGGCATCCCCGTGTTTCTTGCGCCAACACTGAACGAAATGTTTGTATCAACTATCGAAATCGCATCACGTAGTTTTTTCATTCGTCGGTATCGTATCGCAATCGACTCTCGCCCGATAACCGACATCGAACACTAGTTGGTACATACATGAAAGAGGAACACAACAAAAACCGAAGCTGTGAAACACCACTCTCGGCGGAAACGTGAGGACCGTTGGATCTCGGCGGAAATAGAAGGGCCGTTGGGTTTCGTATTCCTGTGTAAACGCTACTTGTATTTCCGCTTACGGTGGAACCAGTACATCACATCATAACGCACCTTTACCTGCGCTCGTACTGTAGCGCTCAGTCGGTATCGTATCGAATTCCCTCCCGATATCCGATATCCAACAGTAGATGGGTACACACCACCCTGAGCCGAAATACAAGGACCGCTTCGACTTCACATTAGCCTCTAAACGTCCGTTAAGTTTACGACGCGCGGTGGTATACGAGAAAGGGGGGGTGTACTCGATAGGAGAGATGTACTCGATCTCATGCATGGCCGTAGTCGTATGACCATAGAAAGGGGGGGGGAAGAGTAAAACAAAACAAACTTCTGCTACATGTAACGGCGCACCTTTGCATGCGCCCGCAGCGCCCAGACGTAGAACGGGTAGGAGGCCGCGAAGCGCAGCGTTTCCAGCATGGACCCCGTCGCCACGATACTGTAGAACACCGTGAACCACTTCATCCCTGCCCATGGAACAAGAAGGGGCGCGCGAACGAAACACGCAGAAAAAAAAATACAGACAACGAATAAGAGCACGCAAAAAAAAAAAAACAGGGGGGGGGGGGGGCAGCAGCAGCAGCAGCAGCAGCAGCAAACAGAAACGAGCAAAAAAAGGGGCAGCAGGGGTCGAAATATATCAACGAATAGGGTCAACATTGAGACTTACCAGGTACTTCGTATGAGGCTGATTGCTACGCCAGTTGAGCTCGACTCGTTTAAGTTCGGCCTGTTTGTGTCTGACAAGTACTGGTGTTTCAGACCCGAGAGATGAGCGAATCATACGTGCCCTTCTCGGAATAAGTTGCCCTACCAAGCCAGACGTACCGAGATTTGAGAAAAAAAATAAAAAAAAACGCTTGCTCATCGAGAGGCATTTTGACTCAGTGTCCCATTGCACGTATGTACGTACAATTTCCAAAAACAAATCAAGGCGAACAAACAGAATGCGCTCTCCCAACGCGATATTCCGGGACTCTTCGAATAAGTTGTGCGTTCGATTTGTTTCTTCTACTGAAAATGATTGGAAATGGCATCTACAACGTACAACGGACAAGACCTCAGAATGCTTCGTGTACAGCGTACAAAAAACAGCACCCGAGCCCGACGTCAGCGCGCGCCATTGGTCTCACGTCCCTCGGGTGGGAACGAAGTCTACGGGTTCTACGACTTCTACGTAATCTACACTTATCCCCTCCATTGACATTTCTGAGGCCGGGACCAAAGCGTTTTCGTGCTGACTCTCCCTGTGGAGGGAACGGCTTCTACGTGTTCTACGACTTCTACGACTTCTACGTATTCAACATTTATGAAGCAAGAACGAGCGCATTTTCGTGGTGACCGTCCCTGTGGTCGGAATGACGTCTACGTGCAACGGCCTACGCGTTCTACGAGTTCTACGAGCTCTGCGTAATGTACGGCGTATCTGTCCATTACGGAGTTCGTGACAATCCAAGTTGGTTGGATTGTTGAAATGTTTTGATACCGACGAACTTACTGAGCTAGCTGATTGGTTCAACAGGGGAATCAGAAGCTGCTCCGTTTGCGAACGAACCCACAGAGTTACCCGCACCGGGGATACTCGAGGCCCACAAAACGTAAAATGAGGTCACCTTTTTTCCGCAGCATTTGTTTCTTGAAGGTTGAGACTGCTGTCATGTACTTGGTTTGCAACAGACTACAAGAAACCCAAACCAGCCGAAACATTTCCTTATTGGCAACCACCCTCTTCATATTTCCGAGGCTGGAGCTGGCGCGTTTTGCGCTCGCCTCCTGCGGTGGAAAACGGCGTCTACTTGTTCTACAACAGTAGCTGACCTCGTTATATGAGTTCTACGAGTTCTACGATTTCTACGTTATATCCATACCCTCGCTCAATCGGTACCACCCTGGACGGCAACAAAAGAACCGTCGGTGATGAAAAAAATCCAAAATCTACCGGTCCTGAGATTTCAGTGGCAGTTGCATGTCTTAGGCCAAAATCAGCGCGCGTTTTTTTTTGTTTTTTTCGCTCACCTGCTGTGGTGGGAACGACGTCGCCGTACCCGATGGTGCTCGAAGTGACGACCACCCAGTAGAAACTGTTCGAGAAGGTCTCGGTTTCACCCAACATGAACACCACCACGCCTGATAGGGCAGGTCGAGAGTTATATATAGGGCGGACGAGGCGGCGTGAGAAAACACAGAAAAAAAAACAAAAACAGCATGGCGAAGACCTCGTACTCCCCGCTCACGAGCACCACAACGCCTGAGGCCAGGTACAGGGGAAGGCGGACGTGGCGACACAGACCCTTAGAGGGAGCGCAGCCACGTTTTTTGGCGACAAACTATTACGGTGGGCCATAGTTAACAGGACCTATGGTACAGATAAAAACCTATATATTTGACTATTTTTACTAACAATATTTGGTCCTATTAACTATGGCCCCCCGTAATACCTACAAGTTGACTGTCCCCCCCAAACGGGACTGACTGCGGTTTGCCCAAAAAGGCTTATAGGTTAACCCTTCATCACCGCGGTCCCGTTTTGGGGACAAACTGCTTGGAATTTGAGTGGTTCGTCCCCAAAACGGGACTGCGGTTCTAAAAGGTTAACCATTACTAACCCTCTTGCGACTTGAGAGGGGAAACATTTGACGACAAAAAGTGACAATTGTAGGGACAGCCTCTGCGTGATTGGGTGGGGGGGGGTGGTACGTGTTGGTCCCCGAGCTACAATACAAAAGAGTCGTGCTGGTGCGGCGTACGGGGCGCAACATGATTCTACCCGTAGGACTGCTGGGTGCTCTCACTCACGCTGATCTCAGAGAGAAACGGTCACACCAAAAGTGATCTTGGTTTTGGTCGCCATCTATTATAGTGAAGCCGTTTTTTCTAGCCGTCGACATCCGCCACACACCCAGTGTCCGTGCCGATTCTTGTTGCTATTAATACTCGTGGAGAGGTGTAAGCTCTGTGTTCTCACAAAAAAACGCCACAGCAGAGGTACTGCAAATACTACTGTCGTTGTAGCTGTACCGGTACATTGTTGAGCAGCAAGGAGAGTGGACAAATCGTTGGCTTTTACTGTTGTCCTGAGTACGACAAGCACAGTACATGCACACACGCCACAAGCAACTCAGAAACATGGTGCAACGTGACCCTGCCCGTGCGTACTGCTGGGCGCTGACGCTTCTCGCGCACGGTTGATAGATACCACAATAGGTATCATTGCTGTTGTTATGGTCGATATCTAGCCGGTCGCCCCGGTGGTTCAAGTGGTTAACCCCGAATTCTACTTGTTTGAGTCCTGGGTTCGAGCCCCAGGTGGGTCGGACTTTGACTTTATTTGCAAAAATAAAAAAAAGGGATTCAATTCTTGAGAGCGCCTTGCAGCGTGGGTAGGCACAATTCGATGCGAGTCGACGAGGGAAGAAAAGGCTGAAATCTTCTCGCGATAAAAATCAAGGCACGTACCGTAGCGGGAAGGGGGGATAAGAGCCTGCTATGTGACCCCGGATCTGAGTTACGAGTTGGAAGGAGAGAGAGGAGAAGATGTGCGAAGATAATGAATGGGATGAGAAATAAATAAATATATATATATATATATATATATATATATATCTTGAAAGGGGTTTCGAAGAAGTGGCGTATTACGGAAGGAGAACAGCATCGCGAAAACGGAAAAGCGGCGCGCGTCGAAGCAGAAACAACCATGTTCGTCGAAGGCAAGACGGAACGGAAACGGAAACGGAAAACCGAACGAAACGGAACGGAACAGAGCACGAAAATCGAAAACAAAACCAGAATCAAGCCAAGCCACCCCAAACCACCTCAAACCACCCGAAACTTCAAACCAAAAAAAAATGACCAAATCGGCGCGAAACGAACGGAATCGGAAAGGAAACCGAAACAGAACATACGGAGTATAGAGCGGAACGGGACGGCAATAACAGACACAGCACCAAAAAACAAACCACACCGAATCACACCAATCAAATACAAACGGAAACGAATCGAAATGGGACCGAAAGGAAGCGGGACGGGAACGAAACGAAGCGGAAGCATACTAAAACCATATAGGCAGTCGAACAATTATTACAGCGCGGCTCGGGCATCGAACAAAAAAACTAACCTAGTTAAGAAAAAGAGGGCAAAAGATGAAAAACAACCCAGCACGACAGCAACAACGAAACACGACCAAGAACTGCACCAGCAAAAAAAAACACCAGTAGCAACAACCACAACACCAACACCAGACAACCGTAGCAAAGACGCCACCATCAAGACCACCACCACCACCACCAATACCAACAACAGCAACAGTGCACGACAGCAACAACGAAACACGACCAAGAATTGCACCATAAAAAAAAAAAAAAACAGCAACAACAACCACAACACCAACACCACCACCAGACAACCGTAGCAAAGACGCCACCATCAAGACCACCACCACTACCACCAGTACCAACAACAGCAACAGTCAGCTCACCGACAGCGATGACGACGATAAGGATCGCCAACCTGATGAGCAGGCTATATCGGCACTGCCTGGCGGCGAGGTTCTCGTCAAATTCAGCCACCACTAAAGAGGAGAGTGGACAACGGTTTTCGCAAAAAAGGCGATAGGGGGGCGGGGGGGGGGGGGGTAGTCATTATCATGCATGGCCGTAGTCGTGTGACCATAGACCCTCGCATCCCTACAATGCAGGGACGGAGCACGTCGGGTTTTCACCGACCAGGCAGACATTGCTTGCACCAAGCGGTAAGCGCCGTGAGGTGTCCGGCGAGTCGCATGAAGGGTGAGCTGCATCCTACTAACGACCGTTTTATAGACGGACTTTTTTGCATATGGATGACAGCATCAATTAATTGATTTAATTTATGGTGTGGCCAGTTTCCAGAGACAGCAATGGGTTTACTATGTAACTGCCTCGTGGGTGCCTCACCATATACACACTACGTGATACGACCACCCCCCTTGTGCGGAGTCAAGATTCTCCCCGCACAAAAAATGTCTAACTTGACCGCCAGCCGTGGTCACCGCAACAAAAAAAAAAAACGGTACCCTGGCTGTCTAGCTCACGTACGAGTGAGCAGTATGTTTTACAGTGTCGTTGCCAACCGACGCCAACCCGACCTATAAATTCATATACTAACAGTTGTACTCGCCCGCGAACAGTGGTTTGACTCCGATGAAGCCGACATATTTGTTTGTTTTCGAGCGGGTTTTTGCATGCTGTTCGTGTTTTTTTGTGTGTGTTTTGGCGGATTGACACGCATGATACCCTCGTTTCGAGCAATTATAAAAAAATCTTCGAGGGCCTTGCTTCAATTATTTATGTTTCGATTCGGAGTTGCAGTCTGACCAAAACAATTAAAAACAAAATGGACATGAACTTCAATCTAATTAATTCGTACTGAAAATAGAGTGAACTGCTCATTTTCCGTCTTCGGGCAGACGAAATAGACAGTGGGGGAAGGGGAAGGGGGGAGGGGGGGGGGATGAATTGTGCTCTCCGGTCGAACAAAATGACGAGAGAGAAAGCATGTCAAAGTCGGAAAAAATGAGCACCTGGTACCACTAAAGATAGCTACAGCGACTATCAAAATGGGGTATAAATGGACACTATTGACTGTATCTCACTTACTTCGTCAACCCCCGAACGCGGCAAACAAGATACCCGCAACACTGCAGGACGCAGCTTACGATGATACCTTGCCAACTAATAAACTAGTCGGCGACTTTATGGACTAGTCAGCCAACCCCCAGCCCTACTGATCATGGAACCTACCAGGCCAACTTGCAAACTACTCGGCGACTTGTAGCAAGCCAACTCCCAGTCCTACTAATCATGGCACCTGCCTCGCCAACTCATAACTAGCCGGCGACTTATAGTCAGCCAACTCACAGACCTACTAGCCATGGAACCTACCTAGCCAACTAATAAAGTAGTCGGTGACTTATAGTAAGCCAACCCCCAGTGCTGTTCGTCACGGAACCTACCTGGCCAGCTATTAAGAGTCAACGGCTTATATTCAGCCAACTCCCAGCTCTACTAATTAGAAACTCATCAGCGACTTACTAGACCAGGCACCCAACTCACAGCCCCGCCCATTATTCCACTGCTGTACAGCAGACTCTTTGGAAAAAGTCGAATATTATGCTGAATGTTATGCCAGCATCCATATAAATCAATACGCTTGCGTCGTAAGGGATGTAAGCCTAGTAAAAGAGCAACTAAACCGCTCAATGTTGTATCTGCTGCCGCCTATCATGCTGGTGCAATACCGGTAAGTAGGTAGTTTTTCTGAAGCGGGGTCGACAACGTCCAAAACGCCACCCGCCCCGAGGTTAATCTCTAGAGGTCGTAATCTACATACCTAATCTTGATGTATCATGTGACACATGCCATGATATATCAATATCAATATCAGTATCGATATAGGGGGTAATTGTTGATGCATCACATCATGAATGATAGTTACGCTACATGGTCAAATCCGGGTGGTTTCAAGCACTCAATCCACGCAACATATCACATATCACATGATAGAAATTATCTCATACGAGTACGATATACCATGAATATCATGCGACATGGACATTGCAAGACACGAAGCGATGACGCCTCGCACACGGAACTGTAAAATCCAGTCGATCCCGTCGACCAAACCACATACCAGGTACCTGGTAAACATAGAATATATCACATGATATGATAATATACTATGCATACTGAACATAATGTGATACCGGTTTCCTGGTATCAGGATAATGCATGATATGTTACATTGACATAACTGAATACCAAGTGATATGATGTATCACATGACATGATACTACACTTTACCACTCTGTCCCGAAATAGAAGGAAAATTGAATTTGATTTTGGTATGAAAGCGGTCCTTAAATTTCGGGACATAGTGGCACCAAGTTGATATGATATACAAAAAACAAACATACCGAACATCATACTTTTTTATCATGGGCATATAATATCGTATCACATATCATACCACATATTTCCGTTCCATTACACCCACCTCTACAAAACCCTTCTACCACAGACCTGTAGCACTGCACTGCCCAGGAGCACGCACGTAACGCATGCCTCCATGTAATATTACCCCCAACCCGCGAGTGCAGCCCTCGAGGCCTAAAGGGGTTGACCTCACCTGCTTCCCCTTGGCGGTGGTGGGCGCGGATGCTGCTCAGGGCCCGCGAGGCGTACGCGGCCCAGATACACAGGGTCCCCAGGCCCCAGAGGATGACAAGCGAGTCCACCGTGCGATCTATCTTTCCCGTTTGTACCACAATATCTCCGTATCCAATCGTCAAAAGCGAAATCACCTTACAGGGGGAGAGAAGGCAGAGGAGAGAGTTGTTGATAAGGAGGGGGGGGGGGGGGGGGCGTGCTCATTTGTTGTTTGCCTCAGTCATTTGACCATTGAGCACGCATCCCTTTCGAGACCGAGCACCGCTCCTACTCCCAAGAGAGGCACCTCCAACAGTTGGACGCTAATTACGTTGTTTCCATGTAATACACGCGACATTTTGCTAACCTTATCCCCTTCCTGTTTTGCCGCCCTGTGGCCAAATCTATCTCCCCTAGTACAGCCATCGTTTTCTCGCTGCTGTCTACTACCGGGGACCACATTAAATAGGACCTACGGTGCACACAAAAACCTATATATTTCGTTATTTTCACTATTAATAACAATATTTGGTCCTACTTACTATGGTCCCCCGTAATAGTGCACCAAACTCCTCGATGCCACATTCGTCTACTCCCCTCATTTCTTCCAACACATCCCGTTCCTCCCTATGCACTTCACATTTTCCTACTACACGAGTTCTAATCTCTATTGCTTTGCCACACGGGCTCATCAGTACACCTATTTCCTCTTCCTCTCTGCTACTGGAATATATATATATATACCTCCTTCTCCTTTCTGACAGGTCCAGGTCACCTATTACGGGGGTTCACAGTAAATTAAGCTCAGAACATTAAGGGTGAACCCCTATCGTAGAACGCCTCCGGAACGGGACAGCAGTTTTGCCCAAAAGAGTCAAGGCACTTTAACCCCTTTAGAACTGACGTCCCGTTTTGGGGACAAACTACTTGAAATTTGAGTGGTGCGTCCCCAAAACGGGACTGCGGTTCTAAAAGGGTTAACGATGGTGTAACACTAAGGCTTGAAAGGCTTGCTCAGATCGGAGGCGTTTTTTGTTGGCAGGTGGGGGCATAATGCTGTACTGTATATATCCGACAGAAACACGCAGGCTCGGACATTTTTTTTTACTCGGGCTTCAAAATCTTCCTGTAAGAGAGACGTGGCCTTACAATTCCGGTCAGAACGGCTAAAAATATCCACTCAAAAAATGGCACACAACCAATCAGCAAGGCCGTAAAATAAAAAACGGCATGCAATCAGCCAGGCCGTATGATGAAGAGAGAGGTGGCCTTACAATTCCGGACAGAACGGCAAAAAATATTCACTCAAAAAATAGCACACAATCAATCAGCCAGGCCGTAAAAATAAAAAACGGCATGCAATCAGCCAGGCCGTGTGATACAAAACAAAAGATGGCATACAACCAACCAGCCAGGCCGCCTCACCACGAAGTAGACGGTGTCGGTGAAGCTCCACCGATTGCTGATCATAAACCACGCCCCGCCCACGACAACGTACAGTACTGTCAGCCCCAACCCGTTCCAGAGCAGCGTCCTCAAAATCTAAAACAGACAACAACCAGTCGGGGGTGGGGCGGGGGGGCGGAGGGGGGGGGGTAGCGTGGAAAGGCTGGGGTGGTGGGGGAGTTGGGGGGGGGGGGGGGGGGGGTGGACGACGATCGGCCAGAGGTAGCGCTATTAAAATATCAAGAAACACAACACGTGAGGTAGGGGGCGAAAGGGTAGGAGCGGATCTAAGATATCAACATCTCATTGCTGTAAAACAGCCGAAAAGAGTCGAGTGCCGGGGGGGGGGGGGGGGGCGGGGGGGCGGGGGGGGTACTCGATAGGAGAGATGTACTCGATCTCATGCATGGCCGTAGTCGTATGACCATAGACCCTCGCATCCCTACAATGCCGGGACGGAGCATGTCGGGTTTTCACCGACCAGGCAGACATTGCTTGCACCAAGCGCGAAGCGCCGTGAGGTGTCTGGCGAGTCGCATGAAGGGTGAGCTGCATCCTACTAAGAACCGCTTTTGAGGCGGAGGGGGGGGGGGGGGGGGGGGGGGGGGCACCTCCCCCCCCCCCCCCTCCGTCCTTGCCCCCCTCCAATCCCTCCCTTTCTTGAATGGGATGCGTGGTCAATTGACAAGGCTTGAGGCGAGCAACAAAGGAGTACCGCCCCCCCCCCCCCCCCCCCCCCCCCATCCCATGAAAAAAACATACAAATGCACACGGCTGCCCAAAATACAGGGCATGCCTCGATCGTTTTAGTACTGCAATCCCGCGTCGGAAAGAAACTACACAGAATTTCAGTGGGATGTCCCCAGAAAGACTGCAGTCCTACAAGGGTTGAAGGGCGTGCGTCTTAACCCTTTTAGAACCGCAGTACCGTTTTGGGGACTCAAATTCCAAGTAATTTGTCCCCAAAACGGGACTGCGGTCCTAAAAGGGTTAAGGCATGCCTTACTGTCGAACTGAATGAAGTCGGAGATCCTCTACGTGGAAAATCTGAAGCCGGAGATCCTATCGAAAGTTTGAAGCAGGACGTCCTCCGGAAAACTTGTGTCCAGAGATCCCATAAAAAAAAACTCAGCCCGGAGATCCCATGCGAAGTCTGAAGCCGGAGATCCTTACAGAAAACATGAAGACGGAGATCCTACGTTAAAGGGAATATGACGCCGGATACGACATGGAAAACCGAAAGACGGAGATCCTGTAGGAAGCCTGAAGCCGGAGATTCCGCCAGAAAACATCACGTCGGAGATCTTGCAAGCCGGAGGTATTACGTGCAGGAAATCTGGGTCCAGAAATCCTAGACTTTTTAGAAAATCTGAAGCCGGATATCCTGGAGAAAATCTGACGGCGGAGATCCTTTCGAAACCTGAACCCGGGGATTCAACAGAAGCGCTCAAAGCGGAAAGATCCTACAGACCATATCAAGCCGGAGATCCTTTCGCAACTCTGAACCCGGAGATTCTATAGAAAATGTTGAGTTGGAGATCCTACAAGAACAAAAATGAGCCAGGATTCCTCGAAGCACAGATACTCTGAAAGGCGGGGATCCGTTCCGCCCGTCCGAAAATCTCCCGTTCTCTTTGCGACGTTTTTCACCAGCGCACACAGTTGAGGAAAGTCTCGAGTGCACTTTACAAAACTCGCCTGCGACGTATCGCGGGTGGTGTTGGCTAGGGCATCGAAATTTTAGACAGATCGAAATTTCGACCTTCCCTTATCTCGAACCTTTTTTACACACCGGACGTCTGTTATAGCCCTCCATCCCGGGCATCCCGGGGGGTTTTAAGCAGATACTGAACGAAATATTCGATGTGTTTGTATATTGCGTCACCCTACGAGAGGTTAATCCACTGCGCCTTTCTTTGTGCAGCTGGGTGTAGACATTTTCATACCTGCTATAGTTCGAAGTAATACCTTACGACACCTGCTACTGTCTCGTTCAGTCTAGTCATCAAGTACCAATCCGGAGAGATATATTGTATGTACTGTATGTTTATGCATATACCAAAGATTGAAATCGTGTGTACGTACCTATATCGTATTGCCATTTCTTGCTCATATATCGACTTGATTCCGATATCGATATCCGATATCGAACACCTCACTACGCAGCTCGCGAATGCGAAGCTGGCTACGAACCTTGATCGGTCGAAGTCACAGCTGTAGGACTTTGTCAACACGCTCACAAGTCGAACAGATCATGATCCAAATAATCTAGATCCTAACCGGCCGTCCTGAGGTGGTGTGCAGGATCTGTAACGTACAGATCCGACCCAGGTAACGTGTCCTACATCATGCAGGTTAAGGATACGGCTCCCACCCGGCAGCATTCAGTTAGACCATACAGGTCATACAGAACAAGAATATACCTACACCCTGAGATATACAGGGGTCTTCACCGTCGGGCGGGTCAGGAAGTATTCGAAATCTCACCAGTAGGGTCGAGTCGGGACGGGTCGGGTCAGGAGGATTTCAAACTCTCACGGGTCGGATCGGGTCGTCCTTTCCCGACATGACCCGACCTGACCCGCGACGACCCGACCCGACCCGACCTGACCCGACCCGACCCGACCTGACCCGCGAAGTTTGACCCGACCCGTGAGCAACCCTTTTTTTAGAGTATCTATTACGGGGGACCATAGTAAATAGGACCAAATAATGTTGGTAAAAATAGCGAAATATATAGGATTTTGTGTGTACCGTAGGTCCTATTTACTATGGTCCCCCGTAAATAGGTCATGTTAGTGGGAACAATCCATGGATGATCTGCTGTTCAATGTGTTGTGAAGACAGCAGCGGTATCCCCTTTACTGCTGGCTGCCCGCTGTGGACAGTGCCATTGGGGTCGCTTGGCAAACAGATGGGACTAGCCGGTGTGGTGGTGTGCGGGGTATATAGTGTCGGATGGCGCTATATTGCCGGATTATTATTGGCTGTCTCATACCGACCGGCACTATTTGAGGGACCGGCACTACCGTAACTTCATTGGAAAACAAAAAAAAAACACACACACACACAGGCGCGAGTCCATAGGGAGAGCGATGTGCCCCCCCGCTGTCTGAATGAACACCGGTACTTACCTGCGCCTGAATCTGCCCGACCGTAACGAGGCCATCTCTCGGCGATAGCGGTCTGCGGCCATCGCCCACGCGGCTTGAGCGATGAGACGCCCCCGCCGAAGACAAGGACGACGACGCCGACCCAAGCACGAACCTGTGAACTGCTGGCGAGGAAGATGGTGGCATAAAAAGGCGGTGGTAGTGTTGGAGGTGGCGGCAGACTAAGTCGGACATTGCAGGCGGTGGGTGGGAGATAAATGCGGTGGAAAGACAGTAGTGTATATATTGCGTTGGGCGGGGTTGGAATGGGGTGGGTCGGATTGGGTTGGGTTGGGTTGGGCTGGGCTGGGCTGGGTTCGACCTGGCTTTGCTCGGGTTGGCTTGACGTGGGCTTGGCGTGGGTTCGGTTTTTGCTTGGCTGGGGTCGCGCATTGAAGGCGGCGTGGCAGACGCAGGCGGCGTGGCAGATGCGGACGTGAAACGACATTAGTGCTACATTACGACCATGGGCCAGCTCCGACAATATTTGGTTGCCATTGCACGACAACTCCTCGTCACAGATTCATTCATTCATCCCGAAGACTTCCCCAGGCGGCCGGGGGCATGCAGGGCAAGAAAGACAAACACTACTTTCAGACATTCTGTCGAGGCTACGCCAAGCCGTAAACACTACGCACTCGCTTGTGGTGTGGCGGTGGCATATAACAGTGGCACATTGCACGACGACGAACGAGATGGGAACTTGAAATCAACTTGTGTTACGAAGCCCGGTACGAAGAGTATATTCACGGGGGAACGTACCGTAGCAATCAGAACCCAACAAGGTGCGCAAACATAGGTGGATACCCCGGTTTTTACCGTTTTCCCACACTGACTCTTAAGTTATTTGCCCCAAACACGTGGGTGCCGCTCTGAAGCCGTAAAAAAAAATCGAATTGCGCCAAAACAGGCGCTCTTCGCTACAGATTTTTCTCGTGCCCGCACATTGATCTTCTCCTCTCCGAGACAAGAGCAAACAGCGCCCCGACATAAAAATCTGAGCGAAAAACGACCACACACATGGCTTGGCTCCGAGCTGAGAGTCGGTCGAGGTGGGTACGGGCGCCCCTGAGCACACCTGAAGCGAAGGCCATGGTGGCGGAACGCTCTCTGAGACATGTCAAGCAACGTAAAACGCGCGCCGTCAAGGGTTTATTTAGGGCCGATCGATTCGCACTAAAGCGTAGTAGTTTGGTGTCAGTCAAGGCCTGTCAAGGTAAAGTTGCTGTCTGTCAGGGGGTGAAAGTGCTCGCTCCTGACAGTAGTGAATTACGGGGGACCATAGTTAGTAGGACCTATGGTATACATAAAAACTACCTGGTATATATTTAACCATTTTTACTAACAATATTTGGTCCTATTAACTATGCCCCCCCGTAAAATAGGAGTGTGGCCCAACGTTGATTCTTTTTTTCTTTTTTTTTCTCATCCCATTCATTATCTTCGCACATCTTCTTCTCTCTCTCCTTCCAACTCGTAACTCAGATCCGGGGTCACATAGCAGGCTCTTCTCCCCCCTTCCCGCTACGGTACGTGCCTTCATTTTTTTATCGCGAGAAGATTTCAGCCTTTTCTTCCCTCGTCGACTCGCATCGAATTGTGCCTACCCACGCTGCAAGGCGCTCTCAACAATTAAATCCCTTTCTTTATTTTTGCAAATAAAGTCAAAGTCCGACCCTCCTGGGGCTCGAACCCAGGACTCAAGCAAGTAGAATTCGAGGTTAACCACTTGAACCACCGGAGCGACCGGCTCATCTACCGCACAATCGATGTTGGATCCACCTATAATACTCTCAGGTCAATATGATTGTCATGCTCTACTACGGAGATAAATGGTACCTGGTAGGCATTTGTGTTGGATATCGTACCAAAACTTTCGATATATCGTTCGATAATATATATATATCATATATATATATATATATCGAACCGAAAAAACTTCGGTATTTCGATATTAATTTCGATAATTCGATAAACGATAACGATACGATAAAACGATAAAAGGCCGAACGCCTCGCAGGGCGATAGGGGACACGGCAACAAACAGCACTATAACCTGGCATACACGTATAATATCAGGCCATGGGTGTCAAGTATAACACCATCATATTGCTTGGTTGAAGTATTCAGTACCAGGTGTTCATGTACCTGGCACGCAAAAAGGAAACGAGCACTAAGAAAGGAAGGCTGAGATTGATAGGAAAATAAGAAATTCGGGAGTATTTTTACTGGAATTGGCGGATAACGCGCCCCCCTTCACGAGTAAGAAAAAAAAATAAATTAGGGACTCTTTTTACTGGAATTAGTGGACAACGCGCCCCCTTTCTCCTGTAATAAATTCAGCCTGGGCCAGGTTCCTTGCTTCTTATCATGTCTCCAGCAGCCTAGATGGTACGTTGATTCTGGTAAAAAAACTACTCATCCTGGTGTTTGTTGCTGTATTTACCGGCACGTATGCATTTTTTGCTGTTTACACATGTAATGCGACAAACAGCTGAGCTATACTGGTACCTAATATACACGTACGTATAGTAGTAGGAGTACAGCAGTTCAGGATGCCTATACTAAGAAAACGAAGCAACGAGAATGGCAGGCTGAGATTAACAAGAAACATTTAAATTCGGGATTCGTTACTATATACTGAAATGAGTATACCTCGCCCATTCTCACTGAATAAATCAATCCAGCTTTCCTGTTTCTTATTGACTGTACAATGAAATATAACAATATTGCGATGGGTGGATAGCGGTGTCATCGTATTTCGAATGTAGGTGTAACTACAGTAGGTACACGGCTAGGGGTGGAGAGGGACGGAGCAAGCAGGACGGTGTGGGAAGACCCTCATATAGGTACGACTTTATGCAGTATATTGGGCAGCTGCACCGCACAACCTTCTGGGCGTTGGAGTAAAAAAGCCTGGCCATTTATTAGAACAGCGAAGTTTGTCATTCGACCCTTTTAAAAATAATTTGAGAGGAGAGAATTTAGCACTTGCAGCAGCAGGTACCAGGGGGGTGGCGGAAATCACAGGGGAATTAGGAAAGGGCGGGTAGAAGTGATTGCAGTAAGCAGGTAAATATTCCAGATATTCATAAAGGAGTTTACGCTTAATTTTGGTCTAGTTTCGTCAAGTATGCAGGTATGATTCAGGAGTAGAATTAGTGGTCGGGTGTCTGTTGAGCGCAGCAAAACACTGTATGCGCGATATAAGCCCAAATGCCAAGGAACAAAGTGCGTTTAAAACGCCTCCCTCACCTCGAAAAGGCGTGTAGCGGGATCAGAACCTAAACTTCTTTTGTTCTACTCTGGAAAAAGGGCTAAAAAAAAAGGCTGCGGCGAATTCAAAGAAGAGGCTCAGGAAAACGGCCATTTTGACCAAAATGTTGAACCAGCGCAACAGCTAATTATATCCCTGGTCTATGCCACTCGTGGTAGGGACGTTGTGAGGCTTGAGACGCTAATCATCCAGGGTCTCGTGTGGATCACGCGACAATATCAACACGTGAAATGGGCGGGCGTGTTTTGCGGGCTTTGTGCGCCGGTTTTGTCTCAATTATCGTTATCGTTATCGTTATCGAAGTTGTTTAGGCCTTATCGTACCGAAACCTTTCTGGTTTCGATATCCAACACTAGTAGGCATAATCAATGGATCAACCAACGTTCATGCTGTGAAGTTTAGCAGTTAGAAGTCACGTTTATTGACATGTTGTTCACTAGTGAAAGCACGCTGTTATGGTCGTTGTGTTCTAGACTACAGAGATAAATAGGCACAATCGGCATTGGAACAACCAATTTTCGTGCAGTCACGTTTAGAGTATGTTGTTCACTGGTGCAAGCACGCTTCGGGGTAAAACAAATCAACTAGCTTCCCGGTTCAACCTGACCAAAAAAAATGTCCCCAGAGGCGCTCGAGGCCCCTTCTCTGCCGAGGGTTATTTATTGTACGCGAGAGCCAGTGATAATCAAAACATGACGGGCTTCCTCTGTCTCACAATAGTCTGTGACTACAGAATCAGTATCTCTCTAGGATAGGGAATCAGGACGGACACTGGGTGTACTGATGCAGCTGGGTAGAACGGACGATTTAATGTAACGACAACAACAACAACAACAACAACAACAACAACAACAATGACGTAATAATCAACTCTTGCGACTGCTGTATTGTAATGGTGTCGACACTCTTAGTAATAACGAGGAGCCAGAGGGGGGGGCTCGCGGTCTCCCTCTCTCCGTATCTAGCGGTCCCACCTGCTTGCAGGTGCAAATAAACTTCTCAGAGCGATCCCTCAGAGCGTGAGGTTATTAAATTAATTGTTATTTCTTCCCCTGTTCGTTCGTGTGCGGATTGTGGATTGAGCTTGGCCTTGAGGGCCCAAAGCACCATCGACTTCGACACCGACGGTGGGTACAGAGGCACCACCCTCCTCTGTTTGCGTCTTAATCCGTGTGAGTTCGTTGAGCTTGGTCGTGGTGGGTGGTCGAATGGAAGCTTCCGGTGCCAAATGCCCCTGAGACCTGGGAGGGTTGAAGCTTATCCCGCCGCCTCCCAAGAACAAGCTGCTAGACAGAGAACCACAGCAGCACCAGTACCAGCTACCACCTCCATCACCACCACCACTTGCGCTACCACCACCAGCCCCAGCTATATAGGAGATGTCCAGTCTTGGTGGGTGGGGCTTGCTCGATGGTCGCACCAGACGAGTATCATATCCAGGGCACGAGTCCGCAACACATCCACACACCACCTGCTACCACCACCACCACCACCACCGCCGCCACCCCACCAACCAAGCAGCAGGAGCAGCAGAAGTTTGTTGCCCGTTGCGGCTGGTGGTGGTGCTGCTGCCGTGGTTGGTGATGTGGCGGCGTACCGCTGCTCTTGTTGTGGTATAATACTTTTTCTTGCATGTACTGCTGTACGTTGTGAACGACGAACTGCTATTAATATATGCGAATACAAGGGCCTCCGCATGAGAGTCGGCACCCATTAGGCTGAGCCTCCGTGGGCTCTCGCTTTCCCAGGTTCTTGGGCTCTTCTTCAAAATACGGCTTTGGTGGGACATCCGCCTTTTTTTACAAAAACAAAAACGGTTTTTGGACTCGTTTCAGGCTCGAAAAACAAAAATAGGTGTACTAATACTGCTGTAAGAAAAAAACGTTTTCGGGATTTTTAGCTCGGATTTTGAAAAATCGGCGGGATCACAAGGAAATGTGTTTGCTCGTGGGAAGCAGGCCCGATCAGCGCTAATCGTGACAACAGCGCTGCTGCGCTCAGAGGCCGGAAAGGCAACCCCGTAGTGATTATCAATACATATGAGGTTCTGGGTTGCAGTGTTGCGGTGCTGCTGTGCGCGCGGAAAAAGAGGGTTTACATTTCATAAATTGGCGTTATTGCTACGTGGTCGAATAAAAAAAGGCTGATTTATTGTTCCCGCGGGGGGAAAATAAGTCCTGTCCCTAAAAAACAGGCTCCAATTCGTTTTTTTTAGTTATTTTTTAAAACCCCTGTTGTTGGGCGAAAACCGAAAAAAGGCTCTTTTGGGCTTTTGGGGCTAAGGCCCACGGAGGCTCAGCCTAGCACACATGCTTCAGGGGAAATTACCAGTCCCTCTTAGTCCACTTCTTATGCAGTCGGAAACTAGGATTGAAAAAGAAGGTTTCCGATTGGGGACAAAAAATGGCAAAATCTTACGCAGTTGAAAAAGCGCCTTTTCAATTAAAAAAAAAACATTATGCTTTCCAACTGGACAACAGTCGAAAAAACTGAGATTTCCGATCCAACTCGTCAGCCGGATCCATGCATCCGAAGTGTTGGAAAGTCGCGCCGTATACTCGTACGAGTATCACACACCCACACAACACGACATACGACACAACCCCACACGACAACATCGGCGACGCTGGCTTGGCTGCTGTCACTTCTGCTGCTGCTCGGCTCGGGTCATCGTGATATAGCCTTAAACAATAACTACTATTGTAGGTACTCTATAATTTTAATATTATTTAAAATAACACGGCCATGACATTTATCGACCAATTGATTTCTTGCGCGGCATCTGAAATGAACTGTGCGGACACAGTTCCAAGTACTTTCCAATCGCCGAAGTCCGTTTGGACAAATCCATCTAATCGACTGCACCCGAAATCAATTGTGCGGACAATTTCAGTTAATAGGCAGCAGCCGAAATCGAATCTTCAGACAAATCCAATTAACAGACAGCTCCTGAAATCAATTGCCCGACCAATTTCCGTTAGTGGACAACGCCCGAAATCATTTGTCTGGGCAATTCCAATTATTGGATCAGCCCCCGAGATCAATTACTGAAATAATTTCAAATAATTAGCAGTCTCCGCAACCTATTGTTTGGACAATTCCATTTCATAGGCAACACTCGGAACCTATTGCTCACGCAATTCCAACTAGCAAATGGTCTTCGAAATCAATTGCCTGGACATTTCCAATCGATAGACAATCGCCGAAAACATTTGTCTGGCCAATTTCAATTGATGGGCAATCGCGGAAATCAATTGTATGGACAATTTCAATTAATAGACAGTCGCCAAAAACAATTGTCAAGACAAATCCAATTAACACACATTTTCTTGAATCAATTGTAGACACAATATACTATTGAAATAGTCACAATATACTATTGAAATAGTAATTGTCCAGGGCGTGTAAAAAATATAGAGCACCCGTACTTTTTCAAGTATTCTGCAAATCGTCCCGTATTACACCGCACGATTATGTGTGTGTTCTTCACATTAAACCATTCTCTCTACCCGTCGACATCCAGCATAACCAGTGTTCGCGCCGATTTTTCAATCCTAGACAGATAAAAGTTATATGGTCACGAAACTACCTACGCCTCAGAGATACTATTATACCACGTTGCCAGGTATGCAGTGAGCACAGTAGCAGCGGGCAATGCAATGCCACGTCATTATACTATTAATAGATGCAACAGGCACGGCATCCACATTCTTTGAACTACAGAAACGAAAAAAAACAAAGAAAAACAAAAACAAAAGGAGACAAATCGAAGTAGGAAAAGAAAAAACACAAAATAAGCAAAATAGGTATTTTATAACTTTACCAGTAGGAAATACGCCAGCTGCGAGTTCGACTGATTATATACCTGGTAGTTGATACTCAACTTTGCAAGCTGCGTAACGATAAGCAGTTCGCGCATATTCTATACCTGATACGTATTTCCTTGTCAAGGATATGTATAGGCCAGTGACTCCCCTGGATGCTACTCGGGTCAACAGGACAATTTACATAATAATGAGGCGAGCGAGCGAAGCGAGCCTTTTTTTACTTGGTTTTTAACCAAGGAAAAAAAAGCCTCTTCATAGCGGCTCGGGTACGAGGGTAGGGTGCCTGTTTTGATTTTTTCTGTATGTGTGTGTGTGTGTGTGAGTTGGTGTGTGTAATTCAACATTTTTTTGGTCCACCTTTCACCACCGCGTTCGACGCACACGCCACCAAATCCAGTCCCGGCGGGCTCTGTGCACGCACACACACGCAAGACACTTTCTCGTCCTGGTGGGGTGGAAAATCGTTCACAGTTCGTCGAGCTAGGTGCGGCAACGTGTGTAGGCACATGTCTGTGCTGGGCCGTGTTCAAAATACAAAATCATAACGGTTTTTGTTCCTGTGCCAACAGCAGCAGACAGCAGGCAGACTGTGCCTGTCCACAGCATGCACACTGTGCCTGCCCACAGCAGGCAGACTATGCTTGTCCACAGCAGGCAGACTGGGCCTATCCACAGCAGGAAGATTGAGCCTGTCCGCAGCACTCAACAGCTGGCAGACTGGGCCTGTCCACAGCAGGCAGACGGCTTTGTTTTTTTAGCTCTTTCTTCTACCTACGTAATAACTAACGAAACTCAACTACGAGTAGTCATAGGCAGACTCCGCCTTGTCTGTCCACAGCAACGTTCGGGCCATGTACTGCAGGTGATATTGTCAGGCATACCCTCCTACTGACGAGGGGACGGAGAAACAGGAGAAGATCTGCTGTAGATGTACAGCAGTCAGTAGTAGTGGTGGCACCTGGTACGAGAACCTCTGTTGGATACATGTATATCATATCAGAGGTTGTAGATATTTCGTCTTCAAATTTTGAGGGTGGAATCAGGAACGACACACACAACATCGAGTACGGTGTACAAAGGGCACAAGCCGCGCATACTGCGACGCTGACCCTGGCCTCGTGGATCCTACTGCTACTGCTGCTGCTGTTTTGCTGCTGGAAAAGCTCTGATGTAGATGTTGTACAGCTGCAGTAGTTGCGGCACCTGCTACGAGAAGCTCTTTTGGGCATGCCATGTTCGTGTAGTCGTCTCGAAAATATTATGCCGACTTTCGAGGTGGGAAGCAGGAAACATATTAAAAAACGAGTGCAGGGTACGTGCTACGGTACGTATGCGTATATGTACGCGTACAAAGGGTGCAAGGGTTAGACCGACAAGCCGAGCGTACGGCGACGCTGACCCTGGCCTCGTGTGTCCTACTGCTACTGCTGCTGCTGCTGCTGCTGCTGCTGTTATGGTGCGGGAGGCGCACTGCTGCTGTAGGTGTCGTACATCAGTCCAAGTAAAGTTGTGGTGGCACCTGTTGCGAAAAAGAAACTCTTTCTGTTGGACAAGACATGTGAGATGCAGATTTTTATTGTGCTGAATTTCAACCAGAAAACACTCTGCTGGACAAAACATGTCGAGTGTTGTGTGTTCTTGACTCTTTCTACCCGTCGACATCCAGCACCACAGCAGTGTCCGTGCCGATTCCTCAATCCCTGAGGGCCGGTCTTATCGAGGGCAAAATAAACGAAGAAAAAAACGAAATAAAACGAACAGACTTTCGTTTTTCGCAAAAAACAGCAGGTTGAGTCCTAACGAGGGCAAAAAAAACGAAAAAAAAAACGAAACAAAAATAAGAAGCCGTGTCGAATTTTTACGCGGTGCAATTTTTCGGAATGACTCAACCGCCTCAGCACGTGGTTCCCGGCGATAGCGCTCGACGGCGACGGTGGATAGACACAACTCGCACACGTCAGGCACCCTCCACAGCAGGCGGTTCTCGTGGTCCAACCCGCTCCCTACGGAGTGCTCTAGAACTTGTGTATCGGCCATCGCAGTTCGATGGCAGACGTTTGAATGTTGAGTGGGACTCATGTCCAAAAATATACCGCCACAGCCACTTCCTGATCTCCCGGTTTCTTACGAGGGCACCCCATGGTGATTCCCTACCCATATGTGCTCGCGCCGTCAGCAGACAAGCCGCGTGGCAGCCACATGCACTACCTCGGCCATCGTGCGCTTGCCAACCGGTCGTAGAAACTTTATCGGAACTTCATCCCAACGCGTCGAGCTCCTCCTATGTTCCTCTTCGACCCTGGGTATCCCATATTTCGTTTATTTGGCACCCATTTCGTTTTCTGTGGGACTTAAAAAAAATGAAATGTGAAAACGGAGGTATCGGGATCTCTACTTCTAATGTTTATAATTTGACCAATAAAACTCACGTACTCTTTAGTTCTGTTTTTCGTTTTTTCATTTCGTTTTTTTTTTCGTTTTTTATGCCCTCGGTAAGACCGGCCCTGAGAGATACAAGTTCTGTGGTTTACAGCAGTGCAGATTTCGTCTTCAAATTATTATGCCGGATTTCGAGGTGGAAACCAGGATACACACGACCAAATCCAGTGCCTCTTCATATCAAGAGCCAGGAGAGGCCAAGAACATTTACGAAAATTATTGAGATGCACCCACGACGGTCGCCCCGGTGGTTCAAGTGGTTAACCTCGAATCCTACTTGTTTGAGTCCTGGGTTCGAGCCCCAGGTGGGTCGGACTTTGACTTTATTTGCAAAAATAAAAAAGGATTCAATTGTTGAGAGCGCCTTGCAGCGTGGGTAGGCACAATTCGATCCGAGTCGACGAGGGAAGAAAAGGCTGAAATCTTCTCGCGATAAAAATGAAGGCACGTACCGTAGCGGGAAGGGGGGAGAAGAGCCTGCTATGTGACCCCGGATCTGAGTTACGAGTTGGAAGGAGAGAGAGAAGAAGATGTGCGAAGATGGTGAATGGGATGAGAAGAAAAACAAAACAAAAAAACAGGAGTACAGTACATAGTACGTACGTGGTAGATATTCCTTCGTGTTCGTTCGTTCAGCACAATACAAAATAGTCCGTATGCGCCCAGCATGATGCATCGCAGATATGACTACTGCAGGTATTACCGAGGTCCCGCCTCATTACCACCAATTACTAGTAATCATATGTAATGGCGGAACAAAACAACGCGGCAACAACATATTATCAGAAGTGGCGTGTTGTGCTCGCTGAGATACAGCACTATTACGGGGGACAATACTAAGTAGGACCTATGGTACACACAAAAACCTATATATTTAGATTGTTTTACCAACAATATTTGGTCCTATTTACTATGGTCCCCCGTAATAGTAGCGGCAAGAGGCCCCTTTCTCTTGGGTTTTCACATCTTGGGAACTTGGTGGACCAACTTTGATCTCCATACGAGGCGGTGTACACCCCTTTTATTTGGCACGATGTTTCTGAAATCAAGACGGAACAACCACAACGTTGGTACGATAAGGTTCTTCGATGACGCGCATCGCCTATTAACCCCTTTAGAACCGCAGTCCCGTTTTGCGGACAAACTACTTGAAATTTGAGGTTTGTCCCCAAAACGGGACTGCGGTTCTGAAGTAGCGAATGCGCTCCCAAGACTACTCAAGGAACACAGCAAAAAAAAAGAACGGCCAACGAGGTATCTTAAACCTTTTAGGAGTAGTCCCGTCTAAGGGGCAAAGTACCTAAAATTTGACTGGTTTGTCCCCAGAACGGGACTGCAGTCTTGGAAGGGTTGATGCAGTTAGGATTTTAACCACTTCATGGCGTCTGTCACTATAACATCAACCAAGTTAGCGGGAACCACGTTTGACGTGAAACCGTGCAGAAACCGCCATGGATCGTACGAAACCGGGACCCTACCGCACCGTTCCGCGGCCGAACGAACAGCGGGTTTCCTACGGGTGCCAGTTAACTGCAACGTCAAACAACCGATGTGAGGGTTTTTGGCATCGTATCTCGATGTACACGTTGCGGTGCGCTTTCGATGGTATTCCTACGGTGCGGTTTGGTGTGGTTTCAAGAAATCGAAAATCTTACGGTGCGGTGCGGTGCGGGTTTCAGATATTAGAAATCGTACGGTGCGGTTCGGTGCTGTGATACCGGTACCAGGTATACCATACCGTGCGGTTGGGTGCACGGTTTGCAAGCATCGTAAATCCCACGGTGAGGTTCGGTGCGGTTTTCGAATACCGTGAACCCCACGATGCGCTTCGATTATATTTTATGTCCTACAGCAGTGCGGTTCGGCGCGGTTTTCCGATATCCTAAAACCTACGGTGCAGTGAGGTGTGGTTTTCAAGAGGGCGAAACACCTACACTGCGGTGCGGTGCGGTTAACCGCACCGAGTGTGCGGTGCGGTGCGGGTTTCAGATATTAGAAATCGTACGGTGCGGTTCGGTGCTGTGATACCGGTACCAGGTATACCATACCGTGCGGTTGGGTGCACGGTTTGCAAGCATCGTAAATCCCACGGTGAGGTTCGGTGCGGTTTTCGAATACCGTGAACCCCACGATGCGCTTCGATTATATTTTATGTCCTACAGCAGTGCGGTTCGGCGCGGTTTTCCGATATCCTAAAACCTACGGTGCAGTGAGGTGTGGTTTTCAAGAGGGCGAAACACCTACACTGCGGTGCGGTGCGGTTAACCGCACCGAACCGCACCGCACTGACAGGGGCAACGCACCGTAAAGAACCCTGCTAGTTTTGATATTTTGATGCTGTTCCCAGACGCACCTCCGTAGGGCGTGTAGTACTCGACGTACCCCCGGTGATAAAGTGACGATGGAAAAAGGGACGAAAACAATCATCATCGGACACGCTCATGCGGAGGGGTTGTTTTATCTACTGCTGTAAGTGGGGGGTATTTGTTTTTCCTGTTGGTGTCGGTATTTGTCCATCCAGAAGCCTGAACCTCTCCTCTCCTCTCCCAATGCCTTACCAGGTACCTGGTACCTGGTATCTCTTTCGCCCTTTGCACTATTATGTCATCAGTGAGTACGACCCCCCCTCCCCCCGAATCTCCAACGTCCGTCACATACTTGAACGTCGTTTACAGACGTCGTATACCAACAAAACAAACGAAACCCTTCAAAATGCATCCCGAAAAACGAAGCGGGATCCCAAGAAAGTTGGGGGTTGGCTTGGGCTGCCACGTACCTGGTAGATGTACAGAACCTCGATGTGCTGCTGTCAACAGCCAGGAGAGTTAGTTCCACAGCATGCGGACTTGTCCAGTAAACGTACCGAACAGAAAAACACGACGGTCGCGTGTCGTTGTCATCGTGCTGGTGTGTGTACATGCCGTGTGCATACATGTGCTGCTGCTGCTGCTGCTGCTGCAGCTGCCTCGGATGCACACGAAGTACAGCAGTAGCCATAGACTCGTGAATAGGTGGGCAAACATGCGGTGGATGCCTCGATAGCGTGGCATCTTCTCTGAGTAGTGGTAGCTCAGAATCTAAACCATGTTATCCGACGTCATGTCGTAGGGGTACGTATATGTGCTGCTGCTGCTGCTGCTGCTGAAAGGGAAGAAACTTGCGTTTCAAACCAGCATTAGCACGGCATTGAACAACAACACCGTAAAACATCATAGCTTGTCCGAAATCGAACGCAATCAACACGCCTATATCTGCGGTACGAAATATACCAGGTATCCAGTTGGGGACCTCTGGCTTACCTCCTTCTCTTGGCTCGCGCCCAGCTTCTACGACGCCGCCCAGATGGTCACTCAATGTCAAAGGCTGATTCATCTGGATTAGAAGCTCCAGAGATGGTCCAGCGAGATGGTATCAAGGGTGCAGGCACGCCATCATACAGAGTAGGGGTGACGTGATTTCTAAGCTCGCGAGGAAGCGCTACCACTAGCTCCCGCTTGCGGCAACCTCTGCTCCTGTGCGTTGCCAGCGCGCAGCACTATGCGATCACGCGTTCTGGATTGCGGGATAAACATATTTTTTTTTGTCCTCGAACATGCCTCCGAAATAGTTGGAGCACCGTTGTCAAAAAAAAATTCACACGCACTACGATGGAGCAAGTGCACAGCAGTGCAGTGGGCACGTGCTTAATGCCGTACAACTAAAGAAGAGCACACGTGCTGCTTGCCTGCACCTTGTATGATCTGCTGCGCGTGTGGCCTAAAACACTTTTCGCTGGGATAGACGAGATTGAACACACTCACCACACGTTTTTTATCGTAGCCTTTTGCATTTCGGTTATAAACGTATCTGGTTTCTGTTTTTAATTTGCCCTCGTCGACCTTCGAGCTTCACCACTGCTGCCACAAGCGGCATGTCCTCTACGCGTAGCGCCCAGGCTTGGGAGGCGCCGGAACAACGACAGAGGTCAGAGGAATGAAGTGCATGCGAGTCCCATATCAATAGGATTCAAGCACGCCATTGCTGCAATACATCTGGCCCTGTGTGTATCCCGTCCATACGTATCGTACATACACGACGGTCTTTGCGTGAAGGCGTGCAGACTGCTCATTCTTTCCCCACTCGGCCAGCTCGCGCCTTGCTACGCTTGCCCGAGAGCAGCATGTGGCCCCTGATACTCTGAGACCCACTGGTGGCATCACGACATGTTTCTTGACAACAGCAGTGCAGTGCTTGTAGCTGTAGACCTCTGTTATACTAATATTACGGGGGACCATAGTTAATAGGACCAAATATTATTCGTAAAAATAGCGAAATATATAGGTTTTTGTCTACACCGAAGGTCCTATATAATATGGTCCCCAGTAATAGCTGTACCACACAACGAAGATCGATTACGCCGCATATTTTTCTTGTGTGTTGGCTGTTGGTTGTGCAGTGTGTAGTGTGACTAAAAGGGCTCTTGCTTCTACAGGTACGAGTACAGGTGTAGCTTTAGCTGGCTGTGGACCTCGCCGGGGGGTTTTTCCAACCACAGAAAAATGCAAGATTTTTCACTTTTCTTAACCCCTTTAGAACCGCAGTCCCGTTTTGGGGACACTCCACTCTAATTTCAAGTACTTTGTCCCCAAATCGGGACTGCGGTTCTAAAGGGGTTAACCCTTTCCCGTTTTGGGAATAACCTCCTGCTGTTAGAGTGTTTTGTCCCCACATATGGGAGTGCGGTTCTACAATTAATTAATGGGCAGTGTAGCGCCGAACCGCAGTACGGGTTTCCTATATACTTTCAGCATCCTGCGGTGCGGTGCAGTGAGGATCTTAGTATTTGAGAATCGTTCAAGTACCCGGTGCGGGATTTTTGTTTTGGATTTCGATACGGTGCGGTGCGGTGCGGTGCGGTGCGGTGCGGTTTCGGTAAAAACCGGTCAAAACCGCACCGCATCGTAACCGCACAGAAATAGCAGATTACTTGAAGTTGTATGATAAAAGGCTCTGGCTTTTATTAATACCTGGTAGTCGTTACCAGGTAGTCGTTATTAGTTATTAATTGGTGAGATTTGAACGATGCGGTTCAGCGCGGATTTATCTTTCTAGACACGTACGAGTATACTCGTACGGTGAGGTGCAGATTAACTGTTTCGGAAACCGCACGATAAGGTACGGCACGGTTTCGCTGGAGGCAAAATCGTACAGCAGTGCGGTGCGCGGTCCAGTAGAACCGCAACGAACCGCACGCACCCGTGCCCATGAAAAACGCTGAAAAAAAGAGCACGCGCGATGGAAGCATGACACGAAGCTTGCAAAGATGGGTTTCGCAGAAATTTTCCATCTCACGGCTGATAAGGAGGTGGTGTATTTGTTTTTGTCTACGTTTATAAAACACAGGGGGCGCAGCGACAGCAGCGATGACGGCGAGAAAAGGAGGGGGGGGGGCAGGAGGAGGAGGAGGAGGAGCGGCGGCGACGGCACCAACAATATGACGAGTACCGGCACAGGAAGTAGAGTCAGAAGCGACAGGAGGATTAGTGGCAGCAGCAGCAACAGCAGCAGCAGCAGCAGCCGCGAGAGGCCACGCAAAAGTAGCAACAGACGTGCAAGGGGTAATGGTGACCGAAAGTCTCGAAGTCGCCATGATAATAGCCGACGTCACAACAACAACAACGACAACAACGACAATAACAACAACAACAGCAACAACAACAACAACAACAACAACAACAACAACAACAACAACAACAACAACAACAACAACAACAACAACAACAGCAGCAGCAGCGGCGGCAGCGACAACAACAGCAGCCGCATTGAGAGCAGAGAAAAAAGAAGAGGCAGGGGCCGACGTTTGGAGCAAAGTATTGAGGGCAAAGCACAGCCTCGCAAGCTCAGGCACTGCAACAGCCGCCATCGGGGCTTCAGCCACAGCAGCAGCAGCAGCAGCAGCGATAGCAGCAGCAGCGATAGCAGCAGCAGCGATAGCAGCAGCAGGAGCGACTGCGGGAGAAGCAGCAGCAGCAGCAGCAGCAGTCATACAACAATCAGAAACAAAGTCACGAAGAACGCAAAAATCGGAGTGTTTGTTGTTGGCGTGAAGAAGAGCACCAGGGAAAAGAAGAAGAAGGGTGACCGCCACCAACCCCAGCAGAGGAGAGAGGCGAAGAAAGTGAAACGGGCTGCGAGTAGAGCTGGCGAGATCGCCGACTCAGGCGAAAAACACAGGCGAAAGAAGCAGGCGCGGAAGCGGGAGCGCGAAGATAGGTGTTTCGGTCTGGCCGGAGGCGGGGGGGGAGGGGCGGGCGGAAGGAGTGATGCCTTCTCCGATAAGGAGACGAAGAAAACGACGAGGAAGGGAAAGAGGGAAAGGAAGAAACATAAGGAGAGGGGAAAGGAGGGGGAGGAGGATAAGAAAAGGAAGGCACCAAAACAGGACAACATTAACCACGGCAAGAACGAGGACAAAAAAAACAACACCTTGGAAAAAAAGAAGAAGGCGAAGAAGAAGAAGGAGGCGCGGAAGAGGGAGAGAGAAGGCAGGGACCGACCACGCCCCCCCCCCCACCCCCACGCCTCCGCCGCACTTGGCGCCGGCGCCAACGACCTGTTCCGGAGCGCATCGAGGAAGAGAAGAAGACGAGGGAGCGCAGCAAAAACGCCTCCTGTAGCCTCCGGCGCCTTTCTTGGAGGTGGTGGAGGGGGTGGGAGTGGTGGTGATGGTGGCTACGATGAAGTTGTTGCTGTTGCTGCCGCTGCGGCTACTGCTAATTGTGCTAATGCTATGGCTGGTGGTGGTGTCGGTGGTGTTGGTGGCGGTAGTAGTGGTGGTGATGGCATTGATAGTGGTAGCGTTGGTGTTGGTGGTGTTGGTGGTGGCATCGGTAGTGACAGGGCTGACGCTGCTGACGCTGGAGCTGGTGTGGGTCGAGGGGGACGGGGGGTTAGGGGTAGGGGTGGCGACGACGACATCAGGGTGGCGAGGGCGAAAGCAATGGTACCCATGCGACCTGAGGAATACGCAGCGCAACAGAGCATCGTTAGAGAGGTGGGTGAGGGGCGGGAGGGAGCGGGAGGAAGGGGGCGGGGGGCGTACGGGGTTTGGCATGGTGGGAGGGTTTTCGTTTGTTGTTCGAAATATTGTGTTTGTGCTCTGCTGCTTCTACTACCCCTTCTAATAGTACTACCACTACAACTGTACATCATTACTGCAGTACCGCCACTGCCTTTTTTCTTCCTCTTTCTTTCTTTCTTACTGTGTTTTCTTCTTGTCCTCATCATGTGGCTAGTATGCAGCTGGTGTTTGACGAAAGACACCGGGCGGGGCGGGGACAGTTTTATGGGTTTGATCCATTCGTTTTGTTCGTTCATTCTGTTCTGCGCGTCCTCGCTGACCGTTCGTGGTTCCGGCGTGCAGGTGTATTCGACGAAACCACACCGGGCGGTGACATTGATAATGATTGCATTGTCTATTTTCCTTACGTATGTTTTATTTTTCATTACGGTCATCATTTATTTTTCCCTCCGACAATGCGTTCTGCATGTTCCAATCCGATTTGAAGCGAACATCCTTTAGTACCGCAGAAGTATTTGTCGTCTCTCTTCTGCCACTTTAAACCAACAAATATCGTGCGTTCCCTTCTGGGAGGGCCCTACTTACACCTCCCTCCCTTGGCAATAATATAATTTCCCCTACGTACTCCTCGTCTTGTTTCTTCACTTCGTTATGTCTGTCCTCGGCGGCGGTTCTTGTTTCCATATATAAAATGGTTGGTGTTGGTTGACGAGGGAGTCGCCGGGAGGTGACAATGGTTGATGGTGTGCTGTGTCCAATACTCTTGCATTTAGGAAGCGTGTCGTCAGCCGCCGATACCAAGTCGCCATTGCATTTACTGCTGGAGACTACTACTACTGTACATAGCATTGATACATGCTACAATTATTAATAGTAGCATTTGCAACACAAAGTGGAGACGAGCCTAGTGGCACCTGAGCGTACAAATTATACTCAGCACACCGCCACCCTGGTCCTGCTGGCACCCTCATCCCACCCGGAGCCCCAGGTCTACAAAATAAACCTGGGGGGTAAATCTTTTAGCGTCCTGCAGGGTCCCCCTGACACCCTGATCCCACCCCGACATACTCTACCAAAAGCAAGGTCTTCCACGAAACTTCCTCAGAACGAAACACAAAATACGCTAAACCCTTGTATGCTGTAAGAAAAGGTGTGCAGAATATAATTTTCACGCCCGGTGTGCAAGCAGGGGTTTCCCAAAGTGAAGGGTTTTCCCGCTTACCCGCGATGAAAGCACCACCAGAGACAAGCGTTTCTCATAGCAAACGACTCCACAGGAATCATTCCGGGGACAATTTCGTCCCTGCCCGAAAAGCACTGAATACTACAGCTGTCGTATAGATATACATCCCCTGCATTCGTTGTTTTTTCACTCTCCTTGCACACAATTACGGGGGACCATAGTTAATAGGACCTATGGTATACATAAAAAAACAAATACATAACCATTTTCAGTAACAACATTTGGTCCTATTAACTATGGTCCCCCGTAATAGACTACGGGTGTTTCTTGTTTCCGTCGTGCAGGTGTTCGACGAAGACACCGGCAGGTGGCGGCTTGTGAGGGGCAGGGGGGAGATCATCGAGAGGATCGTGTCGCGTCAGGAGCAGCAGGAGATACAGCAGCACGCGTCAAGATGGGGGTGGGACCACAAGACCCTTTCGAAGGTCTCCGACCAGCCCGCGGGGCGGCGCTAGCAGTACGTGGTGACTTGTCGCGCCCCTCTTTCCCCCCGCAACAGCAGTCTAGCTGACCATTCAGTCTACACTATGGTTGAAGCACACTGTGCACGAGACTTAGGACCAAACGCTAACCAATGGTTGACGGGTGCTGATTGGTCTAGGGTTAGAGTTGGTGTTTTTTTTTTGTATGGTACACATCAGTGACTCTCAACCGTTCTGAGGAATAAGTCGGGAACTCCCCCCTCCGTTGCAGTTTTATTCCGTTGCCATCGAAATGTGAGATTACCGAGTCGTGGCCAAATTCGGTGCAAGTCGACGAGCGGGTGGAAAGTGGGGCGCACGACCAAAAAGACCAAGCGATACTCTCGCTCGCTCTTAAAAAGCGTCATTGTGAAAGCTTGAATCAGGGGGGTGGGATTTCTGGACGAATTCACGCAAAGCAAATGTATTCCTAGTTCTGGTTTGCTTGGTTTCGGTATACTCCCCTTGGTGCAAGCGGTGCCTGCCTGATCGGCGAACATCCGACGCCGTCCCGGCATTGTAGGGATGCGAGGGGTCAATGGTCACATCATTCCGACTATGCATGATATCCAGTACACCCCCTCCCACGGGTCTGGGTGTTGAAAATGGATTCGTATTGGGGTGTTGGGTTTTGGTTTTGCGTGCACTTCTCACTCCTGACCGAGATGCTTACCACAATGGGGATGGATGTAGCACGTAGTGTGTGGGTGGTAAGGTACCTACGAGGCGGTTACATAG
Source organism: Nereocystis luetkeana (assembly GCA_031213475.1). Lineage (NCBI taxonomy): Eukaryota > Phaeophyceae > Laminariales > Laminariaceae > Nereocystis > Nereocystis luetkeana. Next base: position 1,759,368 of record JARUPZ010000013.1, on the reverse strand, counting down.
TAAACCCATCGCTTTCCCTACAAGCGGCCACAGCAGAAGAGAATAAAATCAATGCATTGACGCTGTCATCCGTATGAAACAAAACCCGCCTCGAAAGCGGTTCTTAGCAAAGGATGCAGCTCACCCTTCATGCGGCTCGACCCCAGCACCTCACGGCGCTTAGCGCTTGGTGCAACCAATGCCTGCCTGGTCGGTGAAGACCCGATGTGCCCCGTCCCGGCATTGCAGGGATGCGAGATTTTATGATCATACGTCTATGGTCATACGGCTACAGTACGGCCGTGCATGGTAATGAGTATCCCCCCCCGCCGTGCATGGTAAGGGTCAATCTTAACGAGGAGTGTTGAGTACCGCCGTGCTCGGGTCTTGAAAATGGATTCGTAGTGATGTTGGGTTTTCGTTTTGCGTGCACCCCCCACCCCTGGTGGGAATGCTAACCCTGTGCGCGACAATGGTGAAGACATGTACGTGCCGGGGGGCGGGGGCGGGAGGGACACGTGTGACCACGGCTTGTCCAAAAGGCCTCTGAGGGTGAAATAGTTCCACCCCAAGTTGAGCTGGAAAAGAAAAATGACGGGGACACCTATCAGTCGTAAGATACAGAAATACGCCCCAGGGCTGGATTTCTCGTTCGGAACAGGGTGCGTTCTACATTAATTCTCAGTTTGTAAACCTGAGTCTCTATTTTGATAATTGCGAATCTGTCTGTCTGTCCGCAGTCACAAGGAAACTCAAATCCTCGCAAAATCTGGTCCCAAACCGCTCCCGACGTTGACGTGTATACCGCGCGAATCGATAGCGGACACGCATGCAAGCAGTCTGGGATAACTTTCGGGCTCAACGGAGCCCTGCGCCTTGAGCTACGCGACCCAGCCTCACCGGGGGGGCAATCGCTTGTGCCAGAGTCGGTACGAGCAGCGAAACATTTCGCAAATTGGCTCGTACAGCGTATCTATCGTAACGAAAGTGGTATCACCTTATATTATAAAAGCATGGCTCACTCAGCGCGGTTGGCTAACGGCGTTAACGACGTCTTCGCGCGATGTTTTCCCGCCAAAAAAACTGGGCGTGCGACGGAGGCCAGCCTCGGTCAATAAGACCCGCACAAAGTTTTGTGCTGACGAGCCCTACACATAAAGACGAGTTCTCCTCATCATCTCGATATATAACTACCCTATGGTGTGTATGTAAGTAAAAAAGCAGTGGCGGAAAACCGATCGGTCAAGTGTCAATCTGATATGCATGTATATACCGAGGTGGCGGATAAGCCGACATCTAACTGATACCTGGTACCTGGTACGCTACAAGCTTATGGGTACAAGTTGCGCTCACTGTAGAGCAGCGCCAACGTTATCCCTTGCTGTGCTGCTCCCTACGGTAGTAGTGTTACTACTTGAGGTGGGGTGGTACAAATTACCTTAGTTCATCCCTGGTACCTGGTATAGACTTCGTATAGTCTGGTAGATTTTACGCAATGGAGAAAGAGCATTTTACCTTGATTGCACGCCGACTTTTTCAGTCACCATTCTTAAATGGTGTGTTGCTGTGGAGGTCGACGGACGAAGTGGGGGTGACATTGCTAGTAGAAGCAGGGCAACAAGGAAGGGGAAATCAAACCGATGTGTGCATCGATCCTGACCCTTTCACAACTCCCAAGTTTTTTCTAATCAAATTCCAAGTGTTTTGTGGTAAAAAAAACGGGTGCGGTGGTGAAAGGGTTGTCGGGAAAAACAAATACAGGCCAAACACGAAGGAACGAAGAAGGTGAAACGTCTGGAAAAACGTAAGAAAATGAAATAAAACATGAAGGATCGTACCTGGTACGCAAAATATCATACCAGGTACTCCGGAGTCCATGTGTGTGCGTTCTTCACATTATTACGTATCCCCTTTGCGACTTCAATGCCTATCACTTAAAAGGGGGGAAATTGTCGTAAGGAAGTGGCCATTACCGCGTCCGCCACACAAAGCAGCCCACGCAAGTGGGTAAGGGTATATGATGCAGTTTATCGCCGTAGAACCCGTAAGGTGTATTAATAGTAGTAAAACACCCCGCCCGCTCGGACGAATTGGTTTTCTTGACAGGCGAGGAAGAGAGTAAATGCCGAGTGACGTGGTCTGTCTAGAACAAATCTCGACGAGATCCCACCATTTTTCTATGGGTGTGCCTGCCCCCCCCACGTTGTTTCGAAAAAAAAAAGACCCTGAAAAGGCTCTGAAATTCGTCCCAGGGGGTGTGTTATCCTATCACCCGTGTGTTATCTAATCACCCGTGTGCTAAATTATCACCCGTGTGTACGGTCGGTAGCGGCGTCCGAACTGCAACGCAAGGAAGTGGACGACACGCGCGCAACATGGTGTGCTACATACCAGATACTAGACACCATAGTGGTTCGTGCTCACACCAAGCGACAGTTGGTAAGGCGTAGGCAGCACATGTAGTTTTTTCGTCGCGGTACCCGGGTCCCGAAGATTCAACAAGTCCACATTGGTAGATTATCCAGCAAAAATGCCACCACCCCTACACGATACCCCTGCTACCATCACTACTACTACTATTCCTACTGTCGTAGTACTGCTGTAGTACTGCTGCTACTACAGTAGTACGAGATCGGGAGGGACGGAGGCGGCCCAACTCAACCCAGCTGAAACCCAACTTTTAAAGCACATACAATAACACCCTGAGAACTGAGGGGGGGGGGGCGTGGTAGGAAAAAAAACAGCTACTACTAACACTACTGTTGTAGTAAATACAGTAGTAGTAGAAGTATAAAACCATAAATACGAAGTATCAATAAACGGCTCTATACTGGCAGACAGTGAGTAAAAAAACGACCAAAAAACAAAAGCGACTCTTTCATTGCCACCGGTATAAATGCATCTACGTGTACGTATCTAGGCAACTCACCACATCACCAACACCACAACACCCTCCCCTTTCCTAACTGTCGCTCGGACCTGCGCCTGGTAGCGCGCTGTTAGAATCGGAAACCGAACACGGCTACGTACAGGTGCCACAAACGAATACCCTGACCAACCACAATTGGTCCCTACAGGAGTACCATGTAACAAAAAATAATCGGTTTTACCGCCCGGGAGTACACTCTTCAATTCGATTCGGAAATCGAACACGGTTCGGTAAAGGAGCAACAAAAAACAATCGGTTTTGCCGCCAGGCAGCACACTGTTCGTTTCAGAAACAGGCTACGGTTCGGCTCCGTGCGGGTGCAACAAAAAGCTGCAATCGGTCTCGCCTGGCAGCACGCTCATACCAGTGCATCCACAAGCCGGTCCTGCCATTTGGCAGCAAGCTGTTCTATATTCAGAAACCGAACACGCTTGGTTACAGGTGGTTGGTTACAGGTGGTTCCACAAAAAAAATCGGTCTTGCCGCCCAGCACACCCTCAGATTGGGAAACCGTGAGGTCAGTTGATCACAGGCGCGACAAGGAAATCGCTCCCCACTACATACAGCCCGTACCCCCATCTGTCACCTCCCTGCCAAAGCAAACAAGGCCAAGAGGAAAAAAAGGACTCCGACGAGCGGCAACCAAGCCCCCACTCCCCCCAACCCAGGCAAACAAAACTGAACGAAACGAAGGATTTCGGACGGGCAGCACCCCCCCCCCCCCCCTCCCCCCCCCCCCCCAGCTCCCCTCCCCCCCTTCCCGCGCGCTTCGCACGACGCGAATGCGGACACAAACCATCAACAACCAAACACGACCAGCGCTCCTTTCAAAAGTCCACAATGACCAACTCTTCCTCGTCCTCTTGGCCCTTGCCCACCCGGCCAGCGACCGCCCCATCCCGCTCCCATCGCTCCAGAAGGTCGACTCCCCCCCCCCCTCCGCCCACCGAGGCATCTGCCGCAGGCGCTATAGGATGGTGATATCCTTGCTCAGTCGGTGCATTAACCAAAGGATGGTATCCCAGGTCAACCCCTCCCCCCATCGAACCTCCGGTCGACGAAACACCGGCCACAGGGGCTATAGCATGGTATCCCAGGTCAACCCCTCCCGCCGTGGCGGAAGGAGCCGAGGCGGGGGAAGTTGCCGCAGGGGCTTTCGGATGATGCCCTAGCTTAAACTCTTCCCCTGTAGCGGAGGCAGCTGGCGCAGGAGCTATAGCATGATATCCCAGGTCAACCCCTGAGGCAGTCGGCGCAGCAGCTATAGGACTGTATCCCAGGCCCACCCCGCCCCCTGAAGCCGACACAGCCGCCATAGGAGCCACAGGGCGGTACCCCGCCACTGCCATCGATGGAGACACTGTTGAAGGCACCGCCGCAGTCGCCGCCGAAACACTTACCTCTCCAAAACCTGTGTGAGCCCCCCCTCCGCCCACCCCAACCTCACCTTGTCCCGCGAACGAGGGCGCGGCTGGGGGTGTAGGGAACGCTACGGACGTGATTGCCCCGGGGTTGACCGCATCCATGGATGTGCTACTCCAGGGTGGGCGGGAGCCGCCTAGCAGGGAATGCGACGCCGCTGCCGCCGCCGCCGCTGCTGCTGCCGCTGCTGCTGCCGCTGCTGCCGCTGCTGCTGGGGTCGCAGAAACGCCTGTTGTGCTCGAGTTGTGCGCGGCCAGGAGCCCCCATGCGGCCGCCGCGGCTTGCTGCTGCTGCTGCTGTTGCTGCTGATGCGGTAACCAAATAGGCAAGCAGTTAAGATATCCGGCAGTGTCGCCGCCGACAACCCACCTTCCCTGCGGCAACGCGGGATAAATCGCGGGGGGAGCGGCAGGACCGACTGCGGCAGTAGCGCCAGCAGCAGCAAGTAGACCGCCTCCCCCGCACCCCGCCCCACCGCAGCCAACAGCGGCGGCAGCAGGCTGCTGAGGGGCGCCCGCCGCTAGTGCTACAGCGAGCGGCAGGGTCGCCGTCTGCCCCCGTGCCGCCGTCGGCTCCTTCAATCCATCCGTGGTCCACCAGGACGAAGAAGCCCGACGCAAGGCCTCGACGTCCGTCGAAGCAGCGGGCGTACCTCCCGCCTGTGCAGCAGGCATGCCTACCGTCTGCGCGGCGGTCGCTGGCAAGGCCGCGGCAGGCACCCCTACTACACCAGACGCAGGCGACACCGCAGGCAGTACTACACCAGGCTGTGGCGGGGTTTCTCTACCAACAGGAGCGATGTTACACTGCCCCATGCGTTGCGGTAGCGGCAGCGGCTGAGGCTGCTGCAGCGGCCTTTGTTGCGGTTGTGCGGGGGTAGGAAGGCCGCCAAAAACGGTTCCCGGCAACGCCACCCCTTCCTGCATGTGGACCTCTTCAAGCCCGCTGTCCGCCGCCGTCACTGTAGTAACCGGGGTGGTCCCAGAAGGCCACGAGTCGGGCAGGAGCATCGCCCCAGCGGCAGCGGCAGTTTCCATCCCCACGGCGCCCATGCCTCCCAGCGCACGGCGAGCAGGTAACAAAACGCCCCTATCAACAGCGGCGGCCCCGACCCCCGAGCTCGGCGACGCTGCAGCGCCAACCGCAAGCGGCGCAGCAGCCGTAGACAGCAACGGCGGTAGACCCGCCGCTCCCACCCCCGCCGTCGCCGCCTCCACCACCACCTCCTCCGCCGCCGCTGCCGCTACAGGCACCGCCCCGACAGATCCCACGCCGAGAGAAAGAGAGGATCCCTCAGGCATGGCCAGCCACGCGGCGGCCCAGCGGTGCGCGCGCTTCAGCCCGATCATCGCCTTCGCGTGCAGGAGGAGCGCCTCGCCCGAGCGGGAAAAGGGGTAAGCGCCCGGGACCGTTCCGACGACCGACGGCGGCGACACCTCCGACGGCGGGAGCGCCTGCGCCGTCTCGACCGCCTGCAGGTGCCTGATTGCCCAGGCCGTCTTCTTGCTACTCTTGCCCCGCTTGTGGTTGCGGGCGTCCTCCAGCGCGTCGGCTACCGCCGCCGCGGCCGCGTCAGCCTCGGCTTTAGCCTCGGCCGCCCACACCGCCGCCCTTCTCTGCTTGCTCCTAGAACGCGCGATGTGCACGAGCGCGTGGGCGTAAGCCGCGGCGCCCTCCATATCCCGTATCGACGTCACCGCCGGGTCGGCGTTGATGTTCCCGCCGCCGCCACCGCCCTCTTCGAAGTCACCTCCCTTGCCGCTAACGCCACCGCCATCGCCACCCCCCCCAGTGACATACACACCTTCCAGCCCCATACCGCCATTACAGGTCATTCTCGCTTCCCTTGGCGTGGCAATAACGTCAGCACTCGTCTTCTCCATCGACGCGTGGTCGCTGGTTGGCTGCGCAGTGCCGCTGTTCTCTAACAACGCTTCACCACTGATTGGTTGCGCAAAACCGCCTCTCTCTAACAACGCCTGGCCGCTGATTGGCTGCGCAGAGCCGCCGTTCTCTAACAAGGCTTCGCCGCTGATTGGCTGCGCAAAGCCAACGTTCTCTAACCGCGCCGGGCCGCTGATTGGATGAGCCGAGCTTCCTTTCTCCAACAGCGTCTGACTGCTGATTGGCTGCGTGGCGCCACCACTCTCCAGCAACGTCAAAGGCGTTTGGGTGTAAGGGGTCACGATCGGAGCAGCCCCCACCGCGATTTTTGTCGGCCTTGGCATCTCATCCGACAGGGGGTGGGCTCTCCGCGCAGCGTCCGCCATGAGCCCGGCGAGGCTCCGCACGAAGGTGGCAACTTCTTGGCTAGCCCCGCCCCTGAGTGTCTCAGCAACGAGCAAGGCCCGGAGCGATGCCCTGACACACCCATCCGCCGGAGAAGTTCCGAGGGCTACTGCCAGCGCGCGCGAACACCGCTCGACGTGCCCGACGGGTATGTCCTGCAAAGAGGCACGTAGCAGGCCGCAGAGGCAGGGCGGGAGCGGGGTTCGACCAAGGTTGTCCTTCACCCCCAGTGTCGGCTCACGAAGGACGAGACAGGAGAAAGCAGTGGCTCCGGGCCAACAACTACGCGATTCTACACCTTGCACACGAGACGCTACCTCGACAGCGCGCGACTACCTAAACCAACGCCCACCCCCCCACGCCTATCCACCCACGGACGCGCGCACACACGGGCATAAAACACAAACACAAGCACAAACCGAAACCCAACCACCAACACACGCGAAACTCCAGGGGGTACCTAGCCCCTTTCGAAAATGGCCCCGCAGACGGACAGCGAAACGCACGCACCCGTACAGCCTGGAGCCTCGCTATCCACTCCCGGAGCGCCGCTTCCTCGCCGAGGTCCACAGCCTCCCCGGCCACCACCCTAGCCCTCCGCATCTCCTTAAGCGGGGCTTTTCGGCTGGATAACGGCAAGCTCCCACCAATCTCGTCACCCCCTCCTCGCCCCGTCACCCCTGCCGCAGCTTCCATTGCCTCTTTCTCCTCCTCTTCCTCGTCCTGTCCCCTCTCCCCCCGCCGGTCCAACCCAGCGCATTCTTGAAAACTCTTGCCGACAAACGTTTGCACGCCGCCCCCCCCGCCCTCGACGACCTCTTCGCCCCCCGCCAGTATCGGGGTGGAACCCGATAATGACCTCTCCCCCCCCTGCGTCAGCCCTGCCTGCTGCGGAGAAACCCCAGACCACGTTGACGACAACGACGACGAAAACGACTTTCCCCTGCTCTTCTTCCGCCCCGAGCCCGCGCTCGATTCCTCGACAGAGAACGGTCCCAGCCCCCATGGCCGGCCTCCAAAGCCGAAGTCCGGCCACCGTTCCCCCCCACCCACGTGCGGCAAATATCCACTTGTTGGGCCCGCCGCAATCCCCCCTGCCACCGATACAGCTGCCACCGCTCTCGCCGCTCTCGCCGCTACTGCCACCGCCACCGCCGCCGTTGCCGACCCTGCCCGGGACCCGGCAGCACCCCCGGCAGCCGCCGTGGTTTTGGCAACGAAGCCCCCCTTGCGGCCCCCACCGTCGCAAGCACTGGTGGGGGAAGCGGGTCCACCCCCGCGGTCACCGCCGGCTCGAGCGTGAGGGCGTGGGAGGGAGCGCTGGCGGAGGGCAGCCTTAGCCTTGAGGCGCTGCTCGCGGGCGACGTGGCATCGCTTGGCAGCGGCGACGTCCTCCTCGAAATCCTTGCGCGCCTCCTCCGTCTCCTTGGCGAAGCTGCGCGCCAGGACAGCTGCGCGTCGGTTGGAGATGACGTGGTGCTCAGGTATCTCTTTTCGGACTACTACGGGGGGCGCCAGGACGATGACCGGCCTGACTCTGACCACGACCGGTCTGGGCTTACCGCTGCTGCTGCTGCTGCTGCTGCTGCTGCTTCTGTTGCCTCTTCCACCCTTGTCGATGCCGCTTCCGCTTCCGCTGCCGCCACCGCCATCACTACCCTCGCCACGGCTACCCTTCGGGCTGCAAACATTTTTCCCGCTACCGCCGCTGGTGCTCGTCTTGCCACCCTTAGGCGCGCCCCGACCTTCCCCCTTCTTGGCGCTCTTACCCTTTACCTTCTCGCCCTTCCCGATTTTATCGACACCCGGGCCCTCGCCGCCTCTGGCGCCGCGGGCTCTACCATCATCCGCTTTCTTGGATTTCGTCGTCGTGGCAGTCGCCCCCATCCCCTTCTTGTTCTTGGCCTCCTTGGCATCACCGCCCCCCCCCCCCCCCCTTTCCAGCGGCGGTCCTTTTCCCCTCTCCCTTCTTTCCAGTGGCCGCCGCCGCCGCCGCTTTTTTTCCGCCGCACGCTTTCTTATCTCCGCCTGGGCTTCCCTTGCCGTTGCGGCCGTCGTCGCCGCCGCCACCGGCGCCGCCGCCGCTGCTGCTGCTGCCGCTGTTGCTGACGGCGGAAGCCTTGATACTCCCACCGGCCTTACCCTTAGCCTTGCCTTTACCCTTACCCTCGACAGCGTTCCCAACCTTGCCAACCTTGACCACGCCCTTTCCCAGGGTCGATTTTCTGCCGACGCTGTTGCTTCTACTACCCTTGCCATCCTTCGCCTTCTTGCTCCCGCTGCCGCTGTCGGCGTTTTTTTTAGCGCGTTTACCACCGGGGGTGGCGGCAGCCGCGGCGGCGGAGGAGGGACCAGAAGCGCCCGATGGGGCCTTTCTTTTCTTGCCGGCGGGGCGGGGCGGGGGGTCTGCGATAGCCGAAGCAGAAGGTGGGTTCATCGCCAGGTAGGTGAGCTCCATCTGTTGTTTAGCCTGTGTCAAGAGGGCGTGGATGGGTGGATGGGTGGATGGAGGGGTGGGTGGGTGGGTGGATGGATGCATGAATAAATGAATGGACGGGTAAATGAATGAATGAAAGGATGGATCGATGGATGGAAGGATGGGCGGATGATTTCGTTAATTAACTATTAATAATGACTCGTTGACTGATTGAATGGACGGACGGATGGACGGACGGACGGACGGACGGACGGATAAATGGATGGATGGATGGATGGATGAATACACGCCGGTTCTTGGAAGGTAGGGGGGAGGGGAGGAGGGAAAGACATCAACCAGGGTAGAGGATGAAGGGCCCGACCCCCCGTGTCAGCACGTGGTACGAGCACTCGAACGAGGTAGTCCTCGTAGCGAAGGGGTGCGCCCCGGGGCAAAGAAAACGCAGAAAAAAATAAAAAACGGAACATGCCATTAAAAAAACAAATGACCAGTACATAAATATACCAGGTACCTGGTACCAGGAACAAATCAAAATTATATGCCAGGTAAAACCCCCCAAAGCACCCACACCCACATAAAAGGCGTGCAGGGGGATGCTACGGCCAACAGCAGTCTCTCTACGTGGGCAGCCACAATCACCGCCACCACCACCGCCACCACCATCACCACCATCACCAGCCCCATCTCATCACAAGCTCCCTCTCTCACCTCCGCCGCCGAGAGAAATCTCTCAGAGCGTACGTCGATCCATTCGTCCAGTTTAGCCTTCCGACCCTTGTAGTGAACCCGCGCCTGACCATCCTCGATCGCCGACACCACCGCCTTTAACACGGCGGTCACCCCATCCGACACCAGCACCTCCTTCCCCAGTAGCCTTGGCCCCACTCGAGGTCGCCTCGACCCACCCTTGGATCTGTCCGGTATCGCGGCCGCAGCAGCTGATCCCGCCAAGCCTGAGGCCTCCCACACTCCACCGCTGCTGCTGATCTTTCTGCTGCCGCAGCTGCTCCTGCTACTGGTTCTCTTGCTGACGCTGTTCTTGCGGCTGCCGCTGCTGCTGATCTTGCTGCTGCTGCTGGTGGCCTTGCTGTCGCTGGCGGTCTCGGTCTTGCTGGTGTTTTTGCTGCCTTTGTTTTTGCTGCCGCTACTTGGACTGAAGCCGCTCTTGCCGCTCCCGCCAACCCCCCTCCCGTCGCCGTCCTCAACCGCTCTGGCCTTCTTGACCCCTGCCCCTCGTTCGCTCACGCCTCTCCTCTTCTTAGCCGGCCCCGTCCTCCCGCCCCCTCGACTCCGAGCACCGTCATCCCCACCGCCACCACCGCTCCGTCCAGCGGCAGACGCAACACTGCAAACCCCGCCGCCGCCACCACCCCCACCCCCACCCCCACCACCGCCCCTCCCGCCCCCACTACTACTTCCTCCGCTACATTTCCCAGGTCTTCGGGGGGGTGCCGCCATCCCACCGCCCTCCCCCGCGGGCCCAACCCCTGCCGCGGCAGCCGCCGCGGCCGCCACCTCCGCCTTCTCCTGCATACACATCCAGCACAGCGCTACGGGGCGCGGCGGGGGTGGGGGCGTTAACACCGCCGCTGCCGCCTCGCTTCCAGCGCCTGGCGCATCGGCGGTGACAGGGTCTTGCGTAGCCCCGCCTCCAGGGATGCCCTCATCAGCAACCCCAAACGCGTCTTTTTCCCCCACCCCCCGCACCACCGCCGCTGCCGCTTCCGCTCCCCCGGCGGCCTTGAGCCGCGGCGAACCGCTTCCCGCTGATTCCTTCTTAGCCGCGCGGGGAGATCTAGGCCTCGCGCCGACGCCGTCGGTGCTTGCCTCCCCTTTCGACAATGCCGGGGTCTCCAACACCTGCCCACCCCCCTCTCCAGATATCTGCGCGGTCGTCGCGAGGTCACCAGCTGACACCACCGCCGCTGTGGCCGTCGCGTCTACCACTGATAAAGCCGCGTCGTTGCCCCCGGCATCCCTGCCCGCCACATCCGTGGCCGCGGTGTCTGCGACCGCGACAGTAGTTAACGGGGGAGGGAAGGCGTACTCTAGGCACGCCGAGTGGCCCCACACTCCGCACCGCGGGCACTCCGAGATTTTGTCGTCGGGCCAAGCGGGGGCGTTCGCGGACACCTTCTCGTCGACGATCGTGTCGAAGGCGAGGGCGTTGGTGCGGCCGCTGCTGCTGCCGCTTCCGCCGCCCCCGATGAAACCCTCGGCCTTCCTGACGCGGCGCACGACGCGGACGTTGCTGCACACGCAGTGGAACACTTGAACCTCCTCCTGCTCCTCCTCTTCGTCTTCCTTCTTTGCGTCGGCTCTCCGTTTGTGGCCGCCCAAAGGCGATGAAGTTTTTCTCTTCGCGTCGGTCTTCTCCTTGCCCTTCCCCCCCTCTCCTCTTCCTCCTCCTCCCCCACCGCCGGCAGAGCCCATTTTTTTACCCTCCAAGCTGCCCAAGGGAGCATCCGCTGAAGCTTCCGCAAGCCCGTTGAGACACGTCGAGTCTCTGCCCGCAATTCTTCTGCGAAGTTGCACACAAAAAAAAAACGACGGACGGAACAACGAAATAGAAAAGAGTAAACAACCAAGGTACGAAAGAAAACGGCACGCGGCTCACCGTCGACGAGCCCGCCGCCATGACACTTCGGTCAGGAAATGAAACAAGACGGAAAAAAAATGTCTCGACGAGTGTTGTTACGGTGTGTTTTTTCGTTCATCGGGGACAATGATATGCTGATCTGCGAAAACTCATACCGCTTATTTGCAGTAACGCTGCACGGCAAGTCTTACAACAGCAAGATACGCAAAAAAAAATCTGCGTACGTGTATATCAGCTAGCTTGGTCGATATTCAACAACTCACAGCTACGAGTACTGCTGCTGTAGCGTAGCAAGTATTTGGGGGGAAAAAACTTCCACAGCGCAGGATATCGACCAACATGGAGAAGAATTCCCAAACCTACAGCTCATGTTCTTGCGATAATCCATCTAAAAGAAACACTTACAGCAACCTGTTGGGTCAAACTCACAGGTTGTAATAACAGCTGAACTTGCAGAAAAAAACGCACCGGTCATATCATACCTGATGTCGAGAACTCGAAGCTGACATTGCTGTGCAACAACGCCAAATTCACATATGATACAAACACAAAATCAACCCGTACATCCGTATTCAAATATGGACAAGTTGCATTTTTGGGGATAAGCTAGTGTGAGAACAACAACAACAACAACAACAACAACAACAACAACAACAACAACAACAACAAAAACGAATTACACTTTTATCACCTGTGCTGCCGCACGAGAGTCTCGAAGCGGTCGACGTCGATGCGCACGCTGTGGGGACTGCAGCGGCAGTAGCCCGCGCTGCGGCCTTCCCGTATCCAGCGGTCGATGGCGAAGTTGGTCGACTCGGCGAGGTTGAAGCCATGGTTGAAGCCTCCGTGATAGGCGGCAGGGAAGGTGATCATGAACTCGCCGGCCTCCTGAAAGCCAAGAGCAAAAGAAAATGCCAATAAAAAAATGGTGAACAACAAACACACACACACATGACACGATAGAGGAGGGGTGCACCTACTCTTGTATGGGCCCTCTCCTCACTCGAACAGCTCTATGCCTCTCACTCACGAACTGACTTTTGAGGTAAAACGGAAGCAAGCGCAACCCGACGGTTAAGGCACACGGGAATGGTGTTCCAACGATATTGGCGTTCTTCCTCAGTCCTGTCAGCGCCCTTAAGGAGCCCCGGCTGTCAGAAATGATTTCGCCAAAACATGCTACCCTTGTTCCAGCACGCTTCAAGAAATGCTACGTACTCCTTCGTGAGCCTACCACCACGGACACCAGCACCGACACCAACACCGACACCGAACAACAACAATCAGGCAATACGACGCCACCACCTATGCCACCGAAGCACCGTTGAGTTACGAATGTGTGTGTGCGCGTGTTGTGTGTCTTGCCTGGACAGCCGTGCAGTAGCCGATGCCCGCCTTCTGTATCTGCAGCGGAGAAATCATGCTGGTTTTGTGTCTCAGGTGGTCCTTGCACGCGCGGAACTCCTCCGTGAAAAACGCCTGCGCCAAGGACTCAAACCTGCCCGGTTCGTTCATTGGTTGGTTGGGTGGTTGGTTGTTTGGCTATTGTATTTCTCCAATAGACGGTTGAATGCTTTCTCGGTCGGTTGATTGGCTGGTTGGTTGACTGGTTGATTGATTCGTTGGGCGATCGTTTGGTCGGTCGCTTGATACTGGTTAATCGGTCGCTTGATTGTTTGACTCGTTGATATGTCGTTCGGCTAGTTGATTGGATGGCCGATGGGGTGGTTAGTCGATTGGTTGGTTGGATTTTTGTTTGTTCATTGATGTTTGGCCTACTCTTATTGGTTGGTAGATCGGTGTACTGGTTGATTGCTCGATTGCTTGATTACATGGTTGGTTCATAGGTTGGTTGGCTATCAACTCCAACGACACCCACGACAAGCAGCCACATGGCGGCAGAGCCAAGCCACCCCAGAGACCCACATGCCCCCCCCCCCCCCCCCCCCGCACAGCCACCGCCCCCTTCCCCCTTTCCACTATCGTAGTGGCTGCTCTCATAGTGCAAGCACAAGCGCGGCACACCAAACAACACCTAGGGCTGCGAAACGGAGCAAAAGTCTATTATTAAAAGTTGAATTTTAAGCAACAACCGATTTAGGCGCAGGAGGTCAATCGTTTTTCCGAATAATTCGACCCCCTAAAATTTCGGGATGACGCAAGCTCCACCCCCCCCCACCTTCCCAGCGTGAGAGGGGCGCAAGAGCGCAAGATAGCCGAAAAAAAAACGTCACAAAAAAATCGGCAACTATTGTCGATTTGAGTTGGAACGATTGAATCGGATGAGTCGCCCGATATTTTCGCGCAATAATCACACCCCTACGCATCATTAGACCTATATACACACAGACCCACCGCTGCCTCGAGTCCGGGGGTACGCAGTACCAAGACTTTGGGTCTCCCCTGTGCAGGTAGTTGATCGAGTACAGGTTGACGTCCTCCACGTGGAACGCGAACATGCTCCTCCACATGCCAGCGTACAGCATCGCCGTCGTGATGCCGGGGAGGTTAGCCTTTAGCAGCTGCAGGATCGTGTCCTACGATTGTCCGTCCCGTGCAAGGATTCATCCATGGGAAGGGGGGAAGGGGGGGGGGGGCACGGGGAGCAAGGGGGCGGGGGGGGGAAGAGGGGGGCGAGGAAGGGGGTGGGGGCGAGTACTCGATATCATGCATGGCCATAGTCGTACGGGGGGGGGGGCAAAGACGGATAAAACGTGAAAAGCGCGAACACGGCGAAGCGAAAACACTAATCCGTTAATCAATATGTCAAACAAAGATCGAAACGCATGCGCAACTGCCCGCGGAAGCTTCAACTGATCCTTTTTCGCGTGGTCCAAACAACAACAACAGCAACAACAAAAAAAACAATAACAAAAGGCGCGTTTTTCGTTCCTACTGTCGTCTCACCAGCCTGCCCACGTTCCACGAGTCCTCGTCCTCCTCGGCGAAAAGGGTGCCCAGGGTGTCCGCCCCGTAAAGCGGCGCCTCCGTGTTGGGTCCCAGGGATCGCCAGAACATTCTCACCCTACGAGCCACCTCGGACTCCTCCTTCGCGCCTGCCGTTTCCAAGTAAGGAGAGATAAAACATGCTGTCATACATGCGTATGGGAGATCGCGGTTTGACGCCTTGACCGACCGCCTGCCCTGTAGAAAAACCACTGCATAGGCATGCCATCATATCGACGGGAGACCGAGTAACGAGAGGCAAAACATGCCGTCGTATCTGTGGGAGGCCGCGGTTTGACGCCATGACTGTCCGCCTTCCTGAAGAAAAAACGCATACTGACGCCCAAAAGAGGTCTAGCCAAACCCAGAGGCAACGAGAGGAAAATATGGTAGCAAAACACGCCATCACATCAATAGGGGACCGCGGTTTGACGCCTAGCCTGACCGCCTAATCATAGTAAAACCGGTATATTGACGCCCAAAGGAGGTCTAGCCACATCCGAGAACAACGAGAGGAGATCATGGTAGCAAAACATGCCATTATATTTATAGGAGACCGAGGTATGACGCCTTGACTGACCGCCTGCTTTTAGGCAAGCCAGCATATTGCCGCCAAAAAGAGACCTTTTCACACCCTTAAAGTAGCTCCTCTAGAACCAATGCAGCATGACCAAAAGGTACTTAATACACGTAGAGCTGTAAAGTGGCTGACCTTCACACGTAGAGCTGTAAAGTGGCTGAACTTCACGGCTAGTAAGTAAACACCATTCTGGGCGGGATGTAAGGACCGATTCGTCTTCGAAATAGTTCGTAAGCGATTATTATATTTTCGGCCAGAGCGGAAGTCGGTTGTGGCGCCGAGCATGCCAAAAACGCGACTTTTTTGTTGGTACTTACGAACAACACAAGACACAAAACATGCCGCACTTCGCGAAAACTTCGGAACGTAACTAAACTTAATGTCTACCCAATTAATAAGTACAGTGGTGTAGTGGGTGGCTCAATCCGACCAGTACTGCAGTTCTGTTTTGGGGACAAAACCACTCACATTAAGAGTAGTTTGACCCCAAAACGGGACTGACCTCCCGAGAAAGGTTAAGGTCAGCCAACTCGCAGTCCTGATGAAGAGGCCTTGACGCGCCCAAAAGCCAACGAGAAGCAGAAATGCCCACCATATCAATACGTAAGAGTCCGCGGTTTGAACCCTCCACCGACCGCTCTCTTACACTAAAACAAGTATGTTACGGCCCAAGCAGGTCTTGGCATGCCCAAGAAATACCGATCTCGAAAATAGCATCTTCGACTACCCCACGAGACACATCACAGACACGACAAAAAATAAAAATGCGTGTCCCTTCCAAGGGAATGCTTAGTAAGGTAATACTCCGGGTTATCCGGGTACATATTCGAGTATGATCAGTCCACGGGTACCTAGCCGAGTATGACTTGGGCAATCAGGTTTGGTGCAAGACTATGACCAGAACAAACAGGTTTGGGACCCGGTTATGACAAGAATCAGGTTGGGTACCTGAGTATGCCCAGA
Source organism: Nereocystis luetkeana (assembly GCA_031213475.1). Taxonomy (NCBI): domain Eukaryota; class Phaeophyceae; order Laminariales; family Laminariaceae; genus Nereocystis; species Nereocystis luetkeana. The sequence continues at coordinate 1,743,224 of JARUPZ010000013.1, read as the reverse complement.
ACAGAGGTTTGGTACCCGAGTATGACCAGAACCAGGTTTCGTACCCGAGAATGACCATAACAACCAGGTTTGATACCCGAGTATGACCAGCACAACCAGACCTGGTACCCGGGTACACCATAGCATGCTATACCCTTAAAATAACACCCTTGCCATCCTGTCTCGCTCACCCTCGCCCGCCGTCGCGCCACCCCCCCGTCGAGAATAGCGCACCGCCGCCTTCCCCTCTCCTCTTCCCCCACCAATGCCTCCTCCACCACCACCGCCTCCGCCGCCACCGGCACTGCTCACACCGTAGCCGCCCCCGTACCCCCCGCTGCCAACAACGCCTTCTCCATTTTCGCCATCACCATCACCACCGTCCTCAACTCCTCGGGTGGAGCCGCTCGATCGTCCGCGACGGACGCCGACAGCGGACCCCGGAAACCCAGCGGAGGCGGTGGACGAGGGGAAAGGGGCGCGCTTGTCGGCGTATTCCTTGAACTCCGCCAGCGACATGGGCGGGTTCTCCACGACGTCAACGTTGTAGAATCCGTTGCTCCGCGTGCTTGAAACGCACTGCGGCGATCCAACGCGACGCGTGTCGCACGCGGGTAGTGATGCGTGGCCGTCGCCGCCACAGAATGGGGTTGGTGGGATTTTCATGGGGTACACGGGAGGGGGGTGGGGGGTTGGGGAGCGGGTGTGGGGGCGGTGTGTTGTGTCGTGTTGGATTGGAAGGGTGACGGGAAGAAACTCACTGGGCGATGCAACGTGTCTAGTGGTGTGCCTGTGACAACCGATGAGAGGGTTAGTTATCCAGCCGGGGAGTTCAGAGGGCACAGGGAGAGAGGCGGGGAGGTGGAGGGAGTAGCGGGGGGAGGGTAGGGGCGTGTGTGGGGAGGTGGGGTGAGGGGGGCAATTTTCTCATTGACGCTGCAAGAAGGTGCACTATCAACTATCACATCGCCTGGCCCTTGTTTCGTGCGTATACAATATGTACTGGGGCACAGGGCGCAGACGGAATACTGGTACGTAGATCTCTTTCCGGAGAACAACAGCACACTTCCTCCCGGGAGGGCTGCATAATACCTTGGCTAGGCATCAACAACATAAATCAAATGTACTTGACCACCTGTAAACCCTAACCTAACCCTACCCTAGCCCCGACCGCCTGGGAATCTTCTCGAACTGAAGATGTAATGAGGCGTTAAGATGGACTATCAACCATTGAGTCGTCGACGGGCCAAGTTGCGTACACTGCTGCCCCCCCTCACCTGCCGAATCGGAGCCGGAATTTGCACGGATTTACACATCTCCTCGGCGGCATCCCTTCGTCTAGCCGCCCAGCCTGCGTAGGCATGTACATCGGTCCGGGGGGGGGGGCGGGGGGGGTGAAATAAGAGGAGGTTAGCCCTGATGCCTGGTCGACTCAATGGACGAACCTTGTATCGATTTTTTATTCTCGTCGCCGCTCTAGAATTACAGTCAAGTTGCGGACAAAACGATTCGAAGTATTTTTACTGCTGCACAGAAGCATTCACCGACCGTCGTTAAAATCAAATTCGAAGTACGGTATTAATAGTATCATAAGCCTCCTGAACGGGAATGCAGTCCTGCATGGAACAATACTCGGGCATCATACATGGGCAGGGCAAGAGGGAGGGGAGGGGGGCAGAAAGAGAAAGATGAGGGAGCAAGCAAGCGAGCAAGAAAGCAAGCAAGCAAACAAGCAAGCAAGCAAACAAGCAAGCCAGCAAGCAAGAAGGCAGGCAAAGCAAGAAGGCAGCTAGGCAAAGCAAGCAGGTGGGAAAAAACTGGGCATGAAAGGCGGTGCTGTGTCCCGTGCCGCCCGCGCGCGTGTCCCTTTCATCAGACGGGAAAAAGACACAAATCACAAGCAGAAAAAAAGGAGTCGCTATATTTTTCTCTCTCATACCCTTCACTCTCTGAGCGGTGTGCTAAGCGGCGTGAGGGGGGCGGGGGGAAGATAAAGGAGGAGCTCGACAGCGCGCGAGCAGGATGAAAGCATGCGGGCTCGGACGGCTCACCAGCCCCCCGGCAGCATCGTCCAACAGCAGCAAGGGCAAGCTGCATCAGCAGCAGCGATCATGATTTTACGCCGACCGCAAGCCCGTGGTCACAGACCAGGGTTCTTCGCAAAGTACACTCTATACCGAAATACAAGGGCCTTTTGTATGAATACTAACATACAAAACGTCCAATCTGTTTCGGGACAAAGTGGTATCCCACCAGTGGACGGCCGTTTTAGACGTTGTCAATTCACAAACATTTTAGGAGTTCCCACGCTAAAATATAGCCCATCATGGCTACACGTGGTGCTGCCGTCCGTTACAGGTCTGAACTGCCGTCTCCTCCCGCGTCATCGCTGATTCAGTTCCGCCCCGGTGGGCTATGACAGTAAGTAGTGTGGGGTGCCCTCGACGGGTACCCTCGATTGCTGCTGAGAGCCGCTGCCGGAGTTCGAAACCAACGTGGGTCAAACTTAACTTTTGAGTATATTTGGAAAAATAAATGAATAAAAACGGAAGCAGCTGCTGCTGAGAGCGCCCAGTAGTAGCGTGGGTACGCGCAATTCGACGCCATAGCAGACGACGAGGGGGGAAAGGGTCGTAGTCTTCTCGCGATAAAAATGCCTTCCAAGGCAAGAACCGTCGTGGGGAGGGGAGGTAAGAGCCTGCCTTGTGACCCTGGATCTGAATTGCTACTATTATTCATAATAACTGACTACCAGGTACTGCTGTACCTGGTACCAGGTATGTAGGAGGGAGAGAAAAGAAGAAAAAATCAACCAGTTATTTACCAGGTACCTGTACCAGTCATACCTGGCATGTTCCCTGGTATATACTATGAGTAGGGGCAGCAGTTGCTCTCTCTCTCTCTCTCTCTCTCTCTCTCTCTTTCGACGCCTGTCTTGTCTGTCTGTGCATACCAGCATATATCGGCAAAAGCTTGGCAAGGCCACCACCAGGCTACGAGCGAGTAATGATTTAGCCATGTTTTGTGTTGCCTCGACGGAACTGACTGAAAACTGAGAACCTCAGCGCAATACTTGTGATGCCTCAGCCTCAGCCTCGTATGCACGATATGACACACTGCTGCTGTAGGTCGTAGCCTTCAGCCTCTGCGCGATGGTGATGCCTCAGCCTATGATAGCTGATAGCCTCAGTCTAATGACAAACATAGGTGTGTGTGGTATTATGCGTAGCCTCGGCCTGAAGCATACGTACCTCACAGTCCCGCCTCAAGACAGGCCGCACTAGACTGTCAGAAAACTCGGGAAAAATGGGCGAAAAAGCGAAAAGCGAGCAAAAAATGAACGAAAACGCTCTGAATTGGAATGAAATGACACTCGAAAAGGAGAATTTGGCGCAATTTTGCCTTCGGGTCGTAAAATTGCAGTCTAAAAAGACACAATGCTCGAACTTGTTATAATGTTCGAAAATGTAAGGACCACTTTGATATTAAAATAATAACAAATAAGATTTTATATTTTCGGACAAATGGGGTTATGGGTACTGCAAGCAGAAGAGGAGGACCTGTAATATTTTGTTTTTCTTCGTAGCGATGTCGCCGCAGAGCAGAGAAACACGGCATGGGGCTACACGGACAGAGAGAGGGACGAACGAACCTGGCGGGGGGATGATCTTGCACAGGCCTACTCTCCCGGCTTTGGGGTCGACAACCTCCTCCATATACCGCCGGAAGCTCTTGAACTCCTGCTCCGTCGGCCTGAACACTGGGCATGTAGTTTCAGCCATGCTGCTGCTGTGCTGTTATTTTCTGGTTTTCTTTACCTGGTACCTTCTTTCGTCTCAGCGCGGCCCCGGACCTTTGCCCCTTTCTGCCCCTCTCGCTCACGAACAAACCCCTTATCTCGAAAAACCTGACAGCGGGGACAGGAGAAGCGGGGAGGGAATAGGCGGGAGGCCACAACCTTCGTGCTGCAGGTTTCCTGTCTGTCTAGCCTCTCTCCATATTTTAGCTTGGGAAATCGAGATTCGCCACACTTTTTGCTCTTTTGGCAGCAAGGTTTTCAATAAAGGCGTTATTGAGTAGGGTCCAGTTTTGCGCGAGAAACCACCATGAGATCCTGATCTGACCGTGCGTGCACCGTTCCACCCGCCGTGCACCCACTTGCCGGACGGCAAAGTAGAGCGATATGGACGCCGCCCAAGTCGAACAGCAGGCGCTCTACGAAGGAAGCACGACCTGCAATGGTTGCGCGATTTTACGTGCAAGATACGAGTATGTGTTTCTGTTTTGTTGCTTTGATTGAGGTCGTATTCTATTAGCTGTACGTACGCAAGGACGGAGTATAGCTGTATGTAGTACGAGTAGTCTAGATTAGTCCGGAATTACGCGCACGCAAGGACGGAGGTCCTTCCGTAAACGTATTACGTCAACCCGCAGATACACATCAACCCAAAAACGAGCATGGGGCAATTCGTAGATATTTTTTCCAACGGTGTACGGCGGTATTTGCAGTTAATTGGAGTCTTCGTGCATAATAATAACTGGCATGGCGCCGGGGCACGTATTGCACCGCCGGTGGTGTCGTTTGTGCAACACGGAAACATATACCAGGTATGTACGAGGTGAACAATCAATGCCGCCATGTCGTCATTCATTATGCACCGTTGGCTATGGACTAACAACCAGGCATGCCCCAGCAGTATACCAGGTACGAAGTATACAACAGCAGTATCTACACATTTGTACCTCTCTCTGACATGCTCGTACGCGCCTATAATATTGTTGTTGTTGTTGTTCTCACATTAACTCACAATTCAATGCAGTCCGTGGTCGCAGGACAGGCTCCAATAACTCTGGAGTGGAAGAAATACCTCAAGTAAAAACAGAGGCAAAAAAAACAAAAAACAAGCATACGCATTCCACCACTGCGGACACCAGGGAAGCAAAAAGGAGACTATTAATAGCAGACAAAAACCTAAAAAAAGAAGATGAAGCTAAGCAAAACAAAAACAAAAACCAGGTATACCAGGTACCTGGTATGTGACATCGGGCGCGGGGGGGGGGGGGGGGGGGGCAGCTATACAAGTGGTACGGCAAATATACCCTGGTGAATAGATACATGAACCGACACAGTTATGATAGAGGGTGCGAACAGACACCCATACAGCAGTATGAAAGGACCCAGCGAAGAAAGGGGCACCCCCCATCCGTAGTCACGAGGCATGCATGTATGCGCAAGATGACCACTATACCTCTATGTACGCATTCGGCTTTTGCCATCGTGGGGATAATTGGTTGTGACGGTGGCGGCGGAGGAGGAGTTGGTGGTGTCTTGAGTTGGCACGCGACTAAGCTCAATCGGTTCTATAATAGTACGGGATGATACGTAGGGCCAGACCAGTCCTACCGTGGCGCGCTGCAGTTTGAGCAGCAAAAAGCATCGTGGGCACACTGCCCATAGCGTATCTTTGTGGTTGCACGCAAGAAGCGGTTGGTGTCCCAGGATGACCCTAGATGCCACAAGTCGTTTGTCGAAGCCGCTCTCGTGTCGATCTTGGGGGCAACACATTGTCGAAATCGGTATGACACTTCGAAGTATACTGTAGATATATTGCTACAAAGTAGACTATATCTATTTGTTAGTGGGGGAGTTGTCTAATAATGAGGATACTGAAGTATGCCATTGTTACTGCTCATCGATAAAAAAATAGCCCACGGAATACCAATTTCTAACATGGTACTCTGTAGACTAATTGGGGTTGGACAACGAGTCTAGCATCGAATGACGAAAAATAATGACCCCTGATGACTGGACACCTTGGGACGACGGGGCAGATGATATCTGGTACATGGTATATGGTACGGCGGTCAGTTTTTATCCCGTTTTTATTATGGAAAGCTTTTGCGGGGGGCGCGTGCGCGCGGGGTGGGGGGTCACCCTTAAAGTTTGGCATATTACCCTCTGCAAGCTTGTGTGTGCTCCTTACTACTAAGAACATGGGCATTGGTGCAACGGTTTGTACTGCAGTGAAGACATTGTGAATGCCTCCTCACATCTTGTACGTTTGTGTTGTACTTCCATACATTCTCACGGCAATGCGTACGACGACGATCACACATTGCAACGACTTGCACCTGACCGCAGTCCGAACGATGTCTGCGCTGTCGCACCAACGGCAACAAACATTAGGGCGAACGAATATATTCACGTGACAATTGAACGACGCTCCAAGGAGACCAGTTTGACATTCCCACACTCTTGCTCTTGACACCCGGCTGCTGCAACGACTCGTGGAAGCCAAGTAACCGACGCCCCATCACACCAGGAGGCCCCCAGCCCCCACACCCCCATCAATGAATCTACATCGCCGTTGCTCGTAAAATTTCCTGAACCGATCTTGACAGCAACCTAGCTTGAACTGCTCAATGTTGACATCTTCGACGCTGTCCTGGCCGGCAGCTGCCGCATTTTTTCAGAGCCAGTGCTGCTGTTGTCCCCGGCTAACCGATTCAGCGCATCGGCGAACATTCGGGCATCTCGCGCGAGCCCGAAGTACTCGATGTGGGCGTTCGCTCTCAGCATTTCAGTGAGTACGGCGAGATCGAGCCCCCCGCTGTTTGGAGAGCGACAGACGGAGCACCGAGGTGCGTAGTTGTTGACGCTTGCAGCCTCCGCTGCTGCTGTTACCTCTTGGCCGGCGGAGAAATCGCGCCTCGCTGACAACTCAAGGGCACTTTTTTGACGCACGTCGCCGTTCGTGTCAGCGCTGCCACTTCTGTGGGGTTGGCCTCCGATACTTGTAGGCGGGTGGAGGTGTGTCGTGCGCGCGCTGTGACTGGTGATGGAGGATAGCACGGACGCGTCTTCGTCGAGAAAGGTGGTCGTGCTGTAGCCCCCGCTGGACAGCGAAGAGCTCGAGATTGAGTCGGATGCAGGTGCATCACCCAGCTCTGAGGCGTCACTGGGGGCATCCTTCCCGCCCGCCGAATCGAAACCTAGCTGGCTAGGTAAACTCGAGACTTCCGTACCGCGCGCGCAAGAAGAACGGCCGTCTCGGCGTTGTGTCTCGGCGCCCGGGGCTGTCTCCGGTGTCGGTATCCTGATGTGTCCATCTCGTGCTGTGTTAGCGACGCCGCTGACATCGCTGGCATTGCATACGCTGCTAACACCGACATGTCGTTGTCGGTCATCGTCGATGTTGTTTGCGCTTGCTTCTCTTCTGGTATTGCCTGCCAGCAGGTCACGCACCGCCGACCCTAAGAAGATGCCTACGTGTGAGCTTCCGCAACAACACATGTGACCACTGTCACCGCCCGCGCCGGCGCCGGCGCTGCTGCCACCGATGCCGTCGCTGCCGTCATGCAACTTGCACCGTCTGAAGACATTCGGAGGTGGCAGGAACATTCCAACGATGAGCGGCACAAGTCCCTTGACCAGGAGGGTGGGGGACATCTCGTCGATGAGTCGGCTGTGGAGACCTTGTTCGGCGTCTAGCACGCTGATTCTATTGAGCGCGTCGGCAAGATCTCGCCATGGAGGCTTAGCCGCCGGTGGAAACTGTTCGTTCTTATCCGAGCCCCTGCCAACTCGATCGCCGCAATTGTCCCATTCGTGGAGTCGTTCGTCGTGCCTGGCGTCCACTGCCGAGCCCCATCTGCTTCCATGGTTGCTTCCAAACCATTGTTGACCCTTGGCAGCGAGCGGTACCTCCACCAGCCGACGGAGGAACCCCAACGTCAGTACTAGAAAGGAGGCGCTCGACCGATCTGGTGAAGGCCAGTAGTGGGGTTTGCCGTGCAACGCGGTCGTTTGAAGGGCGGGGCGAGGTTCTTCTCGACGTTGCGGCGTTGACGGAGGGTCTACCGAGCACCGCTGATAGTCGGCCGCGGCGGTGGCGGCGGTGGTGTTAGAGAAAGCAGCGTCAGTGGGAGTTCTGTCGTCGCTACGGCAACATTGTCCCGCCACCAACCCGTGCGGTCTTTCGCTCGATTTTGGCTTGCGTTGTCCTTGTGCAGTCCTGGAAGGCCGAGCAGACGAGAAGCCCGTCCACTCCGGACAGTTGACTGCTTCTGGAACTAGATAGAGTCACGCACAGCACGGTATCGAGGAGGGGCCAAACGGACACAGACAAGGGGGGGGGGGGGGGGGGAGGTGGAGATAATGATGATGGTAGGGATGATGATAACGATGTTCTTACGTTATAGACCATTCCCCTCAAAAATCTATCCCGTGGTCACTAAACAGGATAACAGACCGGTGCCGACTACCATAGACGGAAACTGAGTTTATTGAGTGGTTTTACATGGGTGGTGCAGTGGTGTCCATAGGCAGGGCTTCTCTGTGCCCTGCTAGACACGTGGACATCACTAGCCGTCCCCTTACTAGCTGCAACATCCGGTGGCATTCTGATTGAGGAAAGCTGTTCGTTGCTTAACCAAGACGGAGCACCGGCAGGATCAACTGCAAACAATGAGCACCGCCCACACTCCCACAACACCAGCCCAATCCTTCATTGTTTATGCACCTATTGCAACCGGCAATTAGGACAACCCCGTCCGAGGTGTTCGGCGTGCTCGCTTCCTCAAGCCTCTAACGCACCCCTTACTCCCAATATACCTATACCATCAGGATCTTCGCCGTGAGTCACGTTCTGTTCGTGCAAACTCAGAGGTATGACCAGACCTACCCTCTCTCAACCCCTGCCCTGAGGACCGTCGAGCTGGCGGCCACACGAACTCCAGCAATACCCCGCGAGACGCGCGTACTGCGGCAGCCGCTCCCTGCTTCGTCCCCTGCGTTTTCGTATCACACGCTGCCGGCCCTGGGTCAAAACCATCCCAGTCGCGAGAAAAGCCACCGGCTTGCCTTCGGGCGTTCCTCGGCGGTGGAATCGCCATGTGCACATCTTCTCCCGGCAGCTTCGGCGCAAACATTGCCGACCCGCTAAATTCGGTGGGGGGGGAAGCATCCACGAAGACCGTGCACAGCTCGCTCATGACTAGATCGATCTGGCCAGCCGCGGGACCGGCGAGGCACGGCTCGCGCCCAATCTCACACAACGTGCTCTCACTTTTGAGCTCGGCTAGTTTGGAACGGGCGGCAATATCCCTGGGATTTTGGGGTGACGTATTCGCAACCGCAGGCGCCCTCGGTGCCGCGGCAGCTTCCTGCACGTGTGCCCCAACGCTGGTCTCTGGTGCATCCGGCGCTTGGAATGGGGAAGGGCTTCTGCCGCGGTGAGAGGTTGCGCGGGTCTGTGATCAAGTAGCGAACGTTCCATGGGAGTGGAAGCAAGGGGGAGGTGTTGTTGTAAGAGGCGGATGGAAGGGGAGCGAACGTTGTGTGTGCTGGCGTGGAGGCTGCACTGAGATATTGTTGCACCGCAGCGGTTGTTCTCTGCAAACAATAGACAATCTCTTGCACGTAGTCGATCGATAACTCCCTGAGAACGCGTATTGCGGGGGTCATGGCGCCTCCTCGTTGTTTGCGGGTGGTGTACACGTAATGCTGCGTCTACTGTTTCGTACTATTAATAGTAGATATGACCAAATCTTTGCAACATATCGCCTGGAGAGCAGCAGAACCACGTGCGCTGCAGCCCAGCCCTGCACACTTGTGGCACAAACCACGGTCTAGATCATTTAGATCCCATAAAATTCCGTCGCAAGATGTTGGACAAGAGCTGCATCATACAGGATCGTCAAACATGTGTGCAAGAGCCGTGCCACACAGAGCACACCCGGCAATCTTTAGACAGGTCGTGCAGATCATATAGATCAGGGATCCATATTGCCTGAAATATTTATGACCATAGAAAGAGGACTTGATCTTATCCAATGTATGCCACCCTTGATTTCTGGCGGTAGCGCTGACTCACGCGCGTTCCCCGTAAATACTCTCGACTCACCTCTCTTCCTCTAGGAGCAGCGTCGCGGGTTAAGAACCCAAACCTATCGTCCCATCGCGGTCGCCCCCCTCGCCGCCGGTAACCTCCCGGCCTGGGAATGAACGAGCGCCGAGGACGGGAGGATACCTGCGAACGGCCCAAGCCAGCGGAATTCCCTACTCCGGCCGTTCGGCCTCTCCACTCTTCTCTTGCTTCTGGTTGTTCCGGGCATGGTCCACCCGAACGAGGGGTGTCGGGACATAAGGAATATTTCCTGGCGTGAGGGAAAGTTATACCTAGCTGTGGATCTGGCTGATAGTACGGCGCCACCGCAGTGGTAGGCGACGGCCCTCCCGAGTAGTACCCTCCTGGCCACCATCTAGTATTGGTTTGATTCCCCCCATCGGATCCCAAGCTCCCGCTCCTCTCTTCCCAATAATCCGCCAGGGAAGGTATCCACCCCTCGCCTGACGTTTCGAGCTCCACCTCCGGCTGGCTAATCACCTCGGCGGGATCGCAAAGCAGCGTGTCATCAGACTTCTCCTCGCGTTCGGCGAAGCCACCAACACCCACGCGCCCGGACGCTCCGGGCCTAGGCGAGCGCCAACGGCTACCTCGGTCGCCAGTGCACCCCTTGCGGCGTACGCCTCCTTCACAGTGCGGGCCGTACTCCTTGCCAGCACCCTCCCCACCCATCGTCTTTCTCGGTCTAGGCTTGCCTCTCGAGGGCGGAGGACGTCGCCGTGAGCGATGAGGTGGCGGGGACGGCTTATCCAACCGCCCTCGGCCGACATTGGGGGATGTGCAGAGTCGGACAAGTCGACGGCACCCCCGTTCTCCGCCACCGCCACCGCCACCGCCACCGCCACCGCCACCGCCACCACCTCTTCCGTCGCCACGTTCTTGGGATCGTACTCGCCCACAGAAGGCAGGTTCCGGGCTGATATACAGTGGAGGAGCGTGAGTGAAGAGCGTCGACGTAGCGTAAGTGAAGTAGTACCAGTGAATAGCGTCGGTAAAGTAGCGTTAGGGGGTCAGCGCCAGGAGCCATGCTATACGGGGTAGAAGGGTTATTTTTGCTGGTAAATACTGTGTGACAGTAGGCTACTGCGGTGGCCCGTAGAATATTCCTGAGCCATGGGGGGTAACTTCGATCTCCCAACGTGGCTGCTCCTCAACTGAGGATCTGCTCAATAAGTGTTTCGCATCATCCTGGTTATATTGCGTTCACAATTTTTCCTGCGGTATGCCTACCGGTAGCCGTTGCGGTTGCTCATCGGGTGCGGCATAAAGCTTTTTACGTGAGAAAGCCGAGAACAATTAGCCCCCCCCCCCCCCCACCCTAGCATGTCAGTGAAGTATCATCAGCGAAGTAGGCTCGGCCGACGTTCCGCACGCCAGGGACACGCTCCGGAGGGAAGGAGGGCACTAGTTGAGGGTTTGTCGTGAGAAACGAATCCAGACGCGCCGCAAAACCAACTGTGAAGGATTCGGCGTCTCCCCTCCCCCTCCCCCGCCCCCGCCCGCCCGCCCTCGCCCGCCCCCCCCCCGCCCCGGTCCCCCCCCTCCCCACCCCGGGCTGTTGTATTACGTAAGAAACTGCAAGGTTTTGGTGGAGGCGTTCTACTTTATGATGAGGCGTTGCTGTTGGTCTTACCTGTTCGTCGTTGCGCTTCTTCGTACGGCCTCGGACACGTCCTTCACGAGGGCCGCGATGGACTGTTTCGCGCCAACCCTCGCCCGCCGTCGCTTACCTCCCAGGAGGGGGGGGTCCGATGCTAACCTGCGCGGGGCACCCGGAGGTATTTCGGTCGGTAGTTCCAGGCTATAAATACTGGTGCCGCCGTGGAGGAAGCGCAGAGAGCTTGAGTGAACAAGTCTTACATGAAAACACCGACAACATGACGTTTAGGTCACAACACAAAAGCGATGACTATATATAGCTCACTTGAATCGTATTCGGCGGGTGGTGTTTACCTCAATCGTTCTGGTGTTGTACCGCTATAGAGGCGTTCTACGATAGAGGTTCACCCTATTGTTTATAAGGCTCCTCACTTGAGGAGCTCCATACCTCACCCGAGAACTGACTTCAACGAAAACAAAATTGCATCTCGATACATAATCCCATGGCCCAAGTATACAAAAACGCCAATTTTCGAAACAAGAATGACATTCTGACAAGTTTGGGTTAAGGAGACTCGTCATCCAGAAACATCCCAGCGGAAATGTGCTGCCTTTATCGTAGAACGGGTCTATAAGCATATGGCGGTTTACGTCTGCAATCTTGCGACTAGGGCACAGGACGAGAAAGCAACCGAATGTCCGAGGTGACTGGCACCAAGCACAGCGAACAATGGTGTCGAATCAGCCAGTGTAAGCGAGCAACAAACCACGGTACTGCAGAGCCACCACACACAGGCGTGGGACAAGACCAAACCTGTAAGTCCGCCACAGCTCTATCACAGGGTGCGACCGACAACTAGAGCTGACCCAGGAGGTGTTTCACAGCGAAGCAGCAGCAACTTTTGCCCACCTGACTCCAGCAAGCCTCCATGGCCGATTGACGAGGTTGAGACAAGCACGCCGTACGATCTGCCCTACCGTGGATTTTGCGTGCGCCCTGTACAGGTCCTCATCAATCCTGGCCACCTCTGCCTGGCGGCTGCTCTCAGTGTGGCAATTTTCCTCTGGGAATCTCCTGCAATATGGGGATGCAATGTAATACATGTTAAGGTGCAGCTGGTTGTGGTACGTGAGGTGGGTGTATGACAGGGCGCAAGACTAGAGGAGGAACGAATGGCGTGCCGTCAAGCAATGCGCTTGACTCGGTTCTGGTTGAGCTCTGGTGGACGATCGGGGGCTGCGTGAGGTTGGTGGCTGTCATTGCCACTGCTGTGTGTTGCTTCTCCGGCGTGAGTAGCACCCGGCTTTAAATGAACAATGTCCGTGCAATGGGGTCGCCCGGCCTACACCAGCAGCAGGAGCGACACCCTCAAGCGGACAGGGGTTGGCGCAACGCCTGCGTTCCTCTACGGCAGTCGCAATTCGTTTTCGATCCACACTTATCGGTCGCTAACAGGGACAACTCGAGGTTCGTCGATTAATAGTAACTGCTGTGGTCTAAAATAGGCGCGAGACAGTACAGCACTTCATGCTCTCGTGCTGCATGCAGGTTCTGGAATACCTGGGGCATCCTGGGATAAACTTTAGCACCTTCGACCTCGGAAAGCAAAAACTGACGAGACCAAGATGAGTTATATCTCTTACTGTTGCTGCTGCCCTTGAGTGAATTTTGTTTGCAGCAGGGTAATGGGGAACATCGTCGAGTGTTAGCCCTGATCATAATAATCATGACGCGGGCTACGACAGGGATAGCATTTTCTGGCCAACACATTTCTGACTGGCGGTGTTGCTTAAGGGCACTGGCGACACCACCCAGTATCGTTGATCCATTTTTTGTTCAACAAAATGAAACTTCGGACAGTTCCTATGATGCGATAGGCCGAGGTTAAAAAGCGTCCATCGTTTTGAATCGAAAGCTCGAAAATTGTTTTTTTGAGGAACATATAGAGCTCCTTAAGTGGAGCCTCGGAAACAAAGAGGTGCTACCCCTGCAGTAGCAAACGTCTCATACCATTCAGGGTGGAAATATGAGGAACGTGTAGACATTAATACTAAGACCAAGTGGTCCTTATATTCACGCCCAGAATGGTACACAACAACCATGGTCGTCGGCGAATGTAGCACCGGCTATGCGAAGCACACCTCGCGACTGAGGTGGTGGATGTACCCGAACTACAACAGTACCGCAAGGAGATGTCCGACACTCGCTCAGAATGGTAATACTCGATGCCCCCCCCCCCCCCCCCCCCCCCCGGCTCGCCTCTTTTCCGTCAAGAATGTTCCAGTTGCTCCCCCTGCTCGCCAAGGAAATCGCCCGAGTCGGCGCGCCGTTAGCGAAGTACAGTCTCGGTCGGCATCTCGATCGTCGTGTTCCGCGGCTTTCTCCCCCGCTCCCGGAGCCACGGGCGACTCGGCACCCTCGGCGGGGGCAGTAGCTGTCGCCTTTACCGATACCGTGGCTTGCTGCTTCTCTGCTGCAAGCCGCCGGAGCAGCACTTGGGCCATCTTCGTGGCGCTGGCCTCGATGCTGATGAAATATTAATAATAGCGAGGGGTACCGGGCACACAAGTTAGGCCCAGTTTTACCGAAGGGTGTTCGCTTCGATTTGTTTTGTCCCATTTTCCCCCTGATATTCCTACTTCATGGTTTTTCAGGTTACATTTCCTGAAAGAGGAAATCTCAGCGTTCCTGATTTTCTTTTGCCCTCACTTTAAATTCCCTGATCTAGGAAATGGCACCTCTTTTTCCTCGTTTTCCTTTTTTTTTCTACAATTCGTTAAGAACGGCCATTGATGTTTTTCTACCCGCTACTGTTGGTTCAGAGTGTGGATAAGGGCCGTGGTTCGAGCGAGTGCTAAGGAAGCGCAGCATCTCCTTCTCCCATTTGCCATGGGCCTTCGTCCTTTGTAGCACTTTCACGTCATCGCCAGCTTCCATGACACCGCCCTGGTGGTGTTATGACATCTCGTGTGGCGTGCCATGGCAATGGCTTGTCACATGGACGCCTGCCATGGGCTGCCGCGGCCGGATTACCAGACCCCCTTTTGTACCAGCTGCCATGGCTTCCATGGCAATGGCTACCATGACACTGTCATGACCCTGCCTTTGGACTGCTACGGGCTTTCATCACACTGCCATGGCCTCACCATAGGCTTTGCCATGTGCTTTCGTGACCCTCCAGTGCCCGCCATGTCACTGCAGTGGGTTTTCACGGTACAGTGATGGGCTTGCCATGGCCCAGGGCAATCCCATGGCAATGCCATGGCAGTGCCATGAAGTGCCATGGCCATGCCGGGAAGGCCCATGAAAGCCCACGGCATTGCTGTAGCCGCGCCATGAAAACTCATGGCGGCCATGGCATTGTCATCGCACCCCCATCGCGTTGAAAGCGTCCCATGGGCAGCCCAGTGGTAATGACAAGGCAGCAATGCCATGGCAACACCATATATAGCACAGCAATGACAGTCTGATTTGGGATGTTTTCTTGGCACTACCGTGAAAACCATGAGCTTTTTACGGCACTGCCAAAATAGCCGGTGCCATGAAGTTTCATGGAAGTGGGTTCTTTCCATGACCATGGGGCTTCTTAGCACTACTGCCGTACATCCGCTCAAATTAGAAATAACGTTATCACGGCACGAAGATGCCCAATGACTAGCTTCGAGTTAAAATTGCAACGTGTTGATTCGTCGGAAGCTCGTATGCAGGCCCAGCAGGCGTTCGGTCTGCGTCTACTGCTGTGGACAGGGTGTGCGAATTTGACCGCTTGCCTTTTTGACACTGCTTTTTACCTTCGGGACTTCATCGCTTTGAATATACTCTAGTAGAGGGGAAAGACGTCGAAACAAAGTGACCGTTACAGCACCGGCTATTAACAGAAGAAGTAGGCTACTCATAGGCTGCAGCCCTACAGTAGGCGACGGGGGAGGCGTCCGAAGCGAAATGTAAGAAGATATGCAACACGCCCGCAATATGAGGATACTTGTACCCGGTGTTGCACGCTCTTCCTATACGCTTACTAAAATTGCACGTCTCACGTTTTGGGTCGTTACACTTGGCTTGGGTATGTCTCGTTCGCGAAATGCGCACCGTTCTCACGATTCCGCGCCTCTACTGGTGTGGTGAAAGCCTTTCTCATCCCGCCCTTACCACGTTATACATAGTTTTGGGTTGGCGTCGGTTGGCAACGACACTGCTGTAAAACTTGCCACTCACTACGTGGGCTAGACAACTAGGGTACCGTTTGTTTTACACGGTCGGTCACAGCTAGCGATCGAGTTGTAGATCATTTGTGCAGGGTAGAGAACCGTTACTCCGCAGAAGGGGAATGATCGCATCACGCAGTGTTCATGGTACGGCACCCACTAGGCAGTTACATAGTACCGCCATTGCTATCTCTGGAAGTGGCCACGCCGGAAACTAAATTAGCTCATTGAAGCTGTTATCCAAGTGCAAGTCCGCCTCACAAGTGGTTCTTGGTAGGATACAACTCACCCTTGATGCGACTCGCCGAACACCCCACGGCGATTTGCGCTTGGTGCAAGCAATGCCTGCCTGGTCGGTGAAAACGCGACGTGCTCCGTCACGGCGTTGTTCGTAGGGATGCAAGGGCATATGGTCGTACGACTACGGCCGTGCAAGATATCGAGTACATCCCCACCCCGTACTACTGTTGCTCCTATGACAGCGAACCACGGAGATCATGCGGAGTCGGCACGGCGTGTCGCAAGCACCCGTACGAGTTCCTGGATTGCACGAAACGTACCGTAAGTCACGGACGAGAAGCTGGGGTTCTACAGCTTTGTGTGCCACAAACCACACACGTACACACACTTACAACGCTTTAAGCTTGACATGCTCGCTGCCCAACTGCCGAAGAGTATCCTCGCTCAGCGCCGCCCTCTGTTTCCTCTTCTCGAGGTACCCTTCCGAGCCGACTGCAGCTCTAGCCGCCCACGGACGGGATCCCTGCGAAATATTTAAACATCCCTCCTCCGCTCCCGAGGAATAGCTTGTGCCTTGGTGCAGGGTGGCGCGTTGTGACTGTTCTTGTTGCTGGTGCCGCTGGCGCCGTTTATTTGCTGCAGCCTGTAACGTTAAGCTGCTGCTGCCGCTGCCACCGCACGTTTGCTTCGCCCCCGAATGGCTCTTCCCACCACCACGCTCGCCGTTCGTGCTCGCGGGGTACTTACGAGGGCTGGAGATCGGGGTACTGCCACCGTTGTCGTGCTTGCAGGCGCGGCTATCCAAGACAACAAGGTGTCGCGACATACTCGCGCCTGTCTGTCGCGGTACCCGTGCGCCTGTCGTATGGCTTGCCTTGCTTGCGGCAGGGGCAGAGTTAGGACTACCCTCATCGGGTCGGAATAGTGGAGACACATTCACCCTTGCGGCCTCCTCGACACCCATTTCCGAGGCTACCGGGCATTGCAGAGGGGGGGGGGTAAGATCGGGTGCCGGAGGAGAACGCGAACGGCTACCAGCGCACCTGCGCGGATGGGGGGGGGGGGGGGGGTATCGGAGCATGTGGCAGGTATTCATACAATTAGGCACACACGTACGAGTAGCGTTCTCTTTTCTTTGGCATCGTAGGAATCGCGCTGTTTCAGTGATTGCTGCGCGGGCGGTTTGACTTTCGTTTGTATTTAGTTGCTTTGGTCGGTCACTACATTCACATAATTTTTCCAGCTCTACCATTCCCGGGGGGGGCATATATTATACGAAGTACCAGGTAGTTAGAACCCACGATGGGCCCGAAAAACACGTTTCCTCCCTATCTTTACAAATCACATTTGGTTCTGAATACTACGTTCCGCCAAAATAGGAGTGTAGGTTTCACCGTCAGCGGCGTTCTGGACTGCAATCATCCGAGATACATATACTTCCAGCTTTTTTTCGCAACTCGTTCAATACTGTAGTCAAATGGGCCGAAAGCGTCGACTCCAAGACTGAAGTCCTTTGCGTACGTAGTGATCGCGCTCGGGGTCTACGAGAAACCATGTACGACGCACTCCAAGTTTTATCCTCTGTGCGCGCAGGTCTTCGTAAGCCACAGAAGCGCACAACTTCTGTACATAGCGACTTGCTTGAGGGCGATGTTATACCGGATATGCATTTTGCCCCAGGTATCCTTCAAAAGCGCGCAATTTCTATGGTCAGCTATACCCCCAACCTGCAGTATGCCGCATGCCACAGAAGAGCGGAATGCTTAGGGTGATTTGAGTACTTCGTTGAACATATTCTGCCCCTGATATGCTCCCAAGTACATAGCAACGGCGACTACCGACGTTCACAAGATTAGCAACCAGGCATCAAGGTACGACCCGAGAGCACGAAGAACTACAGTGATTTACAAGTACTGCAGTTGTACACAGTAGTATACATCGGAGGATGATAAACGGGCCTTTTTTGCACCTATCCGAATTGCACCAGGTGTGCTGTCCAGCAAACTTTTTCCAAGGAACAGAACCTCGATATGACGCCATACGCGGCTCAAAAAGTATTTATTTGGCAGACTCGCTCGGTACACGTTCGTTCATTTTTTATTTGTGCCTATCGGCATGCGGCAAGCGTTATAAGGCTGCACCAGAAAGAGAACGGAGACACCTACTGGCGATATTGTCTGACGTGAACATGCCGGTAAAGACAGCTCGCAATTATACCAGACCTGACACTGGATGCGCTGTATGTCAATGGGTACATAGAATGATTTGACTGCTGTGATGCGAAGAACACACACAATCAACACCAACAGAGCACCATGTACCGGGTACGTACAGCAGTAGTGCGTATAGGAGCAGTAGTAGTAGTACGCGTGCATGCGTCCAACAATGAGCATGAAAGACTACGAAGCGCGATAGCTGCCTGCAGCGTCTCCCAGCAGCCCTGAACTACAGGGCTGTCACACCCTTTTCCTATCAGACCCAGCTGCACAACAAGCATACCTGGCCCGCCTAAGGTCCATGACAATTCGAGCTTCCGCGGACTGCACGCGACGCGAGCGCATACACGGCGGCGGCGAAGGCGTTGAGAGGACATCATGAAGATTCGCCGTGCTGCTTTGCTCGGCCGCCGGCTCCGCGGCAGTGTGAAACCGTGGCCTCAACATGCGTCAACACCACCACCAGACCCCTTCCCCAGCTATTGCCTCTCCCAATTCCCTGCCCAGGCTTGTGGGAGGAGCTCGGCAGCACAACAGTACCACGCCACCGCCCTATCGTACCCGAAAGTCTTGCAGATGTTCGGGTGGATTCGTCGACTCGTCGTGGTCGTTGGGTCTCGACTGTTCGATTGGCGTTTCGCCTAAAAATACAAATAATTGGTGATTACGGGGTACAACGGGTGCCAGGCAGTGCTTGCTTGAATGCGGGAAACATTTGCAAATGTCCCCCCCCCCCCCCCCCCTCGCAGTGTAAAAGGCATACGGTTTCTGTTGGGTGTTTTCATGCCTGCCTCGTATCGTGGCAAACCACGGCACCCTCCTTCTACGGTGTCCACCGAGGCAGGTAAGCACGATGGTCGCTGGGACTAGCTGTAGAGTACATATAGCTGAGTATGTTCAGTATTCTCCTGCATGCTTGGGTTGTGGGGTAGAGGCTGCATGCCGATGTGGATGCATTTTTCGGACGGTCCTCTGATCTGGTCAAGCTTCCTCTGTTCGTTTCTGCCTGTGGGACTGGCTGGCGGCGAGTTTTCCTCTAGCCGGCAGCATGCCACCCTCAACCTGAGCGGCTTGCCTAGTCCTCGGCCCTCTCTGTCGCTAGGGTAGAGTGTCCGGGCATGGACCAGTTGGTACTCCGTTGCGCTATCCGGTAATGTAGAAGGTAGGACTCCTGTTGAATAAGGTGGTGGACGCACAAGACATCTTGTTGTAAATATCAAAGCAAGGCAAGAACACAGCAGCAGCAGCTGCTGCAACTTCTTGTCTGATCTCGCTTCATGTGTTGGTCTTCTCGAGACGAAACGAAGCTCAGGTCGGACCGAAGCACCGCTGCGCTGGCAGCCTACGGGAATATCGATCCCTTGCTCGGGCGTGTAGGTCTCTTTCGCAGTTGGCCAGCTCTGCTGCTGTCGCTGTAGAGCAAGCTGTTGAAGGCTTCTCGTATATACCGGTGACCATTTTTGTTGTTGGATTTGTTCAACAACGAACAATCACCGCCAACATGATGCTTTATCGTTATACTCGCACTCGTAGTCGTACGGGTATTAATAGTACTGCTCCATAGAAAGGTGCTCGTATGTTTGTGATGTTACACAGCAGCAGCAGCTGACCGTTCTTCTAACCAGGTATCAGCGCACCCAGTGCCTGTACTGCTTTTTACCCCAGGAGAGATACAAGCTCTGTGGCCACAAACTACGACACAAATACATTGCGTTGCAATGCAGTCTTGTCATCTACTGGTATATACAAGCCTACATACAACTTGAATTCCTTTGTTCATCGATGCTGTCATTCGCCACCCACGGACTGCTGTACGAGTACGAGTATTATACATACCGTCATCGTTCCCTCCACAAGTGCGAGGGATGACTCATGGGCCATCGAAAGGGGTAACACCGCCCGCACCACATCTTCATTCTAAAGATGCTGTCACCGTGCCTACCGCTTGCACCCGTCGTTGACCACCATCACGGACAGGCGCGGGCCTGCTACACGAACACGACGGCCACCGATCAATTCCCGCGGACACACAGCGCCTGAACAAGCGGAATTCGACGAACCGTCAGCTACTTGAAGGCCTGTACAACAGCTCCAACAAAGAGTTGCGTTACCTAAAGCTGCCACTGGTCATACCAGGCACCTGCTACTCGGGTACGCTTTCTGTACTGCCGCACTCGCATACTCGCTGATTTGATTCAGGTACCAAGTTGAGACTTGCAGCGGTGGGCCACAACCATGTCCCACGCCTCTCAGGCGGGGCTACCCATCGCCGCTGCCGCCGCCGCCACCACCGCCACCACCGGCACGGGCTGCAGCTCAGCCCGGCGCCGCCGTCGTCCGCGCCCACAACCCGTCCCTTGCAGTACGCCGTTCGTCGATGACCCCGGTGACGCCGGAGGCGGCGATGGCGGTGGCGGGGGCGGTGGCGGCGGCGGCGGCGGCAGCCGCCGCCTTCCCCGCCGCGTTGGTTCGCTGCGACCAGCTCGGCCAGCGGCGTTGTCGGTAGTCGCGTCGTTAATTTTCTCGGTCGGCGGCTGCGCCGCCGCCGCAGCGGCGGCGGTGGCAGCGGCGGCAACTCCCGCGGCGTTCTGTTTCCCGCCCCCGTCGTCGTCTTCGTCGTCGAAAGGGGCGGCATCTTCTGCCGGCGGCGTACGTCCGGTGCACGGTTGGCGGTTGCACCGACGGAGCAGCGCTGCGGTCTCGGCATCGGCGTTGGCTTCCTCGTCGTCGTCGAGCTCGGGGTTGGGGGGAGGAGCGTATCGGAGCGACCGAGGGGCTTGTCCGGACCGGAGACGGCCCGCGGCGAATCGGAGAGGCGCGGGAATCGGCGGTGGCAGCGGTAGCAGCAGCAGCAGCAGCAGCAGGAGCAATGTCGGTAGCGGCAGCGGTAGTAGTAGCAGCGGCGGGTGTGGCCGTCTTGGGGCGTCATTGTCGCCGCGGGAACACCATCACCCTCGCGGTAACAATAGCAGCGAAGACGGTACTCGTACAAATAGGTCTAACCCTAGGAGAAGAGGGCCCGCCGCCGCCGCCGCATCGGGCACCGCAGCCGCAGCAGGCACGACAGGTGCGGCAGGCGCCACCGCCAGAGTAGGGCGGAGAGGGGCAAGAGGGCCGCGACGAAGGAGCGCGGTGGAGCACAGCGAAGACCTGGGCAGCGTCGAGGAGAAGCTTGACTTCCGGCGGCAGACGGGCTGGGTAGATGGGTGGGAAGACCGAAAAAACGACGTCGCGGGAGCTGTGGGGCAAAACGTGGGACAGAAGACGGGGGCGTTGGGGGCGGTCACTCTCTCGGACAGCGACGCCAGGAGGCTGAAGGAACTGGCGGAAGCGGCGGCGGCGGGGGGGGGTTTACCGGAGAGGAATCCGCGGGCCACGGCGCAGCTACGGAGGGCCTGCGGCGACCCCCTTTTTTTCGAGCACTTGAAGGAGTCGATCGGGGACCGCCAACGCGACGGCAAGAAGTTTTTGACGCACGAGGAGGAGATGGACCTGGGCACAAAGGTTCAGCGGTACCGACGATTGACGGAGGTGAGATGTGTTGTGGGTCATTCAATTGGTTGGTCCGTCAATTCGGTTTGGTCGGTCGGTCGTTCGGTCGATCGGCCATTCGGTCGGTCGCTCGGTCATTCAGCTTGTCTAAGCAATTGGTCCGTAGTTCGGCCTTGCATTCAGTCGGTCGGCCATCCGATCCGATCGGTCGGCCATTCGGTCGGTCAGCAATTTAGTCAGTCGATTATTGGGTCGGTCGTTCGGTGACTGCGATAACATCAGCGCCTAGTTTTTCTGAGGCTCCTATTTCGAGGAGCTTTACTAAATGGCCATCCACCAATCGACATTTTAAATAATTGATGAAAAGCCTCATACCCAATCCCAGGGCCAATCTCAGGGGCTAAGTTTCTACCGATTTATGGGGAAGAACATTGTCGGCTTAACCCTTTTAGGACCCCAGTCCCGTTTTGGGGACAAACCACTGATAGTTAGAGAGCTTTGTCCCCACATATGGGAGTGCGGTTCTAAAAGGGTTAACCCCTTTAGAACCGCAGTCCCGTTTTGGGGACAATCCACTCTAATTTCAAGTACTTTGTCCCCAAATCGGGACTACGGTTCTAAAGGGGTTAATAGAATATTGGGAAGCTCCTCAGTTGCGACGGTAAATGCAATGGTTGAGGAGCTTTGACCTCAAGAGTGTAACCCCTAATTGCAATACGTCCCGTAGCACTGCTCATAATTTCAGTCGGACGATCTTTCGGGTCAGCCGTTCGGTGGGACACTTGGTGAATGGATCATTCGGTGGGACACTTGGTCAATCGATCAGGTGGGGCATCCGGTCAATCGATCATTCGGTGGATTCAGTCAGTCGGTCATTCGGTCGTCCATTCGACTCGTCATACCACAATTCGATCACTCGGTCCGTCATTCAGTCAATCGATCATATTCAGTCAGCAGGTCGTTCATTCCGTCGGTCGCGTCATTCAGTCAATCGATCATTCAGTTCAGTCGGTCGTTCATCCCGTCAGTCGACGATTTGGTCGGTCGGTCATTCGATCGGTGTGTCGCTCGTTCATTCGTTCGGTCATTCAGTCGGTCGGCCATTCGGGCGGCCGGTCGCTCCGTTACTGGATCGGTCGTGCAACTGGCGGCTTCGATGCGAACGCTGTAAGAGAACGCTGGCGAAACCTACGGCAGACAGACAGTCATAACGAAATACATAGACGCATACACCATCACAGACGTCGGACACGCCAGGACCCCTACGATGCAGGCAGCTCGTACAACGAATTTCAAACCTATTTGAGACAACGAGTAAAGACTTACTGGTACAGCAGTGTAGTACCGGTTGATGAGTAGCGCCAGTTGCCCGCTGTAGTGCCTGCTTGATCGTTTGGCGCAGATGGGATTCTCCCTTTTGGCAGTGTGCGGAGTAGTGCCTGCTTCCGCTTCGGTGCTGGTACTATGGAGGGGCCATTTCTGTATGACGATAAACAATGACGATGACAGCAAAGACCATCGCCTATCGGCCACACGAACCAGCCCGCGCTACCGGATTTCGCCAAAGTGTCCGAAACTAAATTCCACGGGTTGTACCGCACCAGCACAACCAGGGCTGGGCTCTGGTCCAGTATCTACTGCCAGTACTGCTCCAATGGCTGGCAGAGCTGCTGCCAGGGTTACCAGTGTGTGGACTGTTTACGTATTCACGCCCGGCAATCAATCCTCAATAATATTGTGGAAGACATGACCTGATACTGCCCATGCTGGTAGTGGTGGTGGTGGTTCGTGCGTGCTGACACTGAAGACGGTCGGCTAAGGCCAGACCGCACGCATAGTAACTTTCTGCTGGGTCCCAAAATGGCGAAATCGACCCTCTCCACTACTGTACACATCGCTCCGAAAAGGGCCCACCTGTGCTTGTTGTTCCAACTAGTAATATCAATAGAAATATCATAGATAGAGGTTGTTTGTGCAGTTTTTACAGGTTCCCTGGGTTGGATCTGTTCTGTACAGATCTCGCACATAAGGGCAGATTAGGATGCATCTGTAGATGATCTATCTGTATATCATCTGTCCGAAGTGTTTCTAGTTGTGAGTGGCGACGCCCAAAGCTGCCGCCTCCTGACATGTTTTCATGTCCCGCAATGTTGGTATGCTGCCGTTCGGCGCCCCTACCTCTGCACGTACAGTGTTGCTGATGACCAGCATGTTGCTGTTGACTGTGGTGATGTTGCTGTTGTATTGTCGCTGTTGCTGTTGTGGTGTTGCTGTTGCTGTGGATGTTGCTGTTGATGGTGGTGTTGCGGTTGGTGTTGGTGCTGATGTTGATGCTGTTGCGATAGACGGTTTCGGTAGCGGGTGATGGCGATCTGGGCACTGTTCGCCGGTTGTTGCTGTTCGGCAGTCTCGTCATCTTGATGCCGCCATCTCCAGAACCACACGCCGCTCCTGTTAAACGATGCGCAAGGTTTACCACGTTCCGCATGAAAGCGCTGTTCGTTGTTGTTGTTGTTGTTGTTGTTGTTGTTGTTGTTGTTGTTGTTGTTGTTATCGTTGCTGTATTTTCAACCTTCCGGCAACCTTCCGGCAACGGAAGAGACAGAGTTCCCCAGCGAAAACTATCACCCTTTTGCACTATGTAGGTGTTTCAATGCTGTCATACGCTGCGCCATGGGCCCCCGTGAGCGCTAAGAGCTACTCTGCGTCATGCCGCACATCATGTTCCCGCGCGCAAATAGGATCTGCGTCGTTCCCGTTTTTTTTTTCGCATCCGGTTAGATCTTCACCTTGCCCCTTGCCCTTATTTCGTGGAAGTTTTAGACTGGGGTAGCAAAGCAGCCCCCCCCCCCCCCCCCCTCCCTCTCTGTGCGGGGATAATATGAGTTTTTTTTTTTTGCAATGTGATATATGGAAACTACGTAATGAGTGCCTAAATGATGCTCAATGGTCAAGTGGCGAAGGTAAGCAACAAAGAGCCCCTCCCCCGCGCTCACAAGGGGAAATATCGTACCTGGTATCACGTATGGTGGTGTTTGTGGCAGGCACCCACGAGGCAGTTACATAGTACCGCCATTGCTGTCTCTGGAAGTGGCCACACCGGCAAATACATCAACTCTTTGAAGCTGCCATCCATAAGCAAGTCCGCCTCACAGGCGGTTCTTGGTGGGATACAGCTCACCCTTGATGCGACTCGCCGAACACCTCACGGCGCTTCGCGCTTGGTGCAAGCAACGTCTGCCTGGTCGGTGAAAACCCGACGTGTTCCCTCCCGGCGTTGTTCGTAGGGATGCGACGGTCTATGGTCATGCGACTACGGCCATGCATGCTATCGAGTACACCCACCCCCCCTGCCCCATCCCGGCCCCCCTTTGTGTAAAAGGCCATGCTGCGTTGAAGGGAATGCCTTCGTACGTATTGTCATTCTGGCCTTAAGGAGGAGTGTAGGTCGTTTTTTCTTTGTCCACTCTCAACCTGGCGCCAAACAGGAGGAGTTTCTTCTTCGCGTGGTGTTTTATTCACTGCTTATAACTCGTTGCGTCACGTCGTGACTAGGGGCGTTTTTTCCCCTTGTTCTTCTCTTGTAAAAAAAAACAGTACACAGGAGAAGGGTGATGACGAACGGCCGTTCTTACCTACTGTACTCATTGCGTCGCTTGCTGACTTTGTTATATACCTGGTATATTTGTTGTGAAAAAACAATCAGGAGAAGGAGGCGATGACCAAGACCCTCGGGCGAACGCCTATCCTTCAGGAGGTGGAGGAGGCGTCCGGCCTGTCGCGGGAGGTGTACGGAGGCGTTATGCTTGACGGGATGGAGGCGAGGCAGCGCCTGGTCGTTTCCAACCTGGCCCTCGTGGTGTCTCTTGCCAGCAAGTACAAGAGGAAAAACTACGACTGCAGCTGCCTTCAGGTGTGTTCGTGTGTCGCGCATAGCCTGCGCGTACATACATAGCGTGCGCGCGTGCTCTGCGTACGATGCGTGCATGGCATGTACGCGATGGTGCGCGTGCGTGCGTGCGTGCGTGTGCTGTGCGTTCTGTGTGCGCGCATGTTTGCCGGGATGTTTTTTTTTTGTGTGTGTGTTTTTTTTTCATTGTGGCCGGAAATATAAGACCCGACTTGTGACGTTCCTATCAGTCCCATCGGCTGTTTTTACTCCGCACTTTAGCTATCCCCAAACGCCTTCCAGGCATCATATTACCATAGCACCGGGGAGAACAAGCGAGGGCGAGGAAGAGGACAAGGAGGGTAGGACGAGGACAATGAGGAAGGGGAACTCATATGTTGCTTGCCTTCGTCCTTTGACCGTTTACCACGCACCCCTTTCGAGACGGAGCGTAGGAGAAGATGAGGAGAAGAAGGTCGTTGGAAGATATGCGGGAGCTCGAGGTTAGGGGGAGACGAGCATGCCTTGAAAGATCGATGACAATGGGACCGAGGGTTTTCATGTTCCGAGTATTTTGTTTGTACACCGTTTCAGCGGCTGTATCCCGCGCGAAACTCGAAAGGAGACTTTATGCTATCAGGACTATTTCATGATTTTTTGCGAGAGCTTTGCGATGCAGTTGGCCGAGGAGCGCAGTGTTCCTTCAGAGGAGGCGCTCCCGCGTCATGCAATGCCCGTAGTGCCCTCGGGACCTGTTGCTGATCAACGGGCTCATCATCACCCTGCACGGTGTCTTTAATTACACCCAAGACAGCGCACAACGGGCACCCCTCGGACACATTTCTTAAGCTGACTCTCTTTTTTTTGCGATCGACGGACCGAATCCCGTCCGCCGCTCCCCCCCCTCATACGACCTTTGATGCTTACAGTTACTCACTGTGTTCTGTTCCGTTGTACGTTGTGCTTGCCGTGCCCCTCTCTCTCAGACGCTGGTTCAGGAGGGGACGCTGGGGCTGATCCGAGCTGCGGAGCGCTACGACCCGGGCAAAGGGTTCCGGTTTACGACGTACGCCATCTGGTGGATCGAGGCAAAGCTGCGCGTGTCCGTGCAGACGGTGCGTGTATTCCTAAACCTTTTTTTTTTACTGCCGCAAATCGTTTTCCCGCAAGGATTAGAAGTACTGCGTACCGTGTCACCAAAATGCAGTTTTAGTTCTAAAGTTGTTCGAGACACGACAAACTGGTCTTTTCAAGAGGGTTGGCATTTTTGAAGTACCAACTTTACTCCCAATTCCCTCCCGCCCCCTTTTTTTTGTCTTCTGTTTTTCGGAACGGCGCACGCTTTCATTTGCTATAGGCGCGCGCGAGACCGTTTTTTCTTCGTATTGTTAATGAATGAGAACACCACAGGAATAACAACCATAGTGAAGTCTCGTCATTTGCGTACGACGACAATATATGATACCTGGTATATATACCTGGTATAAAATTACATTTATGCCGCAAAACAACGAAATTGTCGCCGCGAGTCATCTGTTCAGGATCAATATCCACTTACCGGTATATCCTCCTCTATTTTTATTGTATGTACAGCAGTAGTATTAATAGTAAATTGATATGATCGCACACTATTTCCACTAACTGCACTATGTAGTCTGTCCTCAAAAATATGTGTGTGTTCTTCACATGATGGCTGGATGCAGTTAGTTCCCAACAGGTGTGCAGGTATTTCGTACGAGCATTATAGTCATCGCTCTTGCGCCACTCCCCTAGCAGCCTAGGCACTTCCCGGAGGGGAACCTTGAATATATACTATTACGGGGGACCATAGTTAATAGGACCAAATATTGTTAGCAAGAATAGCGAAACATATAGGCTTTTGTGAGTACCGTAGGTCCTATTAACTATGACCCCCCGTAATAGGTACTTGGTATATATTATTTTTCTCTTTTGTTGTTGAACATACATCCCAGGTATATACGTATGCTGCAGATCAGGTACTCAATTCTTCATTTTGCTTCTTTCGCGTCTCATTTTCTGTTTTTTTCCTGTACGCTGTTTTTGTGTTGTTTTTTTTTTCCCGCAGGAAGAGCGTATGATTCACGTCCCAATGTGGGTGAAGGACAAGTACAAGATTGTGGCGCGTTCGGTTCCTGGTCTGAGGAAAACCTTGGGCAGGGATCCCACTGCGGAGGAGCTCGCCGATCAAGTTTTCATTGACACGGACTCCAAGGTACGGTTCGGTTCTGTTGTATTCTGTTCGGTTCGGTTCGGTTCGGTTCGGTTCGGTTCGGTCCTGTTTTGTTCGCCTCGGTTCGGTTCGGTTCGGTTCGATTTGATTTGATTCCGTTTGACTCGGTTCGGCTCGGTTTGGCTCGGTTTGATTCGGTTCGGTTCGGTTCGGTTCGGTTCGATTTGATTCGGTTTGGTTCGGTTCGGTTGTATTTGATTTTGATTGGCTCAGTTTGGCTTAGTTTGGTTCGGTTCGGTTTTGTTTTGATTCGGTACCTCCGGCGGTATGTAGTTGTTGAGTCCTTGTCTGGAGCCTGTTATTCAAGAAAAAAGCACCTTGCCATAGTTGACGCCGTAGGTCTCTACTACGTGGAGCCAAGTGCAAGTACCCACCACCGATAGTCACGGAAATGTGGACCGTTTTGGTGTTGGTACAAATATCCAAACTCTGCTTACATTTCGGTGCAGAGACGTAGTCTCGCATGCTGTCGCTGGCAGCTCGGAGCTTGTCGTAAACATGCACGTGTTTTATACCGTCGCGGCCTACCCGCGATCGGTGTCTTGGGTTATTTTTTTTCGTCCTGTCATTTTCGTGGCCGGCGTGCTTGTCTGTCGAGAGAAGTATGCAGTGATTGAATTTTATGTCTTTGTTCGCTATCGGCGTGTTTCTCTGTCACACGGCAGGTGGAGGTGTCCTCCGAGCGAGTAGACCAGCTCAGGTCTTGGGTATCCGTGCACAAGCACCACATCTCGCTCGACGTGCGTATGAAGCTGTCCAACCCCGGGAGCGACGACAACCTGACCAAGGAGGATGTGAGTCTGAAAATACGATTTCTCGATACCATACCTTACCTTACCATGCCATGCCATGGCATACCATACCATACCTGGTACCATATAAAACCATACCATACCAAACCACCATATCTTTCCTTACCTTACCATGCCATGCCATGTCATCCCATCCCATACCATACCACACCATACCATAACGCACCACACCACATCATGCCTGCCCGAAAAACCGACGCTGAGGAACGCCTCTCTACACGTGCAAGCAACCCCACGGACTGTGCATTTGCCATCCCAATCGTTTCACAGCATTGCTGTACAGAGGCGTTGCGCTCGCACAGGGGTGCGATCGTTTTTCAACACTCGATTTTTCCAGCAAACAGAAAGGTTAAAGGGTTGCCAATACGGAACAAGGCGTTTTCGGAAGTACCTTATACAAGCCAAGAGACTGAGCCTTCCGGAAATAAAACGTACCTGGTACGACTTTAGCCCCGTTGCCGTCGTCGACAAGGGAAAACGAGCGCTGGAAAACGACCACACCCCTGTGCCAACTCTGTCGCTCTATTTGGTAACCATTGCAGTATATAGTGCCGGCCCTTCAATAGTGCCGATATGGTATGCACCAAGCCAACAATACCGGCAATATACAGCGTCACCCGGCACTATTAACCCTTTTAGAACCGCAATCCCATTTTGGGGGCAAACCAGTCTAATTTCAAGTAGTTTGTCCCCAAAACGGGACGGCGGTCCTAAAAGGGTTACTAGCACACTGTCAGGCTGGTGAATCCCATCTGTGCCAAGCGATTTCTAAGCACTTTATGTAGCGGGCAGTCGGTACTGTTACTGCTCAACCACCAGCGCTATAGATGGGCCACTATCAGGGGGGATCATAGTAAATAGGACCAAATAGTGTTATTACGGGGGACCATAGTTAATACCAGGTAGGACCTATGGTATGCATAAAAACCTATATATTTAACCACTTTTACTAACAACATTTGGTCCTGTTAGCTATGGTCCCCCGTGATACTAAAAATAGGTAAATATATAGGTTCTTGGGTCTACCGTAGGTCCTACCTGGTGTTCACTCTCTGGTCCCCCGTAGTACTACTATTGTAACTGGGACGTGGAAGGGCAAACATGCCAAAAAAATAAGTGACGGTTACATCATCGGCCACGCGGAGCATGGTATCATGTCAATAGCCCGGGCTGCTGGGGTGAAAGGGGTGTCTTTGTTGGCCCGAAGCGAACCGGAAGGAGACGCACCGTACGACACCAGCGCAGCATGCGGCATGGTTACGCGAATATTTTATATCTTTCGTTGCCAAATACGTCCATCGCGGTTGCCCCTAGTGTACGACCGGTTTGAGTGGTTGAAACTCAACTTTGCCAGCTACGTTGTTACGCGCTTCTCTTACCTGTTTGTTTGGAAGCTGGCAAGGCCATACTTGCTGTCGCTTTTTGATCGCGGGGCTACTGTACTACTGCAGTATGATGCCACTAAAGGGTTGTAATGAATCCTCAAAGGTTACCCCCCCCCCCCCCCCACCCCCCGCTCTCCCCCGTTCTGCCCCGTTCTGCCTCCGCCTCATATGGTACACGCTTTGCAGTCGATTGTAGCGAAAGATCCCTCGGCGGAAGTCACGTCGGACTGGGAGATTCGACGGAAGTTTCTCGAAAGTGTGAGTGGTTCGATGCCCCCCACCCTTCCTCCCAAGAGCACGACACTTCACTATTTTGGAAACCCTTCATGTATGTAAATGCACGTCGACGGAAATTTATCGACTGTGGGTGCTAATTGTTCGATGTTCCCCTCACAGCGCCTCGTGTATGTAATGTAAAGAGTGTGTTTCATGTATATAGTCGTTTTTTACACCCCGATCATTTTAATAGCCGTAGAACAGACGCCACCGCCGGACAGCTTCTCTATTACGGGGGAATAGAGTAAATAGGACTAAATAGTGTTCGTAAAAATAGGGAAATTTGTAGGTTTTTGTGTCTACCGTAGGTCCAATTTACTATGGTCCCCCGTAATAAACGTTTCGGGCTCGTTTTGTTTTTCGTGTTTTTTGTTTTTCCTCCAGAACGTGCCTCGATCGGAATTCCAAGTACTTTGCGTCCGAAACGCAAAATGAAACGGTTGTAGCCATACGTATTTAACACTGTTAGCGGAACGTGGAAGTGTTTCTGGATGAAGCTGGGTTGGACGTTGTTTGTTGTTGTTTGTTGTTGTTGTCTTTTGTGGTTCTCCCGCCATACTGTGGACTATTACGGGGGACCATAGTAAATGGAACCTACGGTACACACAAAACGCCTATATATTTACCTGTTTTTACCCACAATATTTGGTCCTATTTACTTTGGTCCCCCGTAGCAGCCGAAGACGACGAGGTGGCGTGTGCGCCCCTTGCTATCGCATGCGCAGCTCCCGTTCCGTCTCCGTGTACGTGAAGTTGCACCCCCTCCGCTCTCGCGTTAGGACCTCCTGTTTCGTCTCTCGGTGTGTGCGTGCGCGCGCGCACGGCGGCGGAGCGATCGTTTTATTTTGTTGTTAGCGCCTGGCAGAAGACGTGACCACCCTTCCCCCCTTCCGTGCGCTATCGCCCTTGGATCGGAACTCCTGTCTCGTCTCTCGGTGTGTGTGCACGCGCGCACGCACGGCTGCGCAACGACCGTTTTTTTTTTTTCTTGTGTGTGTTTCAGTGTCTTGCTCAAGACTTGACCAACGTCCAACAGAAGATCGTGCGGATGCGGGTCGGTTTCGACGGCGGGAAGCGGAAAAATCGGAGAGAGATCAGCAGGGTGAGAGCGGTTTCATTTTGCTTCTGTGCATGCTATACACCAGGTGAAGCTTTATTTTTACCAATCCGCCGGAGGATAAATAAAGGGGGAACAAGAAGGTACCACTCTTTTCGCACTTTTACCATTTTTTTGTGCTGCACGTGCACAGAACCCTGTATCCTCTCTAAGTCCAAGTGATTTTGTCCCCCAATGGTCCCCCCAAAATCGGGAGTGCAGTCTTGAAGGGGTTAAGAAGCGTTCAAGCAGTAAAACGCCGAAAAAAAAAACCGCTCCTTACATCACCGTCCAGAGTGTCACCGGTCTACGAAAGTAGAATTTACTACCGGGGGACCGTATCGACAGTGATCAGGACCCATTTTACGCACGGAAACCTCCCTATTCCAGTGTTTTTAAGAAGCATATTTGGTCCTGATTACTGTGTTCCCCCCGTAATTCTCATTTCAGCTGATGAGCTCACCCAGCACACCCGCCACACCCAGATACCTGATAGCGTATGCCAAGGTACCAGCGTGTAAGCAGTACGGTCGGGAGTTGGCAGGGCTTGGAACCTCACGACTACGACTCTACGGGCGGAAATTCAAGGTACCGTGCGGGTTGTACAACTCCCACCCGGCAGCACGAGCTGGGTCATACATGTCTCACAGATCACACAGATCATACAGATCATACAGATCATCTGCCCTGAAAGATCTGGATCATGAACTGGGAATCGACGCTCTGTGTCGGCGGTGTGCAACGCTTTGTTACCTTGAACACCTATTAATAGGACAGATCATGATCTACTCCAGTACAAGTATAGAGAAATGATCTACGAGTATAATAGAGAGACCATTACTGTAATATGAAGACACAACGACCCTTTCACGTTCCCGTCCAGAGTTGTAGGCAGTGTCATACTGTGTCGTGAAACGTTTTCGGATACGTACGAGTAGTAAATCGGGAAAAGAACGACCCATCCTCCGTTGGTGTTGCTTATTGTGGTCGAATTCCTTCACCGTTAGTTTGTGTCGGTCGTTTTTACGTGAGAACCTAGCACACCTCGGATGGACAGATCGTTACATATCTATCTATCCATCTATATCTATACAGGGGATCATCTATCAGCAGATCATCTAGTTCCTCACCTGCCATATTGTGATAGGTTTGTGCGGGGTCTGCGTAGTGCAGATCCAATCGAGTAGGAATATGTTCATAGATGCTGCTGCAGGTTATACACGAAGGAAGTAAAAATAAAAGACGAACATACAACCGAAGCTGTGAGATCGATTTTTTTCTCGCAAACTCGTCTTTGCAAGCTTTTGGTATATTTAAGACCGGAAGTACGTGGATTAGCCTGGAAATATGTATGATACCTGTTGAAAGTGGGAATCGGTGATGTGTCCGAGGTGTGGAACATCGCAATCTCTTGCCCACGCTCACCTATTTGGCGGTCACCACCGCTCACTCGCCATTTCAGTCGTCGTACTTCATTTTGGGCGTCGGGTCTGTGTAACCCGTGATATTCGTATCATTTTCCCGTCGTTGTTTCCGTTTGGTCGATGCCCATTTTTTTTAACCTTTTGCACAATAGTCCCATTACTGTAGTTATGTAGGCGTGTTTCGTTTTCGACGTTAGCTGTGACCTTGCTTGGCATCATCACTACGTGTCATGCCCCTTTGAACGGCAATATAAGACATGTTTATACATAAACATGGAGGACAAACCGTTCCTGTATTTCGGTACAGGCGTCGTTGTTTTCGCCGTCGAGATCGTTTTTCGATGTATGTTGTGTTGTAACCCTGACGTTATTTGTCGCATTTTTTTCCGATGTCCGATCTATCTTTGTTGGCGCATTTTGTTTTCCGATGTCCGATCTATCTTTTTTTTTTTTTTTTTTTTTCTCGACGTCCAGTGTAGGGATGGGGAGCCTTCACAACAGTTCCATTATTTGTGCAATCGTACGAACATTTTCTTTTCGATGTCCGTGATAACGTCGACCTTTGAGTATCCCTAACTCTGCGTTCGTATTCGTTGTTCGATGTCCGTTCACAACCATGATTGACGTTACGAGACTCTTTTTTTTTTTTTTTTTTTTTCTCTTGTTTTTCACGTGTTTTAATTCTTCATTGTTTTTCGACATCCGCTTTGACCCTGATTGACCCTCAAAGAACGAGTCTCGTTGTTTCCGTCGTGGGATTTTGTTGTCGTTGTTGTTGTGGTTGTTCTTCATGGTCCAAACGCCCCCCACATCAAGCATCCGCGTCATATTTTCTGTTTTGATTTTTTTTTTTCGAGGTGACCGTGCCGGGGGAACAAACAGCCTTTAGAAAAATAGACAACAACAACAAGACATGAGAACAACTGAATAAACTGGAAGATGAGTGGTGAGCATAATAATGACAAATTATCCCGCATTTGTCATAAAATATTTCTCCACACGTACAAATTGATTATTTAGTTAAAATCGTACTGGAAAGAGAGGCAATTATTTATTCTCCGAAATTGAAACTAACGGTTTGATTTATTTACTTTCTGAATTCGGGGAGATTTCGGGGAGAGGACGTGGTAGCCAAAACCAAAAGCATGGTGCGTACATCGTGTCTTCGGAATACTGTGGCCCTCCACAGTACCACTATGTCCCATTATATAGGCATCGGTTCGACACTACCTGGTAATTATTTATTCACCTAAAGGTGACTATATTTCGGGACAGAGTGGTGGCAGTTTTTTGTTGTTGCTCACCGACTCTTTTCTGTCGTCGTCGTCATCGTCATCGTCATCGTCGTCGTCGTTTTTTTTCTTTCTTTTCTCCGGTGTCTGCTGTTTTTTCCCCCCTCCGTGTTCCTTCCGCCGAGCAGGCTTTGAAGATTCCGCTGGAGAGCGTGGTCGGCGAAGAGCGAAAAGCGTTCAACAAGCTCGGGATATTTAGAGGTCACGGCTCACCCACGTTTGGAGACTTCACCTAAAACTGATACCTACCTGGTACATCAACGTCTCCGCTCTTGTCCCGAATGTTCGGAGATTTTTATCCTAAAATACGATAATGCCACTTTGGCCCGATATGTAAGAATCGTTTGGATCAAATATTTTCATTTGAACGGTCGTTACGTTTCGGAACATAGTGGTAGGATGTGATCGTAAATATAAGGGAGGGGGGGGGGGGGGGGGGTCTGGATTCACGCGGCCATAGCTCCCCAACTTGCCCCATGTTCGTCGACCAGACTGGTTGGTGCTTGAGTATTTTTGGTGGTGGTATGATTCCCTGGTGTCACGTGTCTGTGTGTTTTCTTCTTTTCTCGTTTCTGATTCGTGGAGCAGAGTAGAGTGAAATGATCAAGAAAAGCTCTAGGGGAGGTAGCTAGGCTGTGCTGTGTGTTTTTTTTTTGCCTTCTTTGGAGTTACAATTCAGTGTGGTCGGGAGGGGGAAGGGGGGGGAAGGCCATGTTCTTTTACCTCTTTGGTTGGAGTTCGAATGGGAGAGGGGTGTTCCAGGGTGGGAGGGGGTGATTGCGCAGCGTGTTTTGCGGTGTGCGGTGTGGTGGGTGAAGGGGTGGAGAACTTTTTTTTTGTCGAAACGAAGCAGTGGGTGTGGGCCAGGTTTAGTCTTTGTTTGAGTACAGCAGCCGTTTGGAGTTTGTATGGGACGGAAGTGAGGGTCGCCGGAGGGGGGGTCGCAATGGTGCAGGTTTTCTGCCGTCGCTTTGAGGTCGCCTTAAGGGAGGCGTGCCTGTGCGGGTTTTATGCCTTCGCGTGGAATTTCGAAGGTATACATCATCGTAATTGATGAGGAGGCGTGTAATCATCCAGTTCTTGTGCCTTCGTTTGGAGGCAGAAGACCCGAAGTTGATGCTGGAGAGGCGTGATTGTGCGGCCTGTATGCTGTCGATTGGGGCTGGAATGGAACAAAAAATGATGGTGGGGTCGATCCATCCAATGGATTTGTTTTGGGCACGTGCTTGCCCTGACAAATGCAAGTACCACTCGCAGCTTGTAGAAACGAGTGTCGACGAAGACCTCACTCCCTCAGCTGAATTTTTAACAATGATTAAAGAAACAAGCCACTTTCCAATGTTTTAGTTTTACCGGTTCTTCAAGGCGGGACCGTGACCGCTTAACTCCTTTAGAACCGCAGTCCCGTTTTGGGGACAAACTACTTGAAATTTGAGTGGTTTGCCCCCAAAACGAGACTGCGGTTCTAAAAGGGTTAATATTCTTGGTATTAGTTATGCGTCGTAGTGAGTCTAGATATGCCTTAACGTAAGCCGCACTGGCGTGTAATTCTTTGTGGAAGTCGAGGGGTAACATATGCCCACGAGCATTCTACAGGACGATCGACATACAGCATCGACCACTGCTCTGTTGGTTCGAACATTTTTTTGCGTACGTACGTGCCTCGTGTATCTAGCGTGTCTTTTTAACCCTTTTAGGACCGCAGTCCCGTTCTGGGGACACTCTACTCAGAATTTGACTGGTTTGTCCCCAACTAGGGACGTCAGTAAAGGAATCCCTACTACATGGACGCGAGCGATGTGGTCCCTTACTCCTCCTGCTGCTGCTGCGCGCTCACACTATTTTGCGCGTCAGGCAAATACACCCCAACCTACCATCTGATAATATTAAATGAGGTGCAAGATCTTCGTACGTACAGTGCAGATAGATCCAACTCGGGAAGCATGTTTTACGTAAAGCAGGCAGGCTATACGGCTCACCCCCCGGCAACGTGGGCTACTGTAGATCATACATTCAAGGACCAGGACATCAGGTGTCTTCCCCAAAAATATCTCCCGGTAGACCGCGAAGTGGGAATCGATCATCTGTCAAGAGGCGTGCTCTGTTCGTACGAGAAGGTTGCCAAGTACAGTATGTAAGACCAAAATTCTCAAAATTTAGGTCGCTGTCGCCTGCCCTTGAAGGAGGTGAGTCAACCCTTTTTAGAACTGCAGTCCCGGTTTGGGAACAAACCTCTCAATTTTTGAGTGGTTTGTCCCCATTACGGCACTGCCTTTGGCGCTGCACTCCTGTTTTCATGTCAAACGGGTTGGGATTATCGCTAGATAACTTTTTTTGCCCGGCAGTGTATGTACTAAGGCCCGTTAATATCGAAGGACTCTAGTTGCTTTTCGTTTCCAGATTTCCACCCCGCCGCCCCTCCTCCCAAATATTTGGAATGTTATAAGCCGTTCCTGATATTTTGCCGTCTGTTAAAATTCCACTTATTTTTATTATTGATTTCCTGTTCTTCCCGTTTTTGTTTTTTCTAGGGGAAAAAGAGGAGGAACATCCGGAGAAAGTTCTTCGATACCTGGTACTAAATACCAACCCGAGAGAAGTATCAAGTCGCGGCCAGCAGGGGTGTACTTTGAAACGTGCTCCGACGAACCTTTAGTTTAGGTTTTTAGTTGAGGACTTCGGCGGGGCATTCTTGGTCATTTCATGTACGGAGTTCAAGCCCCATGGAAAGACGATGGAGGCACCGTGGAAGTCGTGGGCTTGGTGGGAAGTACCACGGAATTCTACGAGGGCCCACAAAAACATCACGAAAGTCCCTTGGAAGCGCACGGAATCACCATTGGAGCATACTGGAAGCACGATAGGACTGTTAGTACCATGGGATTTCCATGAAAGGCACAATGCAAGCAGCATGATTCCACGGAAGAGCCATGGGGCAGCCATGGAGGCACGGCGCTTCTATGAATCTAATCACGGGATTGCCATGGCGGCGCCAGGGAAACGCCATTGTGTGGTGCTTCCATGCCCCCCTTGATGCTGCCGTGGGAGTTCCCATCCTTTTTTTTTATCCTCCGGTGGATGGGTAAAAAATAAAGCTTAAGCTCACCACACTTCCACTTTCTCGTGTCGTGCGCCAGTTTAACCTTCAGCTCCTGTACACTGCTTACATCACCGCAAAAACAGTCCTACTCTACACGTAACTCTTGCAACGTCGGTGGACAGGTCTGAAGGGGAATACGTGATGCCCCATCCTGCTACTTTACAGGTCCGTCCGTGACTGTATATACGTTTGTACCGCCGAGTTCACGCCCGACCACCCACGCCCGACCACCAGCTCACGGGAAGATTAGTCGACGGATACATTTTACATTCTGATCGTACTTGCTTTTTATCGATACTTCTGCGAGCCTAGAACGAGCGCCATGAAAGTCCCGTGAAAGTCCCGTGGGAGATCAACGGGACACCCACGAGAGTCCTATGGGAGTCCCACAGGAGCAGTGTGACGGCATGCGAAACAATAGGAGTCCCATGGATCGCCCATGGGTTTCCCGTGAGTTTATAGTGCCTACCCGTGGGGGCTCAATGGAATTCTATAGGACTCCCGTGAGCGTCCCGTGGGATCATGGCAGTGTTGGCGCATGGGACTCCCGTGGGACGTCCATGAGTACGCCGTACGTAAACAACCCATGGGACTTCCATGAGACGTCCATGGGGCTCCCGTAAGTTTTCATAGTGCCGGCACATGGGTTCCCTACGTGTCTCCTGTAGTCCCCCCACATCATATAGGTCTCCCATGGGTCTCCCATTTATCTCTGATACGTGAGGCAATGTATGTAGTGTTGCTCGACGGTACTCCCATTGGACTTCCACGGGTGACCTATGGGTGACCCACGGAACTAGGTTGAGAGTGAAGGGTCATGAATGGCCAATGATTCTCGGTCGCCGTTGGATTTCACATGGAAATCCAATGGGCTCATGGTACTGGTCCACGGGTAGACGGGCCTGGGTTGGGTCTCCCATGGGTCTTGCAGGAGCCCCCATGGGGATATAGCGTTGGCCCATGGATCTCCCGTAGGATGTCCATGGCCAACCCATGGGGAACTCGTGGGATTCCAGTAGGTTTATCGTGCCTGTGCAGGGGTCGATGCGTCGTGCATGGATCGTTAATCGGTCTCCCATTGGTTTATAACGATCGCCCATGGGTAGACTGTGGGTTTCCTTTGGGTCTCGCATTAGTCCCCACAGGACATATTGTTAGCCCATGGGAGCCCCATGGCTAACCCTCGGCTAACGCACGAGACTACTGTGTTATACCAGTGGTACGAAGTATAGTACTGACGATTGGGTCGCCCATGGGTCTCCCATGGGATCATAGTGTTGGCCCATGGGGCTCCTGGACTTCATGGCAAATCCATGGGTAACTTGTGGGACTTCCATAGGTTTGTACTGTAGTGCTGGTCCATAGGTCGCCCATGGGTCGCCCATGGGTCGCCCATTGGTCGCCCATGGGTCTCTCATGACCCATGGGTCTGCCACGAGTCTCCCATGGCCCATGGTCTGGGTCGGGTCTCCCATCACGGCCCATGGGCCTCCCAAGATACTGCTGCGGGTCTCTAAGGGGATCATAGTGCTTTCATTGGTTCCTCAGTTCATAGTGCTGACCCATGAGTAAGCCATGGGTCTCCCGCAGGTCGATGACCCACGGATCTCCCATGATGTCACAGTGTACGGTGCTGACTGAGGGATCGCCCATGGGATTTCCACGGGTCTCCCATGGGATCAGAGTGATGGCCCGTGGGATTTCAATGCCACTTCCATGAGTGTGCCAACGCATGGAACTTCTGTAGGTTTAGAGTGCCGGCCCATGGGTCCCCCATCTCTAAGGGGCCAGTGCTCTCATGTGTTTAGAGTGCTGGCCCATGGTTCTGCTCCGGGGGCTGCCATGGGTCCCGACCATGACTATCCCACATGCTGAATGGGTTTACAGTTTATCGTTCTGACCCACACACAGGTAGGTCTCTCATCGATCTCCCATTTACTCTATGTTGCGACGCGATGGTGCCAGGGTTGACTGAGATGCTTGCCGATTTGTCCGGACCAGTGCCACGCAGAGGGTCTATCTGTATGGGCGGGGATCTAGCTGTAGAGACAAAACATTTGGAAGCTCCCGTCGAAACATTTAGGGGAAGGGAGGAGGGTCCCCGGCGAGGAACGGCTTCGGTTCTGTGCGAAAAATCATTTTTGCGACGAAGCGTGCAAGCCCGAAGCACGGTGTATACTAAATGCCACCCGAAAGTGAACGATCAAAATCAAACAACCTGCCCAGTTGTCAAACTAATTGCCCACTAGCACGTGCCCATTGGCCGTGCATGAGCTCCGCCCGCAACGCGTTTGGTTCCTCGCTGATCGCAGGTTTCCCGTTGAAACGACTGCATTACTGGGAAACAGTGATCATTTGGCCATCTGGGAATCCCTCCGTGGCGAGCTCAAGACAGCAACAAGGTGAGACTAGTCTCGAGAGTTGCCCAAGGGCTCACGCTGCTGCAACATTTACAGTCATTTTTCATGGGTCTCCCAACAAAGGTCTCCAACGAATCTCCCATGGGTCTCTAACGGGTCTCCCACGGGTGTCAAGGATGGTCTTCCATGGACCATGGGATGTCCAATGAGACATCCCACCATGGGAGATCGCTGGGACACCGATCGGACACCAATGTAAGACCGACGGTAAAACCATGACAGACCCATGCCAGTTCCATGAGAAACCCCATCAGACCCGCCTGTGCCCAACTAAACCCGCGGGGGCGACGCGCTCTCCCTTGTGAATGACGCGAACACCCTGCCCCGTGGGTGCTCGTGCAACCCCTGGCCCAGTCTATTCTAGGCGTTCCCCACATCCCGTCGCATCCGACCCTGCGTTTTCCGCACTCGGGGTCGCGACGAACGCGGGCGGGCGCGGAGCGAAACGGTGGCTCTCCCTCCGTGTGCACCTCCCCCCCTCCCGACCCACATCGAAAACCGAGGCCGAAACGCCTAGGATGTCGTGTCCACGGGGTAGTATGGGAAAAACAGAGAACCCACGGGTAATATGGGGAAAATGTGCCTTGTACATAGAGCTACAGCAGCAGTACGCGGCAGCAATTGAGAACGTGGCAGTTAAGTTGAGATGTTTTTGCCCGACTGTTGTTGTACGAACCAGAATAGAACAACTTTCGAGTTAGAATACAGTAGATCTCCCTTTTTAAGGAGCCTTACTGTAGTGCGTTCGAGATTGGAGGCCCCCTATATAGGCACCAGCATCCCTTTTATCGGAGGAGTCGGTATCGGCCCCTTGCGTACAACCGGTAGTGGGCAAATATGAGGCGCGGAAATTTGTATACCGTGTTTCCGTTTTGCGGGTTTTTTAGAACTGCAGTCCCGTTTCGGGGACAGACTACCTAGAATCTGACAGGCTTGTCCCCGAAGCGGGACTGCGGTCCTTAAAGGGTTAAACGGGGCTGCCTACTGTACTGTCATCGGTGTAGGGCATACCCTCTGCCTCACTCTAGAGTTGGAGCCTGGCGCGAAATAAGTCGCGTACTGTACAGCGACATAAACTGGAAGTATGACGGCCACTCACATCTACGTAGAGGCATTCAGTTGTTGTTGTTGCTATCACATTAACTCATCGCCACAATACAATGCAGTCCGTGGTCGCAGGGCAGGCTCCAATATCTCTGGAGTGGAAGGGCACCTCGGCAAAAAAAAACGACAAGCAAACAATAATACACACAATAAACTGAAGCACATCTAAACCTCGGACGAAAGCAAAAAAGTGAGGTCCGCGTACGTACGGTATCAGGTACATGCGGCACGCTGTACAAGTCGTCAAAGACACGAGAAGACCGCATGATTCCTACAAGAAAAAGACAGATAATAAAACTCGACGTCGAAAAGTCGAAATCGAAGCAAAACCCAAAAGGCAAGAGAGAGAGAAATCACAATTCAAGCGAGAGAGTAAGAAAGCAAGAAAGGAAGAAGACAAGAGGATACGCAGATTTCGCGAATTGCAGGCTCGCAAGCTACGCGAGGGGTGTAGAACAGAGATATACGAACAAAAAATCAAACATGCTTACTCCGCTACCAATAAACACCAGAAGCGAAAAATAAACTAATAGACGAAACACAAAAATGAAGACGACAAAGCAAAGCGAAATAAAAATAAGAAAGCAAAACGGAAGATACAGAGACATAAAATAGGGGAAAACGGGAGAAAAGGAAAGGGGAAACAAAAAGGAGACGGAAAAAGGGACAAAAAGGGAAAAAAAGGGGGCGGGGGGGATAGAATATACGAAAGGCAGGCATTGGTGCATACAGACAGGCAATTGCCCGGGTGGCACTATGCTAGTTACTTGGGTCCCAAAGAAGGGAGCGCATCATGACGATGATGGCTATACCCAGG
The DNA here is from genome assembly GCA_031213475.1 of Nereocystis luetkeana. Lineage (NCBI taxonomy): Eukaryota > Phaeophyceae > Laminariales > Laminariaceae > Nereocystis > Nereocystis luetkeana. The sequence continues at coordinate 1,701,718 of JARUPZ010000013.1, read as the reverse complement.
CGTTATTCTGTTGGGCAGACCGCCCCCCCCCTCCCCTCCCCTTCTCCACTCCCCCCTCCCCTTCCCCGACTACGGCCATGCATGAGATCGAGTACATTTCTCCAATGGAGAACACCCCCCCCCCCCCCTCCCCCCATCACCCCCCTTTCGCCCCCCCTTTTCCCTGCCCTCCTGTGCACGTGCATTGGCGCCAACGGTTGTAGCCACGGTTGCAGCCATCCTGTGCCGTTTTGCCGATGCCTTCTTCTCGTCCTTTATGCCATTTCCGCATGAAGACCTCTGCCCCTTCCTCGATCCGTCGGAACCATCTGCCGGTTTTCTGTGCTGCCTCGCGCCACCCTTCGAGCTTGATGCCAAACTCCTCGGAGTCCTCCAAAAAGGTACCTCATCCACTTACACTCCTGTCCTCCGGAGTAGCCCTTACCCCCGACCATCTCCCCAAACATCACCCTCTTCGGCAGACGCTCCTCTCCCATGCGTGTCACAAATCCTGCGAACAACAGCCTACGCTTGCGTACGTTTTAGCCAACCGAGGCATCGGGGGAGCATCTTGTGGGGGACCTCCCGTACCCTGCCGTAGTCAGCCTTGCTCGGGCTCCAAGTAACGCATCCGTAGAGCCACGTTTCGATCACCTCGGCTCTCAGCATCCGCACGTTCAGGCGTAGGCGCATACCCAGGCGGTAATAGATTTCTATCTTATAACGCCCGAAGACTTCTGCTCGTATAATCTGCGCTGATAGCCTCGCGTAAGTACACAAACTCGAGTGTTTGTTTGTACACTTGGCCGGCTGCGGTGACGGTGAACGGCACGTTCGCCCCATCTATCGTTTGCAGACATATTATCTTCGTCTTGGCCTCCGAGACCGACAGGCCGAAAACGGCACATGCAGCATCCTCTCCAGACCGTGAGGAGATCGCGATACAACGCCCGCATCATCAGCAAACAGCATTGCCCACAATGTCTGGGCCTTTCTCCTTTCCCCTGTACGGCGGTTTGTCCGGCCCGTGCCTTCCCCCTCTTCTTTTTCCCCTTCTCTGTTTTTGGTTGTAGTTGCACCATGCTGTCCGTGATGGCTTTATCAGCGGCGAAGCGTTTCTCCGCCACACGCAGCACGGCTGTGAAAAACAAGTTTAACAACAATGGCGCGAGCACACACTCTCGCCGAAGACCCTGATCCACGTCGAACATATCTGAGCACTCGCCATCATCCAGCCGCACGCATGCTCGCATGCCGTCGTGGAATTGGCGGATCAGGGCGGGCATTCTAGGTGGCACGCCAACGCGAGCCAAGACAGTGCACAGGAGGGATCGGTCGACGGAGTCATAGGCTTTAGTGAGGTCGGCAAAGCACATGCACAGCCGGGTGTCCTTCTCTGCCAGTTCCTGCAAGCGTCGCGCCACGAACATCATGTCGACCGTCGAACGTTCGGGTCCAAAGCCACACTGCCCTTCTGGTAGGACGCCTTCCCGCTCGCAGTAGTCGCCGAGGCGGCGCGCGATAGCTTCGAGGAGTACTGTGCCGGCGTGCGCGACAAGGGAGTTGCCACGATAGTTACAACACTACATCCTTCCATTGCTGCGGCACGACCCCTCCCCTCCACACAGCGAGTAGTGCCGACCCCTCTATAGCGCCGGTATGCGCCAGCCAACAATACCGGCACTATATGCTCCGCACACTATTAATACCACACTGGTTAATCCCATCATATACACGTGCCAAGCGATTCGACAGGCACTATAGCGGGCAGCCGGCACTATTACCACTCAACCGCCACCACTATAGAGGGACCACCACTGCACAAACAACGCAGCCGCTGTTGATAGGAAGGGCGATCCATCGCTTTTAGCCCAAGGACACCTAGCACGGCACCCCGCTCCCCTCCCACGAGCATGCGCCTCGATAACACACAACAAAATACGTGCACGGATGGTCCTCGTGCCCAGAAATACACCGGGTTTGGGGATCGCCCTCCACGTCACCCCCACCAGCACCAGCACCACCACGATAGGACGGGGGATTTCACACAGCCAAACTGTGGAGGAGAAATCGATGCTACTGTCGTCGTGATCACGACATATCTCACACTACGGCTCGTCGCAGTCAAGGCCACTACTGCTGGAGTGATGATATGGCGCTCACATGAGCCCAAGACAGCCAAAGAGCGAATCTAGCTTAAGACCCCCCTTTCGGTTCCTGAGGGCAGCCGTTCAGCCTTACCCACTGCTTCACACGCCTGTTTCGGCGCAGTTCAGCCAACCTGTACGTATTGCAATCCCATGGGCAGCCTTCTGCCCGCGCCCACTGCAGTATGTCTAAGCGGCCTGCCCCTGCTGCACTGGTGCATGTGTTTGCGTCCCACGGGCAGCCGTTACACCGGGCCCACTTGAGTAGTTCAAAACAACCACTGTTGGCTGCAAGAGTGCATGTGTTCTCATCCCAGGGGCAGCCGTTACACCGTGCCCATTGTAGTATGTCAATACGACCCATCGCGGCTGCGCCGGCACACGTGTTCTCGTCCCAATCGCAGCCATTACATCGCGCCCATTTAAGCACCTCTAGATGACCTTTCCTGGCTGCTTCAGTACAGGTATTAACACCCCAGGGGCAGCCGTTGCCCCGAGCCCATTGGAGTACCTCGAGATGACCTCCTTTGGCTGCCTCAGAACACGTAGAGATATCCCAAGGGCAGCCGTTAGCTCGCGCCCACTGAAGAATGGCCAGGTGACCATTTGCAACAGCACTGCTACATATGCCACTGTCCCAGTGATAATCGTTGGCTCGGGCCCACTGAAGCACACCCAGGTGCCCTCCGATAGCAGCCGACTCGCATACACGAGAGGTGTCCCAGGCGTGATGGCTGGCCTGCATCCATTCCAGGATGTCAAGGTGCCCCGCTTTAGCTGCCAAGTCACTGGCGTCAGGGCTCCAGGGACAGCCGTTAGCCATCATCCACTCCACCGTACTCAGGTGCCCGTTTCTGACAGCGATAGAGGACGCCCCGTTGCCCCAGGGACACCCTTGAGCCCTCGCCCACTGAAGCATCTCCAGGTGCCCCAAGGAGGCAATCCAGTAGATCGAATCCTCGCCCCACTCGGCACCGGCTAACCGAGCCCACTGAAGTACCTCCAGGTGCCCGCCAAATATAGCACTCATGCACGTCCCATCGTCCCACTCGCAGCCGTTTGCGCGCGCCCACTGTAAAACGGCCAGATGTCCGCCCAAAGCAGCCTTCGAGCATGTTTTGACGCTCCAAGGACAGTTCTGGGACCGTGCCCACTGCAGGATATCGAGATGCCCCGAACGAGCGGCCGCGTAGCAAGTACTCTTGTCCCAGGGGCAGCCGTTCGCGCGTGCCCACCGAAGAATGCGCAGGCTGCCCCCAGCCGCAGCCGCTTCGCACAGCACCACACGCCAGCCACAATTCTGGGCGAGTCCCCACTTGACCATTTCGAGATGCCCCCGCGCCGCGGCCTTGAAGCATGGGTCCGACTGCAACTTACATCCATTCGAGAGGGCACACCGCAAAACCTCAACGCTGCAAACTTCGGCGATGTCTTCGCATATTGCCCGTCTCTTCTTCAAGCCGCCGTCGAAACTCCACTGCAGCTGCGATGCAGAGGTGTCGGCCGTTAGGGCTTGCGTGATTTTCGGTAGCTTCCCCCAAGCGCTGCGCCACTCCCTCGACACCCCGGCGAAAAACGCATATTGGTTGGACAGTAGTTTCGCCAGCAAGGGCATGACGTCCTGATCCATGTGAAACCGAAATCCCACGCCGTCAGGTTCGATCCCGGTAGCTTGATTATCCAGCATGGCGTTCTCGTTTCTGAACGTGGGGCCGTAACAAGATTTGTTTCAACAGCGTTCAAGGTTTAGAGGCTTGATGAATCCGGCCACAGCGTCAATCGACACACAGCTTTGCGAACGGAGCAAGCGCCGAACGAGAACGCCTGGATCGGCGACACACAAATAAAACGTGAGCGAAAGGGCGGAGCTGACCGAGTACGCCCGGTGAGGCGTTCTCTATCTGGAACAGACAATAACCGACACAGCTAGAGAAGCAACCGCACTAGCCCTTGCCGACACCTGTGTGCCTTACCACATCGTGATTTTTCACGAACCCGGCTAGCGCTACGATCCAAACCCTCGAGAAAGAGGAACACAAGAACCTAGCTAGGTCGAGGGAGCACCACGAGCGACCCACACGCGCGCTGCGGTGCATGTTCATATCGTCACCCTGGAAGTTCGACAGTTGATACTATGGGGAGGTATGTCATCGAAGCTTAGTTCAACTGTCAGTAAGGCGTACATCCCGTGCAGAAAAGCGTCCGTTCTTGAAACGGTCCGTAAGCTCCCGGCCACAATAGTTATTATTCGGATATATCCACTTGGACACAAGCCTTTTGACGCTGCCTTCGGATTTTAAGGATAGTAACGGCTATGGACCGAACCCGCCTTTGTAAAATCGTCCTTTCGACCCTGGTATATGGCATCCAGGGGAGTTACTCAACTCTATCCTTCACGATGGAATTGATACAGAAAACGCGCGAACAGCCTACCACACGACAACTCGTCAAGCTGAGCATCGAACACCACCTGGCAGTTCGAATTCATTGAATACCGTATATACTAACAAACGTAACACAGAATTAGCACGGCCAACGTATCACGCAGCTTGCAAAGCTGAGTTTCAACCCCTTATTCGGTCGTACTCACACCTGACGTATTTGCAACCATTGTCCAATAATAATTACCGCTATAAAAGTGCACTTTGGCGATGGGGAAATGTTAGTTTTCATTTCCTGCATCGAACATTCGTAAAAGAAATCCACGCTCATGTTAATATCAGGTTCACAGACAGGGTGCTTACCTGACACTGTCTGGAAATATTTCTCGTTTCGCGATCTTGGCCGGCGGTCTAGCCATCGCTCGAGCAGGCTGCTTGGTGCTTGGAACAAATGTTTTGCACTGAAGAAATAAGCAGCGGCGGCGGTGGCAGCAGCAGCAGCAACATCAGCAGAACAAGCGCAATAAGCAGAAGCAGTAGGAGTTGTGGTAGTCCTAGCGGCCTTCAGAACACACTAGTTATCAAAGAGCGAAAATCCCAAGCTTCAGAATGGAGGGGCGCGGCGAAAGCCCCGCCTGTCTTCCAAGCCAAGGCCAGAGAGACAAGAGTGCGAAACGCCATGTCGCAACAAACAAGCTTTGGCAAGGGCAGATGAGAGCATTCGGCGCGGGGGCGGTGACTTGTCAAGCAAGGCACGTTCCGACCATCTTCCGAAGGCAGAGGCCAGGGTACAAAGTACATTACCAGGTACTGCATGTAGAACTAGCGCTACCCCAGCAGTGGGAGACTGTTGAGTACTACAGTATCATACATATATGCCACCGACTGTTCGTTTATAGCGGTTTCATAAAACAAAACGTCGCAAGAACAACGCAACTCCTAGGGTACGATGTGGTGGATCGAGTCGGGTTCAGAACTCTTAAGTTCCACATAAGAAGCGTTTGCTGTCAACAAATTTACTCTTTCGTTTCTATTGCAATTGCCGTCGGCGGCAGCCCGTGGTGTTGCCAACAGGCAGGTCGTTGGTTCCACCCTCGCCGTCATTGCCTTGAAACAAAGAAGAAAGGGGATTCCCCGTGTCCAAGAATATTTACAGCCTCCCACCACACCTAAGAAAACGCCAGTAGCCACGAGAGCACTGCGATCCTTGCAAACTGACACCCAAAGCAAAACAGAAGTACTACTGAAGTGTTAATACAACGAGCGCCCCGCGAGCGCAGGAAGATTCGCCGAGCCCGGCGACGTGCGCTTGACAACCCCAATACCGAAGCTGTCGTTCTGCTCTTCCTGTAGTTGTAGTGGAAGCGACACCAGTAGTAGTGCGAGTAGTAGTGGGGGTGTTGGGAATAATAACCGTTTGGCATACATATGATCGTACCGTGTACTTTTTTTTATCATCACTTTTACTTTCCAGCCCAACTCGTAGGAGGTTTTACCCTCAACGATCTTCTGGAGAGGCCGTGGTCACAGGTGTCGTCCCTTTTTTCCCCCAGGTACGTGCCTTGATTTTTTGTCGCGCATAGGGTTCAGCATTCCCACTGCTCGTCGGTTCATATCGAAGGTAGCTAACTCACGCTCTCGCGCTTTCCGTTTATCATTTTTTTATGCAAGAAAAAGTCTCTACGAGCATGCACTCGGTGAGACTTGAACCCACGAAATTGATCTTGATAGGCACGCGGACCACCTACCAAGCCACCGGAGACGCCGGCGACATATATTATTAGTATTAATAGCACTATTGCTGTAAGGTACAGCATACGGTTAAGGGGGTCTGAATTACACAACCGTTGGCGAGGTCCGGACCAACGTCTCATAAATAACCTTGTAGAGTTATTGTGCGCGTGTTCGTTCTTCGTATATACCCGCCGACATTCAGCACAACCAGTGTGCGTGCCGATTCTTCAACCCGAAGAATAGTGAGAAACAAGTTCTGTGGTCACAAAACTACGCCACATCAGAGATACGACGTTGCCACGTTTGCACTAAGCACAATATACAATGCAATGCCATGTCATCGTACTGGATACGACAGGCACGACATACGCATTCTATGGATACGGATGAAGATCGCGGGTTCACACACTAACTATTAAACGACTCTCCTGATATTATACTACACATGCGGGCCGCCACTAGCTCTGTTAGAACTAGGGCACCATAAGAACACGAGACGAGACAGGCTGAGAATCTCGAAAAGATAGAAGATGGTTGGATAGGTGGATTGTTATGGACTACAGAAGAATGGGTAATCCGTGTTGTCTCCTGCGCCACCTGCGTTCGTGCTGTTTCCGCAGTCTTTTTGTCTATAATTCAGCAGCGAAAAAGGGATCGTTCGAGCCATTTATGGGTACAATTGAAGCCAAAAGTAGGTGACACGGAAGTTGAATAGCTGATATTATTAGTAGGTGTACCTTGGCCTTTTGAGCCATTCGTAGGTACGACGATGGAGCGCAGGCCAAATACCAGGCAGCGCCAGGAAGCGTTGTCCGGGGCACAATGCGCAGTGTACATATTAATGACCCAAAAGGCGTAGGTATACCTGTTTTTGGCATAATGCCAAAAATATTATAGAAATACGTACTTAGATCTCAACCCCTGAGCGTGCTCGGTTGGTACATCCCTGGCCTCTCAGAGCTCCCACTTCCAAACCGCCTCCTTTTATTACTTGCCGGACCTTTCCAGCGGTTCTTTGTTTTCTTGGTCCTTTCCTCTATTTTTCTTCTTTCGTTTCGTGTGCGTGCGTGTACTCCGAGCACGGCACCGCCGGAGGACCCGGCGCCGTCACGGGTGTTAGCGGGTGCTGGCGGGTAGAGGGGGGGTTGCAAGGAGCGCGGTCGCCACTTTCGTGTCTAGGCGTCGCGTGTGCCTCGAGACACGAGGGATGCATGAACGGGCTTTGTCTGGCCCTCCATTTATGACTTTTGATAGAGTATGCACGAGCTATAAGGGTCGTTCGGTATGGCAAGTGTGAAGGTGTTACCTACTGAGCTATAGGGGTAAAAGACCGATCGATTACCCAGCCCAAGGTAATCCTTGTAACACTCTCCCCCCCTCTGAGCGGCGGGGTCTTTGGGGCGTGTACGTCCGTACGCTGACCTACCAGCTTTGTTTCATTACCTGGGGATCCAGGGAGATGTGTTTTTTTAGGTGTGCACGCGCAAGCGTTTCTGTAAAAGAAACGTTCGAAGTGAGGTTCGAACCCGTGACCTGGACGACGTCAAATGCACACAAGATAATATTTAAGCGGTGCTTATTTTTGCGACCACGCTGATTTTGAAAGAGGGAGCTGTGCAGTTTGAACACGAACGTTATCGAGCTGGCGAACGACGGCCACGGTGAGCACCGGGCTTCACGCGAGGCGGGCGACGGGGCTGATTGTGGCAGAGAGTGATAAAAGCTTTACCCGGACCGAATCGGTGGCGAGGTGGTCGCGAGAGGGGCGGGCGGCATACGAGGCTGAGAGAGAAGCTCTTCTGTTCGATTTTGATATTTTCTTCTTTTTGACCGGGTGTAAGGTGTTCCAATCAGGCAGAAAATTACTACACGAGAGGGAACGTTTTTGTTTTTTCTTTCCGAATTTTCGTTTATTTTTCATTGTTTTTGCTGTGCTGCTGCTGTGCCGTGATGCGTTTTCGCTTCCTTCGGACCAGGTACATACGAGTACAAATATAAATCATATCAAAAGAAGAAAATAGTACCGTACCTAGGGTATGTACGTACGTACGACATCCGCGATGCGAAGCGCATGTCGCGTCCGAGCTGGCGTCGGAACTGTTTTTCCCTGAGCATGGCGGCGGAACTCTTGGCATTATCAAGTCGTCGGTTTGCACTTACGATCTATATTCAATCATGGACCTCTATTCGCTTCGCATAATTTGATGTACTTTTTTCCTTCCTGAGCGAGCGTAGCGGGCGGCGTAGGCCGCCCGCGGAGCGAAGCGCCTTGTACTATACACAGACACCCCGGTGGCTTGGTAGGTGGTCCGCGTGCCTATCAAGATCAATTTCGTGGGTTCAAGTCCCACCGAGTGCATGCTCGGGGCTTTTTCTTGAGTAAGAAAATTGACAAGCGGAAAGCGCGAGAACGTGAGTTAGCTACCAGGTACATTCGATGAAAATCGACGAGCAGTGGGAATGCTGAACCCTGTGCGCGACAAAAAAATAAAGGCACGTACCGGGGGGGGAGAAGGGTAGACACCTGTGACCACGGCTTGTCCAGAAGGTCGTTGAGGGTAAAACCTCTTGCTTACGAGTTAGGCTGGAAAGTATAAGTGATGATTTAAAAAAAAAAAAAAAAGACACCGCCCTACCTCGATGTGTTTCGCTCGAAAATTGAATTTCCAGGGCTTTTCGCGCATCACCGGGTCTTCATAATGTCAAGGGTCGGGTCGGGTCGGGTCAGGAAGTGTTCAAAATCTGACACGGTCGGGTCGGGTCGGGTTGGGTCGGGCCAAGAAGCTTTCACAATCTCGCGGGTTGGGTCGGGTCAAGTCAACACACCTCAAATTTTTCGCGGGTGGGGTCGGGTCAGATCGGGTCAGACTGACCCGACCCGACCGGACCCGACCCGTGAGGTTGACCTGACTCGGCGAAAAACCCTGACAATTTATTTCCAACCACGTACAGCTTTCTGGTACTGCAGTACACATAGACATATACCAGGTCAGGTATATTGTAGGTGTGCAAAGTGTCACGAAGTCCAAATTCCTTGAATTCCTTTTTTGCCGGATTTGATGACCACAGGGGGATGCCAGCGAAATGAGCAATACCTGGTAGTAATAATGTGGGAACATCATCAGTCATACCTGGTACTGCTGTAGTATCATCGCACTTGTTCGCAGAGAGTTCGTGCTTTTGGACAACTCCAAAGGTCAACAGGACAACAAATGTCTGGGAAGACCACTTGGTTCGGTCTAACGCTACCCAACTACCATCCGTGACAGCTTACCTGGTGCACGCAACAAGGGAGGCCACCCGAGCAAATGAGACACACAAGGTATGTACCTCCCTCTTGGGGTGTTATGAAATTTGGGAGTTGCACGTGGTTTTCGAGGCCATAGAGGATGCATCCGGGATGCGGGGTTCGTGAACGGTGAGCCTGCTCGTCGAAGGGCCGAGCTACCCTAGAAACACGCAGCAGCCTCATCACAAACGTCATCGGCGAGAGCTCCCCATCAGCTTGCACTACGGGCGGCGAGAGAGACAGGCCGACAGAGGTGAGAGCTTCGTGACTACTGTAGCAAGCCTGCCGCGACGCCTGCCGATCCAAGCGTGGAGCTACGACCCAATTACCAACAGGTGGAAACCCCCCAACAACAGCAGTAGTAGCCAGGTTGGCAGTGCCCGTCGATTTGATAACGTACTACTGCTGTCAATTGCAAATGCCTCGACCGCGAACGATGTGTTTTCTCCACCCGCAAACAGCACAGAGTACAAACTTGCGCCGGGTCAGACCAGATCGGGTAGACTTTTTTTCAATTTTGATGGGAAAAAAAAGCAATGGAAAGTAGAAAATGCGCAAATGCAGCATAGTGCGGCTGTTTCCTATCTATGCGGTTCGATTTCGAGCTTCAGATTTGTGTTTTTCGATCTCAAAAACGAATGACCCTGCTTATGCAGTCCAAATATGCAAAATCTGACCGGATTTTTTTCGATTTGGGAATCCGTTGACCGAAGTCGTCGGATTTTGGCAATCCCGACGACTTGGGTCACAAGATTTTCAAATCGAAAAATGGCATGCTCTCTAAATTCTTATCCATGACAGCGAACAGCAGCAGCAGAACGATCGATGAGTTGGATGGTGACAAAGCGGTATAGCGACGTTGCTTCGCGCCCGACGCTCGGGCGGCCAGCGGCTCGTCCCTCCGTGGCCAGACTACAGTCGCCTGGCGTAGGCTCGGGCCTAGAGACCAAGAGAAGCGCACTCGGCACGCACCTCTCCGTTAATACGTACGAGTACTCGTAGACTTACACTGCTGTACAGCAGCAGCAGCAGTCAGTCACAAAATGGAACACTAAATACCCAGACAGGTTGGCTCTAGCGCACTCGCCACGTCTCTTTGCCGCCAGACCAGAGGCAGTCCGCCTTGGCTCGCACGCTTGGGTCCTACGCGCAGGGCAACGCACCCAGCGCGTCTCTTCGCGGCGCCAAACCACAAAAACAGCAGTTGGTCTCGGCGTTTGCTCGATTCTACACACACAATAAATCAGATTTTTCCGCATAGGAAGGCTGTTTCGATTTGCCAAGTTCACATCTGAAAATGCGATCGGGTCAAAATCTGAAGCTCAAAAATCGAACCGCATAGGAAACGGCCTCAAAATCGAAAAAAAGTTCGGTTGGATTTTGCATATTGGGACTGCATACACAGGATCATTCATTTTTGAGCGCGCTGGGAGCGAAGCCACGTCGCTATACAGGTGTGTCACCATCCAACTCAAGGATTGTTCTGCTGCTGCTTGCTGTCGTGGATAACATCTTGATTTTAGAGAGCATGCCATTTTTCGATTTGAATTTTGATGACCCAAGTCGTCGGATTTTGGGCAAAAATCTGACGACTTGGTCCGTCGGATGCTCGAATCGATTTTTTCCCCGGTCATATTATACATATTCGGACCACATAAGCAGATACTTTCATTTTTGGGATCGAAAACTTACAAATCTAAAGCTCGAAATCGATCCGCATAGGAAACAGCCTGGAGTGTCGACCGATCGTGAGCACTCACAGCTGACGTTTTTCACTTCTTTTTATAATCCTCAGTGCAACGAGAGCATTGGCCCACCCCTTGGGGCAAAGCCAGCAGGTTCGTCAAGTATGCCAGGCACCAGGTACCAGTATAGCGGTGTTATAAGGCTCGTCACAACGCTCGGAGAAGGTGTGCAAGGGTGGATGCTGAGAAGAGCCCGAGAAGAAGTAGAACTATTAATACTATTACTATTAATAGAAGCAGCTCAGGCCTTGTTTGGGCCATTTGCGGGGAGCGATCTCTCTTGTCGCGTGCGCCAGGTAAGTTCACACGGACCAGATGGTTTGGGTAACGTTGGACCCATGGAATGGTCTTCTTGTTCGTTCATGTCAACACTGCTGCTACTGCTGCTGCTATTGAGCTGCTGCTGTTGTGGCCTGTTGGGTTCTGAAAAAGCACGAGCGCGGCCAACGAACAAAATAGCCGAACCTGTCGTAGCCACCGGCGCCAAACCAAAGAAAGACTTTGAAAATTGTCCCTTCGGCACCAACTAAAGGAAAAATGTTGGGGACGAGGTTGTCATGTCGAAAAATAAGATTCAAGTATTTATATCCGTGCAGGGCAATATGCCCACTTTGTTTTCGGTTGAAACGTGTCGAGTTTGAAAAAATTGAAGAGCTTGGTCGTGATCACCAAGGCTAGGGGAATCAGAGACAGCCGAGAAAAAAGAAACCGTACCCCTATGCTAAAATCAAGTATCAATGGGTGGTCAACCCTCCCCCCCACCCCCCCCCCCAATATCTGGTCAAAATCGGCTAAAAACCCGCTGAAATGGGCAAAAAGATGAATCTACAGCGAAATAAAGTTTGTTTGAAAAAGGAATTATTTACAGGCGTGGGGAACTATACCAGGAATGGTTTCAAGCACTTTCTTTATAAATCGTGATGTATCGTAGGTTCTTCGCAATTAAAGCCATCGAGATACATCTAGCAGGTGCCAGGTACCAGGTGCCAGGTACCTGGTACCTGGTACCAGGTACCTGGTATGTTTTACGCCAATATCTCCGTCAAACGTGATATTTTTTTATCGAAACAAATATTGGTTACCAAGAGCTCCCCAAAATGGTGGTCGTATTTGAGTTGCGAAAAGTGTACCCCTCGCATCAAAGTTGCCGTTTTTTTCAGGGTTGTCAATGAAAAAAGTCAAGTGTCACTCGAACCAAGAATACATCTATCCACCGATGACCATGTGGAGATGAGCGTTTGACGGTACTTTCGCATTTAAGATAAGACCGTGCCACCCGAAGAAAAGTTTCCTTTTGGTGCTGGGATTTGCTTCGAAAAATTATCGACACGGACCATAGCTGTCGGTACAATAGTGGGAACCCGCGCAGCAGGACATTTGTATCTCAACCTTTGTGCGTTTTTGGACGGCAAGCATCGGACAGCCTTCGGGCAATTCGAAAGGGGCCCCTATACTTTTTGGCGAATCAAATTAGAAATTCGCAAGCGCTGCCATGTTTCCATTTCTCGTGCTTTGTTTTGGTGTTTTTACAATTCTGCTGAATATACCCTGTACCAGCCAGCATGTTTCCAGCGACGGCGCGACCGATGACGCGACCGACCGACCGACGGCGCGACCGACAAAGGCCACACAAAAACTAAAAGCACCCAGCGACCGGACGATCGACTGTCGCCACGGAGCGAATGGCGCGATCGACTGGCGGGCGAATGTGCTGCTGTGTTTTGTGCTGCCCTGTATGGACTTTGCTGAGCGACGAGATCGCTTGACCGAGGGGCGAGGTCGATCGACAAAACGACAGCGCGAGTGAATACCGAGCGAATTAGCAACCTTGGGGTGGCTTGAGGCTTCATTTCTTGGCATAAATAAAGCGAATGTTCCACTCGTCGATCGGACGAGTCTTGATACAACTAGTATATCGTAGAGATAAAGATGCCCGAATGGGGTTGTAGTTAACCTTCGAGGCGGATGATGAACTTCCTACATTTTGAGAGCTCCTGACAATCGGCAATGCGAAGTACACCACCGGTGGTGTATTTCTTATTCAAGCGTTTAACCCCTTTAGAACCGCAGTCCCGTTTTGGGGACAAACTACTCAAATTCCAAGTACTTTGTCCCCAAAACGGGACTGCGGTCCTAAGCGGGCTAAGCGCAGGGTGTGGTGCATTCCCGCCCCCTCCCGTTTTTTCATGTCGCCACCAAATGTTGGTTCGATCACGAGTTGGGAAATTTATTCGGCCAGATTTCGGCACCAGTGAGAGCCCGGTTTGTTCGAACGTTTGCTAAATTTAAGCTCAACATCTCACTGATTGTGCAACCAGATTACACCAGTGATAGTTGAGTCGAGAGGGTGATTCGATCTCCGGTGAACTTGCCTCACGGAACCATGGCGGCAGTAGAAAGCACAAGTGCGATCAGCGTCCTATTTTATGACTGTTGAGGACGTTTTGTGCTCTTTTGGTGGTCCTTGTCAAAGTTTTGCCCATCGCCTATTGGGATCGTGTAGGGTCAAGCTGCCGTGGGCTCTCCAGCCTGCAGAATGCAAGGGTTGTCGGAAGCTGGTGCGCTCGACAGGCTCAGCCAGACCTATAGAAGCTCATCGCGTAGGCTCAGCGATATCATGGAGATCGCGCGGTCCACGTGCTCGAACGGGCTTGTGTGGCAGAAGTTACGAGCTGTTGAGTACTGATTCATGGGAAGCCAAAATACAGTGGCGTAAGCTTCAAGAATGCCACAACAATTTCATCTGGCAGCAGCGGCCGCACCATGGAATCGAGGTTGCAGCTCAACGCTACATCGCCCGACCCCATATGTACAACGTGTGGGAAGGACAATAGAGCTGAAACCTGCATCATGTACTGGTTCTACATGCAAATATTGGTGATGACAGTTTTTTGTGATTGGAAGTGGGACGAGGAAGTCACCCCCCCCCCCCTCGTTCCCTCACATTCAAACTCCTTCTTGGCTCCAGTGCTATCTAAAGGGCGCAACTCCTAGGAAGCTGACCTTCGGGAATAGGCTGGCTGTGTCTTGATTCAGCACATCGGATGGTTTGGTTTGGCGTCACTCGATGAACGTGCCGATTTTTGTTAGCTCCCGGTACGTCCGATGTACCTGATTAGTGACCCAAAGCGCTCCGTTGACCAAGTTTTATACCTGCAATGATGCTCGGATACTCCTACTTACTAGGGACCAAAGTCTCGCGTGTAGATCGGTGCATTTGTTCCGTAGATATGTGTACTTGCTGTATTATGTTTATTTTGAAGCAGTGCGAAAGCCGCGCTAGGAAGTACAGATATTTTTCACGAAGCGTGACATGAGACAAATATTCCTCTACTTAACGAAGCCCCTACTGTACCAAGCCCCTCACCAACTCGCCCTGCCCGTAAAATATACCACCGCTGCTCGTTCGCTCCGCACGCTGGACGGGAAAATGACTAGTAGGAGCGTGGGTGTGTTGGCATGGTGTAGGGCTATCATGGGAGCTATCGTGGAGCTGAAACGGGCCCATAGTCCAGGAGATACGTGTGGGTCGACTGCAGTCACAACCTACGTCAGTACATTGCCGGTAGCGTATGCAAGCTTTTTTTCACCAATGCTGCCCGTTCGCCACCCGTACATAGTACCCGCCGAGGACTCGCAGGAGTATGTTGGACTAGTGTAGGACTACAATGAGAAACTACAGTAGGGTGGAGCCTATACCGGCCAGTACTCCAGAATATACGTGCTTGGCGCGTGCTCATGCAGACCGTGTTATTCATAGTGCATTCGCCGATGACGGATGTGGTTGAGCTTATGTCGTCAGTTTATTTAATCGCTTAGGTAGATATCGCCACCGTTCGCCCCCCTTGCACGCCTCGGATGGGCAAACGAGTAGCAGGTTTGCCTTGGCCTGGTGTAGGGCTATCATGGAAGCCATCCTCGAGCCGAAACAGGCCAATAATCCAGGAATGATGTGCTTGCTGCCTGCGCTCGTATGTTCGCCAGCGTGTTATCGGTGATGTAGATAAGCACCGCCGCTCGTCCGTCGCGCGTAACTCGTAAGGGTAAAATACTCCCTTATGTTGGTCTGGTCTACAGCAGGGCTATTATGGAAGCTATCGTGGAGCCAAAACGGGACGGTATTCTAGGAGACATCGTGCGTGCTTGCCGCGTGCACAGACAGTATACTCTTGGTGTGTTCAGCTTATACCTCTTGCGTGATGATGCGTATAGGCTTCGATACACGACAGCCCCTCGTGTTGGCTCCACGATAGTTTCCATGGTAGCCTCAGCCCAGGCCATTGCACACCATTGTGAGTGATCCCCCCACCCGAGGCCCGTTCGTCGAACGAGCGGCGGTGATATATTTGATAGTATATACCTGGTACCTGGTACAGCAGTGTATACTATCAGGTACACGACAGGTAATACACTGCTGCCATGTATTGCCTGTGCAGATTACAAGCACGTAGTTCCTGGAGTGCAGGCGCTTTTCGGCTCCACAATGAATTCCATGACAGCCCTAACTAGGCACGCGCACTCCTGCTACAACAGTTCTTCGCCCCTCCTGGTGTGTATCGCGAACGAGCAGCGATGGTAACGCGAACGAGCAGCGATGGTATATATGCGCTTGAATACACCACCGGTCGTGTATATACGTATTGCACCGTCATTGTTGGCCTGTGTACGCGGCAAGCACGGATCTACTGGACTACTGACCCGTTCAGGCTTCACGAAACGTTTCATAATGGACCCAGTCATGCCAACATACTCCTAGTAGCCCTTTTCGCGTGCGGGGTACGGGCGGTGAACGGGCGGCGATGGTGTACGTAAGCATGTATCGGCCGGTAAAAAACAGGCATACGTTGCGGGCCAGGCGGCACGCACGTATGTTCTGAGGTCGAACAATGCCTTGTAGAGGTGGTCCTCACTAACGAGCTGTCGACGCTGTCCATAGATTTCGAAACGACATCCTAACCACATGCCCAGGAATGACAGCGAAGAGCGTCTCCACGATGCCGGTCGAAGCGAGTGGGACTGCTCCACACGTTCTTACACTTGACCGGAAACGAGATCGAAGGCGGACGTGCCGAGCTTCAAGGGGTTTCTTCGTGACCACATTTGAAGCAAGACCAGATGTGCACATCTCGGGCATTCCCTGGTCGCCTAAGAAATGCATCGAGCACTGGGAAAACTGGGCTGAAAATTGCGGGAATTTCAGATTCAGGGGGCCGGTATGCTTGAGTTTATGAGCAGCCCCCTACACACCACTTCCCAGTTGAATGTCAAACCTTGTCCAGCGTTCCTTTTCTTGCTTTGAATGTGTGTCTTAAGACTCAGTACCCGATCCCCACATCAATGGCATTTCGTAGGAACGCTTCTTGCTTGCGAAGCCACCTCGCCCGCGCGCCGATTGATACATCTCCCCCTTCGATGTATGTTGCGACATCGCGTTTATTTCTCCATGTCGTTGCCCTACCTCAAAGGACAGGCCAGACTTGCCTGTGACCTGTGGTTTTCGCTCGGTACGACAGGAACGAACATGTTTTAGGCTACCGCAACGCCTGCTGCTTCTGCTTATTTCACTGATGCTGCTGTTGCTGCTGCTGCTGGTGCTGCTACTACTGCTGAACCTGACAGTTTTCTTTCTGAGCACCGGGCAGCCTGGATAGAAGATGGCCAGACCGCTGGCCAAGATCGCGAAACGAGAACCCTCTCCAGAAAGTGTCAGGTAGGCACCCTGTTTGTAGAAATCCGAAGAGCGTGAATATATTGTACGTTCTCCTTACTGGGCACTTGAACAATCTCCTGATGGAATGTCTCCTCATGGAAGGTCTCCTCATGGCGGCGGATATCGAGCTCGAAGGGTGGTACTCGGAAAATGTATCGTAGCCCACGTTTGGATCGCTCGAGATGCCCTCTCGATCTGGCTCTGGTTCTTTCTTTGTTTTGCACGTCATAGATTATAAAGCGCGCAAGGGCAAAAGGAAGGACAAGTCATGTTGCTCACGCTGTCGTCTTGTCTCGTTTCTTCGAGCCGGAGAGCACCAAATCGGGCGGGCTCGGTTAGAGTTGCTCCGCTCGCCAACCTTTGTGTTGATTGATCATATGGCCGGACTGATCAATCAAGCAGTGATGGGGATTGGGATTGAATTGCCCTGGAAATATCGCAATCTTTTGGAAAATCTCGAGATTGAATTGGCGTTTTTGGCGGCCGATCTTTCAATCTAGATTGAGAATCGAATGTTCGTTGATTCAACCTTTCAATCTCAAACTTTTGGATCCCGCCCAAATAATGCCTTACCATATCGAAATCCTTATTAAATGCCATTTCCGCCGCTCTACATCCACACAAACCAGCTGTCAAGCAAACACAGCACACAGTCAACAGAGGCAGACCTTTGCTGCCTCCTGTACCTCGCGCCGGCAGACATCTACACTCCTCGTCGGGCATGAGCATTCAAAGGTTGCTTGAGGCCATCCCGGCCAGCAGTTCCCGAGCTGCTTCTATCGATCTCGCGGCGGTTGCTACGATCGATCCCGCGGCGGCGGGAGGCGCAACGCAAGAAGTACAGAGAGAGGAGGAAGGGGACATGAGCATTCAAAGGTCCCCTTCCTCCTCTCTCTGTACTTCTTGCGCTGCGTCCCCCACCGCCGCGATATCAGTCGGAGCAACCGCCGCGAGATCGATAGGAGCAGCTAGGGAACTGCTGGCCGGGATAGCCTCAAGCAACCTTTGAATGCTCATGTCCGACGAGGAGTGTAGATGTGTGCCGGCGCGAGGTACAGGAGGCAGCAAAGGTCTGCCTCTGTTGGCTGTGTGCTGTGTTCGCTTTGTCAGCAATCAAGCCTGTAAACCTTGAACGCTGCTAGCTCATAAACTGTTTGTTCTCGCGGTCCCACGCCCAGAAATGATAGTTCAATGGTGGGTGGCCAAGATACACGGATCAAACCTGCCGGAGTGGAATTTCGGCTTCACACGAACGGGGACATCATGACCATGCTGGCAAAGCTACTGTCCAACCAGTATGCATTTTTCGCCGGGGTATCGAAGGAATGGAGCAACGCTTGGGGGAATCTACCGAAAACCACACGAGCGATAACCGCGGACACCTCAGTATCGCAGCTGCAGTGGAGCTTCGACGGCGGGTTGAGGAAGAGACCGGCGATCTGTGAACGTATCGCCAAACAGTGCAGCGTTGAGGTTCTAAAGTATGCCCACTCGAGCGGATGTGCATTGCGCACGAAAACATGCTTCGCGGCAGCGGCGCGGGGGGATCTTCAAATGATCCAATGGGGATTCGATCAGAATTGCGGTTGGCGCAAGATCCTGTGCGAAGCGGCTGCAATGGGAGGTAGCCTGCGCGTTCTTCGGTGGGCGCGTGCAAACGGCTGCCCATGGGGCAACACTACTTGCAACGCGGCCGCTCGTTCAGGGCATCTCGATATTCTGCAGTGGGCACGGTCCCAGAACTGTCCTTGGAGCGTCCAAACATGCTCGAAGGCTGCTTTGGGCGGACATCTGGCCGTTCTACAGTGGGCGCGCACAAACGGCTGCGATTGGGACGATGGGACGTGCATGAGTGCTATATTTGGCGGGCATCTGGAGGTACTTCAGTGGGCTCAGGCGAACGGTGCCGAGTGGGGAGAGGACCCGACCCTTTGGGCTGCCAGTGCAGGGCACCTGGAGATACTCCAGTGGGTGAGGGCTCAAGGTCGTCCCTGGTGCCACAGGGCGTGCTCGTCCGCCATTAGAAACGGGCATCTGAGTACGGTGAAGTGGATGATCGCTGACGGCTGCCCCTGGCGCCCTGACTTCAGTTCCGTGGCAGCTGAAACGGGGCACCTTGACATCCTCGAATGGATGCAAGCCAGCCATCACGCCTGGGACACTTCTGAGATATGCGAGATGGCTGCTGTGGGAAATCACCTGGACGTGCTTCAGTGGGCCCGAGCTAATGGTTTTTACTGGGACAGTGATACATGTAGCGGGGCTGCTGCATGTGGAAACCTGGCCATTCTTCAGTGGGCGCGAGCTAACGGCTGCCCCTGGGATACTTCTACTTGTTCTGAGGCAGCCAGGAGAGGTCATCTCGAGGTACTCCAATGGGCTCGGGGTAACGACTGCCCCTGGGACGTTACTACCTGTAGTGTAGCAGCCAGAACAGGTCGTCTTGGGGTGCTTCAATGGGCTCGACGTAACGGCTGCCCCTGGGATATTGATGTCTGTACGGAAGCAGCAACGGAAGGTCACCTCGAGGTTATCAAATGGGCACGATGCAACGGCTGCCCCTGGGACGAGAGCGTATGCGCCCTTGCGGCAGAGGGGGGTTATTTGGAGATGCTCAAATGGGCCCGGTATAACGGCTGCCCCTGGGACGAACACACCTGCACCAGTGCAGCAGGGGTAGGTCGCTTAGACATACTGCAGTGGGCGCGGGCAGAAGGCTGCCCATGGGATCATCATACGTACTCGACGGCTGCCCTGTACGGGAACGGGCTTGTGATGGAGTGGGCAAGACTAAACGGCTGCCCTGAAGGACCGTAGGAGAGACCTTTGGGCTGAATTGTTCTCATTGTTTTTGGGTTCATAGTTGGGTACAGATGTTGTGTAGCTCAGTGTCACCAAGTGGCCAATCCCGCGACAGCTATTGGTGTTGAGTAGTGTCGTGATAACCAAGGCAGCAGTAGTGCTTCCCTATTTATTTTTACTTCGGGGGTGGAATCCCCTTTGTTGGTCGTGGTGGTGCTGCTGGTGGTGATGTGGGGGGTAATCCCATAGGGCGACACTTAGTTGGACGCGAGAAGCATCCATGCATCTCCTTTCGTGTGCGTGCATCCAGAGGGGTGCGCGGCATTGAGCAGCCAGACACTCGCCCCATTGCCACGGCGCACCTTTCTCCTCTCTTCAGGTGTCCATCGTCTATCCAGGCCTCCTGCGCTGCCTGAAGCACGTCCATTTCAGGGGTTGTGAGGCTGAGTATTTGGGGCTTGTGGTCAATACAACCGCGTTCTGTCATCCAAAAGGCGCAGTCGATACCTCTGACACCAACCACCAGCGTCAGAGGAGGGCCAGCAACTTAGAGGTACCGCAATCGCCCGCTTCGAAAATGGATGTTGCCCCCCAGGATACCAGCACTGACGGAAAAGAGAGTTCGGGAGCCCTGGTAATCCACATCCGATCGGGCGACGGTTCCAGGCCTGACGGAGCGGGGAAGAGACACACGGATTTTGGCCAAGTAAGATCGCACTGATACGCATATATGCCGGTCGAACGGGTATTTGCCTCTTTCGATTACGTACTATTGCAATCAGGGTTCAGTGCGGCAGGCCTGACGGAGCGGGGAAGAGACACACGGATTTTGGCCAAGTAAGATCGCACTGATACGCATATATGCCGGTCGAACGGGTATTTGCCTCTTTCGATTACGTACTATTAATATTGCAATCAGGGTTCAGTGCGGCCGGCATTGTCGGGGAGACTGGGCGTTTCTGGTTTCATCTTTGAGGGGTATTGGCGTGCGCATGTTCGCAAAACGCAGCCGGAGAAGGGCGAAGCGATTCCCACGTTGTGCTGTGCGTGCTTTCATTCATGGCCTACTGGGGAACGACAGGATCATCAGTTAGTTTCGCTGATCCGTCTTTAAGAATCGCGACGGTTGCAGAGACCGTGTTGCCGTGGACGCCTTTTTTTTGTTTTTCGGGGGGCCATAGTATTTAGGAAATATCGTACACACAAAAACCTGTATATTTAATTATTTTTAGTAGCAATATTCGGTCCTATTTACTATGGTCCCCCGTCATAGCGTTTCGGAGGCTTTTCGCTTGGGGGGCTACCTCTCGCACTCCACAACCGCGCTCTTCGAGCGAAATCCGCAAGCTGAGGCCGATCCCTTGGTAGAACTACTACTGTAGTACCTCATGTATGTTAGCGTAAACTACCTTAAGTATCTCCTCAATGGAGGCCTGTTGGTGAGAAAGGGTTCGAGGGAAACGCCCGACTCCTTCGGTGGCACTCTTCTCCATGCCGGAGCGTGAACGTGCCGGGGGAGGCAATATCGGTGGAGCTAGACTCGACTCACATTGAAGCCCAACAGTAATGCATGCTGCTTGATTTTTTGGGTTTTGATAAGCTCGCGACGACATTGTTATCCGGTTAACCTCTACAGCAGATGCCGCATGCGCCGTGCAGTAATTCGGACCGGAGAATTGCTGAAGCCGACTGACTGGAGTGTGCGGTAGGGCGTGCGCGTGTTTGCAGTAGGGTTTGCACGTATTGGCGCGAGGCAAAACCCTTCCGAAAAAGTATTTACGGTCAATGCCTTTACGGGTTGTCCCTTATTTTCTGAGCGCTCCTCTCGGGGGGAGATCAATACCTCGCCCAAAACACGAGTTCGAATTGGTTTGTTCGGGTTTGTTCGGGCAACCCGACCAAGGTTTATATCCCTTGTGTAGTTCTGTAACAAATATTTTATTGTGCTGTAGTACAAGCACAACAACGAGCTGTGATAAGCTGTTCACCTGAGGAGCTCAACCGGGAAAACCCTATGGGTCTAAAGAAGTGCACCCCATACTGTGGGATGAGTCATACGGGTTCGGATGTTTGTTTGCGTCCGGTATGGCCCGCGTATGGCAGCTGCTGCACTGCAATCATTAATTAAGTGGTAAGATGCGTGCTTGCCTTGTAGGGGCAGCACCTAGCTTTTCTTGGGCTCAATATATCCCCCAACTCTGATTTTGGAGAAACAAGGAGCGCTGAACGTCGGCCAATAGTGGGTGTTGTTCAAACTTCCACGTTGTAAATCGAAAAATTGGGATCAGCGATATCGGGTAGTTTCTCAGTTACGCAGCCTATAAATAGTCAGTCAGAAATACTGTGGCCATACAATGCTACTCCTATCGTATAGGGCACGCGTCGGGCGAATGACGCGTGTTGGCCACATTGCATGGGCATGAATCTGTGTGTTCAGACTCGACATTATACCTGATCTACGAGTATACGGTTTCTTTTATTAATAGGACACAAATATAGTGTATCTATGGTTCGTCGGTCGAGGTTTTAACCCGTAGTTGCAAGAGTTGTTGCCTGTGGATACCCCCTCGTTTTTGGCACACCCATAACACGCACGCCCCGACCTGCTTCCGTTACCCACGGCACTACGGGCGAGTTTCCTCCCTCCGCGCTCCCCTCCTATACCCCTTTGTCTCATCTGTCGATGCCATTTGCCTACTGTGTAGATCGAGACACGTGCCCTCTGCGGATCTTTAGGTATACTGTGAAATACCGAACTGCTTGTTGTGCGGTTGTTTCACTTTTATCTCTCTACGCTTTATTCCCCCCAGTGGGATGCGAGGCTCGATGATGATGTAGTGTTAAGGTACTTAGTCCGTTGGGCTTCTGGTATAAGGTTAACCGATCGCCTACCCAATCTAAGCCTCACAACAATGCCCCCCCCCTGGAACGGACCGGATAGTATACGGGCCGACGTGCCACCAACCCGCGGTTCCAATGTTTGGGGATCCAGAAGTATTTTTTCAGATGCTTGATGTGAGGAAAGTCATATATTTTTTCGAATCGTCGTGGACGTGAGATTCAGACTCAAGACCAACGACCCATTTCCTGCCGATACAGGATAATGCCATTTCCTTAGGACTTAGTCCGTTGGGCTACAGGTAAAAGGTTCACCGATCGCCTGCCCAATCTAAGCCTAGTAACAACAGTGGGCAATAGCGGCAGTCGAATTCTCCACGTCAGAAAATGCTTCTCGAAGTACCGAGGTACTCACACGTTGGGGGTCGTCCGGGCGGAAAGCGTATTTACCACTGTTTGTGACGGTAAGAAGAACGGTACGTAGGCACCATACAAAATTAGTGTCGACAAGTGAGGGAAGTTCAAACACTACTGTGGTGCTGGTTTTCTATAGCTCAGAAGTGTGTTACGCTTTCCACCGCTGAATGAACCAGAAAACGTCGCAACGAAGGAAACTATCGAGGAAGTGTTATTTTTGCAACAGGTTCGGCGTTTTATGTTGTCGGGAGTGGTGGGAGCTTCCACAAGCTTCCATTGAAGTCGTGGAACGTTCACTCATACTGAATATTCTACTACTTCGATGGAAGCTTGTCCCACTTCCATGGAAGCTTCCACCGCCTCAATGGAAGCTCCCACGAGTTTCCATGGAAGTAGGATATGGCGCTTTTCGCATGGAAGTAGGTAATGACTAGGGATTCCATGAAAGCACCCCGAAGCTTCCAACAAGAGTTGTTTTCGTGAAAGTACTCCAGATACCCTTGGAAGCTTTACAACTTCCGTGGAAGCGTCCTTGGAAGCGGCTTCCAAGGACGCTTCCACCGAAGTTGTAGAAGCTTTCGTGGAAGAGGCGGAAGCTTCGATAGACGATTTCACCGGTTTGTACTTGCTTTTGAAAACAATGCAGGAGACCGTATACGTTGGGCAATTACTTGTTGAACAGTAGGTGATGTTAACAGTGATTAGATTAGGTCGTATTCTACTTATTGTGCCACGAATACTCCTTGTAGCGACTTGTAGGCGAATACAACAGATACATTTTCACCGCCAGAAACAATACCTGGTACGTAAAAAGTAGCATCATCAGCACGTACGCCCAGCGTGAATGCATGATATACTGTTAGTACGACGTACTCCTGTCAGAGCATTAGCGACTGTAATTTTGGGCCCGCATGTTATTCAGAGTGTTGCTAGCAGTCATCATCACCTCATGCAGTAGTATAGAGGTATCACCACCGCATGCAGTTCGTGATCATCGGACGCTCAGTATACCCCCAGCTAGCGGTGCACAACTACAACCGCGACTCTCAGCGCACGTCGCAGTCATACAGGCCATACTCCATCCTTCTGCTTGCAATATCTAGCAATCTATGCACATATATGCATCCTGCTATTCTCGTTATTATCGTGGTCAGGTGTGAGTCATTAGTAATGTATTGTCCCTATGTTGGCCCCTAAAGTATTCCCCTCACTTAGCAATAGGGCAAACTATTCGTCCCGTGGACGAGTACCCTCTCCAAACCATGCTGCAAGTATTCATCCCATGGAAATGGAGAGGGTATTTGTCCACGGGACGAACACCCGCTCCACGGGACGAATACCCGCTGCAAACCATGGACGAATATCCTCTCCAAACCATGGCGTAAGTATTCGTCCTACTAATGTCGCGAATACCCTCTCCAGCACATGGAGCAAGTGTTCGTCCTACGGGCGAATACCCTTTCCAACTCATTACATTTGGCAAGCATTCGTACTATGGACGAATGCCTCCACGGGAAAACCTGGGGCAAATACTGGCCCGTGGACGAATAATGCCTATTCGACGAGTGGGTTGGTCAGGTGTTCGCCAACAAGTGTTTTCGCATTCGTGAGGGGTGTGCAACCTTGTCGTGATGATGGGGATGGGTTTGATGCCCTTTTGTACGGGTTGTTGTGGAAGGATTTGAGGAGTGGGTTCGCGTTAAATCAAGATGGACGAATAGTGGTGAATTGAAAGGGGCCCTTATTTCGATTGACGAATGTTTTGGGATAACAAATAACGTGTTATTGGAGGAGACAACTAATAATAGCATGCGCGCGAATGATAAAAAATGGACCGCGACAGACGGATATTAGCATTCACATTAAAAAAGGAAAAAAATAGGAAAAGTTGTGAGGCCCCGTTATATTCTGGACGAAAGGATATTTAGTTTGGTAGGCTGTTCAGTCATTTTGGTTCCTGTTGGGATCAAGGAACGGGCGAAGACGCGAAGAACCAACCCGATCCCTGACTCTAACCCTAACCCTGATTGTGAAGGTGTTACCTACTGAGCTATAGGGGTAAAAGACCGATCGGTTACCCAGCCCAAGGTAATCCTTATAACATGACCCCAAACCGCAGCCAAAACGGGTCAAAACTGCCCATAAACGCAGCTGCGCCGCGTTTGCATCGAACCAGGAAATTTCTCAATTGCGGACGACGATTCCAAGGTGCAGACCGCGCTACGCAACTTTCAAGTCAAAACCCCCCATAAAGACCCTTATCCCAGATTGCTATACCTACTCGAGGAAATTGTATTCCTTACTCAATGTAGTTCAGGACTTTCTTTAGTGTGGGAGAATATATGTAACATCGGTCAGGGGATTGCCGTTTTTCATTGGCAGTTAGTATAGCTTGGTGCTGAGATCGTGTACTTCAGTAACTCTGAACTGCCTCTTTACCTGACAATGGTAACGACCTATCGACGGTCACTAACGGGGGTTTCCAACAGGGGGGCTGCTATATAGTAGTGCAAATAAATACCGTTATTTTTTCATATTTTTGTTTGGTTTTCGTATTTATTTGGTTATTTGTGTTGTCAAAAGGTTTCCCACGTGGTTGTTCCTTTCTCTTTATCTGCGTGTGTGAATGGCTACGTATGCCGTACACCGAGCACGGGGGTTGTTGAGTATGCTCGGAGTACCGCTGTGAACTGTGAGTATCGCACTGTCATGTGCGGTGGAATGTGGGGGATACGTATGTGGTAGAAGGCATGTTGAGTTCGGGGATATATATGTATATCTTGGATGTATCTCCCACTTCGAGCAGGAAAGGGTGAGCTGCATCCTACTAAGAACCGCTAGTGAGGCGGACTTGCATATGGAATACAGCTTCGATGAGTTCATTTAATTTCCGGTGTGGCCACTTCCAGAGGCAGCAATGGGTTTACTATGTAATTGCCTCTTGGGGGCCTTACCATAGACACTACCAGGTACATGATACGATTATTCCCCTCGTGCGGAGTAGAAGTTCTTCACCCCGCACAAATCATCATACTCGACCACTAGCTGTGGCCGACCGCCCAACAAATATGCAACTAAAATAAAGAGCGGCACCCTGGTCGTCCAGCTCAGATAGTGAGCGGCATGCTTTACAGTGCCATTACCAACCGACGCAAACCCAACCTATATAGTACGGCGGGGGGGGGGGAAACATTTGCGAATCACACGTAATATAGCCATATCACCACTACTTTATGTTCTACAGTATATCACCCGCTTTCATCTATCACTAGTTATATATCAGTACTTACCCCGGACATGTTGACCCCACCCCCTAGAATAGCACCCGTTCTATCACAGATCACACCAGTTGATATACCATACCACCCACTGTAACACCGGGGGGGGGGTCGGGCGTACTCGTTTGTTGCTTGCCTTAGTCATTTGGCGATGGACCACGCATCCCTTTCGAGATGGAGCACAACACCAGGGGGGGGCGGGGTAAATATAGGCGGGGGTGAATATTCGATAGATCAATAATTATGCGGGACATATTCATGCCGCCCCCTAGTATAGCACCCGTTGTATCACGGGTGATGTAGCTCTATCGCCAGTTGATGTACATCACCCGCGGATATACCAGTTGATATAATTTATAACCCGCTGGTATCACCCGTTGATATAGCAGTGGAGGGTGAACTTACGGGGTTCATATACGCAAGGGAGGGTAAGTATATTTGGAGGGGGGGTAAACATTGGGGGGGAGGGGTAAACGTTGGGGAGGAGGGGAGTAAACTTTGGAGGGGGGGGGGGGGGGAACCTCTGTAGGAGAGATGTAGTTCGATCTCATGCATGGCCGTAGTCGTGTGACCATTGACCCTCGCATCCCTACAATGCCGCGAAGGAGCATGTCGGGTTTTCACCGACGAGGTAGACATTGCTTGCACCAAGCGCGAAGCGCCGTGAGGTGTTCGGCAAGTAGCTTAAAGGGTGATCTGCATCCTGCTGAGAACCTCTTTTGAGACGGGTTTTCTTCCATGTATGTGGATGCCAGCATCCATGAATTGATTTAATTTCTGGTGTGGCCAGTTTCCCGAGACAGCAATGGGTTCGCTATGTAACAGCCTCATGGGTGCCTCACGATATACACACTACTACGTGACACGATCATCCCCCTTGTGCGAAGCAAAGGTTACCCCCGCACAAAAATAATCCAACTTGACCGCCAGCCGTGGTAACCGCCAAAAAAAAAAAAAAACGGTACCCTGTCTGTCTAGCTCACTCAGTGAGAGGCGCGTTTCACAGCGCCGTCGTCAACCGACGCCAACCCAACCTATATGTATACCTATTGGGGGGGGGGGGGGGTTCATGTGTGTGGGGGATAGATATAGTGTTCGAGGCGGGGGGGTGTACTCGATAGGAGAGATGTACCCGATCTCATGCATGGCCGTAGTCGTATGACCATAGACCCTCGTATCCCTACAATGCCGGGACGGAGCATGCCGGGTTTTCACCTACCAGGCAGACATTGCTTGCACCAAGCGCGAAACGCCGTGAGGTGTCCGGCGAGTCGCATGACGGGTGAGCTGCATCCTATGTATACTAAGAACCGCTTGTGAGGCGGACTTGCATATGGATGACAGCTGCATTTTATTTTTATTTTTTTGCTCATCCCATTTATTATCTTCGAACATCTTCTTCTCTCTCGCCTTCCAACTCGTAACTCAGATCCGGGGTCACATAGCAGGCTCTTCTCCCCCCTTCCCGCTACGGTACGTGCCTTCTTTTTTATCGCGAGAAGATCTCAGCCTTTTCTTCCCTCGTCGACTCGCATCGAATTGTGCCTACCCACGCTGCAAGGCGCTCTCAAAAATTGAATCCTTTTTTATTTTTATTTTTGAAAATAAAGTCAAAGCCCGACCCACCTCGGGCTCGAACCCAGGACTCAAACAAGTAGAATTCGAGGTTAACCACTTGAACCACCGGGGCGACCGTGAGTTGATTTAATTTCCGGTGTAGGCAATTCCAGAGACAGCAATGGAGTGCTATATAACTGCTTCTTGGGTGCCTTACCTTGCACACTACGTGATACGATCATTCTCACTCGTGCGGAGTAAAGGTTCTTCACCTCGCACAAATAAATGATCTAACTCGACAACCAGCTGTGTGGGCGACCGCCAAAAAAAAAAAAAACGTACCCTGGTAACTTGTCTAGCTCCCGTAGTGAGCGGCATGTTTTACAGTGTCGTTGCCAACCGACGCCCACCCAACCTATATAAAATAGGAGAGGGGGGGGGCATATTGCAACACACAATGTACTTACCGTATACTTTCCCACACGCAAGCAGGCCGCACTAGAGAGGTTCATGGTCTGAAGACGGCACACGGGGAGCAGCAGTCAGTTATCTTGCTCCCCTGCCAATGCTACTGCTGGTACCGACTTGGAGCTAAGTTGGTGCTCGATCTGAACCCCAATGGCAGAAAGCTGGACCACAGTTCATTCGAGACAGTGCGCTGTCCGTAGCTACTGTCTTGCCGTATGGATCTTCGCTGACTCGTGTCTCTGTTGTGGTGCTTTCATGCTCGAGGGAAGGGAACGCCTTGTGGAAGAGACAGGGGGGAAGCCAACCTCTCAGGTAGACCTCTCTTGGGTTTGTTGGTGTCGGGAAGGGAACTGCGTGGATGCGAGTCGGATGCGGCAGGTACTGTATAGCAATCAGGAACCGTAGCCGCGTTTATGGCGAGTTTTGGCCCGTTTCGGCTGCGGTTTGGGGTCAGCGTTTGGGTTAGGGTTAGGGTTAGGGTTAGAGTCAGGGGTTGGGTTGGGTCTTCGCCCGTGCCTTGATCCCAACAGGAACCAAAACATCCGAACAGCCTACCAACCTAAAGATCCCTTCTCCCAGATTGTTAAAGGTCCTCGTTTTTTACGCTTGGCTCAATCAACAGGGAAAAAACAATTCTTCAATACTATTAATACCAATAATACCAATACCAAAGAACGCGGAACATCCTAAACTAACCGTGCTGAACCGACTCGAATGATACACGAGTACGTATTCGTGTACGTGCCGATGTTTCTACTCGTAGTGTAGGATTCTACAGCAGTACAACATCAGTCAGCAACGACACCAACATTCTACATTATCAGTCAGCATCAGGTACAGCCTTGCTACTTCGTACCAGTATGTACGTACGCGAGGGGGCCCTTCCTTGGGGCTACCCACCGATCAATCTGAAGCCCACAGGTGGCTGGCCTGGGGATCCTTTCACAACTACCAGGTAGGTGCACAGTACTACTACTGTACCTGTTACGTGGTACCAGGTAGTATGCACCTGGTGTTCAGTAGAGATACGGACAACTTAACTGTGTATAGTGAGTAGTGAACAGATTAACCCTGAAGAAGATGGCATTTCTCCAGGAGGGTGAGTCTTAAAGTGAACAAGCCGCACTCTCGTGAAGCTGAACAAGGCGCTGCTGACGTGCTTCTAGGTCGCTTGAGGCCAGCTGGCTTTAAGGCAATGTTTGTAGCGTTTTTCGTGAATGCGATACCTGGTACACGAACCCCCAGCATAGTGCTACAGTACCTCCCGGTGGATAAGCTATTTTGTCAGGAAAACACAACCAAAAACAGCAGCGCATACTGCTGTGTGTGTAAGAGTATCGTAGCTCGGTACGTAGAAGGGACCCAACTTATTTGATCATATGTGCATATCGGCCTTAGTTCTGGGCGATATGCAGCAGAAGACGTGGTACTGCTGTATTATAATATTAATGGTACGTACAAAGGACATGTTTTAGCTACGTACTGGTACTTGGCAGTGTCGGAACGGCGAGTCATGTAACTCCCCTCGCAAAGGCAGAAACAAACGTTTTTCATGTCGTTGTATTGAGCCGAGGTAACAAGGGGGGTGATCTACTGTGCGATAACTTACAATACACGCAATGTAACTTGGGCATACCGGAACCGCAGGTACCACGGGCTCAAATTGACAGCGTCGAAATTTGAAATTTGATGCAGTACTGATCATCGCAACATCAGTACGGCACAATGTCTAAAGTGCTGCTCCAAGGCGAATCGGTCTATCTACGGGGGGAAAGCTCTCCAGTACCCCCGCACAACGGGCAACCCAACGAACAACCTCAGGCGACCAGCCGTGTCCCTCAAGGAGGATGGCTAACGTGGCCGGCCTCTTATGCATAAGAAACGTTCAGCGTCGGCATTCGTTTGGATTTGCGATACCACGCACGCTGGTCCTGCAGGTCACCATGCCGCCCCGCTAATATAATCTCCAGCTCCCACTCTTGATGCCCTGGACGATCGTGCCTCTTCCTATTCCTCGTCCTCCTCATCCTCTTCCTCCCCCCCTTTATCTTCCTCCTCCCTCCCCTGGTCGCCCTCTTCCTTCCGCCCCTCCTCCTCCTCCTCCTCCTCCTCCTCCTCATCTTCCTCCTCCTCCCCCTCCTCCTGCTCCTCCTCTTCCTCTTCTTCCTCCTCCTCGGCCCAATGCTCGTACAAAAACACAGCCAATATGTACCTAATTCCCCTCGTTATCTCCTGCCCCCCGTGCATCGTGTCTCCGCCTGGAAACACAACGATGTGCCCAGCATCTGACGGGCGAACGGCGCGGCCTAACCCTTCGAACCACGTCCCCCCTCCGTCAAACGCGTCGGAGCTGTTGAGCGCGATCGTCAGCGATATTTCTCCCTGGTCAGTGTGCAGCGGCAGAGAGCGCTGCGCCGCCGCGTCGTACCGAACAACGAAGGCATCGTGGACGCGGAGCCTTCGAAGGAAGGCATCAGCCTCAGCATCATCGGCAGAAGCAGCACCGGCAGCAGTAACACCAGCACAAGAGGCACCAGACGCAGCAGCACTAGACGCAGCAGCATCGGAATCTCTGCCGCGAGCTCCCGCTTTCACTGTTTTTGACTGATTCGGTCTTGATTCGGATAACGACTTCGCTTGCGACTTCTCGTCTGGGTGATTTTCTCCGTTGCTGTTGACAGTGGTATCATCACAGGCAACGCCGCCCCCGTCTGCGCCTTTCTCCCAGTCGGGCATGCTGTCAGAGCTCGCATGCACATCACCCATCTCGTGCAGGACATCCGGACTCGTTTCAGCGTCATCCGCCTCTTTTACATCGCCAATACGATCCGAATTGCAGACCCTTTCGTTCTCGTCAAATGCGGTTCTTTCTTCCGAGCCGTCCAGGTTTCCACCGCCCAGCGTGGCGGCGGCCGCAACAAGGGGTCCAATCCGCGTCCTCATGGCCGCGTTAAACCAAGCCAGCGCCCGCGGGAGATCTCTCACCGCCATGTCAGTGGTCGGCACCGCGTAATGCCTCGCGGTACCCCAGCCGCTACCGCCTCCATCCCCAACGATGGCGGCGGCGGCGGAAGCAGCGGCAACGGTGGTTTCGCGCTTCGCAGAAGCAGCTTCTTCCGCTTCGGCAATAACGGCGGCGCACTCATCTGCCGAAAGAGGGGGCACGCGCGTGGTGCACACCCACTCCCCACCGCCCATGAACTCCAGGTCCAGATTTTTTGCGAAATATTGGACGCCGCGGCTGTCTAATGCCTGGCTCGTGATGACGGCGCCGCAACCTTTGCCCAAGTCCTCGGAAGGCGAACTGGGCGACGCCCGGCCGTTGTATCCCCCCGCGTCTCCACCCAGAACATACTTGCCGCCCATTGGCTCTTTTTGTGGCTGTAGCGGCGGCGGCGGCGGCGGGGGGGGGGGGGGGCGGCGGCGGCGGGGGCGAAGAAAACGGCACGGGGCCGTCGGCCGTTCTCTGTCCCTTGCCGGCTTCTATGGTATGCAAGCCTGCTGCTCTGATAGCGCCATCGGCACTCCGGTTGATGGGTCGGTCGTCAGGCCCATCAAGCCAGAAGGCAAGGGCGTTGTACTTCGCGTCTTCGTCCTTCAGCTCCTCGTGGTCGGGAGTGAGAGCGAGTCCGTCTCTCCACAAGCGGAGAGCTCTGCGGTACGGACAGCGAGACGAGGGGCAATGGGACGAGGGCATAGGACGGGGGCGGAACAGCGTCTGTCACGTTTATTAACCACTGCTGAACCGATACAACTCTGAATCCAAGTACTTTTTCCCCGAAACAACGAGGGTGCAGTTCTCACCGAGTTCAAAAGTGCGCGTCGTGGAATGCGCACCATGGCAGACACAAGGACTATGCAACGTATATAGGCCTTGTTCACGCAAGCACGACACACAGCATGCGGTCATACGTATATACCTCGAACGCGATATTTGTTTAGTGCCGGTTGCGCTGCCATATGTGGACAAAAGTTTCGCGCAATGACGGCACTTGGGTTGCTTGTTGTAGTCCTTTTTGAATCAGTAGCAGCTGGGCTGGATGGGGGCCCATGACATCGCCGTGTACACACACGAGGCGCAAAACAGGTGCTCACATGGCGTCCACGACAGTGATGCTGTCGTCCGCTCGTTACAGGAGCGTGGTCGGCAACCCCCACCAAATACCAGATAACCAACAAAGCCAAGCCTAAAGTCAACATATACAGCGACAGCACGTGTATGTCTTTTTTCGGGGAGGGGAAATTTCCTGGAACTTTCCTGGTATTGTCCAATCCAGACTAGCCAATGACGCCACACCACACAACTCAAAATAATCACGGCGCACCTGCTCCACCGGCCCTGGTTGATCGCGCACAGGCCGGCACGGTAGAGAACATCCCCGCTCTGGGGGCACAGTCTTGCCTGCCGTTGCAAAATATCGAAGGCGTCGTCATATCTGATCGGGAGGCGACCCGGGACAAAAATCGAGCCGTAAGTACATGTTGGTTGAACTCAGGAACACGACTCCAAAAGATCCATCGTAGCTTGAGGAGTTCCATGCTGAATAGGGATTCTGGTAGTGGAGTATTGGGATGTCGGGATAATGCGCGAGCCTCCTGGTGTCACTCGCTGTGTAGCTCCTTATGAGGCGAGTCATTTCGAATGTTCGGGAATGGTAATACAGCAAGAGTTCTGTGCTGCTGTCTTGAGGCACCAACCACGCCCTCCCGTGCCAGCTGCGTCTACTCCTTTGAAGATCAACCAACAATAGATTTATTTTTTAATGACGGCAACGGCTCTTGGATCTCAATGTGGTCGACGCGCGGTGTTTGGATGTAGGGTGGTGTTCAGGAAGGAGGTGTTCCGCGTTTGAGTTTGTCTTGCGGGGTTCTTCGACTCAACTTGCCACGCTTGGCTCGCCTCTTATTTCCCTTTCTCCCCCCAAGCCAGACCAGTTGGCGTGCCTCTAAAATGCAACACCGACTCTGCCTCCGGTCTACAGAGTCCGGCTACCATACGGTCAAAGGACCCGTGCCTACGCAGCGGTGAAACACAGATAATAGTGAACGGTGCTGCCACCGATGCGCTGTTACCGCCGGGCGATTCAGGGGCAACGCTGCGCCGTGTGCTTGCAGCAAGTTCCGGGTGTGATGTTTGGGTATTGATTTCTGTTTAGCACCCTTTGTAGCGATTACGGGACACGATACTGGTACTGTTGGTGGCGCGATGTTGCGAGCCCATTCGCAGCCCTGCCTGTGCGTGTGAAGAGCTCCTTACCGGTATTCGTCGACAGCCAGCCTCGCGAAATACTCCATCTCAGACGGATCCAAGGGTCGAGAGCCCGGCTGGTATTGTCGCTCAAGTTGGCACTTCAAACACGAGCATCCGCATTCTGATTCCCACCCCCGTCCCTCCCATACCCGACGCATTTCCGGAGCTGCAGACCTCTTTGTGCCCCCTTCGAGTTGCAAAAGTGACGGTTCTTCCGGCGGCACCTGATCCCTGTCACTGCAACCATTTCCACCCCCGACGACCCCGGATTCACCGCTTGCTGCGGGAGGAAACCCCGAACCAGGCTTGTCCCAGCCCGGAAAAACGTAAGCCTTGAGCAACTCCGCGCGGGCGGTGTAATCCTCTCCCGCGTCCACCCACGAGCATGTGAGCGAAGAGCCGGCAGAGACGTCGGAAAGGGCAACCGTGGCGACCGAGAGCGGCCGCCCCACCGCGCCGAAGGCTGAGATACCCGCTCGGCCTTCGCCGCCACCGCCGGCGCCATCGCCGCCGCCGCTGTTCGCGTTGTAACCGCGGCGATCACCCGCCGGGACTCGCACATTGGGTGTGCACGAATGCGGCAGCCTCAACGCCGCCGTCGGCAGCAGCGCCTGCACCGAAAGGGCGGGGACAAGCCTTGCCGCCGCGCGCGCTGCTCGGACGCAGCGCCAGGCGAGCCGTGCCGCGGATCGGTTCGCTTCCCGAGCAGGCGCCTTGCCGCTGCCGCTTTTGCCGGAAAGTTGCACCGCGGCGTCGGCGCCCCGGGGAAAGTGGGCAGTTTCAATTTCCAACGATGCTGGAAAAGGTTCTTCGGGTTGTTCTTCCGTGTCGCCATCCATGGCATTCAGCGCGGACTCAAGGATCTCCAGTTGGTTCCATGCGTTTACGGCGCGGGGAGACAGGAAGGGCGTAGGGGGCCACAGGGGTTTAGGTGTTTGGGAGCAAAACACTGGCACTGGGCAGCGAGACTAAATGGTAAAAGCGATGCCTCTGAAAGCGAAATGGAGAGAGCACTGCTGTGTATTAAACACGTTCCGGCGATCTGTAACGTTGTGTTGTGTTTGCATGTATATGTTTGTTTTTGTTTCGTACTTATTTTGTTTGCTTCGTTGGTGGTTTGTTTCTGCGCTCGCACGTTACAATCTCGCGGCCCATATCGTATGGCAACGGACAGTTAAGCTAGCCTGTCAGAACGACGATTCGGACCACACGAAATCAGCCACGATTCATTAAAAGGCTATCTAACAATTCCTTTGCGAAAGAAAAACTTGTACCGCGTCTGGCAACTATATACCTGAAGCGCCCGATGCTGCACATCGCCGGCTTGGGTAACGAGCCCCTCGCAGTACTCCACTATTGGCGATTCAACCTGTTCCAACAAGGAGAAAAAAACACGGTGGACCTCAAAATTAACCACGAAAACCCTCGCAGAGGGGGGAAATGCCTTTTCCCTGTTAGTCCCCACTCCACTTTGTCGTCAAGCATCTGCAGTCTAGTCCCACGAACAAGGAAGGACCGAATCGGGACACAAGGCTCGTGTTTTGAGGGACGTTTAGAAAACTGGATCAAGAAATGTGCTCAGCAACGATCGCTACATTTAACTAAATATAATATTAATAGTGTGCGCTCAAGGTTCAACGAGGAGGGTGTGGCAACAACATTCTGAGGCTTGCTCAGATTCGAAGCTTCTTGTTGGCGGGCAAGAAATACAGACCAACTATATATGTACGGTCGACCGGGCCATGAACACATAAGCACCACTCCTCGCGCAATATTCTGGCCTTCTAGCGAAGAGATGGTGTTGCCGCGAGTACTCCTATCCGTACTTTGATCTAAACCCTTCGATGTTCACGATGTCACAAAACGGGCACCAGGGCGAAATGGTGACCGACAGGCAGAAAAAATAAATGCGGACTTATACGGTTCGAGATGGAATATAAACGAGCGTGACTTATCGACCCGCGTAGGAACCCGCTACCCCCTTTAGAACTCCAGTCCCGTTTTGGGGACAAGGCACTCAAATTCCAAGTAATTTGTCCCCAATTGTCCCCAAAACGAGACTGCAGTTCTAAAAGGGTTAAGGCAAGCATGCCGCGGGGGATCACATGTATGCGCATTGCTATAAACGGCCATCACTCACTGTCGGAAACACACGCGGAAACGCACGCGCACACACCCCGAGATTGGGCCCACATGACGACCGAACCAGTGGAAACGGTTCACGAGTTTTATCTCCCGGCATAAGCTAAAACCGGCATCTGAGTTCTCGGGCCGCGCGGTGCATCTTGAGGGGAAAATGAGGCGCGAGGTTCCAACAAGCATGACGCGTGTCAGCCTGGCAGAACTCTGGATTCGTCCCGAATATCATCTGTGGCGTCACCCGAAAACCGAGAGACTCTGAACGCATGCTAATGGTTTCGCCCCCGTAACCCCTGCGGTAGCTTCCTTAGCACGTGGTACCATTGCTCTGAAGTTCGTGGGCGCAAGAAGTCTCGTCAAATACATAACTGTGCTCCAAACTCAACCCGCAGATACAATGAGGCAACAGTCTCGTCACCGGCAGACAGACAACATGCTACCCTACCACCCCCCCCCGTCCCCCCCCTCGCCACAGCAACAGCCACCACCACTACTGCAGCTTGTGCAGCCACCTTCCCGACTTAAGTCCTTACCTCGACCTCTATGAGGTTAGCCGCTAAACCTCGGACCATATCTGCATGGACGCGCTCGCTCAGCAGCAGCGGAAACTCTTCCGGGTCGACCACACAACCACTCCCGTCTCTAGCCGCCGCCGCCGCCGCCGCCGCCGAGAACCCCCCCCGTGACATAGCCTCCAGCGCCCTGGCGAGCAGCGTCCAGGATTCCTGGACCACCACCGCGTCGGGAGCAAGCTTGCTCCCTTCTCGGAGCCTCCCTCTTGGGAAGGCCTCCATCAGCTGCCCTACCGCGGCAGCCTCGGCCGTGTCTCGGGCGTCGCCGCCAACTAGAAATTGGCCACCACCACCACTAGCGGCGGCGGCGGCGGCGGACTCGCTTTCACCACCGTCACGAGAACGGGGTGAATTCGAAGCAGAAGTAGAAATGTGGGTGGTGGTCGGGGAGTCGGCCCCACGAGCGTCCTTCGCGTTGGTGGAGCGGCCCCCGCGCCTCGGCTTGACCCGCCGGCGGCGTTCCGAGGCCGTCGTCAGCGCTGCTTGGACCAACAGGTGCGCGGCCAAAAGAAGAGGTGCTTCTAGCTGCGGATGGGAGATAGCGTGCACCTGCGATTTGGTTTTAGTTTGCGGGTGGGGGTGGATTAGTTCATAGGTGATCACACGGGCTTAGCTGGGCTCAACCGGGACGCAGTAGGGCTGGGCATGGCGAGGCAGGGCGGTGTAGGACGAAGCAGGTTGAAGGCGTACACCGAGTTCCTGGCGAACTCCAAAGCCAGGGTATCATGATACAGCAGCCGCTTTTCTTTTCGGGGATGGTTGGCTGTTGTAGAACAATGTTACCGTTAGTCAGAGGCGAAAACTGACCTCGGCTATGTTAGTAGAAGAGCGCGAACCCGTCCCCCCAACGGTACTGCAGTCGAATATTCTACTCCATCCACCCACGCTTGGCTTCTGGAACGGCGGAAAACGTGTCTCGCCCTTTACACGACCTGAATACACAATGGTCCTGTTTGCATTACTTTAGAGAGCGTGTGTTATGGCGGTCAAGAGGAATTGAAAGCTGTCGTACTTTACGTATGTGCGCAATTCAGGCTTCTGCCTCTTTGTCCATCTCCGCGTGCAGGCTGTATGAAGTGTTGTTGTAGAGCTCTCTCACGGCCGACCACAGAGCCTACCCTCCGTTTCGCAGTAGTGACGAGCTTTGATGAGAGACCGGAACCACCTGAACATCTCATCAAAGCCGTACATGGTTGCTATACAGGCCACATACATATGCAACCATGGTAGCAACCAGACGGGATGTGACGTAGATGCTGCAGAATCGCAGATAATTTGTTTAATAACATGTACAAAATAATATAGCTGTCGGAGGGGATAGGGATGAAGTGCAAATCTGGTTTGTATTGTTGCCGAGAAAATATTCAACAGCAGTACGATACCAGGTACCCAAGGTGTGAACACGATTAATAAGATTGAGAACCAGACACAGCAACAAGGAAAAGGGCGCCGACCTTGTGTTGAACGAGCGGGTGCTCCTCGTCTTCCACAAGCCCGAGACAAAGAACAGAGTGTCCGGCGTCCCAGCACTTCCTCCGGCAAACTTTTCCGCAGTAAACGGCTCCGCAGCCCGACGAGCAGGGGACCGGCGTCTGCGTAACATTGGCCGTGGGAGAGATCACACGGTGCGGGCGAAGGGCCACGGTGTGCGGCAAACGTGAGGTTCAAGGGGGCGGAGCAACAATCGTTTGCGGTTGAATTCGAGGCCTGAGAGGGCGACACAGCGGACGCCGCAGGGCGAGAAATCTTCACGTTTGATTTTGCTTTGGGATAAAACGGGGTAGGAAAACACTGGTTGCAGGCCAAGGGGTCGTGGTGTGCTGTGAATATTTTGAGGTTGAAAGGGGCCACGCAAACACCTAATGAAGGACGAGCTAAGTTTGTCCGGTCCTAGAAACACCCACCGGCATCATCAGCCTCAACTCTCGGTGGGAGCATACAGGCGCGGCGGTGTGAAGCCGCAGTCTCAGCATCCCAAGGTAGTTGGGCAAACAATTACCCCTCTGGAACTGCACCACTTTATTTATTTTATTTTTATTTTATTTTTTTTCTCATCCCATTCATTATCTTCGCCCATCTTGCCTCACCTTCCTACTCGTAACTCAGATCCGGGGTCACACAGCAGGCTCTTCTCCCCCCTTGCCGCTACGGTACGTGCCTTCATTTTTTTCGCGAGAAGATTTCAGCCTTTTCTTCCCTCGTCGACTCGCATCGAATTGTGCCTACCCACGCTGCAAGGCGCTCTCAACAACTGTTTGGAGAAAACTACTTTGGAATAGTGGAGACCCATTTTTGCTGTAGTAGACGCTATACTAGGCTTGCTCCCTGAGACTGATAGACGCTTTCTCTCACCTCCACGAAGCGCCCAGATAGTCCCCGAAGAGGCGGAAGAAGACGGCCGCCAGCATCCCCTCCTCTCCTTCCCTGCATGCTGTCTGCGCCGCAGTCCGTTTCGCCTAATCTAGCGCTGCGATGTTCTGCGACCCCTCCCTGGTCCCCTTTCCTCTCCTGTTTCCAATATCTTGCCCTTCCCCCTATCTCCTCGCCTTCCGCTCCCCCTTCCTCTCCTTCCCCTTCCCGTCCCCCCTCCCGTTCTCCCTCCGCCTCCCCTTCCCCTTCGTCATGTCGCGCCACCGATCCGCGCTCCCCCTGCCTCCCCCTTTCCGGCTGCGGCACATCTCCAGCCGTCGACAGAGGCGGCAAGGGCGTCGTCTCGCCCCCGTCACCAGACCCAAATGCCTCCGCGCGGCCCACCTCCCCAGACGCGATCGCCAGCTGCAGCTCCAGGGCCCCCACATGCCGGAGACACCCCGGACAGGCCACCACCCACGGCAGCGCTAGCGAGCTCTGCAGAGCTACAAGCGGGCGCTCGACCGCAACCACGTCCCCCCGCCGGATGTCCCTCGACGACGCGAAGCTCGGAACACCTAAGGACGGTGTGTCGATGCAGCGATTAACGCGGAAGCCCGCGGGCGTATCCGTACCAGGGCAGAAAAAAACATTGCCCCGTTTTTCGGCGACGGCACCGTTACTGCCGTCTGCTGGAGATGAAGTGTTGTCGCCACTTCCACTGCTGATCATTGTGGTGGCGGTACCTGCAGTCTCGGGTGAAGCGCTAGTGGATGGAGGGTTTCCGCTGGCCGTTGCTGAATACGGGGCTGCGGCTGCGGCTGCGGCACCCGTGGCGGTGGTGGCAGTGGTGGTGGTGGTGGTGGCAGTGGTAGTGGTGGTGGCGGCGGTCACAGTAACGGCGTGCGAATGTTGGCTAGATGCGGGAAGAGGGACAAGCCAGCCGGCGAGAAGCCCGTTGCAAGATCGAAAAGGGGATGGGGTCTTCGGCGAAACGCCACTGCCGCCGCCGCCGCCGCCACCTCCCGCGTCGCTTGGGGTCAGTTCTCGCTCCGCCTCGCTATCCTGGAAGGCCGGAAAGGTCGACCTCAGCATGACACTGCTGCCAGGCGTTCGCCAATGCTCGTGAGCCCTCCGGGAGATCTTAGTAAGGGAAGAGCGGGGCGCGGGGGGAGTGCGGCGATCGTGAGTCGGGCATGCCTCCTCGTGCTATGTAACAGTGCAGAGTAGCTAAGCTGCTGTGTTCAATGCCGAGGATAAAATAAAGCAGTGCGTAGTACCAAATTGCTTGGCACACAACTCGGAGGGGTGCTATC
This sequence comes from Nereocystis luetkeana, assembly GCA_031213475.1. Lineage (NCBI taxonomy): Eukaryota > Phaeophyceae > Laminariales > Laminariaceae > Nereocystis > Nereocystis luetkeana. The sequence continues at coordinate 1,661,746 of JARUPZ010000013.1, read as the reverse complement.
AAGAACGTGGTGATTACCGCGCTTGATATTTCCTCTTGTCTCAAGGCCCTTCGGTTCGCCGCGTTTTTTTTTTCTTGTTTTCCGGGTTGTGCGCACCAGGTTGGCCCACTGGTCGTTCCTCGCAGGAACATCGAAATACCCTGGCGCTTGCGAGTCGTTCTCGCACAAGATCAAACTGCAATAACTGCTGCTGTACCACGTTGTTTTCGTGAAAAAGGGTCAAACCTACGTATCGATATCAGGTTTCACGGTATAGCACTACTTACTATTAGTATGTACCCAGCGTACACAGTATTTGCGTACTTGAACGATGAATTCCGCGGCTAGTGAGCCCGTACCGTTGGTCCTGAACGGCGAATTCCGCGCCGGGTTGCCCATTTCGGCGCTCGTCCATTTCTACCGGCCCTGTACTTGCGCGTAAAAACCGTCAGTACATCGCATCACACGGACAATGAGGATACGCACCCCCGGGGATGAATTTCAGAGCCAATTTTCTCCAAACCCAGGCCTTAAGGGGGGCGCTCCTAAGGATAAATGGCATCTTTCGAGGGAGATCTTGTCGAGATCTGTCTATAGACGCGTCGCTTGGCCTTTGCATTGTGCCCGTTGTCCGGAAAATGAGCCCCGCAGTTCATCCGAGGGGCTGTGCTATCTTGGCGTCTTGTACGGACGTACAAGAGAGGGTACGTATCCATATCTCAGGAGGGGCGGGGGATACACTCGCACACGTTTACACTGGAGGTCGCAAGTTGGGAACGCTGGTGCCGCGGTGGCTCGATAAGGGAGAAATGCCAACTGCAGCAGTTTTCGAAGTCACAATTGGTATATCTCTCACGCTGCGGCAGCACGGTACTTCTATCAGAACCAGTGAGCGGCGCTTGCCACATGGAGCCGGGCAGGGAGAATACGTACCAGGTACGGCATGGCGCTATTACGGGGGACCATAGTTAATAGGACCTATGGTATACATAAAATCCTATATATTTAACCATTTTTACCAACAATATTTGGTCCTATTAACTATGGTCCCCCGTAATAGGTTATAGACCATACTGGTAGACGACAGACTTGTGGCGATGAAAACGGCAACACCATGCGCCACGCAACTACAGTACGTACTCCTATCTATGTCTCATCATGCTGATGATGATATGATGTTCTCACATCAGCTAACCTCCCAAACAAAGGAAAAGCTGCCTGTGGTCATAAAACAAGCTGTAGCAAGCACGCATCTTCATGGGAGAAAATCAAACAGGTAAGGAATAGTGCGCATGGCAGTATCATATCGTACCAGTCCCTAAGGGTAACGGTACTATTAATACAGTAATCAGCTGTGGTATACCATCCCGTATCAACTTGCAACCAAACAACACCTGACGAGGATACCCATGATAGTGTACCGCTGTAGGTATACTCGAACATGAAGAAAAGGAAAAAGAAGGAAAAAAAGCATACGTACACTCGTTACAGTATGCGGCCGTAGTCAGTGCTTACTGCAGCAGTACGGCTGTGGCTGCTGGTGCTACTGCTGATGTCCAGTAACTCTCCATTGCTGTTTGTGTACAGCATCGACCGCGCACATTGGTACAGCAGCAGTCTAGACTCCGTGTACTCGCTGCAAGTTGGCTGTAAAGCACCCACATGATGAGTCCAAAGACACCAGCTTTGAGCTCGTCTTGCTGAGCCTTGTGTGTCTGGAGAGGGCGGTACATCAAGCAGATGCAGTGAAACTATACGCCGCACTGCTCCGGCGGAACAGCAGACAGTTAGTCAGCCAGCAGTCATCCGCTTGCGGCTGTGGTTGTGGAATCGAGCTGACAGTCCCGTTGGTGTTCCAACTGACAGAGGCGTCATTTTTGCCCAAAAAACGGAAAACCGCCAGAATGCCCTGCGACAACAGTGCGACCCCCTCAGACAATCGAGACAGCAGAAATAAGGGGGGTAGGTTCCTGCTGCCGTCCTGCTGCGTACACCACACAGATTTTGTACCTTCCGGTGCAAAAGTTGCGGTGTCGGCAGCTGCATACATACCAGAAATGGCTCGAAACGCTCGAAACAAAACGTTACACACGTCGGAGAGATCCAGTTGTCTTGTGGACGACTGCTGAATCAAGGATAGCGAATCTCCGTACGTAAGGTAGATATTTGCGCACGGTTGACTATCCGTGGCTCTCAATCGATCTAGAGCTTTTTCGAGCTACAGCATCCCGGGCGGGCCGATTCAACCTACAGTAGAGTCTACCGAGTACAGCATCCCAGCACTGATCACTGGGGAAATATTTGCTACTCGTAGATCATGCAGATTGTACGGCTCCCAACCGGCAGCATGAGCTACTATTATACTACTACTGCACTGATGTAGCAGGTAGGTGACTACTGCGCTGTAGCAGGTAGGTTAGCCCACCTTACGTGATTGACCTGTCAGGCTCCCCGTTCCCCTCTGGCCATAAATGTTGGAGTCGTCTGTATTAGGAGTAGGAACGGTGCTCCATCTCGAAAGGGGTGTATGATCACTGGTCGAATTATTATATACCTGGTACCTGGTACCAGGTCTGGGCAAAAAAAAATACCCCCCCCCCCCGTTCCCCCGTCTGGTCACAACGACAAACATCGAGAAGCATTCCATACAGAAGCGATCAGACATTTACGCTGATTTACGCATGATGACGCATGCAGTGTATCGGGTAGCAGTAGTATCCAAAATAGAGGCCCCCACTACGCAAATGAGGAAAACTTGCAGCTGAAAGCCAGCCCAACATACGTGCCTTCAAGTCTCCAACGTATGTGCCCCTCGACCTTCTCGATCCAACCAGAGGAGGGTACCGGGAGACCTGGTATATCGTGCCTGGGGCCGGTAACTGGTATCTGTGGGGCGCTGACGTCGCCTGTATACTTCCTTTGTTCGTGGTCCGCAGGCGTGGTCACGTTGGCTGGGATTGTACCCCAACATTCGTAAATTAAGTTCCCTAAAAAGCTTTTCTGGCCTGCGGCAGCCATGAGCAACTACCGATTTGTGCATTTTGTATTTTCACTACAGCAGCTCAACCTGCATAATGTGTTTTCAAGCAGTAGCGCGTAGAAATCTTGGCCGAATTGAGAGAACAAACTTCTTCGAAGTCAGGTTTCGGTTGAGATACATTGAGCTCCTCATGCGACTGAGAAGCTCGGGGAACAAGCCACCACCCCTTTATGCCGTAGCGTTGCCCACCGCTACTACTCTCTTATTGTCCTTGGTCCATACTGGCCCATACGATAGTATAAAGATGCCGCAATAACTGGCGCAGCAGGATATTGCCAACGGTCGTCAACTTGTGTGTGCGGGCAGGTTTGGAACATTCGGAGAGTACAGTTCTAGGCGACAATGTGGCAGCCGTTTAATCTTTATGTCAATGCCTCAACTGTTCTTATGTGTCCGCCCGGCGTGGTAGATCGCATAAATGAATCTCGGTCAGAGACTCTGGATTTATTAACTATCTCGCGTTTGCATGGTTTCACACCCCGGATAGATCATCGATTCCCCACAGTTGATCTAGATATTTGAGGGTATACGTTCTGATGATCTGTACGTATGATCTAAAGCTCATGTTGCCGCGTGGGGGCCGCACAATCGGCACGGTCGAGGACAGGTTTCCTGCGTTGAATCTGTACTTGATAGATCCTGCACAGCATATCATAACGGCTGGCTGTATAGGATATATCTGACCTATCTGTAGATGATCTGTCCGACGCGTGAATAGTCTTTACGCCCTCCCGTGTGGGCCGTTATTTTTTAGGTCAATCCTCCTCCTGAACGTAGCCATCGCAATCGCCTTCTTACACTCCAGACACGACGTTCGCGCACTCGCACACGAGCTCGAACAAATCCCGGTTGTGACACACACGCAGATTGGGTGGCACCCCCGGGACTCTTTTCTTCCCCTCTGTTGCTGCTGTACTGATAAAAATAAACGACCGGCTGTACTACGTACTGTAAGCAATCAATCCTGCTTGTATACCGCCCCGTGGCCCTCGTGGATTTTTCACAAGAATCGGGAGCGGGGGGGTGGGGGGGGGGGGGTTGCTCATGTCAAGCATGGCCGTTGTCGTAAGACCATAGACCCTCGCGTTCCTGCAATGCTGGGACAGGGCACGTCCTGTTTTTACTGACCAGGCGGGCATTGCTTGCCCCAAGCGCGAAGCGCCGTGGGGCGTTGGACGAGTAGCGTGAGGGGGGAGCTGCGTCCTACTAGGAGCCGCTAAGAGGACTGGCAATGGAACTCCGCTTCGAATGAATACATTTGATTTCTGGTGGCCACGAAAGCGGGGGGCAAGGGTTCCTGTCATACACAGATCGCGCTGGGCACGCAATTATTAACAAATCGAACAGATCACGACCTAGATCATCTACAGCTAGACAATCTAGACAGATATTGATGCTAAACCTATAATCGTGAGATGTTATGCATGATCTGTATGGTTCAGATCCAACCCAGGAGACGTGTCCCACACCTTTGCAGATTACTCAGGTCCCCACGGGCAACATGAGCTACTAGATCATGCTGTTTAGAACTAGAGATTCCCTAAAATATCTAGATCATGCAGTGGGGATCGGGCGATCTGACCCCATGTCTAACGGACTGCCGTCGCATTGACCACGAGCCTCCACAAGAACGTAGCTGGTACGTATCCAGCACAGCAAGAAAGCAACGAAACTACAAAGACGTCCCACTGCCGTCGTTGCTGAACATCTTCGCCGATGTCGTCAACGCCCCCTTCCCGCCCCGCCCCCAGGACTCGCGGTCCATGACCATGACATCTATCTGCCTCGAACAAAGCGTTGCGTTCCACAAAAACGCCTTACCGTCAAGTCTGAAAGCGTTATTTTCTCTCATACAACGCCTGCATGTTCATCAACCAACGCCCCGTTTTCATCCAGTAGTGCCGATTTTTGTCAATCAACACCTCAGTTAGATCATGAAGAACACCTTATTCTTCACCAAATAATGACTTTGCATCCCCTCATGCAACGCCTCCTTATTGACCAAATACTGTCGTTTTCTAAATCAAATTCGTAGCGCGTATTTTTCACCAAGCGAACACCTCAATATGTTCATCATGTGGCGCCTCGTACTTTTATGACTCACCCCTGTTCACCAAAACAACGCCAAATTTCCAACCAAACATTGTGCATTGTTCTCCACTCACAAAACTCATTTATGTAATTCGTCAAATAACGCTTCTTTTCGCACCAAACAACAGTATTTTGTACTCATCAGATACCGCACACTTGTCACCACACATCGAGCAACCAAACATCCCACCCCTCCCCTAAGCGTAGCGCGTGCACCGTCCAGTGAGGGAAAAGGCGGGGGGGCCGCCTCGCGAGTGTCAACGCGACGTCAAAGGATACCACCCCACTCAGAATAATCGATCCCCCCAGTGTTATGTCTTCCCATCTGCCACCGCCACCAATATCTGGACCAACACCGACGCCGTCACAGGAGCGTTGCCTCTCCACCCCCATCCCCCCGCATCTCATCACCGGCCCCAGCTGTCATGCGTCTTCCTCTCTGCCACCACCACCACTACCACTACCACTACCACAATAACCGCTGCCGTCGCCACCATCACAGGAGCGTTGCCTCCACCCCTCTTCCCCCGCTTCTTGTCATCGGCCCTAGCTGTATCCCGTCTTCTTCTCTGCCGCCGCCGCCGCCGCCGCTACCGCTACCGCCGCTTACCGCGACGGCGTCGGACATCCGCCGGCGAAGGGAGTCTGGGGTGAGCCTGCCGTGGTCGACCTCGTCTAGTTCGAAGGACAACGATGGTACGTCCACCCTTTAGCCCGGCAGCACGAGCAGTGGGGGAGGGGAGGGGAGGGGAGGGGAGGGGGAGAGAGAGAGAGAGAGAGAGAGAGAGAGAGAGAGAGAGAGAGAGAGAGAGAGAGAGAGAGAGAGAGAGAGAGAGAGAGAGAGAGAGAGAGAGAGAGAGAGAGAGAGAGAGAGAGAGAGAGAGAGAGACGCGGACAAGGATTGTTACAAGGAGCCACACGTTGTAGGAAAGAAGCAGAACAGCTTCACCTTGTCGGAATTAGAGCAAAGAGCAAAACAGCATACAGCAGTAGTACCAGGCCCCTCTTGACAGCACTGCCGTAACGGAACCCGCCATATGGGGAAACGGTATAAAATAAGGAACCTAAAACAAATCTGCCTACCGTTTTAGCCCGCTACCCTACTATCTGTGAGAGGCCAACAGCAACTCTGATGAGGGACGTTAGCATATAATAGGCGTCCAATCCGAGACACACCAGGGTCTCTTGGCCTCTGTCGGACCTCCAGGTAGCAACGAGCAGCGCGGGGACCCGCAAGTACGGGCAGCATCATCTTGCGCCGGCGCTACACGCCTCCTTGCATAGCAACCATTGTACCTCGGACACTGATTGTGTACCATCCCCCAATCACCAATTGCGCTGAGGTCGTTGCTGTAATCGACAAAAATAAATATCGTATATTCTCCCCTCTCAAGCCCCCTGAGGGAAGAAGAGACCTACCTACCTACCTACCTACCTACCTAACTACCTAACTACCTACCTATTGGAGGTTTTAGTCCCACTCCAATTCGTGCACCCCGGTCCCCAAGCATCCCCCCCCCCAAAATGTCGGGGGTGCGCTTCTAAACGGACCGAAAGCACGTACACATCGAACTGTACGACACCAAACCAACCGTTTTGGTGTGTGAGTATCTCGCGAGTACCAATAGTGGCAACCAGGCTCGCGGAAACAAATATGCTTGGGAAGGGGTGCGGGGAGGGGAAGCGATCAGGCTTTTTTTATACGCCAACCTGCACGCAACCGAGGCCCACACCTGTCGCATGAATCGTCGAGATGCCAATACGGGGGACCATGCTAAAGAGGACCTACGGTACACACAAAAACCTATATATTTCGCTTTTATTACGAACAATAGTTGGTACTATTTACTATGGTCCCCCGTGATAGCGCTTCCGCCCCACCCTCGTCATCGACGAACCCACCAAATGCCCCAGACGAAGGGCGGCCGCTGTCTATCTGCCCCCTACCGTCTCCTAAAAAAACACACACTACATACGTACGTAACTCGAGTCATGACTGACTAAACTTAATCCACCCACATACCTATCTATAAAACAGGTACTGTGTAATTATGGAATAGATGTCTGCCATTGCCTAATTTTGTATCACGCGCGAAATCCAATGGCGGCATATACTTATATCAACGTGAACTACGACCTTCTAAATTACGCGCTTGCCTGAAAATGGGGAAAATACTCGAGCTGGCTCAAGCCGGGTTCTGCCTTGATCTTAAAAGGGTGTTACGACCGCCTAACTCCGCGACTACTTTTTTAGCCTGACCTGGTTGTAAAAAACTTGGAACATTCCGCGAACGCATACAAGTTGACGGCAGTTGCAGATAAATTGCTGCGCGGATTCCTGATCGCGAGCTCCTCAATTTAGCGACAGCATCATGCCATCGTCGTGTCCGAGTCCCAAAACACCATGAGGTCATGACTTCGTCCCTCATTTTTCGAAAAAAACTCAACCATCCTCGATTCTACAAAAATCTACAAACGAATCGGATTTTATGAGATGCCATGCACCCGGTGGTTCGGTTGTACCGTCGAATGATGCCACGAGTATCGGTAGAGTTGATTCCGTGAGTTCAGATCCCACCGTGGAGATAATTTCTTTATTTTCAACAATTAGGGAACCAACTGGTGAGAGCGCGTGCGCGAGCGTGGGTAGGTGTAGGCTTGGTTCCATTAGACGCGAGTCGACGAGGGAAGAGATGGTTAAAGTCTTCCCGCTATCAAAATGCCTTCCAAGGCAAAAACCGTAGTGGGGAGGGGGGGGGGGGGGGGGAGAGCCTGCTATGTGACCCCGGAACTACGCTACGACTAGGAAGGAGGGAGACAGAAAAGAAGGGTCAAGATTATAAATGGGAATAGAAAAAATAAAACAAAATAAGGTAGCCATGAGACCGAGACCGCCATACTATTAATAGGTATATCCGCTACCGAATTTGACGTAATGAACCACCTATTTACGGGGGACCACAGTAAACAGGACCAAATATTGTTATTAATAGTAAAAATAACGAAATATATAGATTGTTGTGTGTACCGCAGGTCCTATTTAAGATGGCCCCCCGTAATAGGGGTGACACTGATGTCACGTGCTTCGCTGTTCATTCATCACCGGGGGTGATTTCCTGTGACCAGATGGAAAACAACGAGCCCCGGCGACAATGGGCACGTTCTCTTCAAGGTGTGCCTCATTTATTTATCTATCACCGGGGGGTGCGCGGACCCAAGAGCGTTCGCGTACCCGCTTGGTGCTTCCTCTTGCCACTCGCCCTCGCTGTACCAGTCGCCCTCCTCCTCCTCGTACATATCATTCGAAATTTCCGAACCTTCCGCCCTGGGAAAAAAAAAAAAAAACACACACACACACACACAAACAAAACAAGGGACGCACAAAAAATGACAGAGAGTGGTGAAAAATAAGACAAGCACGGATAGTTACCGGCGAGCCGTTGAAAACCTTCCACCAAACCTGGTATCATATAATACCTGGTGAATATTTTCAAGGGAGAAAATCGTGCAGTTGTTTTACACAGCTTTAGAGGCGTTCTGTTTTGCGTCATGTTTATAAAAATGATATGGTTTGGAAATGAATGTGATACTAGCCTGATACCATGAAGCAGAAGAAATATGAAGTAGTGCTTGGCCATTTCTTCCGATTTGCTGCATTGTATACCAGGTGTGCAGGTACATACCGTGAAATAGATAAACCAGCTGCGAAGGTTACTCGTGACGGTATTACAATGATATTGGGTAGCGCAGAGTAGATGAAAAGGCAAAATAGAGCGAACATAATTGGAGTATGGACTCGGGCAGTAGGAAGAGACGAACGTCTTCAAACGCACAGGAAACGGTGATACCTCCATGTGAGATCCTAACAGAGACCTCTCTATACATGAAGGCTGGACGAGATCTGCACTCACATGAAGAACGTTCCTCATTGATAGCAGTGCAGCGAAGCAGCAAAGTAAAGTACATGAAAGAAAACTAAATTGAAGTAAATTAAATAAACGTGAGAAACAAATAGGCAAAACTACCATAAGGTACGGCAAAGGTCGAGTAAAGCAAACCAATAAAACAACACAGCCATACCACACTGCATACTGTTAAAAGGAACTACAGACTTGAAGAAAAAAAAAACGAAGCGGAACGAACGCTACAAAGCAAGATGCAGAACAAGGCATACAGCTCCTTAACTCACCACTCTGTCTCCAACTGGCCGTACCGGAACTCCCCCCTTCCTCTCCCCCTTCCCCTCCGCCCAGCCCCCCCCCCGCCTCCTCCGTCACCCACCCCACCCACCCCCGCTGTATTCCTCCACCACCTCCTAAGCGCGAACACCGGCTGCACCAGGAGCAGCAACCCCACCCCGAGGAACGCAAACCCAACTACCGCGCTGCTCCAGCTCGACAATCCGAACGTCAAAAACCCGCTCCCAGCCCGCCCGTCCGACTGCTGCACCTCCCCGTCCCCACCACCGCCGCCGCTGCCGCCGGCACCCCCGCCCCCTCCCCCGCCCGTGCCACCGCCTCCGCCACCCCCACCACCCCCCCCACTACCGCCTCCACCGTAACTCCCGCCGCCAGGGGTGTATGTGAGTGCCTCGGCGTGCAGAAAGGGGTCTAGGTCGGACCGGAGGGTTAGCAGGGTTTCCGCGAAGTTGACCACCGGGGGGGGGGCGACGTCGAGAACCGTTCGGCCCTCAACGGTTAGCACCGCGTAACTGTTTTCATTTCGCGTCGCGCGAACGGGAACGGAGGGCGCGGGGGGCCGGGAGGGTATTTATGTCATGCATGGCCGTAGTCGTGTGCGCGCGGGGGGGCGGGGGGGGGGAGGGGTACTCGACTTCATGCATGGCCGTAGTCGTATGACCATAGAGGGGGGGGGGTAGCCATTGGTTGCATGCCTCAATCAGCCTCAACCATTTGACTATTAACGACGCATCTCGTTGGAGACGAAGGGGGGGGGGGGAGAGGGACGAGGAAAAAGGAGGAGGGGGGGGCAGGGGGGGGGGGGGGGGGTACCCGATATTCAATTTGAATCATACAAGTTCGATGGTTACCACTGCAAATATCGGATAGATCAGATAGATCAGCTCCCTACTTCATGATCTACATACTGGTAGATCATTCGGGGCAGGCAGATATCATCTCGCTCCATGTTGCCGGATGGAAGCCGTATCATCTGCATGATCCATGATCCAGCATCCAGCACAGGTCTGTACTAAACAGATCCCGCACGGCATCTCCCAACGGCGAGGTGGCATCCAGATGATCTAGATAACGGTTCGCCTCGAAAGACATTATATGTACTATTAATACCCAATGTATGCAGGTATTGCACAACACCTCACAACAGCAAAGTAAGCTCCAGATGATCTACCGTAGATCATGATAGGCGTCCGTGTGCTAAAACACTTTGTTCCAAGAATGAGGACGTGACTTTATTCAAAGGTGTTTTTAATAGCTTCCCCCCGAACGGGGAGGCGGGGGGGGGGGGGGGGGGTTGCTCCCCGTTCTTCGATTCGGCTTCATTATTTTGTATCCGATCGCACTTCTATGACATATCAACCCTTAGCGAGGCAACGGCAGACAAGACATGACAAGACATGACAAGACAAGACAAGACAAGATAAGGCAAGACAAGGCGAGGTATGGCAAGACAAGGCAAGGCAAGGCAAGGCAGGGCAAGGCAAGGCAAGGCAGGGCAGGGCAAGGCAAGGCAGGGCAGGGCAAGGCAAGGCAAGGCAATGCAAAGCAAGGCAAGGCAAAGCAAACCAGTTCGAGGCAAGGCAAAGCAAAGCAAGGCAAAAACAAGACAAAACAAGGCAAGGCAAGCAAAAAAAAAGGCAAGGCAAGTCGCCACGCAAGTCGCAACGCAAGTCGAAAAACAATGCTAAACAACGGTAAGCGATACCTTTCATGCTTCGGACAGACTGGACCCCGCCCATTTCATGATCCACTGTACTCAACATTTGCAAAAGGTGGCGTACGTTCGACGCAGATCCTTCGTGTCCGGGCAAACACAGGCGCGGTGGGGGGTACTGTACACACCAGCATTCTTCTCCACTTCGATACGGCAAAAGCGCAACCCGAAAAAATCCAAACGCACAGGCATATCACGAAGCCTATACATACATGGTGAAACACTACCAGGTATTAATAATATCCCAACGAGATTGGGTTAAAAGGGGCCCGGTCAGTCAGAAAATATTTGCCTTGGAAGGCAAAAACACGCCACCATACCCCTATCGTAGCTAGCAACATTAGTGTCACAACCGCGAGCACAGCATCTACTGTAGACGCTCCAAGGCAGGGCTCACCTCCAGGGAGACCAAGAGCTGCGGGGGTCGCACCCATACCGCGCCGCCATCTCTCCCTTCTCGTCGTCCTCATCTCCGTCGTCCTCCTGTTCCCCCCCCCCGCTGCCGCTGCCGCCGCCGCCGCCGCTGCCACTGCCGCTTCCATCCCCGCCTTCCTCTTGAGACGCGAAATATATCTGACCCTTAGCCTCATCCACATGCACCTGTGTCGGTCGGGGTTTTGACTCGTTCGTCAGTAAACTTCTCTTATTCTTGCCCGTACCACTCTCCAACAAAATTCAGATAGAGAATGAGCGACATGGCGCTTAAGGGGACGCTGGCACCCAAGCGTCCCCTGGTTCCCGGGTTTCCGGTCACTCTTAACATCTAGATATTTTATAAGAACAGAAAAGCGCTTCGCTACTGTAGTTTAACACGCTGCGTTTACAACTTCGGCTGGTTCGCTTCGACTGGTTCGTGCTTACCAGAGAGCGGCGGTGACTTCAAAGAGGCGTGTCATCACAGAAGGAAGCTTGTGTTTCTCTCGACGTTGACCTCCCGCAGGTTCTCAACAGAGGCCTACATCTCGACATAGGGGTGCCGCACTGGTCGAAATTGATCGAAAGTTGGGGTGCATAAAATGAGACATCAAGCAACCCCGGACTGATCGTTTGCACCTATGTCACTTGTGGACAGCTGCAGCTCCTCGCGGGGTACTACAGCTCCTCACACCAATCGAGTGATGCTGTCGGTGGGATGTGCGAGGGCATCGGGTGCGCCAGACGGCAGCCGTATACACCCAGGAGCGACTCACGAGGTGTTCTCGTGTACTCGAAGTTGCGAGCGAGTACTCGTAGCCGAAAAAAAAATCGACAATCATAGCTAACACGTTTCATTTTGCGCAAGGGAGCATAGCACAATGGCTACATCAGTGATGAGTCGATGACCTTCATATCCACTATGATGTTGCTGCCCTCCAAGCGGACGGTATATCTCTCAGAGAGTCGTCGTCGAAAGATGGGGCGGGAGGAAAAACTTCGTTCCCATGGTGGATAGTATGTTCTTGGACCCAAAAAAGGGCGAAAAAAGGGCTAAAAAACTCAGGATTCTTGTAATTTTGCATCAACCATTCTACAACTACGGACTACGGCGGATCTTGGTTGCGAATCCCTCACTCCGACTCCAAGTCCTCCGTATACGCCGCCGAAACGCCTACGCGCGGGTGCTTGACGACGCATTCCTGGGTGCCAGCGTCCCTTTAATTTTCCTTTTTTTCAAACTGTTTGCTCGTTTAGTTCGAAGTACAAGACTATCATGTATATATGCAAGTATCGCTATCGCTGTGTTTGTGGATTGTTACGATTCCTCAGGACTGGAGACTATCGGGATTCGTGCATACTGGACACCCATGCCACGATAGAGGTACACAGCACTTCTCTGCCTCGCATGGCAAACACACGTCTGACCGACGGGACTCCTGAAGGGCACTGGCAACACTACCCAATACTGTTGGAATGCCGTCCATGTTTTACAGAAATTATTCCTGGCACTGGCAACACTACCCAATAGTGCCGTCCATGTTTTACAGAAATTATTCCTGGAATACCTACGTGGGACATGGGAGCATTCACCTTGTGTGTATGTCTGTGTGTGTGTCTTTTTTTTCCAACTTGGGGTGGGATAGAGAGCTCTTCAAGCGAGGCAACACCTGTGAACACTCAGCACTCACCCCTGCTGCCAGCCAAAAACCCGCGTCTGCACCTGGTGCTTGGTAACACGCAAGGCGAAACACGCAGAGGGCGACCCATAGTAGTCAGCACCTATCATACATGAAAAAAAAACTACGCTTATGTTACAGTACTTTTACTAGGCACATTTGGGCATGATTACTACGTTCCCCCGTAACAAAGCTGTATCCCTTCAGAAAAACACCGGGTACTCGCGAGTACAAAATTTCTCTGTCAATTCTCGTCACGGGTACGAGTAATACTTTCATACTCGCAAGTATTTGGGGGCCGAGTACCCGCGACTACTGTAGCGAGCACCCGGGTACTCCCTGTTCCACCTCCGGGAACCCCCGGGGACGCCAATTTTTTCCGTCCCCTAAACGACGTCCCCTGTGCCCTATATCGCATAAAATCTGCAGGAAACCCATTCATTGTCGTTTCTGAAGATTGCCGGGCTTACTTTTAGCACGGAGTGTGTTCGTTTCTGTTACGAATGATGGCATGTGCTTCCGCCTCTTCCCCCTACGTAGCATCAGGCTATATACAACATATGCCTACATTTTGTCTTTAGATGTTCCCCCCACCGTTTTTTTCCCCCCGTTTTGTTCTGGAGGTTTTCCCGCAGATTTTCCACTCTGTTTTTGCAATGCTTGATTTTTGCCCGATATAATGTAGACTATTCTCGAAACGATTCGCCCAGCAAGAAGTTCAACCATTTTTGTCCCAGGCTAGTTCTCTGTCACGTTCGTCCGCTGTCACACATGTGTTCGCTCTGGCACATATAACAGTATACCGGTACCTCGTACGCTGTCTCTTGGCATGCCTGGCTGTTACCTGTGATTTTCTTAAATCGTTTTCGGAGGGTTCCTTTGGGCCGGATGTTCCATCCTTGTCTCGAGCACATGTAACTATACCATCTCCAAAACAAACCATTATGCACATAAATAATACCTGGTACCTGGTATCACCTATGGACCGTTTTACCTTCTTGCGATGTTACAACAACAGAGCAGTACTCGTATTCACAGTAGTCGAACTACATTCAAGTTACATTTATGGGGTTTTCCCCCAAAAGGATTTCCGATGTCCCATCATTTTACGCTCGCAAAAAATACGCATGCCAGGTACGAGTACAGCAGTACAGCAGTACTGGATACGGATACAGCGCAACCGTACACAGGCTAGCATCATCCATCGATAAACGTGGCAACGAGCAAATTGACTGCTGTCTTCACCCGAATCACGGCTAGCTCGAGAGACCCGGCTGAGCGGCACGGCACGGCGCGCGACGCGGATCACGCGCGTAGACTTTCGCTGTCTAGCTTGCAGCAGTACCTTGGCTGGTCCGCCTGCTTCGAAACCATCAACATAAAACACTTTTTATTTTTCACACAGGCATACGGGCCGGTTGTCCCGGTGGGCTATTAAATAGTGGTACACCCTCGAATGCTGCTGAGAGTCGCTGCTGGAGTCCGAATCCCACGTGGGTCGAACTTTTTGAGTCCATTCGCAAAAATAAATGAAAAACAGAATCGACCGCTGAGAGCGCGTATTAATAGTAGCCGCGGGTAGTACACAATCAATTCCATGCGAGTCGGCGAGAGAAGGACGGGCCGAAGTCTTCCCGCGATAAAAATGCCTTCCAAGGCAAAAACGGTAGTGGGGCGGAGGGAGAAGAGCCTGCCTTGCGACCCCGAATCTGAGTTAATGCCACTATTTATAGGAAGGAGAGAAAATAAAATAAATGGGATGGGAAACACGAGAACATTCAGTGGTTTGATAGGGCGCACTAAAATAATACCGTAATATATAGCTGCATGTACTTCATGGTCTGTTTACGTACGTTTGGAGTATGGATATCATTACGTCGACTGTCACATCAAATGCTGTGCTTGTGGCGTTGCCTACTCTCCATCCGCGGCGACGTTAAGGACCAAACAAGCCCGAACAAGGTTCCGGGTACACTGGTACCTCACCTGGTATATGGTACTTGTTACCCCGGGTACTCGTTTGGACGGGCACTCACCTATAACAGGTCGTAGTCTGAAATACCCAGGGGGGGGGAGGGGGGGGGGGGGGGTCCTCCCAGAGTTGGCGAGTACTCGTCGGCCGCGAGTACTTGCAGGGGTACAACTCTACTCCCTCTGGGGTGAACTTCTAACCTGATTGATTTTTTGACAACCGGGAGAGTGTAGACGGTCTACTAAGCTGAGCGATGCGTCCATGGAAAGCGGCCTGCCAACCAGGCCCTTCAAAGGCCACTATTTTCGTTGTGCGTGCCCCCCTTAAGGCATGTTTTAGTCTGAAAATCGGCTCCGAAATCATTCTCAGGGGGGGGTGTAATATTGTCACCAGGGTGTCTCATATTGTCACCAGGGTGTCTCATCTTATCACCCGCGTGTTATAGTAACACCCGTGGTTACTTTATCAATAGTGTGGCATCTTATCACCCGTGTGTTATATTATCACCCGTGTGTTACACGGCACAGCAGCTGTGAGTACACAGGATTAAGACAGGTCTACTAGACATGTTGACAATCCGGGGCATAAAAGCGGCGGCAGTGCCCCGCCTACCCAAAAAGCTGTACCAGGCATTGTATGTATGTAGTCGGGATACCTATATACCTGGTATGACGTTACGTACAGTACACACAAATAACGTTGCGCACAGTACATACGAACATGCACTGAAACAAAATATACGACCCAGCGATAGGTCGAGCAAAAGGATGTGTATAAATAAACGATGTTCTCATAAAACAAAAGCCACAACATAACACGCAAAAACCAGCCCCCCTATCATACCACCTACCTGCACGCAGACGCGGCTAAGGCGCTCGTAGACCTCGCACATCTTGGTCTTGTAGTTATGCACCCCTCCAAACACCTGCAAAAACAAAAAATAGCATACGCATGATACCTACCGCTGTTGATAGGGACTCGCGCAGCGGGGTCTTTCCGACTGTGGTCGACCTGTACGCATTGGTAGACGGTGGACAGAGGTGCAAGCCAGGCTCCAACGAACGTATCATACACGTGGTATCACAAGTGCTGGTATGTTGTTGTATGAGTGTTCTTCACGTTGAACCGATGTTTATATCTCTACCCGTCGACATCCAGCACACCCTTTGTCCGCGCGGCAGAAACACAAGCTCTGCGGTCACAAACACCGCGGCACAGCAGAGATATCTACCGCTTCATTGTAGTACAGCGTTTACATTGAATAGACCCTGCTGCTTACCTTTCTCTATTTATTTCATTATTTTCCCTCTTCGACGTATCTGGTACGGTCGTATCCAGTATGGTGACATCGTCTACTCTTAGGGTTTCAATGAAGGGTGGCATTTTTTTACACGGTTGCACTCAGGGGTTGCAATTAGGGGAAGCACATTTTGGTACCATGCGGGTTGCACTTAGGTGAGGCATTTTTTTTTACAATAGGGATTGCAGCTACGGGTAGCACTTTTTAGTATGATAGGGGTCGCAAGTAGGGGTTGCAAATAGGATTTGCAATTACCCGTGAGACTTTTTGGTACAATACGGGTTGCAAATCAGGGGTGGCACTTTGCCGCGTGATAGGGGTTGAAATAAAAGGTTTCACTTTTTGGTTCGATAGGGGTTGCAACTAGGGGTTGCAAAAAGGGGGTAGCCCTTTTTGGCACGATAGGGGTTGCAATCAGGGGTTACAAATAGGGGGGGGCAATTTTTGGTACGATAGGGTTTGCAAATAGGGGCTGCAAATAGGGGAAGCACTTTTTGGTACGATACGGGTTGGGTGCCTCTTCAACTGAGGAACCACAGCAGTACAAACTGAATACTCCTCATTTGTGGTACCAAAGCCTTGGGAATATACATCGTACTGCTACTTTCAGTTTTCTCGAGGGTTGTTTTGGGATAACTTACTAAAAGTACAGAGGTCCTCAAGCTAGGAGTTTCGCAAACATTAGGTGCAACCCCGATCGTAGCATGAATATACAACCGCCGTTACACCCGAAGCGTTACACCCGACACTATACTCTTCTTTGCACCGGACGTTGGCGCAATACCTGGTGTACATCAGACATGACACCGATCGTTACACTAGACGTTACCCCCGAAACGTAACAGCCGAAGCCTTGCACTCGAGACGTTACACCCGACGTCACCTGCATGCACTTCGTTTCAGGAGCCGGCATCGGAGCGTGCTCTTCCCTAATCCGCGTCAGGGGGGTCCACTCGGTCTCTAGGCTCGCCAAAAGCGGGACCTTCTTGCTAGCACCAGGACCAACACCACCAGCACCCTTCAAGTCGCGCCGCTGCAGCTCCTCCAGCAGGCTCCTCTTTCCCTTGTCGCCTTTATCCTTACCGGTTCCTTTCCCGCCCCTATTGCGGCCAGGGCGTCGCTCAGGCGCAGGGTCTAGCCTTGCCGAGAACACGAAGCGCACGGAAGGCGCTTCTTTGAAGGGCACCTCTGGGATTACACCCGGGGCTAGTCCTACCTCCTCCTCTTCCTCGTCCTCGCCCCCCCCCTCTCCCTCTCCGCCCCCGTCCTCCCCCCCCGCCCCTCCGGACGCTTCCTCCGCCAGCCCGCGTGCGCGACCGTGGCCGCGATAAGGGTGGCTTGGCAGCGGCACCGGCAGCAGCAGCAGCGCCGGCGGTACCGGCGGCGATAAAGACGACAGCTCTAGCGTCGACAGCGGTGCCGCTACACCCCCTTCACCCCCCTGCAACAGCTGTCGCCCCCGCTCCCGCCGCCGCCTCCTGATCCTATCCCGCCGCACCCCCCCCCCCCCATCTTCCTGTCCGCCATCCCCACCATCACCAGCGCCACCGCCATCAGCGGGGGTATCAGCAGCATCAGCGCTGTTCTCCCCCGCCCCGTCGCCTTCCGCCGTAGAATTTTCCCCGGAAGTTTCTTCGTCGTCCTCGTCGTCGTTAGACTCCTCCTCCGGCGGAGGAAAGCGGCGTGCGGTTCTCCACGGCGGCGGCGCTACGCCCTCGTCTGGGGAGGAGGAGGAAGAATAGGAGGAGGAAGAGCGTGTTCATCGCTAATTTTTTACGGTCGTCCGTGACAACCCCGTGTCGCAGTCAATGGGATATTAAAGCACTCACACCCTCATCTACGACGGCAACAGCAGCAGCAGTACCAACAGCAACAGCGACGACGACAAAAAAAAAACACTGATACCACGACAAACACCAAAAACAACGGAACGATATTAAAACACGCACAAAACCAGGAAGACGGTGTTTCGCCCTCCGCCAGCGCGCGAAGCGGCACCCATACTACCAAAGGGGACAAGGCTTGTTGCGCGCACACAGGCGAAAAAAAACAAAAAAACAACAACGAAAACAACATCCTACATACATAAATAAACACCACCGCCACAACAACAACCAAAAACCCGCCCAACAGTCCTGTGTGCCAACGACTCCCACCAAACATCAACGGCTCGTACTGCGGCAGCCCTCCCGCGGCACCCTCCTCGTCGTAGATGGGGTCGGCCTCCTCCGACGGCGTCAGCGGGAGCGGTGTCCCCGGGGGAGTAGGGTTCGTGTCCAACCCCGGATCGGTGGTGTTTACCGGCGCCACCCCAAAGTGCGCGGTGACGTTGACGGAAAAGCGGGCAAACGTAGACCGGAAGGATACCCACTCGGCGATCGTTTCCTCGTACGCCTTTCCGAAACGCAGGGAAAATATACACAAAAACGAAGGGAGAATACAAAAAATAAAAACATAGTAAAGAATCTGTGGTTATTTAAGAAAATGTGAAAACGAGGAAATATCGGTACTAACTTAAGAAACAAGGGAGATAATGGACACATGAGAATAACCAAATATTGAAACCACGATAACAGGTATATTTTGAGGCGTGAATCATGTGACGGCAGCAGTCGCTCTTGTGTGGCCGCGGTAGTCGCTAGTGCTGTTCAGCTGCTACTGCTGCTACTATGAAGCAATAGCAGTCGCTGCTGCGGCTGCCAATCATCACGCTATGATACGTACCTACTATCGTGGAACAAAACTTCCTACCCCTACCTACTACCACTATTGATACTAATACTGAGTTAATGCAGCAGCAGCAGCAACAACTTCGTATCGGAATACTGCTGTGGAACACCGGCAGGCGCTAGTGCGCAGGGCGGTGAGCATAGGCAGTGAGAAAACACCCGCGGCCTAGAGCCTGCGCCGACACCAAACGATCACCCTCGCCACCCTCACCGATATCTTGATCTCTCGCTCGTGGAGGGTGGAGGCCTGGAGGTACATCACCGCGATGCACAGGGCAACGATCGCCAAAAAAAATAGCAGGAACGACACACCTGCTTGCCAAATACACATTATATCGTACCAGGTATCAGCGTAGCATCAAAGGGAAGAGGAATCTAATAGCGCGAAAAGGGAGGCGGCGTCGGGAAGGGGTTTTTCTTGCCAGGGATGCGTATTTCCCGGTAGGGGTAATCACCCGAAAGTAATAGGGCTCGAGGTAATGTTTTTCTTCCGAGGAAATTATATACGCCCCCATATCCCCGGGCAAACGACGCCTCCAAATAGATTGGAAACCCCCCGTTTTTTTTTTTAAACGCTGCCAAGCTGTGCAGCAGAGCAGAGCGCTACGTAGGCGCCCACAGACAACCGAGAGCTACGCCGCACTCAGGACACAACAGCTACTGTGTGCCAGTGTGACGGAGTAGCATACTATGGCGCCATCCTATGGCGCTCAGGCGTAACGCCGTGGTCAATTTATCCTCTGGCGGGCCCCAGAGCTACGAAGAGCATCCGCGCATCTGCACTGCCAAGGCGAAGAAGCTCGTCTTCGCTCGGGCCAACTTGAAGCTCGTAGCGAAGGACTACGACCCTAGGCCGTTCATTGCCTGGGACCCTGACCCAGTGGAGTCAGATGCTTTTCTTGGCGATGGAGAGGACGTTGAGAGCTCGGACTCGGACGGCGATGTTGACTTCGATTTCTGATTTTTGGGTTGCGGCTATTTGGGAATGTAGCGCTGCCCGTTGTGTTGCGTACACATGTGATGTCTTGCTGCGAGGAATTGGATGTTATGGCGAGCGGAATCATCGAAGGAATGTACTGATATAATCATATAGGTATGAGCTAACATATTCGAATGAAAATGATGAACTCGGCGCAGATGCAGCTGGGACGCTGGGATTTCGTCGAGGCTTCCAGCGTCCATGTTTACAGTTTCTAGTCGCGGATAAGGTCGCGATCGCTACACGCGTACGAAGCAGCGCACTGCTGTAACTGCTCACTTCCTGCTTTGCATTTTGTGTCGCTGGTTTACCTCGCGACTTAAGTATATTCGTACATGAGATATCGCTGTCAGCACTCAGTAGTGCTATTATTCCAGCATTATATGGCTGCAGGACGAAATCAACGAGGACATGAACAAGTGAAAAATCAACTGAATCCGATGAACGTTTACTCAAGTACATGCATTGTGCGCAACTGGTACTACTGCTGTGTACCCGGTGCAAGTAGAGTGTAGAGTGAAACATATCGAAAATGACTGTCCAAAGGCCTGAACGAATCTTATACTTGTGCTTCATGTAGTGCATGGACCACCCGGGGATGATACTCCCCCCCCCCCCTCCCAAAAATGACGCCTTTTTATCCTCGAATGAGAGGAACTGGGGGAATTTTTGTGGAAAGGCTGAAGAAGGCTGTTTCCCGGAAAATGTTGGGTTCCGGATGAGGAAATACGCATCCCTGGTTCTTGCCGGCGGGAGGTACGTTAGGGCTATGCATTGGTACAACCAAACAAAGGACAACATTTTATATTTGTGACCAAACAGGACCTATTTTTATTTTTATTTACCAAGAAAGGACCTATTTTTCAGGGCTTTTCGCGGGTCAGGTCGAACTTCACGGGTCGGGTCGGGTTGGGCCAGCTGACCCCACCCGACCCGCGAAAATTTTGAGGTATATTGACTTGACCCGACCCGACCCGCGAGATTTTGAAAGCCTGTTGACCCGACCGGACCGGACCCGCGAAAATTTTGAGGTATATTGACTTGACCCGACCCGACCCGCGAGATTTTGAAAGCCTGTTGACCCGACCCGACCCGACCCGTGAGATTTGAAAATCTCCCAACCCGACCCGACCCACAAGATTTCGAACCCTCCTGACCCGACCCGACCCGACCCGCCACCTTCCGATTGACCCGGGAGACACGGGTTTCATGCGGGTCCGGTCACTTTGACCCGCGAGACCTCTTATC
Organism: Nereocystis luetkeana; assembly: GCA_031213475.1. Classification (NCBI taxonomy): domain Eukaryota; class Phaeophyceae; order Laminariales; family Laminariaceae; genus Nereocystis; species Nereocystis luetkeana. The sequence goes on along the minus strand of JARUPZ010000013.1, from coordinate 1,640,402 downwards.
TTGACCCGAAGGTTCGACCCGCCGATCTGGCCCATGGGTCGGCAAATCAAAAATGGTTTAATGCTCAGTTTAGTGCCCCGCAGCCATGTATGACCTGACTGCAGTGGGTAAGAATGGATGAAGACAGGCAAATATGAATTTGGCGGTGTTTTAACGCTTGAATACGATACCAAAGGATTCTTATTGAGTATTGGTACGAGAGAAGCCTTTGGGGAGGAGAGCGGGAAGTAATTCAAGTATCTGATCCGCGAGCCGAATGTGTGGGTCCGACCCGCGGGTCAGTAGAAAACAACTCGCGGGATATGCTGGCCCGACCCGCGAGTGACCCGCTTCTCGCGGGTCATGACCTGACCCGACCCGTGAGCTGTTCATCACCTCTTGACCCGACCCGACCCGACCCTACCCGTAAGATTTGGAAGCTCTTGACCCGACCTGACCCGACCCACGAGATTTGAAAACCTCTTGACCCGACCCGACCCGACCCGTGACATTTTGAACACCACGTGACCCGACCCGCGGGTCGGGTCATGACCCGCGAAAATCCCTGCTATTGTTCTATTTTTGGCTGTCGTATATATGCAGCCCTCGCATAGGGCCAGCATCGGCGACAACTCACCCACGCAAGAGTTGGCTACGAGTATGCGCACATAGAGCTAGCTCTACGTCGTATGGGCAGTGATCCGACACATTCGTTTGGTGATAAATGTACATAAAACACACTCCTAATCGTATGAATGTGATACCAGTTACCAGGTACTGCTATGCATATGTGTACGGCAGTACCAGGTGCGAACAAGGTATTCGCTTAATTGACAATAAATAAAGAAGAAAAAAAAATGTCAGCTGTGAGACCTATGCCAATGGAAGGGCGAAATCAAAAACTTTTCTTTAAAAAATGTTGATTTTAAATAACAGCCGAAAATATCCTCGTACCGCTGCTGTGGGAAAAAAATGATTTTTTTGTTTTTTGTTTTTTTTTCTGACGGCCGCAGGCGGCGCAATTGCTTTTTTCTCGTTGCAACCTGTCAACACGCTGATAAGAATCAGCTCGTCCGACGATCGACGTTCGATCTCAACATAGCCTCTGTCCATGGCCAACCCGCTCGGTGTCCGGCAGGGCCAACGAGTATAGACGACGGCCTCGAATATATCATGTGGATCCATGGTCTAGCGGGCGAGAGCTTGCCGGCAGCGTCCTACGGTACCCTCCCAAACCTTAAGAAAAAAAAGTTTTTGCCATTGGAGACGGATGGAGATTTTTTGTCTCCTGAGGCCAATTACTTTTTTTTATCATACGCCTGGCCAGCTCCAGCCACATGACACCGGCATTTGTGTGAAGACGGTGACCCTAGGGTGGGTCGGAGCCCCTAACGAGCGCACTCCGTTCAGAACTCATGACGCAGTCGGTTTTTTTGTCGATCGATGTCTGTCGAGGACTCGGAATTTCGCCGCTCCAAAGTAAACATTCGCCTGATTTTTTCTCAAGCCGATCTTGGTCCAACATCGGCCCCAGATTTGTTTTTTTTCCGGGCTGTTTCAAAAGTTTGAAACTTTTCGTTTAAGAAACGTGCCCATATCAACCTGTACCTGAAAAATACAGACGGGTATCTTTGGAACTCATGTTTTTCATGGGAACTTTGCGCTCCCATTGGCATAGGCCTGAGCTCGAAAAAAACTATAAACCCATCTTCGCAAGCATGATGTGATACTGTCAGTATTACGGGGGACCATAGTAAAGAAGACCTACTGTACACACAAAAAACTACACATTTACCTACTTTTACTATCAATATTTGGTCCTATTTGCTATGGTCCCCCGTAGATAGTGGTACTTCGATCGCGCGTACCAGGGGATGCGTAGGTCATACCTGGCAGGAGTATATTGTGGGTTTGGCTGACTACTTCGGCCAAGGAAAATAGTACCGCCCATTCTTCAAATGCCGGAACGTAACAACCTAACGACCCCCTCTCCCCTCTCGCGGGCATTACGAGCATACTGCGGCAGAACAACACAAAAAAAAAACAAGAAAGCGTTCACAACACAACAAACTGGGCGCAGATCACTATTTCGCCTAAATTCCCTCCGAATTTTTTCGCTCCCAACGGCACCCGGCCGGGAAGAAACTCCACCGATGGCGATGACCAAACGAAAAAACATACAGAAACCGGCTTCCTAAAAACTGCAGACCCCCCGCCCCGAATAACAACGCCTCCCCTCGGAAACCGGCCTCGAGACGCGTGCTACGATAGAGGTATATATTTGGCACTGTTTGGTCAACCATTTTTGACTGACGGTGGGCGGGGGGGGGTGTTCTCGATATGAGATATGCACTCGATATCATGCATGGCCGTAGTCGTATGGCCATAGACCCTCGCATCCCTACAATGCCGGGACGGAGCATGTCGGGTTTTCACCGACCAGGCAGACATTGCTCGCACCAAGCGCGAAGCGGCGTGAGGTGTCTGGCGAGTCGCATGAAGGGTGAGCAGCATCCTACAAGGGGAGGGGGGGGGGGGGGGTCCCTAAACCGACGAACTACCCAAAATTGTTCAAACCCCGTTCATGTTTTTTTACAGCATTCAGTGCATAGACCAAAATCAATCTTTTTAGGACTACACACCCGTTTCGGAGAAAAACTGCTGACAATCGACCGAACGGTAGAACTCACAGCTGACGTGTACCAGGTATATTTTTGGTTTTTTAAAAGTAAAATTCGAGCGGTTTGTCCCCACCAAGGAACCGCAGTTCTGCAAATGTTGATTGAGTAACTGGCCATGGGATTGTTACGCGGGATGGTTCACCTTGATTTTATATTCCGCCAGTTTTTCGACGGGGGGGTAGAGAGCTCCTACACAGCAGGTACAATAATCAAGTTCAGGGGCCTCGGAAAAAATAGGAGCTACCACGACCCCTATACCCCGTCCGCAGCACCCCTTTTAGTGGGCAATGAAAACCACCGGAACATCGACTGCTCGCATAAGCGCGAATATCTTGATACTCCTGCACCTTTCCTTTTTTTTTTGGGGGGGGGGGGGGGGGGAATCGGACACTTTTTTCCTGGCCGGAGCAACTGGCTGGGCTGAAAAAAATCGGAACTATTTAAGCAACATTCGGCCCGGAGGCAACTCGTTTTTGTCAGGCTTATAATGACCTGTCAAACTATAATACGTTAAATCCCGAAGATCCGTATCTGCGATAGCTCAACGTGTACATATCGGCAAGGTCACTGGTTGTGCTGGGTGTCAACGGGTAGAAAGCACGGTTACATGCTACATGTGAAGGGCATAACACACATACACACATATCTAAATATGGCTACGAGGAAATGGCCCGAAATCAACAGCGTGGAAAAAGCATCGCACCAATGTACAGCAGCAGCAGCAGCAGCGTCTCAACTGTGTGAACTCAACGCTCTTCAAGGTGCTACAGCAGTACTTCAGTATAGTATAGGAAGTAGAGAAGAGCTACGAGTATTCGACGCGAGTCGATGAGGGAAGGGAGGTCTGAACCCTTCTCGGGATAAAAACGCAAGGCACGCACCGTAGTGGGGACGAGTTAGGACTATTGTCCAGGAATAGCAGGGAGCAGGAGCAAGATGGGCGAACATAGTAGCTATGAGGAAGGATAGCAAGAAACGAGAACAAACTATACTCTTACGTACGTGATCTCGATGTATATCCTCACCGGTGGGCATAGTTCCGTCATGGTGGTCATCGTACCGCCCCCGCTCCTATGTATCCATCCAGCATCCAGCATTCAGCACCAAACAGCAATTCACACGTACGAGAGGAAGGAGCGATCAAACAGCCGGCCAAGATGAACCCAAGAACGTCGAGAGAGAGAGAGAGAGAGAGAGAGAGAGAGAGAGAGAAAGAGTCGTTTCAGTACAGTATACACGCACACAGCGCCAGCGACGTCGCGCATAGTGAGCATTGCGCGCAACACTATTATAAAAAATAGTAATATAATAGTAGACTAACACACCAGTGGGCAAAACGCGCATACAAACATAGTGAGCATGAATTTTAAGGCCTCTTTACATTTCACACGGCGCAAAAAAAAAGGAGATCCCTTTTGAGAAAGGCGAAGCCTGAAACCTGCGACCATCCCCGGTAGCATCCCTGAGAAGAGAGAAACCAGGACTGGTGCCTCTACCTCCATATGTACGTGGACCAGGTATGTTCGAATGAACATCCTAGCGCACAAGTGTAGCTTGTAGCTTACCATGTACCAGAAAATGGTTGACACACACTGCTGTGTACGAGACGAATAGAACTTACCCCAACCCTACCAACCTTTACCTCGAAGCCAATCAGATCAACCCCAACCCTGACCCCAAGCCAATCAGACTAAATTTCGAATCAATGGTAAGCTCTAGTGCAACGCACACCAGCTGACGACAGCTACAGATATCCTTCTGCGCGAATTCCTACGGACAGCTACTAATAGCATATATATATATAGGATATTGTTGCACCACAGCTCTCAGCGCTCCTCAACGTTTCATAGACGTATCTTTTTGCGTTCTCCGTGCTAATATTAGCGCGAGAGGAGTTTGATTCACCTCGCGGGATGAAACTGCCTCATCGTGATCCCCGACCCTGACTGTGTCGGGGGCGGCCTCGGGCGTGCCGGCGCCGTGCTCTGGCTGCCGGGTGGCCGGATGTGAGTACGACAGCTGTGAGTTGGACCAATAGAGTGGTCGATACTTGATATATAACAGTCTCCGATGCCCTCGCTGCCGGCAGTAGAGTTGCCGATACTTGATTTATCACAGTCTCCCGGCCAAAAAGTTTGGTTGATGACTTACCTTTGCCCCGTCACGCCTACCTTTTGCCCGTCAAGCCTTCTTCTGAAATATAATAGTTTTGAGCATTGGGATGTCGTTGACGGCTGTCCGTCAAGGGCCAAATGTGCCGTCAGCCGAGATCTATGCTCGCTTGTGTGGGGAATTTGGACTGGGGTAGCCGGTCTCATGCTCTGCCGTTGCTTGTGCGTTGAGGGTTGGGCGTTCAAGAAACGAGTGTGGGTTGGGCGTTCAAGAAACGAGTGTCGAAATTTTGATTCGGGCTATTTCACGTGGGAAAGTGCGAGTTTAGCGCAAAAAAGTTGAGATTCACAGGCTAGCATATGGTCGCGAACAAACCTCACAAGCCTCTTTGGCGGCTGTGCACGCCGGGCGACCAGACTCCGTAAGACAGAGAGGACGGAGTCTTTGGTGTCGACCGAATCGGACGAGGCTACGCCGCGGGACGAGCGGTCTGGTGGTGGAGGTACAAACGGTGTCTACGAAAACAACTTTGTACGCACAGCAGCACTGGCGGACAGTGTGTCACATGCATCGTGGAGTTTTGTATGTTGTGAAGGCGTTTTGTATTATTATTATTATGTAACTGCCAAGAAAAAAAAAAGAAGTTACGAACGAGTGCATGTATGCCTGTATGTTCGCGTTACGCTCACCCTGCAACATGTTTCGTTGCTGACCCTCGAGGGTATGCTTAAGTCTTTCCTCGTCGTGTCTACTGCTGCAGAGACGACCTCTGCCACGCTCGCGCAGTGCCCAGACGGGGCGCGAGAAACATCTCAAATACGTCAGCTGTGAGTTGTATAAAATAAATGTATGAGTGGTCGATACTGAATTCCGTGGACCAGTCGAGTGGTCGGTACTGAGTTCGACGAGTACAGTGATCGATACCCAATTCCGAAAGCTACCAGTGCGTGATTTATCACAGATTTCGGTTGACGGCCTACCTTTGCCCCGTCAGGACTGCCTTTGGCCCGCCAAAACGTCATTCAAAATACTGTGGTTCACGGCTACTGCGGCTGCCCCTGCCGCTGCTACGCCGCATCTCTGGTGATGTTGCTATGTACGTGCTACTACTGCTGCTGCTTTGCTATCTCTGCGATATGTTTTCGCTGCTGACCCTTGTGAGCATGGTTATTATGCACATTACCCGCTCTCGGTGATGTGTATTCGCATCTTGAAGCTGAAAGACTGATTTATCTGCTTCGGGAGCTGTACGAGTACCGTCTCGTAATGGATATTTTGTTTGGCATCTCGGCGGTCTCGTGCCAGCGTAGTTTTCGTACGATACGTATCTGTACGCCGTGCTGCTGCTTCTGCTTGCTGCTGCTGAGTTTCCTGCACCAACGTAATCGCCGGCGCTTCGTACTGTCGATTTGCTCGATCGACTGCCGCTGCTCAACTAACTGTTTTATGGCTATCTGTATACGAAGTATACAGAACAGTACGGACGCCGAGCGTCTCGTACGCAGTACTTTGCAGCGCTGCTTGCTGCTGTACGAACGAGTTATGTGTTGCTGTGCCCGATGGCGGATGGATATATACCTGGTATATATTTTGTGTGTTTCCAGCGTTTTCTTTCTTTTCACTCAAAATATATTTTTATAATGCACCCCTTGGCAGTACTGTCGCACTAACAGTCTCGAGTTGCATACCCGTACGCCTTCAGTCATTACGGGCATACGCGGAGCCGCCGTCGGGTGTCAGCCAGCCGCGGCGAATCCCCCCTTGTACTATTAATAATAACACAAGTACAATCTCAGCGACGGTGTTTAGTATGGAACGAGTGTACGTAGCGAACACAGCAACAGTACGCTGGCAAAAACGTACCAGGTAGCCGTTAGCACTTCACACATCAGGCACAGCAGCAGTGGGCATCGTGCATGCCAGGTAGTGAACATACTCGTAGGGTCACACTGTTGTAGTGCATCGTAGCGCGCACTATGTTAAGGATTAATAAGTGAGAATTGCATTGAGAAGCGCGCACAACAGTATTGCGGGGGGCCATAGTTAATAGGACCTACGGTATAAATAAAAACCTACATATTTAACCATTTTTACTCTCAATATTTGGTCCTATTTACTATGGGCCCCCGTAAATAGTGGACATCGAGAATAGTATATACCTGGTACCAGGTATACGAGTAACCATGGCGTGTACTCTTACCAGATACGAATGCATACGCAGTTTATGGGCATCCACATACAGAGCAGTACCAGGTACCTGGTATCACTTTTTGAACTTATACCAGGTACCAGTACGATGCATACTTTATACGAGTAGGCATCGCGCACAGCAGTAAGTGCACATCGCGATAGATGGGGTAGCGTAGTGTCGCGGCTGCCGAGAGCCTGAGGATTCTGCGAATACTCGTAACCCCCTGACTGACATTGCGGAGATTGGTTGGCCACGTCTAGGTACTACTGCTGTAAGCGTAGCTACTACTGCTTGGTACTGCTGTCGTACTGAAAGTTCACAATTCGGAATTGATATATCGACGATTACCCATACCCGCCGCTGGTCGTAGATACCAGGTACCATATTTTACGGATGTTGATGTTTTTTTGTGGCGACTACGATTCAGCGGTGTCGTCTCCATACGAGTATTCGACCCTCAATCCAGGAGCGATGCCGCGAAGCAGCTACCCGGAGACAAGAGCCCACAGAGCAAGAATCCTTGGCTGCATCGTGTTCCCAAAATTGATATATTGACGGAACATCGAAGGAAGATGAACCTCTTGCAGCAGCACTGCAGGGTGCCGTTGCCGAACAAACCTCACTGACTATTGTTAGTGGAAATATTAAGCGTACGTATATCATCAGCTACAACAAGGTAATGAAACAACGTTATACACACCATTTTAGTCACATCATACCATGGCTTGGCTTGGCTTGGCTCGGCCTGGCTGGGTTGCCACGGCTGTAGCAGTGCAGGGTCACGGAGGAGTCGAGTGGCATCTCGCTGGCGTTGGGTATTCATCTTACATAGATTGTCCCTATCCATATGGGCCAACGAACTACTTGGAAACCCTGCCTGGACAAGGCGACACAGCAGACAGGGTACACCAGACGAAGACTAATCTACCACTAGTATTCGTACTCGGCAGTCACAGCAGTGGGAAGCATGCCGGCACCAAGTGGAGGAGTAGGGTCATGGCTCGTCGACCTCATCATGAAGCCCGGAACCTCTGTGCAATTGGTGAGCAAAGCAAGAGTATTTCGCTCTACGAGTACTGGCCCGTTTCGTGACTCACGTACAGTATGTACTAACAGCAGCAACTCAGAAGCAAACGGGCAAGCGAACGGTCGTAGTGCATCGTCTCTGAGGCTTCCAGGCTTCCGGAGATGCTGATGAGAGGCACGCTACTCGTACTAGGAGGGGGACCGAGCCTGGTGTTCTGTAGATCGTGCGTGGTCGCTAACTAAGGGAGAGGGGGACGGCGCGTGCTGCAAGCGTGATGAGGTTCGATCAAGGGGTCTGACTGAGGTCTGAGCGCACTTCACCAAAGCGGCGGATTCTCAGGGCCGTGTTCGTTCGTGCTGCGCTCAACGACAAACCATCTCAGCAGCATGCCTAATGCATACCTGGTACCTGGTAAGGTACAGGCAGCAAGGACGATCAACAGGCACTGCTGTGCGTCACGCGACCGCCAGATACCTGATACATTGGTTGCTCTCTTTGCCCCATTTAATAGGAACGGACTACTAAACTAGGGAAACATGCGTGAGGGTACATTGTTGAGAGCGCCTTGCAGCGTGGGTTGGCACAATTCGATGCGAGTCGACGAGGGAAGAAAAGGCTGAAATCTTCTCTCGATAAAAATGAAGGCACGTACCGTAGCGGGAAGGGGGTAGAAGAGCCTGCTATGTGACCCCGGATCTGAGTTACGAGTTGGAAGGAGAGAGAGAAGAAGATGTGCGAAGATAATGAATGGGACGAGAAAAAAAAAAAAAAAAAAATGACTGTTACAGAAAACCTTCCGTATCGCAGTATTTATACCTACAATTATTAATAGTGCGACTATTAATAGTACCAGTCTACAGCTGCTACCTGACTATTAATAGGAGTACTACTGTTGTCTGTAAGTACGGCCTGAACTCTGCTCGTGGCAACGGGCAAACCGACCGAATGCACAGCAGTGAAACCGTGTACCAGGTACCGGGTCCATCGTAGATTGAAGAGTTCCATGCTGGATAGGGGTTTTGGCAGTGGGATGTCGGAATAATGTGCGAGCCTCCTGATGTCACTCGTTGGTGAGCTCCTCATGAGACCGAGGCAACTCGACTTCTCGGGAATAACATAAACGAGAGTCCCGTGTACTTAGCTTGAATCACCGCCACGCGTTCCCCTGCTAGCTGCCTCTACAGCTTTCGATCGATCAACACTGCAACTGTAGTAGTGAGCCGGCTATCTTCTACTGGTGAGCGCGGCCACGGCCATCCCAGAGGGGAATCCCAGAGGGGGGGGAGGGTTCTGCATCCAGTTAATGTCAAGTCACGAGGATGCTGACATGGAGAAGAAAAGCGTGGAGTTAAATCAGAAGGAGTAAAGCTGGTCAAGATTCAGATGGCTACACACAAGCTTTCCAACCTTCTCTCTGAAGCTTCTGCGTCGTTAGCTGAATATTGACCAGCTTTACATCTTCTGACACACACTCCATGTTTTCCTCGTCCATGCCAGCATCCCCGTGGCCTGACGTGAGCTAGACGCAGACCCCCCCCCCCTCTGGGATGGTCGTGGCCGCGCTCGCCAATAGGAGACAACCGACTCACTATTACAGTGGTAATGTGTTGGTCGATCTCTAAAGCTGTAGACGCAGCTCGCACGGGAACACGTTGCGGTGACTCAAGGTATGCTTGAGTTCGACTGTCGGCTATCAACGTTTCAGGTGGGAAAACTGATGAAGTGGATTCCTCTATCCTCACCAGTAGCGCGCGGGGAGCGGTTCACCCCGAAAATCAATGCCGAGACCGAAGCGAACTCACGAAGTAGATATTGTGTTGCTTGGAATATATACCTCGGCTATGGTTGCACGGGAATAAAAAGCGCAACCAAGCAACGGGCTGGTTGAGTGGAGTAGTACAGCATCCCTTCTCTGACCAATAAAATCAACGCGTGTATAGTTATAATGCTTGACGAAACCCCAGCAGCGCGGGCTGCTTCTGGATGACCGTTGCTGTAATCGTCCTGCGAAGTACACATGATTTCGTCAGTTTGTCACGTTGCCCCTTTGAGCTCCCAAAAGGTATGACTTCTGAAATTTTTTACTTTGCATGTGGTACGCTCGTCCCCCGCTTTGATTCGAACTCCCAGGTACCGGTGATCAACGTGGCTCTGGTTCTCATAGTGGGTCTTTTGGTGTACCTGGTCTTGAACGGGGAGTCGAGCATCCACGTGTACGTCATGGGGTTCCTCGCCGTCGGTCTCATGGCGTCGGTAAACTGGTAAGCCCCGCGGACCATTGCAACAACCGTACAGGACACCTACTACGAGACAAAGTATGCGGCACCGCGGATGGATATATGTATATACGGGGGACGGAACAAATAGCGTACCAGGTACACACCAGAAGGGGAGGAGTAGCAACGTAAAATTAACCGGAAAACAACGGAGTGCGCCACGCCGAGAGCGGCCGTGAGGGAGACGAGACAAAGACTATACGCCACAAGCTGACGAACAGAACCGCAGGACCGGGAAAAAGCCAACTTACTCCACGAAGCTCAACTCGAACAAAGCCTACCACCCTACCGCTTTTTCCGGAAATGTAGGGACCGTTTGGGTGTAAATAGGAATAACCACACCTTTCTTATATTTCCGGACAGGGTGTGTGTAAAGCAAGGAACAGGAAGGCTGGGTCGGGGTGAGTGTCTTGTGTGGGAAAATGTCTCTACCGTAACGTTAGTATTACGGCTCCCGAATCTCGGTCAGGCTAGATTTCAGATCTGGGAAAAGATGCGCTCCACACTACAGCAGAATTTCTTATTTTCCTGAAAATGTCGGCCTGGCCTTCTTAGTGCCCATTTTCTTGTTGGTGCTTATTTTCGTGTTGACCTTTCTGGGGTCCAGATGTATCGCCAAGACGAGGTTAAGCGCGATATTATCGTTAGTTCAGTCGTCCGACGCGTATCAGTACGAGTGAAACAATGTGGCGTGTGCGTGCCGGATATACCGAATGAGTCGTTGCGTGGCACCGGTCGAATCGTCGTCGCAGAAATGTCACGATTTTGCAACAACAACCGGTCATATGTTTTTTTACACATTCAAAGCCTTTTATTTTGTTTCTTTTTATTGTCTTTTCGTCTCTTGTACTTGTGTTCTTGGTTGGAGATCACTCTTTCCAGTAGCTCCTTTGGAACACCAAGGGTACAGTAGGGGGTGGGGGAGGTAAACTCATGGCATTCATGGCCGTAGACCATCGCATCCCCGCAATGCCGGGACGGAGCACGTCGGGTTTTCACCAACCGGGCAGGCATTGCTTGCACCAAGAGCGACGCGAAACGTACGGTGTTGTGAGAGCCGCATAAAGGGTGGGCTGCATCCTACCAAGCACCGCCCGTGAGGCGGACGTGCATATGGATGACAGCTTCGAATGAAATGATTTGTTTTCTGGTGCGCCCCCTTCCAGTAGGGGGGTGCATTTATCAGGGCCTATTTGTTCCGGCAGCCCAGGGCCGCTTTCGCTGCTGGTGTGAAGCCGGCAGGAAAAACATGAGTAGTAGAGTAGCACCATCCCCTACCCTGTCGTAGGTCGCGTCGGAACTGCACCCGGTTTTTCATTTTTCAGGCATTTTGTGAAGATATTATCGCTCAAGTGAGCGTGTTAATTCTCATGGGGTTAAGGTTAGGGCTCCCTATCGGCTAGTTTTACAATGGGACAGGTGTAAATTACGATGGGACGAAATAACCAGAACCAAATATGGTGTGTCAGCTCAAGGGGATACATGTCTGTTGGCTGCATGATCGGTCTTATATAACTACCACTCTGACCCGAAATATAAGGAAGGTTTAATCAGTAATATGAAGACCAACAGGTCCTTGTGTTTCAGGTCCGAGTGGTATGCGATACTATGCCCCCACGTAATAGTGAAACGCAACCGACGAGCGCGGCTTCCCCTTGTCTGCCGGCACGATTAATACCCAGGTTCATATCGGAGTTTAACAAGGTGAAGCGACAGCAAGAGCAGGACGGGGGAGGCGCACCTGCAGCAGAGGGGGACGCAGCAGGCCGACAAAAATCGGACTAGAAACGCCGATGCCGGTTCCATCTTTTCCCGTTGTTTTTATTTTTGTCGCCGGGGTCTGGTAGAGACGCCGCGTTGTTGTCGCCCGCAAGTTTTTTTTTTTCTCGAAACACGTGGCAACTCGTTTATAATTACACCCTCCTTTTCTGCTATAGAATGCTTTGGAACTGAGTTTTTTTTTTTTTTTTTGCAGTATGAAGCCATTGGGAATTGAGGTTATTTGGTTTCGTGGTGGCAGGAGAGTTGACCTTTTTAAAAGTGCACCCCCGTTTTATGGGGACAAAAGTAGGTTGTCTTGGCACTAGTGGAAGGGTTAAGCTGCGTTTTCGCTGGCGAAACTCTGTTTTGAAGACAAGAGTTTTGATTTTTTGTGAATCCGATTCTTGAATTGCAACGACCTTGATAATACCTGTTCCGAGGGGTGTGTATACCAGGCAGTAGACAGCTCGGCGAGGCGGTAACGTTGTCAACAAAAACAAGGGGCAAATACACCACCGGCCTCACCAAGCAGCCTATGAAAGACTGCTGGGGTACGCGATGAGTTCACAGCACAACCGAAGAGGACATACGGCGCGCGCACAGCGTGACAATACAGTTGACGCATCGAACAGACCATCTACAAATCATACTCCCACAGTTCATGATCTAGATCTTTCGGGGAAGATATATTCCTGATCTGTATGATATGTATGATCTAGCTTATGTTGCCGCGTGGGAACCGTGCAATCTGCGTGATCTAGGGCAGGTCCCGCGAGTTGGATCTGAACTATACAGATCCTGCGTAGCACCATCTCATAACGGCAGGTTACAGAGGATCTAGATTATACAGAGAAGCTATCTGTAGGTGATCTAGATTTCCCATCTGTAGATGATCTCGATGACGTATCTGTACTGTAGATGATCTAGATGATCTGGATCGTAATGTGTCCGACGCATGTAATACTTGGTGCTTGTTGCACCGGAACGAGGTGACGATCGCGGCAATCGACCAGACCAAAGCAGTGTCCGAGGTGCTGGGGCACGGGATGTGTTCGATTTGCAGCGGAAGGAGATAGATGGAACGCGACTCACCCCCAGCATGATGAAACTTGCTTGCACCTCTGCATGCGCTCGTTCTAGAAAATCGATGAGATCGCCCTTGTCGATTTTTAGGTTGCCGTACCTGAGTCCCAAACAACTTGTTGCAACTAAAGTTGGGAAATTATTAATAGTGTAGTGGGAAGAGTGTAAAATCGGCAGGACCCAGGACCCATTTTTTCCAGAGTATTTCAAGTGCAATCCAGTTGGTCCCTTAGATCTATGCCAATGGAAACGCGAAGTTCCCATAAAGTCTTTGACTTTCAAAGATCCCCGTCAGAAAAATTCCGGTACAGCTTGCTATGAGCACGTTTCTTGAAACGGAAAGTTCCAAACTTTTGGAAAAGCCCGAAAAAAACAATTCTGGGGCCGATGTTGGGCTAAGATCGGCCTCAGAAAAACTCAGGCGGATGTTTGGTTCGAAGCGGCGACATTCCGAGTCCTCGACAGATATCGATCGACAAAATCAACGTCTGCGTCATGAATTCTGAACGGTGTGCGCTCGTTAGGGGCTCCGATGGGACGCGTCTTTCTATTACGCGAATATGCCGAAACGCTCGTACGTATACCTCTCTCACTGCCACTCGTCGCTCCTATCGTGGTCGAAACGGTTCGATAAGGTGTAAAGCACTCGGAAAGGTCTCGTCACACACACACAGAAACCGCCAGAAAGGCAGCGCGCCACGTAGGCTGCAGCACGCCAGAATGGGATAATACGAGGTAGGTCGTACATGTAGGGCAAAACTACGCCAAAACAGACAGCGCGACCGAATGGTTGGTCATAGCAAACTATTTGCCGAATCACCTATCAATAGCATGCCAGAATGGTAGGTTATACGGACCAGCAAGTTGCCAAAAGAGGTTTTCAGAGCCCGCCAGACGTGCTGCAAACCCAAACGCCGACCGTGCACTACAATACGCGACAGCAGGTAAGAATATCCTCTTTAGCCTAAAGACTGGCGGCGGCTTATTGTGATATCAACGTTGAGCATAGCCTCTTGAAGGCTATTATAATGGATTTAGAGTGGCACTCTTCGCTGAGCAAAAAATACTCAACTGTGAGTTCTTAAACTTGACAAAATTTCAGCCCGACATTCTTAACTCCTAAATATTAACACATGTCGCGTACTGGAAGCCAAACATCCCTGAAAATAATAAACAAAAATCCCGAACCGGCGGCAGTGTAGCCGTCGCCGTCCCTCGAGACTAGCCAATAAAATATCAGCCCATTCCGCAAAAAAATAGTGGGAATACCCTTCAAAGCGCGTATTTAAACCCTGTGATATGAACCTACCCCCAAAGCACCGACCGCCTGGGGGGAAACACGTCGGAATGGAGAAGATGCGATAAAAAATAGTTTCATTCGATAGCGGCGGGAACGAGGGCATCTGCCGCCCTTACAGCCCCCGTCTTCGCGGCAGCAGCAGCAGCACCACCAGTAGAACCATCGACAGCAGCACCCGTAGCAGCAGAAAGCGGTAATCTGGCCTCGTCCGCCTGTTGTGGAGGCGGCTCCAACTGCTCCACCCATTGATCGAAAAAGGCATCCGTCCGGATGGCCAGGACCCACCGATGCTCCGAAAACGAGGCAATCACTCCTCGGCTCAGCATCCTGGCGACGCGAGGCCGCAGGCGCTTCTCGATGCTCGCCCCCAGCAGCCGAGGGTTGCTGGTGACGATGTCGCGCACCTCCTCCACTTCCCCCGAGAGTTCTTCGAGGAAGAAGTCCAGGGTGGGCTTGAGGTTCCGCTCGATGTTGCACGTGAAAAGGCCCGGCCACTTGACCATCATCTGGAGGGCGGTTTGGTGGGACGTTCCGAAGGCTTCCTGCAGCCAGGTGATCTGTGTTAGAGGGGGGGGGGATTGGGGAGGGGGGTGGATTGGTTGGTGTGGGTGTAGAGTTTGTTGATAGTGACCAGGTGTATCATACGTTGATTGGTTGTGTGACGGGTAGGGATTGAAAGTTGGCGGTTCGATCGCTGACACCGATTGATGAGGGTCATTTCGATGGTTAAGATGTAAACAAAGATCTTTCGTTGGGATTGGAAGGCTACATTTCATGTAGCGTCGGCTGTCGCAACGAAAGTTTATATATGTCGAAATAAATGTCGAAGTCGCGGTCTATCGTATCATCGCACACGTTTTTTCACTCCATCCCCCGGCATCCCCGTGTTTTTAGGCAGGACACTGAACTAAAGCTCCGATGCCGTATCTAAAATCGAAATCGTGTCCACTAGCCTTTTTCATTTATGCACGCGCAACACCACCTGCATAAATAAAAAGACAACTCGGCCGCGAGACTGTGGTTTTCGTCCGTTTCATCGTTGATTTCCCCCTCTTTATACGGGGGGGGGGGGGGTAAGGCAAGGCCGCTGTTTTGGGAAAAGACGAGTGGATGCGTTTTTTTGTTTTTTTTGGAGGGCGGGCGCCTTGTTGGGAATAAATGGTTGTGGTCTACCATTACAACGAGCAAGCGGAGCTATAGACTAGATATCAGTTACACGCCGCCAAACAAAATAGGGATAATATCGAAGGCGGATTATGCTTCAATTAACGGGAAGTTACGACCGCCGAACTAAACGATCAACTTATGGCCGCTTTCTTGATAAACTCCACCGCAGCGGGGACACGGGGATAATGCGACGACTGTTACAAATATCCTGCTGCGCGAGTTCCTATCAATAGCAACACGCGGCACCCTATATTTTGTTTTTGGGGGCGGGCGGGGGGGGGGGGGTACTCATTTGGACGGGGGGGGGGGTATTACGGTGGGGGGGCATAGTGCTGTAACGCTGTAACACTATCACCCGTGTGATAAGATAACACCCCCCCCCCCGGACGATCTTAAAAGCCGCCTTTCAAGAAAACGGGGAGGGCGTGTACGCCGAGCGATGCGTCTATGCAACCGACCGGGAGGGCGCAGTGTTGAAATGCATATTATGCTTGATTGTATTTCGGGGGGGGGGGGGAGAAGGGCGCTGCTTCAGGGAGAGGTGGTGTGGACTGTTTATATTTGTGGGGAGAGGGCGACAGTACTGTGTTAGGATGCGAGGTTCGCTTTCTCCTGTTGAGGTGGGGGGGGGGGGGGAGGGGGCGAGAGTGCAGAAGGGGTTGCCTGTTTATGAGGTTGGGACAAAAGCGCGAGCTGTGCTGGGGAAGGATTTCTTTTTTTGCGGCGACCGGTGAGGGTGCTGGGGCGTCAGTGGATGTATCCGTCTTGTGTCTTGTCCCGGTGCTTGCAGGTAGCGCGTTCGTCGTGCCCGACTCGTCGCAGCAAAGGTCGAACCAAATAAAACCTGCCCGAAAATCTACATGTATCCATGCCAATCTCTCTCTCCACTACTGATGCAGGCATGGTGCACGAGGAACGACGCACACCACAACAGACCGTGGGCGAAAGGAGACCAAACCGCGCTCAAAACCAGTACCGACTCTTGGACGGGTGCGCAGGTGTATCACACACGCAGCAAAAAAATCAGACGAATCCGTGGCGACTTCGTGTGCGAGAGGCGCCTGCAGTAACCTACCTTAGGCTCCATGTTGTCCTCGATGCTGTAGCCGAACAGGGCGGGCAGGGTGAAAACCATCCTCGCGATGTCCGGTCTCTCCATCCCCAGGGTCTCCTCGAACCACCGAACCTTCACGGCGAGTTTCCGCTCAACGCTCAGGTTCAAAACCTGGGGAGGGAGGGGGGAGGGGGGGGGGGGAAGTGGACGGACGGGGGGACGAATCAATCCCTTCGGGACTTGAGAAAGGGGGGGACATACCCACACCTCGGCCACATCATTACTGAGATATCACTATCTAGATAGATCATCTACAGCAGATCCTAACCTGTCGTTGTGATATCTTGTCCAGGCAGCATCAGTACAGTGCAGACACAGCCCAGGAGAGCATGCCCTACGAGTAGATCATGCAGGTCGCGCGGTTCCAACCCCCTGCCACAACGAGCTAGGTACCATCACACTGGTCAGCAGTACAGACCAGGAACGTATCCGCCCCGAAAAATCTACTACTGTATCTAGATCATGAAGCTGGAATCGACCACCTGTCCGTGGAATGAAATTATCGAACACAAGTGACAATATTTACTCTCAAAGCATCGGCCACACGGCTCAGGAAAGGCTTCTGGGATAATTTACACAGTATCGGATGTGCCCCGTGCAGACCCCGTATAATGAACAGGCAAGACAACGCCGACCACTCGGGGGGGAATTTTCTGAGCTGACTTTCTCCAGAGCATGGGCGGCACACGCGCCCAAAAGCAGTAGTTCAGGAAATTTATGGCCAAGACCCTTTCCATGTATATGGTGGACGCGGCAAACGGCGTATTCAGCACACTCTCCCCGTTGCTGAGAAAATCAGCGTTGAAAGTTCATCCGAGGGGGTGTGTTGACTGATCACACGGGTGATAAACACGGTGTGTTATCTGATCGCACGCGTGTGCTATACGGTGTGTTATCTGACCACATGTGTGAAGTACGGTAGCACGCTCCTCCGAAAGAAGCGGTAGGACCGCATCCATCATTTTTGAGGTCGTGATGATTGTGCTCGGGAAACGCGACGGAGATGATCCATCGTAGACTAGGGAGTTCCACAAACTGAATAAGGATTATGCGTGACTTGACATATTTAGAGACTGATCAATACGTCACAATACCTAAAACTCCGTTCAAATCGACGAGCCGTGGGGAGCAAGTGCAGGGATCGTATGCGTGATAAAAATGAAGGGGCGTTTACACGTGCAGGAATCGTATGGATGATAAATATGAAGGCAAGTTTACACCGGGGGGGGGGGGGGGATAAGAAGGGAAGACACCTATGACCACGGCTTGTCCAGAAGTTCGCTGAGGATAGCTGGTAAACCATCAACATCCCACGAGGTGAGTTGGAAAGTAAAAGTGGCGATTAAAAAACAAAAGAAGAAAACAAAAAAAAATGGGTTCCGGAAAGGTTACCGTACAACACGCAAGATAAGACACACCCTCCAACGATTTCCCCAAGCTGATTTTCAAGACAACGCGGCGAGGGCACAAACGTTGAGCGACGTATCTATGGAAAGCGCCCGACGTCATATTTCCAACGCCGGCGCTTTCGTCGCGTGTGCCTCCCTACTTTCGGACAAAATCGTTTCGGAAAATTGTCGCAGGGGGGGGGCGTCATCTTGTCACCCGTGTGATATTGTCATAAGGTAAACCACCGGGAATGGTCCCTCTTGCTTAAAATACGGCAAAATGCTGTGCAAGCTCTAATTTCAGGAGCATTCTCCCGCAAAAACGGGGGGCGCAGTTGCACGGGAGTCCGCTCGTCCTTCCGAACGCGTGGGCGCCGTAAGGCAAGCTTTCAGCAGAGGTCATCACAACCAGCGAAGCTTTCGTCTTCAAAGGAAGGGACTTTCTCCGTTCGCCCCCAGTACACCCCCGCACCACCCCCCCCCGTCCGCCTCACAGGCGGTTCTCAGTAGGATACAGCTCACCCTTCATGAGACTCGCCCAACACCTCACGGCGCTTCGCGCTAGGTGCAAGCACTGTCTGCCTGGTAGGCGAAAACACGACGCACTCCGTCCCGGCTTCGAAGGGATACGAGGGTTTGTTGTCATGCGACTACGGCCATGCGTGACGTGAGTACACTCCCTCACCCCCCGGCTTTGTAGGGATACGAGGGTTTATGGTCATACGAATACAGCCATGCATGGCATGAGTACCCCCCCCCTTCACCTGCCGCACTGCGGAGGCCTGACTCTCTCCCCTACCGCACTGCAAAAGGCCTGATTATCTCCCCTACCGCACTGCAAAAGGCCTGATTATCTCCCCTACCGCGCTGTAGAGGCATGACTCTCTCCTATACCGCGCTGTAGAGGCATGACTCTCTCCTCTACACTGTGGAGCTACGACTCTCTTCCCTACCTTGGCATCACTCTCTGGTGGTGGTTCCGCTCGCCCCCAAAAAACAAACGCTCACCTCCGGAAACTTTCGTATGATGGCCGCGACCATCTCGATCGACAGCCCCAGCTCCTCGGTCAGAAAATGCACCACCGGCGCCATGTTGACCTCGATGTTGTTCGACAGCAGCCGGGGCTGCTTCAAGACTATCGCGCGCAGCTGGTCCTGGCTCACCGCAAGGTTCGTGATCATCCACGCCAGCCTCTCGGAGGGCCCGTCTCCGCTCATGGTGAGCAGGCAAGGGTGCTTCAGCACGACCTGAGGTTTTATTTGTCGAGCGCCCACGATCCAGAGGCGAAATCGTCGGTCTCTTCAGTGAACCCGTTATGTGCTATCAATCGTCAAGGGACTAAATGCGATACTTCGTATATGTATTATACCATGCCTGGTATATGTCATTTGCTCTTGAATCAAAACGGTGCTTATAAATCGGGACATAATAGCAGTGTGAACGCGCAGCACTCTGAGTAGGGTCGCGTTGTTGGCGTGCCGTGCAGCCCCTCGCAGTGTGCGCATATAGTGCAGGCGCTACACTAGCTTGTACCCGCCACATTTTTTATTTTTTAAACAACTAGTAAAGCACTACTGTATTTGCCCTAGAAGGACGACGGCTCAGACCACCTGCATACCTGGTACAAAGAAAACGTACTTACTGTAAATGGGCTGGATTGAGTCCAACGCTAGATCGTCGGAGCCGCGAAACGTTACTCCTTTCCCTCTACGTACACAAAACGTGCTTGAACCCCGGCTTAACCCTCCCGTACTCGTGACGGCGGTGCACCTACTATTGTGTACCTGTTTGTTTTCTTCCATCTAGACGGTATCTTCGTCTAATTTGTTTTTGTGACCACGGGCTAGGTTTCTGGAAATGATGTAACGCGGTAACGTCATCATCATCATCATCTTCGTTATCATCATCGTCATCATCAACAACGTCGAGGACGTCGCCAGGAACGTTGCGCGCCATCTCCGAAGGGAGTAGCCTCGCCTACGGACGAAGTTCGGACCCCTATGCACAAACGGGAGCACACAGGGAAACCACAAGAGCGAGAGAGCGAACGCACCTTCCTGCAGTCCTCGGCCGTCATGCCAAGCCGCGGCCCCCGCAGCACGGCTATGACACCTGGGTCTTCGTCTGTCTCGTCATCCAGCCTTCGCGAAAGCATCTCCTGCCTGCGCTCGTCTTTTCGAACGGAGGGGGCTTTTCGTTGCAGCTGCGCCATCTCGCGGTCCGTAAAGCGAAGCCAGTTTCCCACCGTGGCATCGTCTTTCTCGTGCTCGGACACCACTTTCCTGGCCACCGGTGGCACCTTGGCCAAATGTGGCACAAGCGCATCAACGTACGTGCCTGCGCAAAACGGGATCATCAGCAGGTGACGTTACAGAAAGCGGTTGGGCATCGCAGCGTTTCGTTAGAAAAAAAGCGATCGCTACTGCAGACACTACTAACGGAGCACGCACGCACGCACGCACGGACGCACGCACGGACTCTGCATGTTAGTCTCTACCACCCCTGTTGTTTACATCTACTACGTATAAAGAGGAACTTAGCCTCGGTGGCGGACGAAAAAATCACACAGCGAGAAATGAAACCACCTTTTTGTTTGTTTGCACCTGTGTGGGGGCGTAAGAAGTTTGGACTAAGAAATCGTCTCTTCTCTCGTCGTGCCGCTGAAACAAGAAGAACGTACGCCCAAATATGTTCGGGTACCTGCGTAGCCGGAGCAAATGTGGGTACCCGGGTACCCGGTCGTCCACATGGCAATACCCGGTGGGTAGGGTAGGGTCCGGCCTGTAATTTTTCGAGGGTACCCGTTCGTGGGGAGTACCTAGGGTTACTCTCTATCCATGATACCGCCATACCAGTGGCAAGCAGAGCGCTGGCGAGATGGCAGCCCACTGCTTAAGATACTATATACCCCGGCCAGTAGAATCTGTAGCCTGTCCGCCTTTACGGTATTTACCATGCTTGGTGCGTACCTGTGGTAGCGCTTACGATTGATGTCAGATCGGCGAGGCCATCATTATGTGATCGCGCTATTACGGGGGAGCATATTAAATAAGACCTACGGCACACAAAAAAAAAACTACATATTTCCCTACTTCTATTAACGATATTTGGTCCTATCTACTATGGTCCCCCACGATACTGCTGTATCAACATGTGACCGTGTTGTGGTCGCCATAATCCCCTCATCGCGAGCATGTCATCATGATCAAGCCTACAAATAGAACTACATACTTAGATATAAATCCCTGAGCGTGCTCGGTTGGTACATCCCTGGCCTCTCAGAGCTCCCACTTCGAAACAGCCTCCTTTTATTACATGCCGGACCTTTCTAGCGGTTCTTTGTTTTCTCCATTTCTCTTTGGCACTCTTCGGTCCTTTCTTCCTTTTTTCTTCTTTCGTTTCATGTGCGTGCGTGTACTCCGAGCACGGCGCGGCGGGAGAGCCCGGCGCCGTCGCGGGTGTCAGCGGGTGCTGACGGGTGGAGGGGGGGTTGCAAGGAGCGCGGTCGCCGCTTTCGTGCCTAGGCGTCGCGTGTGCCTCGAGACACGAGGGATGCATGAACGGGCTCTATCTGGCCTCAATTTTATGATTTTGGATAGAGTATGTACGATATATAAGGGCCGTTCGAAATTGCAAGATAATATTCAAGCGATGCTCATTTTAGCAACCACGCTGAAATTAAAAGAGGGAGCTCCCAATCTGAGTACCAATACGGTCGAGCTGGCGAACGACGGCCACGGTGAGCACCGGGCTTCACGCGAGGCTGGCGACGGGGCTGACTGTGGCAGAGTGAGGAAATATTTACCAGCACCGAATCGGTGGCGAGATGGTCGCGAGAGGGGCGGGCGGCGTACGAGGCTGAGAGAGAAGATCTGCTGTTCGTTTTTTCCTTTTTTGACCGGTGCAAGGTGTTCCAATCAGGCAGAAAATTATTTCAGGAGAGGGACAGGGACTTTTTTATCTTCCCGATTTTTTCGGTTTCATTTTACATAGTTTCTGCGGGGCTGCTGCTGTGCCGCTGTGCCGTGCTGCGCTTTTTCTTTTTTCGTACATACAGCATACCAGGTATCAAAAAAAGAAATTGAGTACCCTACCTGGGGACGTACGTGCGGCAACCGCCCGCGATGCGAAGCGAATGTGGCGTCCGAGCTGTTTTTCCCTGAAGCATGGCGGCGGGACTCTTGGCATTATCAAGTCGCCAGTTTGCAACCACGATCATGATAAAAAACTATATTCAATCATGGACCTCTGTCCGCTTCGCATAGTAATTCGATGTACTGTTCCTTCCGGAGCGAGTGTGGCGGGCGGCGTAGGCCGCCCGCGGAGCGAAGCGCCTTGTGGTACGTACTCGTCCCAGGCACACAAGCTTTGGCGTCATAATATTATGCTGGTTTCTGGTACCACTACGTACGAAAATGTAAGAAATGTTTAGAATTCATATTAAAGTTAAAACGATCCTAATATTTACGGACATAGTTTGAAACATGATTCAATCCATCCTGCTGGGTGTGAAGCGAGCATACCGGCAACCGCAGCGGGGCCTCCCGGCGACGCATCGCCCCTGCGGGGAACAGCCCATAGCGTCTCCTGGCGCTGGCGTCTTGGTGATGGTAATCGTCGATTGTCCTGGCCAGTAGAGGCTAATGCGAGATCGCCGTCCTCAAGATCATGACGTGTCTTCCCTACGGTTGATGTTGCCACTGCTGCTGTCGTTACCGCCACGAACAAACCGGGGTCGTCTCGATGCCGTCTGCCGGTTCGTCCGAACGACGACGACGCGCCCTCGCCTCCACTTAGACCACCCCGTTCCCTCCGCCCCCTTCGCTTCTTGGAGTGGCTGCTGGCGCTGCTGCTGCTGCTGCTGCTGCTGACTCCCCACCGACATCTCTGGGCTGCGTCGTCTCTATCGGAGTGCCCCGCTGCTGCTACCGCTGTTGTACTGCATCCTGGACTCGCGTGGTGCGACGAGTAATGGCGACAGTGCTGTCGCCCAGGGCGAATGGGGGGCACCACGAAAGCCTCTAATCGAGGGAATCCTTGACTCACCTCCCACCAACACCCCCAAGCAAAGAGCTGCTTGAGGACGGGAAGCATCCTTTCCGTTGTCTCCTGTGTCTCCGCCCGTTTTTAACCCAACGAGGGATTTCCAGACGCATGTTGTGGATGCATAGGTAGGGGATCAAAAAGAGACCCAACCTGTCGGATCCAACCGCACGATCTATAAACCCTCAGCTTACATGACTAGATCGGGGTGGGGGGGGGGTACGACAGCCGTCGTAGTATCCTTTATACGTTTCTTGCATCGCGTAGGGGGGGTCTTACGGGGTTTTTGGGTAAACCGAAGGACAGGTTGCCCCGGCCAAATCTTTTGTGTCTACGTCTTGCAAGAGAGATGAAATATGCGTACGTACGTACCCCATCCACAATCCACAATAATATTATTAATACTCGTAGCACGCACTCAATCAGCTCGTATAATACGAGTGGCCACATGATGGTCTGCTGTCGGCAAAACAAACGTTTCAGTGCGAAAATAATCCGGAACACGGGGGGGGAACGGGGATCCCGATTAACCAGGTCAAGAAATCGTAATATAACCTGGGGCAGGAGTCAGGAACCTTTCACTTCACGTACGCACTCGTAGCGGTTTGCGGTTTTCATTTAAGCAAAAACTCTCACGAGTACATCTACGCAGGGACCTTTTCTCCCTGAAGCCCCACAGGGGTGGTGACGTACGTACGTGACCAAGAAGTATACCCAGGATTAAACAGTACTCGTACCTGGTATACGTCTTGAGTGCTACACCAAGAACACATTGCCAGGTTTGGCAGGTACCTGGCATATTTTATTTGTAACTGGTATTGTTTTTTTTTTGCTAAAAAAAAACACAGATGCACCAACGTCCTTGGGGACACCTTGTTTGGCCATTTCAGCAGTCACCACTACTGATGTATTAATATTAATAGCGAAAAGGTTCAACTTGAGTGGAGATGCTCAATTAGAGAGAATGAGGTTAATTGGAACAGCAGTAGTGAATTTATGACGTGCTTGGCACAAAGTACACAAAAAAAGCTGCCGGACGAAGCGTACAGTAGCACGATTCGCTGCGGGACCTGCAGCGTCCGCGCAGGGGTTGCTTCGACTAAGTTTGCAACTCGGCACGAGGACGAACAGCGAGTCACAGGGCCTGTATCGTGCAACGACGTACTAGTCAGCCATACGTAGGGCGTAAAACACATGTGAAATAACACGACATCATTACGAACCCGCCAAATTTGAGCGTCCGTAAACATGCACTTCACCAGATACCTGGAAACTAACCGCAGCCTTGTGAGTATACCCTCCGCTTGATGAACAAGTTAGAAAACTGAGGGTCTCGGCAACACTTGGCCAATGAAAGAAAGGCACAGGTCTTGACCACCAAGTTGAATTGAACTCAAGACACGTAATGTTCAAAGAAGCATGAGGCTAGCAAACTGACGTTTGTTCCGGCGCTTGCCCTCGATAGCAGTACAGTATGTGAAGATCGGGCCAATTTTCCTACACAAAAACGGCATGAATCTCGATTTTACCAACTTAACTTAAACGTTCTCAGACATACTCATCATTCCGGCTAATTCATTCGTAAAATTCACTTGAACCATGTCCGTCGGAAGTATTGTATTGTGATATTGTCGGCTTTGCCGAGCTCGCACTACCGAAAAAAAACCCCGCTAGCGGTACCTGGCACCTACGCTCGACGCCACACAGCCCTCCAACAACAAATTCTGAAGCGTTCCCTTCCTGCGTGAACAATCGCGAAGGCGTTCAATCACGCACTGCTTCCGGCCGTGCTCTCTAAAATACGGTCCACTGCGTCGCTAAACCCGCTAAACCCGCTCGGTGTCAGCGCCACCCCACTCGATAGCCTCTTCATCAGCGTAGTAGCCACGTCCCTCAGATCCTCGTCCGCGATTCCAGCGGAAGAGCTCGCTGCAGGGGCACCAGCACCATCACCAATACCAACAGCAGACCCCCCCCCGGGTACCACAGGCCCCGCCTCACCCGTCGCCCCCCCCCCCGCTTCTAAGACACGCCCACCATCCCTAGTCGCCGACGACGCAGCCGCCGCTGGAGGAGCACTCGAGGCACTCGATGCCCCAGGTGCTGCGGGATTCGACTCTACCTTCCCGGAGAAGCCTTGGTCGAAAGAGGTGGGCATGGAGCCCGCCGCCGACGTCAGCGATTCTCTCGCTTCGCTCCTCGCCACGGCCGAAAAATCGGCGTTTCCGGTAAGGGGTCGATCGGCGACGACTTCTTCGACGGTGGCAGCCGGTGAGAGGGGTGCCTCCGGCGCACCCTTGTCACTGGCCGGCAGTTTTGCCGCCGCTGCCGCCGCCGGCTGTCCGTCCATGCCTTGCAGCTTACGCGCCGTTTCATAGTAGTCGATGCGCTTGCGGTCGACCTTGGGTGGGAGGGACGGATGGAGGGAAAGGAAAATACAACATCAGCCACCAACAGAAAGGTCAACCAAGTTATGAAGATCAAATATTAATAGCCGCTCGCTCGACAGCAAGAATATCACCGCCAAATGCCGACTACCAGGTATGTGTTAATCCACCATTTGCCGTGGCGCGAAACCAGCCAATCGTTGGTGGAAGCGTAGGTCTAACACTCAAATTTTGGCGGGGCTCATCCGGGTAACATATGTCTGGACTGCTTCACCCGAGCACCACGCGCGCACCAAGACATGCAGGGGGCGGGGCGCCGGCGGTTGCTACTACAAAACTAGTCCCAAGAACCCCGCAATAGAATGACTATAAACAACGAAATAGACTTGCACACGCACGAAACACAAACCGGACGAGAGCATTAGGACAGTACAGCAGATATCTACATATTTCATCTGCCTTCTCTAGGATTGAAATTGTGGTGCTGGCGGTGGGAATGGAGATGGACGCGCGCACGACTGTTCCGACGCTGCGGCTCCCTTGGTCTGGTGGTGTTGTGCTATTTTGAATGCTTCGGCAGTCGGGTGACGCTTGACGGCGGCGAAACGTGCCACACGCGTGAACAACAGTAAGTACGACTTGCCCCAGCTCAGACACAATGGTTGATTGTTCGGCACTGTACTCTTCGTTTCATCTTCACCCCCCACGCGTCGACACAGTAGTTAACAATAGTCCACGCTACCTCCTCGTGACGACACATTCCAAGAGTTTTCCCAGAGTTCGAAACTATGGTTGATAGTCCACACTGACTCCTCCTTACAAATCATTCCGAGAGTTCTTCCAGGCTTCCACAAAATGTTTGATAGTCCATATTCGCTCCTTGTTATAACTTCATTCCCTTTGTTTTCACCCAGGTGTCGAAATAATGGTTGATATTCCACACAAACTCCTCTTCATTCCGAGAGAATTTTCCAAGGCTTCAACATACTGGTAGATAGTCCACCCTAACTCCTCACTACAACTTTATTCCGAAAATTTCCTCAGCAGGCGGTCCGGTTCAGGGTGACATGCTGGGACGGGGCACGTCGGGTTTTCACCGACCAGGCATATACATTGCTTGCACCAAGCGCGAAGCGCCGTGAGGTGTTCGGGGTGTCGCGTAAAGGAGAAGCTGCATCCTACTAATAGCCGCTCGTGAGGCGGACTTTCTTGCACACGGGTGACGGCGTCGAATGCACTGAATTATTATCTGATGTGGCCTCTTAGCAAACAAGTACCTGGTATACGATATAATTGCCTCGTGGGTAGGGAGGGATACATTCGGTCCACATTTTTTTACAAACGCCTCTCAACTCGTAAGCTACCCGTCCTCGTTTGGGGTCCCATTTTGCGTTCTCTACACGCCCCGATAGTCTATTGACGATGGCGATCGCTATCGATGGACACATTGCACCATTGGTACATTGTGAGTTTCGTTTTTTTCACCTAACCCATGGGATCTTTCGTCTGGTCGCGAGTCTGCTGTAGCTCAAAGTTAGTCGTTGGTGGTGAAAGGCATCACACCCCAGGCCAGCCATCGATTCCCACCTGGAGACATAAGGTATTTCACGGCAGATCGCTTGACTGACTATCTTGTACGATGTTATATTATGCTATCGGGTGGGAGCCGTATAATCTGCATCATCTACGGTAGCGCACGTTTCCTTCTGATGGATCTGTATCCTGCAGATCCTGTATTATACAGCCTCTCATCACAACGGCAGGTGAGGAACTAGATGATCTACAGCAGTAGATCATGATCTGCTCGGGGTATCGAAGGTACTGAGCTCTTCGTGTCAGGAGCCACATGAAACGATAGGCGACGCATGCTAAAGGGGTACCTACACTCTTCTGAGGCTCTTTACCGGAGAGGCTCTGTGTTTGTGACCCAAAACTGACTGAAAAAAAAACAATGCCACATTTACCCGGGGGTGACTAATCCCACGGCCTAGGCCTGTTTACTAAACGATTGGACACGCGAACGATGTTGGCTAGTTCCTCAGTTGGCAAGTCCCATCCGACAGAGTTATTGCCTCATAGGGCAAACAAATGCGACTCCTATCGTGCTGTACTGCCCCCCTCTACCCTTATCGCACAAACGCCAACCACACAGAAACCTCACCTTCTTGCCCTCTAGCCCCGCCCAGTCTCTCTGTTCCAGCATTTTCTGCAGCTCGCCGGCTCCGACCTCGGTCAGCACCTCCTCGTTCTGCTGGTAGACCAACCCCGTAGGGATCGACTTTTGTGCCAGGCGAACCTGTGCGCGACGCAGAAAAAAACGACCCCCCGGAGAAAAAAATGTCAAGACAACCAGTTCGCAAGCATACTCGTATGTACGGGTACTCTGGTGTTCATTTGTGAACCGGGCGAAGTTCTAATGGTCGCGTGCACTGACAAGGGTACGGAGCACTTTCTGGTCCAATTTTTCTGACTGACAGGGGGCATTAAATTAAGGCATTATGGCTCATTATCGCTGGAATATCATTAAGGGTCCACGCTATTTTTCGATGAATAAATACCTAGGCCAATGCCGTTATTGATGGGGCTGCACTTGATTTCGTTCAAGATCAGGCTTTAGGTGGGGGTATATAGTGTGGCGCTTTTCAAGTTTGGGGTGCCCCCCTCGGAGCAAGCGCGCATCCAATGTCTCTACCGACGTACTGTACGTAGTGCTACACGTGGTGAGTTTCGCAGACGAAGAGGAGAGGGCAGTGCTTCTAATTGTTAACCCCAGCCGCACGTGCACAGCGGCGCGGGTATAAGCAGAGGTACACGAGCGGATAGCCCGACACTGCTTGCTGCTGCTGATAGGCCAGCGTAGAGGCCTACATAGCGGTATTGTGTGTGTGTTTTAACCGCGATCGCGACTGTTCCCAGTGGAGTTCACGACTTGGCCGAGCTTCGAAAAGATGGTTGATGGTCAACCCTGACTCTTCGATACATCTTATCATCCCGAGAAAGTTCGACTCCGGTCGCGGTTATTAGGTGTTTGGGATAGTGTGTAAAGTTCCAAGAAAGTTTCAACCATGATGCTGAAATCGGGCCGAGGCCTATACACCGAGCTCCCACTGGTGTTCCCGCAAGGAAAGCGCCGACGCGGGCACGAACTGAAATTGATTGACAGGACCTTAGCTGTTAAAGCTACACTCGTACTGTACCCACATTGTTATTCTAAACAGGGCGTCGACAGAATCTCACCGACTAACACGACAATGAATATTTCTTTGCACGATTCCGGGCGAAAATATATGTGACCGTAATCGCGACTGTTCCCGCGAGAGGAAAACGACGAGCGCACGAAGTACGATCGGCTGGGCTGGTCGAACCTCGACCATCAAAGGTATATATACTGCTGTATCCACGTTGTTTTATCAAACAGAGCGTCGCCAGGACTTCACTGATCAATTATCCTAGTCAGATATTTGTGTCGGGATCTCTCCGCAGCCCTTTCTTCGTAAGTTGTGCAGCATTTCTCACTGCGTCTATATTAGGCCATACAAGTCAGTCCTTGCCGCTACAAATACTCCTCCTCCTAAGAACAACGAAATAAAGTATGAACGCCAACAGGGACGAGACGCCCATCAGGCTAACACACCACAACACCATCAACACAGCAATACACCAACACCACCAACACGTACACCACCACCACCAACAACACGAATAAACCACGTCAACACCACCACCAATACCACAGCCCTACCGCTAACACCGTAACACCACAACAAAACATACCTACCGACAACACCGACAACAACAGCGGCCGCTCACACTGACACCCGCACCCCCACCTGGTTAGTCCTGAGGATGTTAATCATCGGGAACGGAGATCTTCGGGCAAAGTTCGCCGCATCCCCGCTTCCAATGCGGTCACGTCCGTCCCTTAACACACAAAACAAAACAGTCTCAGCAGAATCAATATAAAAGAGCCGGAGCGTCGCACTTTTTTGTCCGAAACATTGTCTGCCTGACGGGTCTCCTCAACTAAGGAACTCTCTCTCTCTCTGACCGGAAATATAAGCACTGGACTCTGATACGAAAATCAAACGTAGCTTATATTCCCGGTCAGAGTTGTACGTACAGCTTTTCAGTGGAGGAGTAGGCGGCCATCGGTTACAGATAAGAATCCCAGAAATTTCTTCGTCACCCCCTACATCGCAGGATGCCTCTCCTGCAGGCGTATGCTATGTGCATGATTGTTGTGGAGGAAAGCAGAAATTCGGCTGGCATATCCCGTTTTTGTTGTCTCCTACCGAATACCACTCAGACCGGGAATATAATAACCATTCGGGCTCTGACATCAATGTCAAATGGAGCTTATATCCCCGGCCATACTGTACCCAATAAGGCATGCCTTACCATTGGAATCCTGTTCGTGTTTTACGGCAGTATCACTCGTCCTTTGCTTACATACAGCATAGGTCATGAGATCGTTCATCGGGGTGTGCAGATTCGTTTAATCTCAAACATTTTTTTTTCAAGTTTTGGGTGAGGTTTTCGAGCCCCCCCATACTTTTGTCTATACTCTCCTTTCTACGTTTCACAGCTGTACGTATCTCCGATGTGTCAGAGCGGCGTGACCGCAGCCTAGCTTGCATCCCTCCAGGATGGAAGGATCAGCACGGACACTTGGGTGTGCTGGATGTCGACGGGTAGAAACAACAGTTTCACGTGAAGAACACACACACGTGCACACATACACACGCACGCCGCACGCACGAACGCGAAACTGATAAAATGCACACGATAACAGGATGCATTATTCCGAATAAAAGAGTCAGCTCCCAAGAGATTCGTTTGTGCTGAAGTCAAAAACATCAAAACAGTCAAGATAAAATGGATTGCCTCTGTTGTCCTTGCACCACGGGAGAAGAGCGGAAAGCAATTTTGAACGCTGACCTGAAGGCGTACTGAGGGTGGAAGAAGACGAGCTGGATGTCGTCCTCCAAGTGTAACGCTTCCAGCGGCTGGGTCAGCCTGCGGAGCCGCCAACAAAGCAAATCGGACAGGTCACGATCTACCTATCAGCAGCATCTGTATCCTGGCCTACCGTTACGAGATGTTGTGCGGAATCTGAATAGTACAAATCCAATGCAGGACACTAGTCCTAGATAATGCAAATCGATACGGCTCCGACGCGGCTGAGCGACCTACCGTAGACCACACAGATCACAACTACTTCTACCCTGAAAAAGTTTAGATCTGACGCATGCGGCGGTAAGGGGGTGCCTACCTCGTATTTTGTTCTGCTCCCTTGACACGTGGAGCTCTGTACCCCGCCCAAAAACTGACTTTTCTCTCTGACAAAAATGGTAAGCCGCCCCCAAAAGCTGACTTTTCCCCCAAGAAAACGTTAACCCGCACCACAGTACTTCTGCCCTGAAACACCTACTATTAATAGTAGATCAGGCTCATTGCGGCGGTAGGAGGGCACCTACCTGGAATTTTTGTTCAGGCTCCCCAAAATGTGGAGGGAGCTCTGCACCCCGCCCAAAGGCTGACTTTCTCTCTAAGAAAAAGGGTAACCTCAAGCCGCAACATGACCAACGAAATTAAACTACCAGGTACACAACAAAACGCATACCAGGTACCAGGTACCAATCTGAGCGGGAGTATAAAGAGCGTTTGTACAATGATACGAGTACTACAAAAGGGGACCAACACAAATAGGACCCCTACGGCACACCCAAAAGCCTATATATATATATAACTGTTTTTAGTAAAAATAT
The DNA here is from genome assembly GCA_031213475.1 of Nereocystis luetkeana. Lineage (NCBI taxonomy): Eukaryota > Phaeophyceae > Laminariales > Laminariaceae > Nereocystis > Nereocystis luetkeana. The sequence continues at coordinate 1,609,124 of JARUPZ010000013.1, read as the reverse complement.
TCGGTCCTATTTACTATTGTCCCTCAAAATAAGCGGTCCTTATAATTCCGTCCAGAGTAGTACAGGATTCGGAATATAGTGGTAGGTGCTGTAGGTCCTGAGGTGACGAGGAAGCCCTGTCAGCCAGAAGCATATTTGCCCCAAAACCCCCCCCACGCTGCATTCAGCATGGCTCATCGTGAAGCGGGGGTCGAAGATAAGTCCTCACACGACACTTATTACTAGAGTAGGTAGTTCAAGGGTTTTTGGGATGAAGCAGCAAGGACGAAACATAATGGTGGGCACGAAGGCAGCGAACACGCCATCCTGCCCCCCCCCGCGCGCTCGCTTGCGCTCCCGTCCACAATTTCATTATTGGTTGATCCTCCGGCGCATGGACAAAACAACTAAAACTCACCACACTCCCACTTTTCAACCCTTTTTAGCGCCGCCGTCCCGATTTGGGGACAAACCACTCAATGGCTATGTAGTTTGTCTCCAAAACGGGACTGCGGCGCTAAACAGGGTTGAAGTACGTGCCGTGCGCGTCACTTTAACCCGTCGTTCTCGTTGCGGCAGCAGAACCGGCTGCTGATATTGCAAACGTGTGCGCATATTCACGCCCACAACGTCAACCCCGCTGGCCTCATATCCGGGCCTAACCCGGTCGGCCCCACCACAGTGCAAGCAGAAAAACAACGACTACGTGACCAGCACCATGACACGATGGTCGCGGTCGTCGGCTCGGCTCGCTTGCTTACGTCTGTCCGATGACCTCGAAAGCCTCGGCGTTGCTGAGCGAAAACTCGGGTGTGATGAGAAGAGTGGTGCTGAGGGACCGTTCGTCCGTCTCCGATATGAGCAGCTCCACCTTGTTAGGACAAGAGCGTAAGAAGATACGCCGGGGGGCGGCGCAATGGGCGATGTCAAAAAGGTTACACACGACAAACGGATCACGATTCTAGATCATCTACATCCTGGCTAACCAGCGGTTGTTCTAAGGTGCTGTGCAGGATATGTATACGGCAATGGTCTCCGTGTAGTGCGGGCATGCAGTAGCGGCAACCGGCAATACTCCGAACACTGCCACACTGGTTACTCCCATCTGTGCCAAGCCACTTCAGAGCACTATAGCGGGCAGCCAGCACTATGGAGGGACCACGACGGCTGTCGTACATATCTATCATAGCCCAAGAAACGTATCCGAAACCACGTAGAGTACATGGCTTCCACCCGGCAATGTGAGCTCCCCCGGGGTGACGCTATTTACAGGGGACCACAGTAAATAGGGCCACATATTTTTCAGTAAAAATGGGTAAATATGTAGGTTTCTGTGTGTGCAGTAGGTCCTATTTACTACCTGGTATGGTCCCCCGTGATAGTCCAAGGTCCAACAGGAAAATTTTACAAAGACGGTCAATTCCACGTGTGTGTCCCATCATTGTCCGACAGCCCGGGCCGCTCAGTGCGACCGAAGCTGTGCTCGTCATTTCGTTCCTCATCTATACACCTCACGAAGTGCCGAAAGGGTTCAAACCTCGGATATATCATCTACAGATGGATCATCTACAGACAGGTCATCTACATCCTAACCTGCCGCTATGAGGTGCTGCGAAGGATCTGTACGGCACAGATCCAACCCAGGAAACATGTTCTACACCACATGTAGATTTTGCGGCTCCCACCCAGCAACGTGCGCTACTGTAGATCATAGGCACCGCTCTGGGCGGAAGCACAACCACCGTCTAATCATTAATATGAAGACCAAGCGGTTCTTATATTTATACCAAGAGCAGTATTTATCAGGAATATCTTCGCCCTAGGAAGTATCTACTGTACATCATCAAGCGGGAATCGACCTGCCTGAGGTGTGGAAGGGCTATAACTGCGTACCACAAAAAAAAGGCGGCCCCTGCATTCACGAATGCCTCCGTTTCACAAACCGGGCGCGAAGGAGGACACCGAGTCGGACATAATATACCCTACCATGGTAGGGGTGTTTCAGGGGGGGGGGGGGGGCTGTATCTTACTCACCTTTTGAGGCGAAAAACAAGAAAAAACAAACGGTTTCCACTAGCGACACAATGGCACGCATAAGGGCCCATCTTAAACAGGAATTTTCATTTTATTCAATTTGATTTTTATTTTATTTTTCTAATTTAATTTGCATCTGATTGGCCGAAGAGTGAACGACCAAGCAGGCAAATTAGAAAAATTGAATTTGAGCGAAAAGTCTTATGGGACTTTTTTCGTGTGATTTTTCGAATTCCAATGTGGAATTTGGGAGTTCCTCGGACTTGACGTAGCATGTTCATGGTGGGTCAACACCCTCGGTGGAGTCTGGGGCGATTCTAGGCCGCTTCGGCGACGACGATCGAGGCGATAAAACGCGAACCTCAACGAGAGGTGACCGGATCAATAGCTGCGCCCACGCCCACACACCATAGCACATCGTACCCAGGCGGTGGCGCCTCAAAAGAAATCATGGCGGCGGCAATCCCAATTTTGCGGCCTGCTCGATCGGCCAACAATCGCAAAAACCGAGCAAATGAGCAAAAAAACGGAGGATACGCTCGGGACCTCGATAGCTGCATCACCGCTGCTGTCCCGCACGTGGCGCTTGAGGGCTTCCTCCGCCCACCCAAGACACCCTGAGAGTGATAGCTTCCTATCCTGGGCGACCAAAAAGAGAGAGAGGCTGGCGGCGGCGCGCACGCGGAAGCGCAAACCTTCGCTCTCGTCTACGCTCGTCGCTGTTTGTCTGCTGGGCGTTGTGTGACGCGGCGCGTTCTTCCAGAAATATTTTTTGATTGACAACTAGTACGCTGTTCCCCGATAGGACACAAACACGTTTGTTTTTCGAAATCGAATTAAAATTCATTGAAATAAAAATTTTACTCCCAAATAGCGTTCCCCATTAAGATGGGCCCTAATACGTGCTGGGCTGTTCGGGTTTGCGCGTACTGTCTTTGTTTACCACCTGGCATCCTGTTCTCATTTGGTGACCCTACCGTGGGTCCATCCCATTTTCCCTCCTGTCCCCACTCAGTGGTGCCGCCAGGCACCCTGTTCCCATTTGGTGTTTTGTAGCCCATACGAATCTACAACACCTCCTGTTAGACGTATCACACAACCGCAGTGGATGCACGTGCAAACCAAACAGCCCAGCACATACGTCGCAATTTTACAGGAGCTGAATGCTCTCCAGGGTCACACGAAAAAAACTTTCCCGACACCCCACTAACCATATCCGAGACCCAGACAGGGGGGGGGTACTTATTTGTTGCTTGCCTTATTCATTTGACCATTGACCACACATCCCTTTCGAGACGAGGGGGGGGGGTCTACTAATGTCATGCTACGGTAGGGGAGAGAATCAAGCCTCTACAGTGCGGTAGAGGGGGAGGGGTGGGGGGGAGGGGCGTACTCATTTGTTACTTGCCTTAGTCATTTGACCATTGACCACGCATCCCTTTCGAGACCGAGCACCGTTCCTACTCCTAATAGAGACACCTCCAACAATTGGGCGCTCATTACGTTGTTTCCATATATTACATAGAATGTTTTTGCTACTCTCATCCCCTTCCTGTTTGGCCGCCTGTGGCCACCATCTATCTCCTAGGATAACGATCGTTTTCTCGCTGCTATCTAGTGTGTCAAACTCCTCCATGTCACATTCGTCTATTTCCCTCATCTCCGAGGGGGGGGGGGTTGTTGATAAGGAGGCGGGCGGGGGCGGGGGGGGAGGGGGTGTACTCATTTTTTACTTGCCCCAGTCCTTTGAACATTGACCACGCATCCCTTTCGAGACGATATCGAGGCGCGGGGGAGGGGGGGGTGTACTCGATATCATGCACGGCCGTGGTTGTATGACCATAGACCCTCGCGTCCCTCCAATGCCGGGACGGACAACACGTCGGGTTTTCACCGACCACGCATACAACCAAATCAACCAACACAAAAAACGGGGGAAAAACCTGGTCGTTCTCGGTAATTTCGTCCAGAAATTCCACCAAACTGCTTTGTTTTTCAACATTGACCTTTTTCGGAGTGCGTGTGTGTTCTTTACATTAAACCGTTATTCCCACCCGTCGACATGTGTGGTATCGCTTTGTTTTGAAAGCCGAGCCCCCCTGCTCTAATATACTCAAGGTGTTTTCTATTCCGTTTTATATACAACCGCAACCGCCTGCGAATTTCGCCGCGGAAGTCGTACTGGTACATAATAAGAGCATCCAGTGAGAGGAGGGTTGCTCCCTGCACGCGCGCAAGAGGTTGTCGAACTGTGACACTCCGTAGCGGGAGGGGCCCTTGAGTACCACGCCCCAGACACGCCAACCCCCTCTTGACAAATCCCTCCAAGAATCAACACGAAGCAGCGTTTAATTTCCAGCATCTTGTCACTCTACCCCGCGTTCAATTCGCGAGGCTTGCCGTCCGCCCCCCCCAGCTATTGTCTATTCGACCCCCCTTCCTAAAATAGTTGAAACCCCCAGCTATTGTCTATTCGACTCACCTCGCGCCAGTACTCCCGGTAGATGGACTCCGCTGTAGTCTCCCTCGTGACGGGGTAGCGGACCTGTCCTATCGGGAGGCCGGCCCTGGAGGCGTCCACGCTGAAAGGGCAGACCCCCATGCCGGTGATCACTGCAGCGACCGACGGCAAGTCAAGTAGCCTTAGGCCTTAAAAACGCCTAAGGGTAATGCATCAATTCCTGGGATATGCAACACTGTCTTGTGCCTGGTATTAATAGCTTATTTAACTCATAAACGGAGCTGTTTCGTAATGTTATGAATTCATCATCAACCATTGATTGTTGTAGCACTGTTAAACTTGAATCTAAAGGATGATGCTCATCACCGACAAGTAAAGGTTGCAAATGTTCATCACCAATAAGCTTAGGCTGTAAACGTCCACCCCCAAGAGTCTAACGTTGTAACACAGTTGACGTTGGATCTAAAAGGATCTACAGCTGTAAGTTTCCCTCTAGCTGCCAAGTCTCTAGCCAGTACGGATGGTACTAGCGGAAGGGGCAGATTCACCGTGACGACTGAAGCCGCGGAGGGCAAGATATTGGGCTAGAGATAACTGACGAGTCAGACCCCCATGCCCGTGGTGATTGCCGCCACCCAGGACAACGTGTCCAGGCGTCGGGTAGGGTTTGCCCTTTTTTAGGCTCCAAAAAATCGTCGCACACCCCGACCTCCCAAGTGGTGTATCTCCGAAAACGTGGGGCCACTTTTTCAGCGAGGCGACTTTGCTTAGAAATCGTTCTCGCCCGAGGAAAGCGGGGTAGCTTGACACACCCACAACAGCCGCGAGCAAACAATTCACACCTCGGAGTCAGGCAGTGGATTCCCACTTCATGATCTACAGGTCTTTCGAGGTAGATGGATCATCCATTCCCGATCTTGAATGATCTAGCTCACGTTGCCGGGTGTGACCCCATGATCTACAGTAGCACACGTTCCCTTGGTTGGATCCATGCTATGCAGGTCTTGCACAACCTCTTTATAACGGCAGGTGGGGAACTCGATGATCTATCTGTAGACAGATATATCGTGATCTGACCGAGGTGTCAAGCGATTCCTGGCATTCCTGGGTGGTTTTACGTGGACAATGGTTGACACGACGTGTGTGTGTGAGCTCTGAACAGTAGACCCCCCTTCGTACCCATCGACGTCCGCCACACCCCGTGTCCATGCTGGTGTGCTGATTATTCGTCCTACAGGGATACACACTCTATAGTTACAAACTGAAGCGCAGAAAAAGTCAACGACGAACGTACTGGATACGAAAACATAAAAAACAAGAAACAAAAAAGGGAAAAGACAAACACAAACACGAACAGCAACAAAATAAACAAAAGAAAGAAAATAAAGAAGTAGAGAAGAAATTAATGAAAATTATGAGCATGCTGTACAGTGTGTAAGCCAAGCCCAAAGGCAATATCGCCATATCACACTGCTCCGGAAAGTAAGGACCGTTTTAATAAAATATGGATTGGCACCAGGTTTAATTCTGTATAATATTCAGGTCTGATTGATAGCACTTTCCATGTTCTAAGTCATTGGATTCTAGTCACCCTTTTGCACGTGGGTGGTATGATTGGAATACGCGCTGCACATTATCAGACCAAACATGAAATGAAAATACTAGCAATATATAAATTGTTGAAATATAACGGTATAGAGTAGCAGCATAAAATTTCTGACCCCAAGCGGTTCGTCTCTCTCCCCCTTCTCACCAGCCTGCACCCAATCCTTTGTCAGCTCCGTCACCTCCTCGTCCGAAGCGGGGACGACGCTCAGAGCCTTCGCGTCCACCTGCACCCCGTCCCAGCCCCCCCCCAACTCCTCGTCATCGTCGTCGTCCAGGAGAGAGCGGTCGATGTCCCAGTCTCCGTCCCAGTCGGGGTCATAGTCGAATTCGTCCCCTCCCCCGGCACCGGCAATGACTTGCACCTTGTCCGCGAAAACAAAACGCGTTCAAGTACAGTATGTGTCAGGTATTGCTGTGACAGTTCGTTGTGACCCTCATATCGGCGTGTGTGTTGGGAGGGGGGGGCTAGCAAGACGCTCGAGCGAGCTATGCTTGCGTGAGCCTTTGCTTCGGTCTGGGCAACGATTAGCACCTTCGCTGAAACCATAGACTACACGGTAAAACCTAGATAAAAAACGAACGGACTGCGGTGGGTGCGGCACTACTATACCATACGCAACATCCTGGAGGACAAGGGTACGTACGTAGATACCGTCGATCTCCGACAGCAAAAGCCAACCATGAAGACACGCTAACCAACGTTCGGTCGATATATGATACATGAGATCTGCTCCGCTGTGATCATGGTCGGTCTTCACAATGGTCGACGTTCGAGAGCACAAGCCCCGAACGCTTCGAGAGAGCCATTTTTTCTCTATGAGAGCGCCCCCGCTCACTGTATTCAGTAAGATATCTTCTTGCGAGGCGCGAGGGAGTCTTTTTCTGGGGGCACCTCCTTGCCACATATACGAAAGGAAACGCTCAAGTCAAGGCCTCGTCCAACCAGTCCTAGACCTCGACAAGTGCCGACAGCATCGGAGGAGGCGACTTCTATATTACTACACGATCAACTATTCTTCGAGCCATGCTGAATAGAAATGTGCGGTAGGGCGTGTCCTAGACCGAGCTCAGCATAGACATGTACCTGGTGCATTTTTTCTTATATGTTTATACTTTTCGTGCAGACTTTGAACCCTCTTCCAACGTCTAAAAGGACCCTGGTCAAATTCCAAGTGGTTCGCCCTTATAAGGGGAGTGCAGTGCTAGAGAGGGTTTCACGTACGTAGTCTAGTTGCTCGGCTCCCAGTTTCTAAGGTGCTGTCACGCGCTGCACTGTAACAACTCCACACGCGACACAGTAGTAGATACGTTGCCGCCGTGGATATACTCGTGTAAATATGGTTTCATGCAGTGGGCACCCCGAGTTAAGAGCAGCCCCTCGGTAGCCGTAAGCCGAAACGAGCGCTCGCAACTACACGTCGCTGTTATCTGTAGTGGGCAATATATATACACCCACTCCTTCAACTCAGGAGGTTCAGATTTTGTCTTTCTCATATACGGACTGTGTACCCTTCACTAGACCAATAAAACCCGTAGAACGCGCGATCGAAGTATCATGCACAGCTTGCTAAGATGAGTTCGACGAAATCCTCGATCTCAAAGATGTTTTAAATTTTTATAAACTTAATGTACATATATATCCCCACTCTTAAGGACTGCTTGTATATTACTATTTAATCCAAACGTTCCCTATATTTTGGGTCAGAGCGGGAGCTTTTCGCAAAGGCGGGATATGCCGAAATACCACATCTTGGGGGCGCTCTCACTGCTGAAGCAAAAGGGTGCCCAAGGCAACTCCGGCCAGGCGCCACCGCCTAACACCGCCGCGGCCAGCCACCACCGCGCAGAACAGGAACTTCTCTTCGAGGTGAATCTCTCAACCCTCGTGGAGACTCCAAAGGCGGAACATTTTAGCGACAAAAACGTGACGACTGCAGCAGCAACCATTGTGGCCACCGCGTGATTGCGGGATGATACAAGTTGGTGTCCGACTCGCAATGTAGGGACTCGTACGGCGCCGGAGCAAGGTTGGCCCTAGCCGCACTGCTGCGCGCGCTCATGCTGCTCGTATAGACGGGGATTTTCCAGAAAAAAACGCCACGACGCAACCCTCCTGCCTCCGTTCAATAGCAAAAGTCGCCACCCGCGTCGATAACACCCCCAAGTTTTTTTCATTGTTTCGATTGTTCTCTCTGAGTTTCACAAGGATTTTGTTCCATTTCTGTAAAAAAAAATTATCCGCACGAATTAGAAGGTAATCACGGTTGTACCGAAAAAAAACAAGGGGTGCAATTCTAGAGAGGGCAGAAGAAACTCCCGCCTGCACTACACGAACAATGGATTCCTTGACGCCTCTTACCACAAGTGCAGGAGCGGGCGCGCCGGTCCTTCCGCCCTTTGGGTGGGGAACGATCGAGACCGCCGTCCCGAACTGTTCGCAGGCGTCCTGGCACACCTGTACGGTTTCGGGTTTTTAGGCCGCGCATCCGGAAAAAAGTTTTTGAACACGTTTTTTCCATAGATAAGAGTTGCGATGTCAGCGAGCACGGCAGACTCAACCAGGGCCCAAAGTGTACCGTATACCGTATAGGGCACAACGATAGCACACCCCCTCGGACCCATTTCTCTACAACGGGGGAGGGGGGGGGGGGGGGGGGGTACTCGATATCATGTATGGCCGTAGTCGTATGACCATAGACCCTCGGATCCCTACAATGCCGGGACGAAGCACGTCGGGTTGTCACCGACAAGGTAGACATTGCTTTGCACCAAGCGCGAAGCGCCGTGAGGTGGAGGGCGAGCTGCATGAAGGGTGAGCTGCATCCTACTAAGAACCACTTGGGGGTGCAAACATGCCGGCCGATCTGCCTATGGATCGATCTCGACGCGATAATTCCAACGCCGCCATCTTCGTCGTGTGCGCCACCCTAGTCTTGAGGAAACTCGTCTCGGCAATCCATCCCAGGGGTTGTTTTACCTTGCGTGGTACATGGCACGGTAGATTCATAAGATAGACCCGGGCGGTGGCTTTGGAGGGTGTCCAATACAGCAGGTTTGGGGTGCCCGTTGGCTTGGGCTGGTAGAATACTGAGCACATCACATCGGTCCATCGCGAAAAAAACGGTAATGCTGCTGCGGAGGCCTGTTGGGCATATTAATGCTGTTTTAGGGCAGGTAAAAATGATCGAGAGCACAGACTGAAGGCTGACAGTACTTGTTAGTACTGCACTGTACATAGTGTACATAAAGCTTGATCTAAGTCTAAAAGGGGTAATGTATCGTCTAATCCATGAGCACCGCATTGGGTGACAATGTTCGGCACGAAAACAGTAAAAAACAAAAAAAATTGTCCTACGAGTTCGGTTCGACAAACCGCATCCACAGAGCGCGCAGCTGGTGACAGGTGCGTACCTGGTGTGAGTATACGGTGTGTACGTACACACCAGTAACCGGTCAATACTTGATACCCGTGCCTGACACAAAGGCCCCCTCACGTGCACACGCAAGACGGGGTACCTGCTCGTACCGCAAGGGGGCTCCTGATTGGATTATGTCCCTGGGAGTTGCTACAGAGACACGTCAGTTTTTTTTCATATACTACGCATCTGATATGGCGGTGCTCTTGTTGCGAAGGAAAGGCCGAAAAACCACCGCGTAAGTTTTTTTTATACTTCACCTCATGCGACAGCTGACCTTAACTTCAAAATGAACAGCAACATACATAAACCGGCAAACAAAAAGACAGACGGGACAATTAACCAGCCGCTTCGCGTCCGCAACACCAATCTTGGATGTGTTGTTTCTTACTGCTTCTTATAGAGCTAGGGCTGTGAGGTCGCTGACTATACGTAGCCGACTGATTATTTAGCTGGCTACAGAAGGTACGTACCACAGTCAGTTGCATGCGGAAAATTGTGGAGTTTCTACATATTTAGTATTTGATGGCGCGTTTGTGCGTGTTTTACATAGAAAGAACACCAGGGTTGTTCATGGGTCGGGTCAAATTTAGGAGGCCGGGTTGGGTCGGGTCGGGTCGGGTTGGGTTGCCAGGGACCCGACCCGACCCTTGAAACACTCTTGACCCGACCCGACCCGTGATATTCACAACTACATGACCCGACCTGCGGGTCGGGTCATGACCCGTGAAAAACTCTGATCAACACTAAGTCAGTTAATTGGCTTACTTCGCTACACAACTACGGTATTACGTAGCCGACAAGTCCAGCCATTGCCTGCCTTACTTACAACCCTTCAGCACCAAATGAACCCAACAGGGGCAATGCAGGGTGCAGGGAGACCGACCAACACTCTATGCGACTTTCCTTACAGCCGGAACTGTGTTGTAGACACGAGCCTGGGGAGGGACTTTACAGGTCGACGCTATTACCGACCCTGCTCCCGCTTATCCCCCTGGTCCCACGCTGATCTGATCCACCAAAACCCAAAGGCTTCCACCCGAAACAGCCAGGGCACAGTCGGGAACAATACTCAGCAAGTATCGAGTGTCTGACCCTGCAAATTTCTTTTCTGTCGCAGGCCCGTGTCTGCAAACAGTTGGAGACCTTTTCTTACCTCCAGGTGCTCGTACAAGCTTTGGAGGCCTCGGGGGCTGGCGACGGCGGGGCAGTCTGGGAATACCAACACGCGCGATTTTCCTGCCTGCACGGCCGAAGGGTCGGCCAGCGTCTCCCACACCTCAGCAAGCAGGCCAGACAGTCTCGTCACCTGGTCAAACCACACACACCACACGAATCGGGTGAGAAACCGTTTGGAATTAGAATGCGATCTTTCAGCGCGATTTTTTTATTCAGCCCTTTAGAAAATCTTGAAAATTGTACCCCGCTTGAATTCCCAGCAGTCTTATTCGGAACGTGGTTACAGCTGCAAAGGGTTCACACGTCAGATAGATCACGATCTAGATAATCTAGACCCTATTCTTCCGTTAGGATATGTTGTGCAGGATCTGGAAAATACAGATTCAACCATAAAACATGTGCGACAGCATGCCTGGTACTATATATCATGCAAATTGTACGGTTCCCACCCGGCCACACGTGCCCAATCATACACATCATACAAATCAGGAATTTATCTGTCCTGAATGTACAGATCATGAAGTGGGGATATGATCTGGTCTATCGGATCTGTCCCATGTGTGAAGGAGATAACGATAGCCTATCATTCATACTACTGCACTCATATTTCAAGAAGTTTACCCCCGAAACGAGGGTGCAGCAGATAAGGGCATAAGGGTGCGAGAAGGGTAGAGACAGGTTGGGGGGCGGGAGGGAGGGAGGGAGGGAGGGAGGGAGGGAGGGAGGGAGGGAGGAGGGAGGGAGAGAGGGAGGGAGGGGAGAGGGCGTGTTCTAACGCTCCGGGCGACGAAGTGCAGGCCGTTGCGATAGTTGGCGGGTGTTCGTTTTTTCGGGAACGGACCTCTCCCCGGAAGGTGCGCTCGAAGGTACCACATTCTCGGGATATCGAAACTCCTGTACATGAAGGATGGTGCTGTCTTCGCCTTCATGCCTGCCTCCCTTCGCTGCTACGTACCTCTTGTCCCTGCTTTGCGCCTACCATGAAGGGCGATACCATGACACCATGATGGCTCCGATACGGACGGTGGTACTCAATGTTAATGCTCCTGGTACGAGTGCTGCAGCCGGTGTACCCGAGAGATGGACGGTAGTCGGTGGCAGGGTGCGGACAACAACAGTGCAACTCTGCCTATGGTACGAACGCAGCAGGCGGGGGACCAACCGCGGCTGTTTTCGGCTCACGGCGATACGTACGCTCTTTTCACTTTTCACGCATTGGGCTGCAAGCAGCCAGGAAACGACAACTTTGAAAGTACCTCATACGAGACACTACGAATGCACGGACTACAGCAGTACGGTCTGCAGTAACAGGTACCTGGTACTATACCAGGGACCAAACATACACGTTTACGTTTTATCTGCGTACAATATCGGCGTTGCCTCAAGGTTGCAGATGCCTGGCCTGGCCAAGTCAAAGAGCTTACTTATATATAGGGACGCTACCTGGTACATGCACGACGTACTTAAGGTTTACAATTTGCTCAAGAATTTCAGGCTCGATTTTTGGACGAACATGAGAATGTGGCCATTTACATGCTGAGTTGGAGTAGGGCACAGCCTTACATCGGTGTTCAAGCCTGGCCCAAAACAGGAATTTCTCAACTGGTGTCGCAAACCAGTACTGCTGTACCACAGCTCGAGTTTAGGTGCGGGGTCGAAGCACTGGGCTTGGGGTGCCTAGGAACCTAATTTGAGACCCCAATGTGGCTTCTCGTCCAATGCAGTTGCTTGCCGGTCAACGATTCAACCCGAGCTTCCAAGTCCCCACCAAGCACCAAATACCAGCCTGCCAGGGTGTGTTCGCAGAATGGGCGAATCCCCTTCGTTGTGGCACCGATCATGCGTTACTTCCTATTCGTACTCTGGATCCCACCGCCGTTGGCGACAGGACAACTCTACAAGCAGTAGCACACCATACAAGCATGCCTTATGACGAGAACATCATCATCATGCAACCCACGAACATACGAGTACCTGGTACCTATTAAGAGTAAAGATTTTGAGTACGTACGTAGAGCTCACCACCCTGGGGTATACCAGGTATATTAATAATAGGTTTACCACAATGCTGTACCTTGTCCTACAGAAGCCGAACCTGAACCTACGCCAGCAAGGCCTGGCAGCTGCCAGCTGGGCATCTGGAGGGTACACGGTGCATCGCAACTCGCAAGTTACCCCCCCTACACAACCCTACTGGTACGTCATCATACGTACCGCTGTACAACCGTACCAGGTACCAGGTAGGAGAAAAAAAACGAAAATAAGTACCAGTACGCCTCTCCAAATACCAGGTAGGTTGCAGTACAGCAGTCCCAACAGCAGTATCTGAGCATCCGATGCTCATGATACAACGTATGCTCACCGGTGATACGACGGTAGAGCAGCCTGGGAACCTTTCTTCAGCCCACGCGCTGGACGCCGTCACCAACCCCCCCGTGGCAGCAGAAATATCCATACCTTCGCCCACAGAGTACTGCTTGAAGGATCTCCTGCCTGTGTTCTGTTGAAGCGAGGCATGGCCAGGTGAACGCTGTCTACTTGCGGCAGCCACGTTTGGTGCAACAGGAGGGGTGCATTTTGCGCCGCCATGTCGAAAGTTTTGTGCGGATCTCCCTGAGGTGGAGGAGGTCCGTGGCGGGGTCGCCACGAACCCATGAGAGGATGGGGAAATGAAGGCAGATAGCAGAGCGATCGTCCAAAGCGTGGATGGCATGGCGCAACGCTTCCTTGGTTGTCGGCGCGGGCTTTGACTACCTGGTATCACGCAAACCGAGCTGGGCAAACCAAACACATGTTGATCATACGAGGGAGTTCCATTAAGCATCGACGCAGCAGATGTAGGGGACAGGGGCTCCTACGTTTTTAGCCCTTCCGGCCTGATTCGAAGAGGCCCGCACATGCTCTTGCGCAGAAGGCCGCTGAAAGATCTGGCAACGCGCCATAGACATCGTGACCGGTAAAGTAGATATTTTAGCCCTATCTTTGATGGTGCGAGTGATATTGCCGTCGGTTTTCGTCCGTATCCGCCACCGAACCGGACGTGCAAATTGGAAACAAGAAAAAAAACTTGACCGCTTGATTCTGGTTGCTGAATCATTTTTCGCGCCCCATTCGCAGCATCCTTCCGCACATGGCAGGGCAGCGTAGACAATGGATGCCCTATCCAGTCGGCCTAAGCCCCTGTATGGAGAAAGCTGGATCTGGATTTATGCATGACACATGACCCATTAACTTCGAGCTCGGTGAAACGCCATGCTTAATGCGCCTGTCTTCTCCTGGGTTGCAGATTGAACGTGCCGCAGCCACACGATGAGCTTTCCGACCCTTTCGGCTAAAGATATGGCCATGCTGGAGACAGCCTGCGAGGGAGACCAGAACACTCTGGGGACTATCGAAGCTTTCTGCTCGTCCAAAACTGACGGAGGAGTATGCGAGGTACGGCGCTGTTCCATGTTCTCTCGCGAAATCCTCAGAAGAAGCAGTAGGATGTGTTGGGCTGATACCAAAGTTGATACCAGGTACCTTTTTTTCTCTTTTCAAACTTTCGGTAAGCGACAGGACGCAATCTATAGCAGAGTTTTTTTTTTTGGTCACGCGTTGAGGCCAGAAACATGCCTGGTATCTGTATGGTGACGCCGTCCAGCCGTGGGCACCTTTGCTTTCGTAGCCTCCAGGTCGTCTGCACATACTGCAATGTGGATCGCCTCCGATGTCACCGAAGCGGTGGTGATACGTGAATCCTGAACAACCCACGAAAAAAAAGCTTAGCTGCTCCTGCCACAAGCTACCGCACCGCTGCACTTCGTGAGAGGTCGAACGCGGGAAAGCACCCGCGATGCAAGCCGCCTGCTGCACTGCTTTGTACGAGGGCACGACCCCCTGATAGCCCTAATCGTCGACAAGGGAGGGGTGCTTTGTGGGGGAAGCTTTCGCATAAGGACGCTCGTGTGTTCGGCGCCGGATTCCGGCCGGGCCATCCAAGCGCATTCACCTGCGACCTGGGCGATCCGTCGCAGCAATACTCGTTTTGGCCAACAGGGCAATGGCACGTTTGACGCCGAAGTGTTGTTATGTTGTTCACCCCGAGCTCAGTATCCTGTAGCTCGACTGATATTTTGCTTTAATATGTGCCTTGAGTTCGGCACGAAATTGTAGTATCACTCCAGTAGTTATGCTTGGCGGTAGAAGGCCATCGCAGTGCAATAGGTACGTGGGGTCGACGTACTTCCACCTACACACCCAGATGATAATCTAACGAGTATATAGTGCAGAGTGATGCAGCCGCATCGTGTCGTACCCCACTACTATAATAGTAGATACCTGGTAGGTGTTCTAACAAGCGCGCACTGCAGTGGATGGTCCTTGCTTGCAAACGTGTCCTCGTGTTGTATACGTGGACAGTGTGCGCCGTTCACTCTCGATCGAAGCCAAATGTTGCTGGATCAGCAGTAGTGGTAGGGCCGAACAACTTACACCTGACCCTACGGACACGGCACAAGGCAACGCGACAGGAGGCAGCGCGAATCTCTCGAACGAGGGGTGCGGCTTATTCTATTCACCAGGGTACCTGGCACCTCTTCGGATAAACTAGGCGGAGAGTATTGGACCAGAGATGCTGTAGATACCGGTTGCTAACACAAGGCGCTGCATTGCTGCTGCCGATTACAGGTGGTGCAGGATCGTCTGGTGCACGCGAAAGGCACGGCCGTCTTCGCCGCCGGCCTAGCCCGGGTGATAAGTAGGCTACGCAGTCTCGGTGGCAGGCCCGACTCGCACAGGAAAGGTCGGGTCCTGCGGGCTGTGGGGCTGTGCGTGTCCAAGGCACTGCAGGCAGGCAAGTGAAAACCACGAATGGTGAATTTCGACTACGGAGCTATGCTAATGGTAGAGGGGGGATATTTGATATTTGGGCCCGTAATGGTGTCGACTGACGGGGGGGGTCCTCACCCGACTCGAAATACCGTAAAGAGCGCTGAGTTCGGCTCGTTGTCAAGAAAACGAGCGCTGAAAAATGATCGCACCCCTGTGCGCTCTTAACGCTCTATACGGTAGCTGCCGATGCTTCCTCGGATTGTGCCTACAATTCTTCTCAAAGTCAGAGATTGGACGAGATACTAGTATGGAGCTCGTCGTGTGCGATTGACATCTGAGAAGGCTCTTGTAGTTTTCCAGTAGCACTGGTCGGTGCCGCTCGCGCTAGAGGCGCGAAGGAGCAATGTAAGTAGCGCGGGGGTAAGATGTGCCAATGCAAGGGCTTGCTGCTCAACAACCAAGCTTTTTAGGCGCTCGGAACCGTGTAGTGGAGACACGGTCTGATATTCGCTGTATTCAGCGGAATGTTCTGAAATATGCTGTACACGGTCTATTCTAGTCGTTGCCAGTACGGTTGCATGGGGTGTCAACAAAATTTGGAACGTGATATGTAGTAATTGGTAAGCACGACAAGCCGCAATTGACAGTCCACCTACTGCTGCTATTCGGTGAGACTGAGTGTTAGGTCAATATTCGGTGGAGTACTCCTGACGTTAGCAGACTGCACAACAAGGCTTCGTATTTTTCATTTGCTCCTTCTGTCCTTCCCCTGGGCCCATGCATAGACTCGCCGCTACGTGAGTGAGCGGGCCAACAACATCCGAAGTATAGTTGGGGCACCATATCGCCCTCCATCCCCTGGCACCCCCGTGTTTCTTTTGCAGATTCTGAACAAAAGCCCCGATGTGTCAGGTATCGAAATATCCACTATATTTTTTGTTTAGTCGGTATCATATCAAGCTCAAATTCCCTCCATATCCAACCCTATCTCTTACCCATCGCTCTAAATATCCTTTTCGTGTGGTCACCACTTCCACCTGCTTGGGCCCGAAGCAAACGTAGCATACCGCTGTCCTTGTTGGGAACATACCAGGTATACACTTGAACTCGTAGTATCACCGCGTATTGCCTTCGGCGGAAAGCCCAACCTTAGATTCGCGTACGTACTCGTGCGTCGGAATTGACCAATATAGAGAGTTCAGGCTCCAGATTGAATGCAGCATCATCGAGTATTTGACGGTGCCATGGTGTTCATACAATCTATATACGAGAAGGTAGCAGACGGCAGGAAAATGCTCATATATCGAACTGTCTTTGCCTCGACTTGTCAACCTCAGATCTGGCGGAGCTGAGGATTCTTGGGCTGCACCGTGGTCTCCGGCACCCTGCATTGCTCCTCGCTCTGACGGAACTCGTGCCGGACAACAGCGTCGGTTCCGACGCGCAACGAGCGGCGGCGTCCGCCCTTGTAGCGTTTTGCGACGTGAGCTGGTGCAAGTCTTAACATGATAACTTAAGACATTGAGTGTTAACGCATTGTAGCTCGACCCCTGCGCAAAATGAAACAAAATAAGGCATTCTATTACGCTGAAATTAGTTTAGAGTGGGGCGCATTCTTCCCCACGTAAGAAGTTTGGCCTGAGCAAAATTAGAGTGCCCTGCCGTTTGCAGAAACTCGGATTCCCCGGAAGTCGACTATTCAGTACGAAAGGGTGGTAAGGCGCTAGCCTCTTTTTTGCGGACATATCACTGGGAATTAGAGTTGGCAACTCATCCATACTAGTTATAGTTGCTCTGCATTAGAACCCCAACAGAATCACAGACGCATTTCCTTGAGTGCGCCTTCAATACCTGGCATAACGTTTGCAATTCGCTTTGACCGAAGCAGCCAGCATCAACATGTGTCGGGTTTTGATCACAAGGTATTTTTCTAGGTATACCTCGTTCATATGGTTGTTTAGAGCCCTTCCACCGATTGCAAATCAAAATCAAAATCAACGTCGAACTCAAGATACAAAACATTGAATTGAAGAGTGAAACCAATAGTGAAATCAATACTGAGATCAAGATTGAAACAAATACTGAAATCAATATTGATATCAAGATTGAAATCAAGATTGAAATCAAGATTGAAATCAAGATTGAAATAAATATTGAAATAAAGATTGAAATCGAGATTGGAATCAAGATTGAAAACGATATTGACTTCGAGACTGAAATCTAAATCGAAATCAAGTTCGACGTCAAGATCGACGTCGAAATCGAAATCAAGTTCGAAATCAAGTTCGAAATCAAGATCGAAAATCAAGACAAGAAACAGCTGGCTTTGCTTGCTATAATGACAGAGGTCGCCAACGCTGTGGAAAGAGCTTGCAAAGCTGATTCGAGGTGATGCCAAACTGCTCAAGGGCTTTCTGGGGCAGGTTTCGACCCTGACCTCGATTACGGACCACCGCACCCAGGAGATTGCGTTCGAGGCTGTCTACCGCATGTGGAAGGTGACTTGTTTGACTCCCCAACTTATTCGCTCGAATGGAGGCGTCTCTTGAAAAAGAAGACGAAGAACGGTGATTATTTTTTCGTCCACAAAGATAGGATAGTTCTCGCTAGGATCTCGCGCTTCAGATGGCCATTTGCAACCGTCGTCAATAACGTGTCCGCTGGTGGACGGTATGGCAAAGACCAACAATAACGAAGATTTTCGGTCGGGCTTATCCCTCTTCCGATCCTGCGAAACTAATCCCACGTCGCCTCCACGTAGAGTCGACGATTGAAGAAAGGGCCGAAGTCTTCTGGCAATAAAAATGCAAAGCACAAACCGTAGTGGGGAGGGCAGAGAAACGTTTGTTGTGTGGCCCTCGATTTTCCTTTACGAGGAGGAGATAAAGAGAAAATAAGGGCGAGGAATATAAGTAGGCAGGTGAAAAACATGGGATTTCTGCCCCCCCGTTCCAGGCTATCGAGTTCCTACGGTCCCCTGCACCCGTCGTAGCACGTTGACGCCCATTTTCCGTTAGGGCTACTACCACGGCAATATATAGCATAGCTACATGGGAGTACCGAGTGAGTGAAAACGATCCCACACAGATACCAGGCAGGTTCTCTCTGACACCGTGCGGTGTGCGAAGTGAATTAGTGGATGATTTTAGTCGTTGTTCTTCATTGGCATAATACGAAAGGGACGCTGTTATGTTTCAAGTTGAGCGCGCGTACATCCTTGGCATCCGCTTCATCTACAACCAGTAAGGTGACACTATCCTGGACACCCTTCCAACAGGCAATATGCGAATTGAGATTGAATTGGGGTATACTCGATGTGCAAAATGCGACCAATGAGAAAAAAGGGGCATGGACCCTCCTCCTCCCCGTCCTTAGGGGCAACACATTGAGGAAAGTTTGGGGAGGCAGTTCGTACCCTCAGCCATAATATTAACATCAAATACGACACAAACCATTGCGTGTATTCCAAGTTCTTCACTTTGGGGTAAATGCTGGGCTTATCAAGGTGTGGAAGAAGCAGCCGGGCGGTCCCCCGGCCTTGCCATCCTCGACTCGCGGCGAAATCAAGGAGGGGCTGTCGGGCATCTCCACCACCGATTTTGAGAGTCAGGTCCGGTCCATGCTCGCCACCATCAACACTGGCGGCAACTGTGAAAGCGATGATGGCGGCTGCGATGGGCCCCCCTCCTCGTTTCCTGTGGAGACGGTATGCCAGGTGGGAGAGGAAAGCGAAGAATCGACTCCTGAATTTTGCTACGGTGACTAAACGCATACCTAGCCGCTTGTTCACTCTACTCGTTGTACACACATTATTGGCTTAAGCTTGGAGACATACGTGCTTGCTATTGGAGGCCCCCATTTTCTTGAATTTCGATATTCCCCTCCTAGACCTCACGCAAGTTGCTTTCACTTAAAGCTTGATCTACAGGAAGGCGTAGCAGCCGACAAGGGCAACAGGATGCTCATCGGACGAATGCTTGCCTTATAGGGGTAGCGCCCAATGTTATTTTAGGCTCCTCACTTGAGGAGCTCTGTACCTCACCCAAAAAGTGTTTTTTGATAAACGGTAAACATGCAACCAATGCAATATCCCACAGCCTACTATAATAGGCGAGCTCACTTCCCTGAAATCCTGCCTGTGACCACTAAAACAAGCTGTAGCGAAAATGCATCTCGATGGAGGGGAAATAAGTACGAAATAGTGCGCACGGCAGCATCATCCTAGTCCGAAGGGGAACGGTATTAACAAGCTGTGGCATACCATCCCGCATCACTTGCAACCGAATAATACCAGGAATATATCCATAGTATTGTATGTACGCTCGAAAAAAAAGAAGAGGAAAATAAAGAAGAAAAGCACGAAGATATAAAAAAAGAAGAAGTGAAGGAATAAAAGAAGAGCATAATTATTATGAAAAAAAAGTAAACAAAAAACAAAATAAACAAACAAACATGCGCTCGAAGCGCAGGCCGACGCCCGACGACAAGGCTACTGTTTGCTGGTATGATCAGTGGTATGATATGCCCAGCCGATTGGCCAACATAAGGGCACCACAAGAAGACCAGACGGAAGGCAAAAATACATGAAGAGGGAAGAGACAAAGAGCTGACAACAGGCCAAAAACGAACAGTCCTATGTCCAGTTGGTGGATCAGGGACGACACAACAAGCGACACAAAGAGGACAGAGACAGATGGACCAAGGCAAAATGCCACACATAAAATTCCCATAAGGTGACGCAGTTGATGCCGAATTGACAGGGTACGGGGGTGGGGTATCATCGACTTGGCAGTGAATAAATAGGGCATTTCAACAATAAATGGGTTTTTATATAAAAATAGGTGTATCACGACGAATAATCTATGGAAAACACGAATGGGTCCCGAGCGATATTCGGTCAAGGGGCCCGGCCAGTCATATTTTTTGTCCGAAGAGTGCTGCGCCTAGCATAGCACGCATCCGCGTCCCGTTCGGCGACCCGTTCTGGAGACAGTTTCGTGCACGCAATCACCGTCGGCGATTTTCTACAGGTTACCGACTGGGCCGGGCTAGGCTGCGAACAACGTCTAGGCGAAGTCAGGTGGCTCGATATAGGTGGTGACTCGATCAGCATCCAGGTGAGAGAGGAACGATGGCTTCCTGTGGAAACACTTCTAGCGACTGGTGCTATGATATTGGGTGGATATCCCCATTGCCACTGCCGCGATCAAAGCACAGGCGAGTGGCTCCCAACCTCATTGAAAATTAGACTTGAAAATATGTTGTTGGCGCAGCGTACCAAACAACCCCATGGCGGTGCATAAAGTATCACGAGAACCAAGATCCTGGTTGTTTAAGACTACAGTTGAATAAGGTACAGCAATCACTCGGCTGAGGTTCTCCGGCCGGCTGAAATATTCTATTTAAACGTCGCCCCCCTACCATAGCACCAGTGTAGCACCCAAGGGAGGCACCCTCTGCCGCTGTCGCACCACGTTCAAACCTAGCTGCGAGCGAATACATCCTTTTCCACAATCAGCCATGAAGTATGTTCCAGGTGCTCGCGCGAGAAAATAGCTTCTACGGATAAACATATTGCCCCCTCCAACCAAACAAGCCAGGAGGACAGAAGGTGCCGGCGGGGGGGGGGGGGGAGGACAGACCCACACCCGATATCGTGGGGATAGAGCCTGAATGCGGCTTAGGGTTTATAAGTACAATATTGAGGAACAATAAATACCAATGGTGGGGAAAGGGCAGCACTTGAAGTAGATATGCATATAGCCGGAAGTAGGTACGGATGGGGGTCATACTTCGTACATAGGCTTCCGCTTTGGAATTCCCTTGGTCTTCTTCTTCTTCTTCTTCTTCTTCTTTTTCCTGGGAATGTTCCTGGGCGATCAACGTCGAAGCTCATGCTGCACACTGTCGGATTGCAAGCACAGTAAAATATTCACTCTTTTTCCTCAGCCCCTACGTATGATATGACGTTCCAGCACGGGACTTGACGATTTTCACCCATCATACATACCTCGGTCACATCATCACACAACATAATCCACGCTGCTTGCTAAGCGAAATGAATATCGCCTGCTAAATAAGACAAACAACAATTAATGTGTACCAGGTATGATTGATCAAAGTTGAAGCCCATGCCGCACATTGTTGGATGGCAAGGACATTCATATTTATGACTGTATCACCCCTTACTTCAAACCCCTATTCTGTACCCTTCGTATATATGTTTGTTTTTGTTTCCCACGATCAACCGAAGGTGTACTCCAAGAGCTCACGGGGGAGAGACGACGACAATTCTCCAGGCGTGTTCGTCAGCATCCCGGCCGATCTTGTCGCTGCCTCCAGCAAGATCATGGTGGGCACACGATCTATGCAGCTGGACGTGCCATTTGCTCAGGTGAGAGGGTTGCACGCATCAAACAAATCATATCTCGGAGTGTCGTGATCTGAATATCGATCGGTAGATAAACCGTGAATAGTGCAGGGTTCGTAAGGGGGTGCGGCCGTTTCTCGGCGCTCGTTTTTTTCCAGGACGGGATGGTTGCCAATACCGAACAAGCTGCTTACGGCAAAAAAAAACAGCGTGTCCCGAGTCTGTAACCAAAAGACATATGAACGTGAAAACTAAAAACGCCAGGCGAACGTTCTCGTAGGGGGTTGTTATATTTAATCGGTATGTACGTCTGTGTGTCTGTTTGTTTCGTCCGTCTACATTGCGACCTCTCTGTCCGTGCTTTACGATTCACGTCGGTGCGAGACCTGTAGATAACCGCTCCCGATATTGATCTGCTCTGTTAACGCTTGCACTACTGTAAAAAGGCTTCTACTCTATTCCCAAGTGATATATCCCTCAACGTGATTTTCGTGTCAGAGTTCACTAGATAGTAGCGAGAGAACGAATGCTATCCTAGGGCATAGATGATGGCCACAGGTGGCGGAACGGGAAAGGGATAGTACTAGAAACAAATGCTGCCATGCGACATATGGAATCGACGTAATGAGCGCCCAACTGTTGGAGGTGTCTCCAATAGGACTAGGAACGCTGCTCTCAATCTCGAAAAGGATGCATGGTCAATAGCAAGCAACACGATTGCGCCCCCCTCCCCCCCATCCCCTGTACATTGTATTCGTGTTCCGCCATAGGGATACCTAGTACTATTTATTGGTATATTGTACTTGCCATCCTCAACAGTGTGTCGTACGATCTTCAACGTTGATCACCCATAAAATTGCCCAGAAAAAGAAATCTAGGGGATAATCTAGAACACCATTCTGTACTCCAATGCACAAGTGCGTGCGAACTACAAGCAATACGGTTTGGTTCTTTTTCCGACCAATTACACCGCATGGCCCTTCCGTGGCTCTTCGTGATGTTTTTTAGTGCCCTGCACTGATCCGGGTCGCCAAGAAGCCCCCAGGGAGTGAACTGGGCAGTGTGAGCTGCACGCTTATTTTTCGACTGCAGGGCGGAGCAAAGACGTTCAACCTACTCCGCAAGGTACGATGTTACTGTATACTGACACAGACACAGGCTAGATTTCTTATCTAAACAACGGTGCGCTCAACACATTAATTCAGTGTTACCGCTCACGAGTTTCTTATTTCGTCAGAAATGTGCAGCTGAGTTTTTCGGGGGGATTTTTTTATTGACAGGGTTGGTAGTGTACTGGCCGCGGAAGGCTATTGTCGCCAGAGGATGGCATGCGGGGGCACGGTGTTCGAGTTCCAAGGCGAATTAAGCTCACGCGGTAGGGTCATGTGCCGACCTCAACACCTCATTCCATGTTGTATACCGAGCCTCTATGTAGAGGCGTTTCTGGTGGCTTGTCAGGTGGTCCTCGAGGGTACAAAATAAAATTCGCGCGATCAAATATCACCGAGTTCACGTGGTCGCAGGGGCTTTTATTGCATGGAAATTGACTAGCGGAAAGCGCGAGAGCGGGGCTTAGCAACCTTCAATGAAAATCGACGAGCGTGCGGAGTGCCGAACCCTATGCGTGATCAGAAATGAAGGTACGTACCGGGGGGGAGAAGGGACGACACACCCCTGACCACGGCTTGTCCAGAAGATGGAAAGTGAAAGTTGTGAGAAGAACAATATAAGGCAAAAGGTTGTTTCTTTTTCGAGGGGTCGAAGCAACAACGTGGTAGAGGAAATCTACCGATCGTTGAGGTGTCTGTCTGTGTGGCGTCGGTGGCTGCGCTGCCAGCGCACGTGTGTGTTGTTGTGTTGTGTAGTCAAAGGGACGTGGTCGATTGGTCTCTGGTATCACATGCCCCCCATGGTTGTGTGCCCAGTCGCTTTGATGATAGATGGCCTTACAATGTTGTAGACCTATCGGGTTTCAAGTATTTCAGAGAATGTGTATTCTCGAGAACCGGATTGGGGAACGTTTTTGGATGGCCCCCCGTCCCCAGTATTACTCTTCAAGGGCTCGGAGCTTCCGCGTGCCAGGTAAAGTCGATCGACCGTTGTCTCCACTGCACCGGTGGGTACTCTGCATTCACACATACTCACAATACAATATGGACGCATCTGCGATAGGGGTAACACCGGATAAATTCTGAGGTTCCTTACTTGAGGGTCTCTATACCCCGCACAAACCCGGGCCTTGAGAAGGTGCACGTGCATCTCGATGAACAGCAGTGCCATGACCTAGGTACTGATTTCGTCGGAATAAATTGGTGTGTTGTTTTTCAGGAGGCGACCTGTTGGTTGTCTTGATTTAAGCACGTACGTGGACGTGATTTAATTGTTTTCCTGCAGGAGACGATGTCGGAACATAGTGTAAAGTATAATTAATATCCCAGCAACACGGCACGCCATGGTGGATAATTCCTCAGTGCCCTTACGAAACCCCGTCAGCCAAATTGTTTTGGCCAAAAAGTGCTACCCTGTTAAAGGAACCGTATCGGCTGGTATCCGATGTCCCTTGCCCCCTCCATCGCGCGGTCACTTAGGCAATTGCCGGCCTCACATCAACCGTCGCAAACAATCGAGAGGAGGATCCAAGCCCTAGACCCGCAAAGGCGAGCCTTGTGAGCTCCAACGACGTGGCGGTGAGAATAACGTGCACGCCATCACCTACCCTGCGTCGATCTAAATGCCTTTCTCTATACGTACGGGCAAGCTTAGCCGGCAGGCCTCGGCATGGTGCTCTATGGCGTTTGGTCGGATGCGCATTGAACTGCACCCACGTGTTGCGAGATGCACTACTTGGAAATATGGTGGGTTGTGTTTTGCGGGAGTAACGGGATTGATGACTCCGAGATATTCAACTAACTTTCACTTCCGAGAGACGCGATGTGTCGCTTTCGACTTGCCTACACATTGACCAGTAGACCTTGCTACTCGCGGTGGTAGCCGAACCGTGATCTTCGCTTGACGGGGTTTGCGATTCGGCGCCCAGCTTTCGCCCAACATGCACTTCCTGGAGAAGAGTCGTGCTACGGTAAAGGGGGGCTACCTATTGGTTTGCTCGGGTTCGTTGCGTGGGGATGCGTGCTACGACAGAGGTGCACCTAACTTTATATGAGACTCCT
Organism: Nereocystis luetkeana; assembly: GCA_031213475.1. Lineage (NCBI taxonomy): Eukaryota > Phaeophyceae > Laminariales > Laminariaceae > Nereocystis > Nereocystis luetkeana. The sequence goes on along the minus strand of JARUPZ010000013.1, from coordinate 1,584,095 downwards.
CATTCGAGGGCCTGTATATCCCACCCAACATCCACAGAAAGCTGAAAGTGCAGCCCGATGAACAATATCATGGCTCTACTCGTAGTTGTTTGTTGAAAAATAGGGAGAGTAGAAAACGACCTTCCAGCGATTTTGGCTATTTCCTCGGCTGACGAGCCTCGTCACTCAGGAATTCTATAGCCAAATGTGCTATACACGAGTTGGTCCAAGCACATCGCCCCGGTTTTTGCCAGCCACGGATGCAACTCATACGTCCCAATAACAGTGGAAGAGGGTGACGCCAGTTTTGTTTTTTGAGAACCCACGACTAGTGATACAGCCGAACTTGAGACCCGACCAATCACAGGCCTCCAAAAAGGTCAGTAATAACCAGGTGTTTCCGTAAGGAGTTTCGCTTTTTCTCATTTTTTTTCTGAACGAGCCGCTTCCAGGTGGATCCAAGGCATGGTTGTATAAATTTTCACGCACATTTCGGAAGAAATGACTGTGTTTGGTCAACATTAAGGCATATGAAATTCAAAAAAATAATCATATATATGCTGAAAATGCTGGAACTAAGTAAGAAAGAGTCGATGCCGTAATTTGCACATTTACCGCACAAAGGTCCAAACGTCCACGCCGTTTTTAAGATATGAACCCTGAACGTTTGCACACATGTTTCATATGCCCATGCCGAACCATTGGCGGACGTGTTTTTGTTTTTTCGTCGAAAATTTGAGATCCCTTACGACCCAACCGACCCCCCCCAAACGAAACTAGAATATCTGCCGAACAGCAAGAAACAGAAAAAGCACCCCGACCGGAACGGATCGGCAGAGGTTCATAGAATATACGAGGGTATGTGCCAAGTTTCATGAAATGTCTCCCAAAAACGCCGTGGACAGTGGAGTCTTGAGGAATTTGGACGGTATTCTTGAACCGTTTTTTACCCTCATCGTGGCCCGCGTCCGAGGAGCTCTAAAACTCACCCAAAGCCTAATTGTCAGAAAAACATGCACGCGCCACCCGCAGAGCAATCTCAATGCCCAGTCAGACCACTATTCAATATTTTGGCTATCAATGCAATCGCGAAGGTATTGGGCACTCATAAAATTTTCAGAAAGTGTTTGGACCCCACAACATCCCCTCTCCGCCGTATCACGGCTCATCTGTACCCTTTACTAACCATCACAGTGCCCGACTGTCACTCAATATTTGACAGTGGAAATCTCCGCTCAGAAATACTATACTGGCCACAGCAGTACTTTAACTGTTACAAAATATGTTGCGCCCGAACGTACCCCCCCTATCGCTCTGTAAAGGCATAGCTCTTAACTATTATTGTCAATGGTGTCATTCATTCGTCACTTGTGAACATAGAAATCTTCCGTCCCCTACAGCATCACCAGGCTTGGTGTGCTAGTACAAACTCATGTGTTTTAACTTGAAGTCTACTAGGGTTGATCTGAGATCAGGCTCAACAGCTAAACTTATCTAAAGTTGTCAGCTTGGGGTTTTGTTAGAGATCGAGCAATTGCCTAGGAGCTAACAACCAGCCGTTGGCTGTAAGCGTTGATATTTCACTACGAGTACAGTTCCTCAGCCGCTGACTGTGAGCTCAGTGATTTTTCTGGCTCAGTGGGTCAGTGGTTACCTGGTATCTCAAAACGTAGTAGTCGCAGTTAACTAGCGTATGCCACGACGCCCATGCGCCCTCGAGACAGCCTGGAAGCACATTTCACCCCCCAATTTTCAGGGCTATCTCCGCGGTAAAGAACAACGCTTACCGAACAAGCAGCCCACACCAGTTGCGCCTGGTGGCAATCGTCGGGACGAGACGAAGTGTGTACGGCGGCCGGAGCAAACCCCCACGAAAGCGGCTGACAACCAGGCGAGGGTTCAGTTTATGTCGACGCTCATTTTTTTTGAAGGCCTGAATCACGATACCCCCAGCGCTGAACCTGCGATGTTGCGCCGCTTTTTCGTGGCCAATCTGACGCAAGAGTGGTGCTCGCCTTTTGCGTGCAGCACCTTTGCGATAAACCAGGTGTTCGAAAACGTGTCGGAGTGAGCAAAAAAATAAATAGTGAGAGGGCAGGTATCGTTGTGCCGGTGTTTTGGTTCTCGGTGTTGTTCGTACGAGTTGCTGCGGAAACACGGCTGGAGTTTCGCGTGTGTTTTGATATTATCCCCCCAACTCGCCAATGCAAGTGCACACGCCTGCATGGGCTGCCGCACCAGGCCTGGTCAGAACCAACTATGCATCCCCCCCCGCGCATAATGTAGGACTTAAACCGCATATTGTTGGTTCAAAGTGCGTCCCTCTTTCGTGAAGATATTCCTTTACAACTTACAACCTCCCTACTTTTTTGCTGCTCGCATTGCTTACATATCCGTAGTCATATATTCCAAAGCCAGACCGGATGTTTTAAAACTTGTCCGAAGTAATGTACGAGCAGGACTTTTGTACGCTTCTACCGTTGCCCGTACAGCCGCCCATCTTATTTTGAGTGTATCACACAGATTGGACTACCTACGTTACTGTTGCAGGGCCGCCTCGGTGTCAAGGAACGGCGCTTATCGAATGCCCAGGTGACACCAAGCGCCACGGGTGGTAAACCCCGGAGCGTGACCAAGGGCGTACGGCTGTCGAAAGAAACACCGAAGAAAACGGCTGACAACCAGGCGAGAAATTGTTGGATTCATGGTGGGGCAGGGGTGCACTCAAGTGTTCTGAGGTATCTCGCTTGAGGTGCTCTATTCCTTACCCCAAAGCTGACCTTGAGATAAACTAAAACCCCGATTCAACGAATAATCCCATGGCCTAGCATATAACGTGCTTGTATTTCGGGAGACGATGCTTTTCTTCATACTAATTTAAAACCCCTGATTCCTTACTACATCCTGCGGCAACGACATCGTGGTTAGTCCTCATCTTGCCAGTCCTTTTTTTCAAGCGGAGCACTCGCTTATCGTGTTTATTTTCGGTCGCACCCTAACAGTTGGTCAACGAGAAGAGCCGCCCGGTGACTGAACCCACCACTTCACCCTTCGAGCTCACCGAAGCAAACGTCAACTCGGTCAACGCCATGGCGGCTCCGACCCCAAAGAAGAAACCAACCCCTTCCCAGGTAAAGTTATCGTATTGAACACGCAATATGGAAGTAAATGAAGCTCTTAAGTACAGCCTTGTTTAAGAAATTCGAACATTGGCGAGATATGAAAAGGTAATAACGCAGATTGACCCACTACTGCAGCGCAGCGCATCATGTAATATTAATAGCACGAATGGAAAAGGGGAGATATACTGGCCCAGCCTGCGGCTATCTTGATTATTAAAGGGAGCACGAGAATCAGAGCTATCACCGCGTCGTTTCGCTAGGAACCTTAACGGTGTCCTGGACACTGTATGCAGGGTAAATGCCGCAGAGTGGCGTTGGACCGAAGGAACAAACAAATTGTCACGTTCGAAGTTGTGTCAGATCTACAGTAGCTTGTCACCGTATCGACGAGGAGCCATGCGTGCTATAGACGTTGCAGGAGACACTTTAGGCCCGAACGGTTCCGGCCTCACGGCCTCTTCAAGTGAGGAAGAACCCAATATAGTCCCAGTGGGTTTACAACATTTTTCGTTACATCCCTTGACGAGCGTTGAGTTTACACAGCGGTGCGATCGTTTTCAGGGCTCGTTTTCTCGACTACTATAAAGGTACTAAAGTCGAGCAAAATGTACTTTCGGAAAGTTCTGGGCCGAAAGCAAACGTTCCGAAAACACGTTGCTCGGTACTACGACAAACCTCCCGGTCTGGGCAGATTGAGCGCTGGAAAACGATCGCGCCCCTATGCGAACTCAGCGCTCTTTACGGGCACTTCGTGCGTAGTCCATGTTATTCTTCTCCGAGTTGAGCGTACAGCTGGTATCAAATTAACTTTCTGCTGTTGCGCGAGGTACGATGGAGCTCCTCCAGCGAAAAGCCTCTGAAAAATCAGGTGCACCCCTCCCGTCGCGTGAGTCCAATGCGTAGTTTAAGGACTCCTAAGGAAAGCGTAATTTGTTTTAGGGTAATTTGTCACAAAACAATGCGCCAGCTGTGAGTTTGACCGATTGAGTGGTTGGTACTCTTCAATCGGATTATTGTTTTGTCCAGACTAGAACCGTCTCAGGTTCAATATGACAATATGAGACCGGTTGCTGTGGTAGCATGTTGGAACCCTTCGATCGAACACTTTTGGTGGCGCGTTTGGTTTCGGTGTGTGCGCGCAAACTGCTGTCATGTCCCTGGAAAGAAATGACGAAGACGGAAGGGATTCTAGTGTAGAACAACGCACCGCCCTCTGCTTCGAAAATCTAGGTGGTTACAGGGCATGCGTGTCAGGTGTTTGGGCCCCTGCTGTCTTTTCTATAGCATTCGCATGTTTGACTGTTGTGGCGCTATACGATTTCATCTAACAATTTTCTAGAGGGGGCCTTGCTTGTTTTTGATTTTTTTGATTTTTTTGTTTTTGTTTTTCGCTGTTCCAGTCGTAATTCAGATCCAGGGTCGCATAACAGTTTTTTCTGTCCTCTCCCCCCACTACGGTTAGTACCTTGCATTCGCATCGCGAGGAGGACTTCAGCCCTTTCTTCCCTCTTTGACTCGCGTCGAATAGCGCCTACCTACGCTAGGCACCCTCAGCCGTTGATTATTTTTCTGGTTTTGGACTGACGACAACTAGAGGCAATAAAACAGCGAGCATACCAGATGGTCACGCTAGCATGCCAACGTGACTTTGGTACCGCCCTATAAAATCTTTGACGCTTTGTTGACTTCGCGGAATGGAATGTAGCAGCCTTTGAAGACCAAACTGTGTGGAAGCGCGAACATCACGGTCACGCCGACCGTGCGCGCCATGTTTCGGCGGGGTGATTCTCGAACGAAGGTGAGTTGTACGATAAGGTACGAACTGAGCTTGGTCTGAAGCTACCACAACGGCGTGGCTTGCTCGTCTTTCGACTGTCTTGCCTCATATACGATCGATGCCGAACTGACTAGAACAAAGCAGGGGCGAGACTGAAGCAATTATCTTGACTCCTGTACGATCGACGCCGAATCATTGAAACCAAGCAGGGGCGGAGCTAGATTAACTAATCACTATTTTTAACTGACAGGGCTAGCTCGTGCGTTCCGTTAAAACCAAACGTCAGAGATAGCCAATCGCTTCGAAGGGGGTCGTGCGCACGGGGTATGCCTTGTGTTGGTTTGGTTTGGTTCGCTGTAACGCTAGATACGTGGTACTCTTTGCACCCCGTCCGTCTACGAGACCCATGAACCGCACCTCCTTTCGCATCCGTTCAGTCGATAAAAGCCGTGAACCATGCCCATTTTGCATCTTCTATTAAGTCGGCCAGATATAAAACGCAACATTTTTCGAGTCCATTCAGTCGTCAAGATCCAACATGTATGGGTTAATACGTGTAGTATAATTCGCATATTTCGTTTTCCCCTATTGTCAAAACAGCTTATTCCACACTGTTTATAGTTCAAGTCATTAGTAGTGAAAAAATTTCATCCACCCCTCCCCTCATATTTCTCCTGAACGAAGAATCGATCAAACCCCTACCTCAAATGTCCAATTGGTTTCGACATGCCTCCGTTCTGTGAACCGGTTTTGATTCAGTCGACAAAATCTATTGTCCGTGCCACTTTCCCCATCTACCCAGCCGACAATTCGCAAAACATACACAACTTTCGCACCTTCTCAGTCGACAGTACCCATTAGGAGCATCGCCGAGGGCAAGGCGAACGCCCCCCTCTCGGTCGGGTCTGTCGATGAGTCCACGAATGACGAGGAGGATGTCGAGAAAGATTCGTGGATGGAACCGCGCCAACATCTTGATCTTGCGCCCGCGAGTGTAAGTGGGGAAAATATGCATACCTGGTACACACGAATCTGCGCTTTCTTCGTTGCTTGCTGGTTTGCGTTTTGTTATATAGCATTCGCCGCAGCAGTGCGCAATAAGCTACTTGCAGCCCCGCGAGCATGACTGAGAAACTTAACTAGAAGGTCGAGGCATGATCATTCGATGCATATACCGTAGGTGATTGTAGTGTTTGGTATGGCGCCCTCTGCTACCCGGTAAGTTCCTGTATCCGACGTTCAGAATTCCACGTATTGGCGCTGTTGTGCAGCTTCTTGTGCTTGATATCCGGCGGACCTTTTTCAGTGTTTCAGCACCACCTTAAACGTAGACACGGCTTTGCATGTACTGTTAAGATCCACCAGCACGTTGTTTTCAGTACTGAAGAATAAAAAGCGGCAGTCACATGTGGCAACTACGCCGGAACTATGTATATTTCGGGCGATACGGCAAGCACGCGCGCTCGAGCCAGCGTAGGCAGTGTGGATAATGTGTGGTCTTACGGAAGTGAACTGGGATGTCGCGACCAAAAAGGGCAACCATTCTATCTGTTCCAAGCCCAACTAAACCTCGTGTACCCTCCTCGAATATTCAACCCCGTTAATATTTTTGCGGCTTGAGATTTACTGCATTACGCGCAAGATCGTTCTTTACCTAAATATGTTTGAGTGCTGCATGTCTATGTTGATGACTATGATTCCACGTTCACAAGCGACACCTGTGCTCGCGCCCACGTAGGACAAGTCAAGGGTGCCCAACGCAAAGAATAAGAAGCAAGCGAGCCGCGCCAAACACATAGGCATGGGTTCGGGGTTCCACTCGGCGGTTCCAGAGAGGAAGGAAAAGGACTGGGAAATATCGGACGAAGACGGGGAAGGCAAGCGTACGATTCGTCCACGTAAATGTTCAGCACTGACGTATTGGACCCTACTTCCGCCTTCCTTCCACTGAGGGATGCTACGTGCCATAGAGGGGCACCTAAACGTTCCGAGGTTACTCAGTTAGTTGAGGAGCTGTGTATGCCTCACCCGAACAATGACCGTGAGACAAAGTGAAAGTACACCGCGATGGACAATCTCATGAATCATGATGCAAGTATCATAAACCACAAATTAGTGGTATTACGATGATTGCGAGTTGTTGTTGTATTAAACTAAATGGATTGGGTTCTTGTGGTCTGTTTCCGATATATATAAAATGACGCCGACCCACTAAACGTTAAGCAAGGTTGTGGCTAAAAGTGGCTAAAATGGCACTTTTCACCTCATTTTGGTTGGGTAGGTTAATTCTAGGGGAGGCTATCCGGGTTAGGGTATTTTTGTATGGGAACCAGAGCACAAGAAGCTCAACCAAAAACAATCCAGATAACATTCTTCGCGAACACCGCTTTCCAGCAATGTCGGGTCTCTCAGTTTGTTGAGGAGCCATATTTGCCGGAATATGTTCCTGATATATATATCTACATACATTGTATCCCAGTTGAGGAGCCGTATTAGCCGGAATATGTACCTGATATATACCAGGGTATATATACCAGGTATATATTATATATTATATATATATTATACATATATTGTATCCCTGTTATCGAGCCGCCAATGCAAGACACGAGCTGGAAATCATACGTACAGCGTTTTTCGTGCCGTGCATATACAACCGGATGATTACGAAATAGGGGAGAGACAGAAGAAATGTCGAGGTTTTAGTCTGTTGTACACGGGGGAGGTGCCGAATGCCCGGGCGTCATTTCCGGGGTTTTGCGTTTCAGCGCAGTATGTACCAGGTATGCTACAGGCGGTGCACGAAGCAGCCCACAGCTTTGCTTGAATCACCCTAGACAACGCAAAACTCCTCAACAACCTGAGCAAGCAGCCACGTACGCGCAGAAAGATCCGGCCAATGACATTACGTTATCGACAGACTTGCAACATGTGTGTACCAGCTTGAGAGAGGGCAAATACCAAGTACATTTCGATGGCATCAAAACGGGCACAATCACCGTATATTTTCGACCAAACTGATTTGGGCTGTGCGCGCCTAGTCTTGTTTCGACAGGTTATTCACCCAATACATAGTGATATTCTTGCTAAATCACCCGCTCAATACCTACGTAGTCCATCTACGAGTCCTTATACTGAGAAAACCCGACCCCCGAAATTCAATGTCAAACTCACAAATCTTGCGAACAGCGCCATAATAAATCGTGCATTCGTACTATTTCTAGACATCCGTTAATTTCGATACTGGAGGGAGACGATTGCCAGCAGAGCCCCGGTTCGATTTACATATTATGCGCTCGTAGTGTACGTGTTTTTCGCGGTATGTGAGCCTACAAGTAGCGATCGGAATTGGTCACCGGGTGGCATGTACATTATTCTCAAACCCGTTGTTTGGATGAGGTACATGCTGGTTCAAGCAGAAAAGCAATACATTGCTTTAGCCACGAATATCGCACGCAATAGCTACTTGAATGTCACATATATGGCATCATAGTGACCGTAGTGATCAGTGGAAGAAGATCACCTGACCCGTTGTTCTGTTAAGGTACTAGTGCTGCTGATAGCGACGAAAGTGTGCCCCGAGCAACCACGGACCTTCAAACAGGTTAACAAGGGTCAGCCGTTTCCGTTGGAATACATATTCAGTTTTGATTCGTTTTCTCGACGAACTAGCTTCAGGTACCTCAAGGTACGTATGCCTGTGAAACATGGAACGCGCACAAAATCGGTAAACGGACTTGGGCCAATATCAATTGAAACTTCACGACAAATATTGGCCCCATACCGTATTGAGGTAAATAGGAGGCAACGCCTTATTTTGGCACTTTCAACTAACAAAAAAAAGTCGAAATGATCGCGACGGTTTGAGGAGATTGGCCATGATTGTTTTCACTTGTTCTGTAAGCCCCTCCCGAACCGTTGACAAATGTGATTCATTTAATATGTTTTCACCGAGAAACTTGGGTATTCTAAGACCCAAATTCCTACGCCCCCTCAAAAGTAAACAATGACGAAACACAGAACCAAAACAAAATGACTCTGTAACCGGTGGCAGGGGTTTACAGAACACGTGTGCCAACTTGCAGGGTATATCCCTCTAAAACGTCGTGGACATTCGATGGGTTTGACCTTTAGGGTTGAACCAGCCCGTATGGAGATCTCTATTGGACCAAGTTCGGAAACTTAGCGCATAGCAGAGCTTGCATTCTAAATATATACTTTTGTTAACGTACATGCCCTCGCTCCTCAACGTCTGGTACACGCATACTTTGAGCAGTGTCAGCTCTGAGCCAGAGCCCTCAACAGTTGAGCCCGGCGGGTATAACGCTCGGGAAGCGTGCCGAAAAGAAGAGCGGAGCAATGCTCCTGGAATCGGACAACCGCAGGAAGAACGCTGAAACTGTCAAGCGGGGATACTCTCCTGGTGTGGGATACCACGATGATGGCACCGAGGATCCGGTAGGCAGCCCTTGAGGCAGGGCAGAACATAGGTTGTATGCGCCACAAATAGCCCTACGGCAAGACAAATACAGCCGAGAGGCACCCAGAGAGAAACATAAACGTAGGAAGAGTGAGAAAGAGTGCGAAAGAACAGAAGAGAAGAGAGATATGCCGCCGAGTGGTGGTGCCATTCCCTTGCGTGCGTACTACTGCGGTGCGCGTGGTGTGTTGTGTGCGTGATTTGTTCCGAAGGGACTTTTTTAAACCCATCGTGTGACCACGGGGTAGACGTATCTGGAAAAGGAGCTAGTGCGAGAGCATCGTCATCATCATCATCATCATCATCATCATCATCGTCATCGTCATCGTCATCATCATCATCATCATCATCATCATCATCATCATCCTCATCATCCTCGCCATCACGGCAGTGATAACCCGAAGTGCTGTAGAGGATGCACTGAGGCCGGTACTTCGAACAACATCTGCTTGCATCGAAGTCACGCTAATGCTGTCGTAATGCCGGCGGTGTTGACTGTAAAAAATTGCAAACGATACATGAGCGGTGTTGAATGTAATAGTTGTGAACGTTCAACGCGATCGTGCAGGTGACAACCTCCATTGGAAACAGGAAACGACCAGCGCCGGGATCTGGATCAGCGACCGACGCGGAGCAGACCTGCCGCTACCGCCCTCAAATTGTACGTAGCAGTAGCGGTATGTATCACATATATATAGGAGTCTCCTCGACTAGAGGAGTTGCACCTCGCTCAGCAACCCGCCTTCAGAAACGTCGCAACTTATCTCAGATACCTTATGATGGGCTAGGTATGCCACTACAGTAGAAACATTGTACAGTCCTTGTCTTGTGCACGTGGACTAGCGTCTTGGCGATTATAATATGACAACAACAACAACAAGAGTAGTGCAAATAGGATCGAACGGCATTGGGTAAGTAGCTTCTCAGTTGATGAACTCGGCACGCGCCACGATCGGCGTAGCTGAGTTTGACTAAACTTTTTTTTCTTGACGGGACTCCTTAACCCAAAATCGTCGGAATGCGAAACTTGTTCTTTGCAACATGACTTTGTGAACACCTACTGTAGACCATGGCATTTTCTTTTCGGGGTTACACGTTTGTTTTATTTCGAAATCAGTTTTTGAGCGACTGCGTGATGCCCCAGTAAACGTAGAGCTCAAGTGAGTAACCAAAGAAAAAAATGGTGCACCCCTGCTTTAGCTTGTGTCGCTCCGTCAACAAGAAATGTTCTCGGTTCCAAGAGAGCAACCCCAATAACTACCGTAGCACGAGTCAGGCGGTGGATGTTCTCGTCTGCGAAGGAAACGTATTGTGGCTGTGTGTGGCCTTTTACATTTGCATATTCTGTAGGAAACCCATGCACTGGCTAAGGGGGTATCTGAAGTTGCTCAGGTTACTCACGTATGGAACGTGGCACCTCCGCCCAGACACCGGTCTTGGGAAACAAGGTAAGCGCAGCCTGACGAACCCGCATAGGCAAGGGCCTACAGCGAGTACAGTTGTGAAATATGTGAAAGCACAAGTGGGATGATGACGCGTTAGCAGGACTCGAGTGGGATGAATGGCGACGCGTGTTTGCCTCTGAAGGGTTGCTCCTACGTTTTATGAGGTTATTCCTCACTTGAGAAGTTCTCTATCTCGCACTAACAGTGGGAAACATAATAATCAGGGATGAGCTCTCATGGCCTAGGTCCACAACGAGTGTTAGTGTAAAACAAGAATGTCATTCCAATGATGGCATTCGTACGACATTGGGTGATTCCTTAATACCCTTCGCCTTTAGTATTGCAGTCCCATTGTGGTGACAAAACTACTAATAGTTTGAGTGGTTTATAGCTAAATGGGACTGACGTGCTAGAAAGGTTACGAAGGCTCATCAGTCAGAAAGGTTTTGGCCCAAGCGTGCTACTTCTATGGTACCAGAGATCTGACCACAATACTTTTGTAGATACCCAGTTGGGGAGCCTTGCCAGTCAGAAATCGTTGCACCCAGTTCTTTTTTACCACACTGCAGAAGCGTGGCTCTAGGGGCGAAAAATCAACCTGTCGATAGTAGTTCAGATGCATGTTGGTGAATAGGGCAAGGTTACCGGTGGGCCTAACGAATCCATAGCAAGTCTTTATGCCGGGCTCAATCTTCGATACTACCAAACATAACGTTAGACTACAAAATAATTCAAGGAAAGCCCGAAACACTATTCTCCCCGGTTGTGCGATAGTCAAGAGGGATGACAGCAGGCCGAATGGGTGCACGACGTGTTTGGTTTGATCACAATACTCTGGTGGATGGGTAAATACGTTTTGTTTACCGGAAGTTCGCCACACTTCCACATCATGTGCCCCGTGTAGCATTATTAGAGGCTTGTAGAACACGACGTTGATGATCGTTTTATACGCCAGAACTGTGGTGGGTGTGTCCGAAAGCCCAGGAAAAGGTAGCAGAGATAGCGAGGTCAGGAAGACAGCATGACAAACGATTTTCCACTCGGAATACATGTGAAAGTTGTGTTTTTTGGGGAGAACACAACGTTTTCCAGCAGTTTGAAGATTTCATATTGTCGTCGCACGTTTGAAAATACACCCGCGGCCACAATGCGCAACACGTATATCAGGATTACGCTGAGTGTAACTCCGAGGAGTCGGAAGAGGAAGCAGAAGAGGTCACCACGACGAACGACGGTCCTAACGAAGATTGCGAAGAGAACAGTGCACCATGGAAGGGGGGAAAAGCCGGTTTCAGTAATACGAGGGTTGATGATGGCGAGCAACCCGAGAGTGGAGATGACACGGACAGGTATTGCGATGCCGAGGAAAGTTTCGCAAACGATGATTCTGGGGGGGGGGGGTGCATCGAAGAGGAAGAGGATTCTGCAATGCTGGGTGAGTCTCGTATATAGCCCCCCCTCGCTTTTCGCCACTGGGTCCAACATCGTCCGGTGGCACAAAAATATTGCCTATCACTACATTGGAGTTCCTCCACAAGGAGTGCGACTCTGCCCAACGATGATTGTACTTGTCCTGTCTGTTGCATTGCCGTTCTCTTAAGGAGCGAGTGAACTTTGCACCCGCCCACTTTTTCCGCCTGGCCCTACCGCCAAGTTTTCTACAGTAGTACCAGTAGGTATTAGCGTACACAGCATGCCTGCTGTAACATGGCTTGGTGGTTGAAGCGGCCTCTTCACGTTCATTCTTGGACATCGAAAGCTTACAAAATGGTCCGACACGATAGGCCAATCTAGGGATCTTGCGTGGTGACTTCATCAATTCCAAAACTCAAGTATTTTGCTCCCTTATAGTTCAAAATATGTATCGTGATTGTTTTCGGGTGCACCCGCCTACCGTACTGGGTAGATCCGGTATCCAACCCACTACAAAAAAATCGTCACTGCCTCCGACGTGTCCTGAACTTGTCCTTGCCCCTTGAACGTCGAACACCTCCTTTTTGTGTATTGCCGTGACTGTTCTATCTGATCGCGTCCGTCGAAGCTCAACTCTATAAACAGCTGGTTATGGCTTCTCAAGCGCGAGACAAACGTTCGAAAAAGCGGAAGACAGATGCCCGAATGGAGGACGCTTGGGAGGAGTGTGGGATCTATCTTGAACGGTGCGGCGTACGCCTACATTATTATTTGGTCTTCTTTGTGACGACACAGTAACGGTACACAGTAGTCTACCGTATGCAACGGGCGTGAACCCGGGGATAGAGAGATACATAATTACGTACTTCGCGTACGCATGGTAAACCGAAAGCAGCCGGACTGACCGAAGCGCTTCAAAGTGTGAACTGTACACATTGAAGCAACTCCGTTCAGGATGGCCCGGAAAGTGTTGTTTCGCGGGATATACTCAAACATCGCCATATACTCATACCACGCAATTTCCTTCGGGTTTCGTGAGTATTTCTCTGTGTACAATTCCAAGATTTAACTCGTTCGCCCGCTGCACATGCCTAAATGGTGCCAGCAACTTGACCCCTGAGGTCCTCTAGTAGTATCGAGTCCGTCGCGTTTCCCGGAAATAAAGGGTCGGCGTGCCTCCGCAGTGACCACGGGAGGCCTAGTTACGGCACACCATTGTTTGCCATTGGTCGCCACCAGTGATGTTTGTTGACAAATATTGGCAGCACGGGTTTCACAATGGGGGAGCCTTCGACCCGAGCGACGGTAGAAGGGGCACCCCCAATTCCACTACCGCAGTACAGTAGTGGTCCTTCTATGGTGCCGGCTGCCGGCTATAGTGCCTGTGAGATCGCTTGGACCACGCTTGGCCCACATAGGCTTATACCGGTTTGGCAGTGGGCGGCGTAGAGTCGGTTGCCGCTATAGTGCCGGTAGTGCTAGCTGGCGCATGCCGGCACTACAAAGGAAAAAATAGTGTATCGAAAGTTTCCTTCGCGGTGCCTATCGCGAAACAAAAAAGCTCAAACCATGAAGCTCTTTTAAACTGCACCCACTATTTGGAGACACAACACTACCTGGAATTAGTATTTATTGTTGCTACGGTAGGAACAGGGATAATATGTGCTGAACTAAACGGCCGTAAACGAGCCCCCCCCCCGGCCAACTCATTCGACGCTGTTATCCATATGCAAGAAACTCCACGTCACAACCGGATCTTCGTAGGGCGCAGCTCACCCTTCGTGCGACTCGCCGAACACCTTGGCGCTTCGTGCTTGGTGCAATCAATACCTGCCTGGGCGGTGAAAACCCGACGTGCCCCGTCCCGTTATCGTAGGGATGCCATGCGAGGGTCTATGATCATACGGCTACGGTCATGCACGGTGTCGATATCGAGTACCCCCTCCCCCCACCGTGGCCTTGGTCCTGTCGCAGCCTAGGAAATCCATTACAGTATTTTGGCCCCTTCCCAGTAACTCGATCAGCTGTATCTTGATATTTATATCAGTGTGTTCGCCCCTTCATGTCTCCCCGATGTTCGCAACTGTAACAGTACTTCCCAGGCTGTGGTGGAACACTGGCGTCGTCAGGCTGAGGAGCTGTTGGAGGAGGGGAAGAGAATGGGGGAGGCAGTGGGGGCCGCGAAGGAGGCCGTCCGTGCTATGAACATGCAACACGAGGCGCAGTGGAACGCGTCGAAAGAGAGGTTAGACCCGTGGGACGATGGCGGGAGGGGGGCACATTGTTTTCTCAAGATACTCACGCGTGTGCTCTACTAGGGATACTTCAACGAAAATGGACTATGAGAAGCATGACACGTGCAACCCAACACAAGTTCCCTTTTGGCTAGGCATGCCAACACCAATATTTTGTACCATAATATGTGCCACTGCTGTGTCCCGAAATGGAAGGACCGTTTGGACTATGTATTGATCTAGAAGCATCCCTCATATTTAGGGTCAGCGTGGTACGTGGTGTGGGGTTGAAATGCATCAGGCAGCACCTCAGTTGAGGTGAGTTTCAGTCAAAGCATGACTTTGGATACGGCACGTGCGCTCGTTTCCGTGGCATGAGTAGATAGTGAGCAAGTGTCAGCTACCAGAGTATGATACCGACGATTTGTACTCTTGCTACCATGCCGACGGGGTTGTTTAGCAGTCTGCGTGCCATGCACGGCGGAAGACGTGTGTGTGGGGTGTGTGGGTTTCCGTCGCGGGAAAGCGCCCGATGTACTTCCCACCTAGAATTGTTGAGGCCGTCGCAGTCGTTGCTGCCGCGGCCTGCACAATATATATCAGCAAGGTACCGTTAGACGATAATCTTTAAGTGTCGTTAAAGCCGTCGGGGAGGGAGGGGGGGGCGTTGATAGTTCAGCGCCGGCGTCTTCCTTTACGGGTGGGATTTTTTCCTAAAACACTGTTGAGAATGTGGCAGACGTTGGTGGTATGGTCTACATACAATAAAACATAGGTACACGAAAAGCTGTGTCTGTCGTCGAAGTAGTCAGGAGGGGAGAAGGGGGGGTCGATACTTCGGCACGGGCGCCTACCTTCTCGGGTGCCGGGGTTTTGGTTGGGCGCAATGTGAAGGAGGTCGGGAGCGATGCCTGGACCTGTCGTGGCCACGAGCGTTGCTGGGTTTCAGGGAACGGGAAAGCACGGAGGGCGGACGATAGTCCTTGATACGGGACAAAACAGTGGCAGTTTTGGCTCCGCACCATGAAGTGTCTGGGTACATTGTTGAGTTCAACGGTACCAGGTATGCGAATCGCACTGGTCATGACGGAAACATACAGCTCGAAATTGGGCTACAGTAGGTATGCTGCTCTCTCCCCATTTTCGTATCCCCTCCCTCGGATAAAGATAAATTGATGAGTGTCTGTGCAATTCGGTTTATTGGCGTTGTATCTTAGGTTTGCAAATTTCTCAGTCGGGGGTCGTGTTTCGGCTGATAATAGTACGGCCCCCAGTGGCAGCTATAGGGATACCGTTGTTTATTTACTGTAGTATCCGTCACTGTTTGGTCCCAGGCTGAGGAAGCACGCGTCGGTTTTGGAACGACTGGGCGGCCACCTCGCGTCCGGGCCCGGCGCAAGCTCGAGCAGTTTGGAGAGACAACGGGAAGATGAAAGGACGGCGTTGCAGCTGGAGCTGCAAGAGCATCGGGTGGGCGTGGTGTCAAGGTATAACCCTTTCATACAGCAACGTGCCGAGACTACCTAAGGGTGCAGGTGGCGCGAGAGTAACGCGCATTTGCAGTGCTTTTGCCTTGGGCTGTTTATAACACCGTCCCTTTTCCGGGTTTTATCGCTGAAATTGTAGTGTCTCAGTTGCATCAACAAAATAATGAACTACAGTGTTAGACCAATTGTAGCGTAAGCACTCATTTCCTATGAAACACGACCATTTTCCTGGTACGTGTTTATTTAAATACGTACGAAGTATATGTTTAAACACCTCAACGAGCAACGAGGAGACGTACTTTTTCATCGGAACGTATATCAATGAGCTGCGCGCGTGATCTTCGATCACGCGTGCTGCGAGGGGTTTTATATTACGCCATGAAAGACACAGTTGATATAATATATATGTACACTTTTACAAACACGCACGTGGTGCCAGTGCAGTGTCAGGCTAGCGGACGAAAGGAAGCGCAACAGGGCGCCAATACACCACTTTGAGGGCCCGCATGTTGACAGTATGTGATGTCCGAAACAACAATCCACAACCAACCCTAAACAGTCCCACCTGCTTTCCGGTTTCCGCTGCGGTTGATAGGTTTGCGAAAACGCTGACCAGTGTCGACAAGAAGAAGCCGAAAACTGCATTTGGTGCTGGCAGAGGGAGCAGCATCGCAAACACGTCAGCACTTCTCAGCCACCTCAAGATACGTAGCAAAAAATGAGTGCTGTTGCCTACAGGGGAAGTGCAATGCCCGACCAATGCAACTCAACCTGAGAACGGCAACTCCCATCTCCGTTGTAGCGATATCTCAGTTTGACGTTCACCCGAAAACTACAAAATACTCACTCAGGCGTTCTTCGGTACCAGGCAGGAGGTTACCGCGTACTACGATAGGCGCAGCATGTTTTCGCAAAACATTCATGACTACCGGGGCTCCTCAATAGACGAACTGCCCTATCCCCGTATGGTTTTTAGCACCACGCGTATATTGCACGTTGCCTGATTGTTTACCTACTGTGTAGGTCTTCGGGTTGAACGTTCAGTTTTATTTCAGAGTCAGGTTTTGTGCGAGCGGAATAGAGCTTCCTATCAAGTGAGGAGGAGCCCCAGGAAAAGCGGGTGCACCCCTATCACGCGTTTTCCGTTAGGGGTAGCATTTTGTTTGCCGTAAAAAGCGGGTCCACCCCTATCACGCGTTTTTCGTTTGGGGTAGCATTTTGTTTGCCGTACGAGGCAAACGTTCTCACGACCGTGGCCCCCTAAACTGAGGAACCACCCGATATCGTCGGAACACCACTTGTAGTTTTTACATTCCATTATTTATCTTGTAAACTTACAGTAGGCCATCGGGCTACACTTTCATATTTTCTCATAGCCTGTTCTGGGTGTTATGCTATTAGTGTAGAGCTCCTCTAAAGCGAAGAGCCTCAGAAAGAAGTAGCTGCTACTCCTAACGGAGCACGCACCTATCGTAGCACGTGTCAGGTGCAGTTTTGAGCGAGGGCAAATATCGTATTGGCGGCGCTCCTCAGCTGAGAAGCTACCCAATATCGCTACATTCAACGGGAATTTTGAAGCGCGCTACTCTAGGGGCATACTGTGTTATACCAGGGAGTAGGCTTTGAGAGGAGCACTTCTGACTCGGCAAAGCTCCTAGATTGAGGAGCTGCAATATCCGAATGGCGTTTCGCTGTTTTTTTCCCTCGTACACCTCGGCCATGAGCGTATTTTCCGCGTGTGAAGCGTACATAGTTTTATCATATTCGGATTTTGGGTGAGGCACGGTGAGGTTTTGGAGCTCCTCCAGCGAGGGAGTCTCGGAAAACATAAGTGCGCCCCTATCGTACCATTACCACGATCCTCTACACTATATTTTACTACTGTAGTATATTTTTCGTTTGATGTGTAGCCTGATCTAGATGGTGCGCTGGATATGTATAGTGCACAACATTTATCAGAAAGTCGGCAGTTGGGTGAGGCGTGCATGTATAGAGCTCATGTCGCGTGCAATGATAGGAGGGAAGGATTTTCGTGACCGAACCATTTCTGACTGAGGGCGTTCCTCCTGAACTGAGGAGCTACTGTGTCCAACATCGCTGGAATTCCACCCACCTGTGCTGTATGATACCTACGAAGGCCAATGCATTGACTACGGGATTGAGCTTTCACTTTTACTCAGGGGTCAGTTTTTGGGACTCAAGAGTATATAGTACGCATAGAGCTCCTCTAACGGGGAGCCTCGGAAAATAGTAGATGCACCCCTATCGTAGCATGCGTGCCCAATCGAACGAAGAGCCTCGGGAAATTACTGTACCAGGTAGGTGCTACCCGTATCGTCACACGCGTTTTCCAATGTTTTGGACCAGCTCACAACCCTGGTTACAAGTTAAACCCGGTTTGGAAGCCCGTATGTACGAATCTTACACCATATATATAGAAAAGTCTGGAGCAGGACTCGAACGTTGCTCTGCGCGTTGGGGTCTCATGGTGTAGTTGGTGTAGCCGGAAATGGAGTGCACACCAAGCCGGGGATGGGGTTTACAATCCCGCTGAGGGCGTACTGGCAATCGGGGACGGTGTTTATGTAAGCGGAGATGGGGTACCGTCGACGGGGGGTAGGGGTTCATTCGTGGGGCGTAGCAATACCCGCGAAGCCGCGCGGGACTGTAGGTCGAAGAGCTGTGCTCGTAGTACTTGCCAGTACTTGTTTCCCCTTCGTGAAAAACAGTGGGGGGTGTTTATTGAATGTAGTACATCTCGGGCGAACAATCGACGTACGTGAGACACCAAGCCGGGTCGCCGCTTGAGAAACGTGGGGTAGATCGATCGAAAAATCAAACCGTTTCACCTCGGCCAGATAGGTGATGACCTGAATCATCTTGTTCATCGCTTGCCATTGTGAGAGGTAGTGCAGGGTCGGCATAGTGCAGGCCTAACCCGGTAAACATGCGCTGTAGAGTAGATCATGTAGATTGTGCGGCCCCCATCCGGCTACTTTAGCTTACGAATGCTCATCAGGGGCATGCCTGCCCTGAAAGATCTATTAGATCATCGAGTGGGAATCGATGATTGTCCGAGGTGTTGGCCGTTACGATGATTCCTTTTTTATCTTGCGGGAAACACCAGACCTCATCGTTGAATTCTTGCGTTTTTGTTTCTAGTTGTGGAAGTGAATACTGGTACCAGGCATGTATCAAGGGCCGGGAATGTGTGCAAGGGGGGGCGCATCCTAGTGGAATGGTGGTGTACCTCTCCCTTTTTATAGTCACGCGTGGTCGACGGTGGGAGAACCTGCACAATACCTTACAGCCGACCGTTTCTGAATTCAACGGAGATGCTGTCTGTGCAGGGCATGTTGAGCGAATCTCGTGCCGATCCCCCGCGCACGGTGAAGAACCGGGGTTGCCGACGCTGACAATGCCGGTCAAAAGGACAACCCAATGCCCTTCAGAAAACGTCGGGGTACTGATTATTTGTAGGCCGTGACCTTGAAGCAAACGGATGGGGCTAAGGAGAACAAACCGAGATATCTTCGGACAGCAAATTTTAAATGGTAAATATGTGACACAGGGTGCATGCTTTTACGTAGAGTTAATACCATCGCCACGACCGGTGTTTGGGGCGTCGACTTTGTTGGCGCACGCTCAAGCGAGGGAGATGGGTTTAACATGAACCGTGTGTATGTGTGGTATGCTCATTCCAGAGCTTTCTTCAACCAGCCCACATTAATACCTCGTGACGTACGTACGCAAGGACGTGGTTGTTTGTGTGTTCTTCCCAATACTCCGTTTGGCCACCCATCGACATTTAGCAATATTACTGCCCGTGTTGTTGATTACATACTCTAGAGAGATACAAGTCGCCACAACTTACGATATCGAGGTATTACATCGCACCACGTACTGGGTACTAAATGCAGGGCAGACAAGCCAGCACACCAGCTGAGTTGCTGGTACACAACCAATATGAAATAAAATAAAATGCTACTTGGGAGAGAGAATAAGAAAGGAAAGGGAGCATACTCCTACTAACAGAATACGGGAAGATGGAACGCGAGAGTAAGAAGGAAAACAAAAAGGGCATGGACATCAAGAACCAGCACCAGCGACTGAAGAAATGGGTCGTCATGTGTTTGCTCGTGGAACATGGAACAGTTCTTCCCCACGGATCCAACTATACAGTAGTAGTCGTAGTTGCAATTGCAAGCAACCGGAACGAAGAGATTGACGAGGCGCTCTTCAGTAGTGATATGTAGTCACGGCCCCGGCTGACATTAATGGCCCCGGTTTGCACCGCGATTACCGTCGCCATTCACAGCGATGCACGCACTCATTCATGTTACCAGGTACTAGGTATCGCGCCGTGCCACCCTGGCATGATGAACCGATCATCCGCATTTTTCCGAGCCCTTACGGTGCTGATTTGTCTTGAGCTGTCGATCAGCCACCGCAAGCGGCGTGACCACAGTTCTTCGAATCTCCACGCGGCACCTGCTTCTTGTAGTTTTTTTCGTACGGGCATGTACTCTATTCACATTATTCTTAAAAAGCACAGTACTCAAGCACCAGGTTCTAGCCTCCTTGTCGATTTTATTAAATCAAACACTCACATACGTCGGACTCAAATACCAGGTACCTGGTAGTATGCACGTCAGCTGTAAGTTCGGCCGATTGAGTGGTTGGTACTCAGCTTTGCAAGCAGGGGGATACGTTGACCACGCGCGTTTTACGTTTCACGTACGAACTTGGTAAATATTACTCGCAAGTGTGTGCGAGCACTTGTTACACTGAAGATTTCAACATGTTGCAAAGTCATATCTCCCTCCATTATCCGGGTTACCTGGTAGATAGTATCAGTGCGCAGAATGGTTTTTTATATTGTTCTGGCGACCCGGGTAGCATCCAGGAGAGTCACTGGCCTATATCCTTGACAAGGAAATACACATAGAATACGCGCGAACGGCTTATCATACAAGTTGTAAATTAAGTAAAAAATGGGATATAGACGAGACGTATTACGCAGCTTGCAAAGTTGAGTATCAACTACGTATTCAATCAGTTGAAGTCACAGCTGACGTATTTTATCATGTTATAAATTCATGTGGACACGCCAGTTTGTTGCGATTTCACGCAGTGTAGGAGTTGGTACCATGCGTTCGGTCGCTGTACATGGCCGCGTTCTTACAGATAGATGTGTACGTGGAGCAAACTTTGTCCCCCGTCCACGTTATTCTAAGGTTCCAAATTCAGATGTGCTCAACGCTAAAAACGAATGTCGAAGACGGCTGATTCACGAATTACACACACACTTCAGAGGTGAATTTGACATCGGTCTAATATCAAAACAGAAGGAGGCACAAGCATATTCGTGGAGACAGGTTCGGGAAGGTGTCGGGGATGTTCGCTGCAAGCGCGATAAAGGATACGCTGGCCATCATCGCCTGTGCTGAGAACAACAACAGGTAAAACCACCCAAAAAGAAAGATAAACAACGCCGCGCCGATAAGTATATCGGTACGCTTTTAGGTTGCAGGTGGAAAAAACAAAAACACTAAATTACGATTAGTTGAGGCATCGGCCATTGCTTGGTCGGCCGACGACAGCCAACGTCGACAATAATGCGTGGGTACCAATATGCGTGTACTGCTGCGCGCTCTATGGTTCGTATTGCGGTTGAGGGTAAACAGTGCTAGGCATGACGAACGCTCAGTATGGTTTTGGTCGATATGACATACCTGGTACCTGGTACAGTTATATTTCATCTTCCCAAAACTGTACCAAAACATCCTGTTAGACTCTGGCAGGGGAGTCACCGACTTATGCCCCTGATGAGATCATAGACGGGTAGTTTTGTCCGTAGCCGAAGTATCGGCCTCCGCAAACGAAGTAACGGACAAAGCAGGGTTTGTAGGTAGAGAGAATGTGGCATGTCTGTATCGGGAACTGGGATAGAGCAAGTTTGGTTTGGAAGGGAAGGCCTCGCACGCGCCATCGATTTATCACTCGCAGCTTGCATGGGTGATTTTTGACGAAATCTTCTACGGTATCATCGCTGAGATGTCGATTTCATTTCGACTAATTCCCTGTCTTTGTCTGATAGCCGTTCTGTCTGCGGCTTCAATGGCCCTCCTGCTTCGAAAAATAACATGGTTTGCAGGTGTTCACACCATACGCACCACGAAACGTTATTGACTCCTCCAGCACAACACAATCCATTGCGGTTCCGAGCCCATGGAGAGCGAGATCGGCAAACGGGCGACCTCCATACCCTCGAAGGCATGCGCCGTCGACGCTTTTCGGCGAGGAATCCCATTATGCTGTTCTCTTCTCTTTCTCTACCGTGGATCATTTGAAGTAAGTATTGGATCGGATGAGGCCTCCTGCGCCGGCCTGGGGTCCCGCCCATACTTCGTTGAGCCTCTTTTAGACAGTATTTTTAGTTGACCACTGGCCAGGGGCAGAGTTGTCTCACCCAAACTTCTTTACCATTGACTCAGTCCTTTCCTGAACACGCCGCAAAATCATTTTTCGAATTCTGGAGACAGCGGTAGCTCGCTGGTGTTCGTGCTCCCACTCGAAAGGCTCACATAGTGAAGCGGTGCGGCGGCTCTGCCATCTGCAGATCGCTTTGCAGGTTCGCTGTCAAACGGGCTACGGAGAGGGAGAGACGGCCCCGGCCTCCTTGTGCCGTGACAACGGGCAAGAGGCACCCGGCGATTAAGTCTCCCCCAATCCGTGTGTGCAGCAGAGATGTACGCCATAACCGACTGAAAAGCGCAAATCGCCAGGCAGTCCCGGTCTGCTAACACTACCACTGCCTTGCTAAAGAGGCCCGAAGCGTCTTAACCGAGGGTTGAAGACCATGTCCTTAGACGTACGTACGGGATACGCGCGAACGGCTCATCATACAACTTGTAAAATTCGGTATTAAATAGTACTTCTACATAACCACATACCAGGTACCAGGCGATAAATTGTGCACAGCTCCCAAACAATAAATGAAATATAAAACAGATATACTGCGCAGCCTGCAAAGTTGAGTATTACCTATTTAACCCCTTTAGAACCGCTGTCCCGTTTTGGGGACAAACTACTTGAAATTTGAGTGGTTTGTCCCCAAAACGGGACTGCGGTTCTAAAAGGGTTAAGCAGTCGAACTCACAGCTGACGTATTTCAAAGTTCTATATAGTAAACACAATAGGATAATGTATGGATTTCGGATTTTGGTGCGGCCCGCCTGTGGTTCCATTATCTCGACGAGTTGTCTGCAGCTAAAGGCTGAGCGCGTGTATGTCTAGGCCCCAATGTTTGGGAATAGGTGTGGGGGCTACGAACATACAAACAGTATACCTGGTACACATTTTCTCGCAAGCGACCGGAGGTATCAGAAGAGTTCGTTGAGCGAGAGCGTACGTATTGAAGTCATACTTGGTACCTGTATTCATAGGGTAAACTTCGCGATGACAACAGAGGTAATGATCTGGTACAAATCATGGAAGTAACATGGTGCCATCAAAAATGTCTTCAATTTGTACCGGTATTGTGGGGTGGTCGCTTACGATCACTCGTCACAATTTCGTTCCCACACCCTCGCTGCCCGACATGCGTCGACAAGGCCTCACGGTCATCGTGCCGGATTTCATTTGGTCTGTTCCGTAGAATAGTGGGTGTTCACACAGTCACCGCGCTGCCGCGGGGGCTCAGTGATGTCGAGACAAGGCCAGGGTTGGGCCAGGACCACCGTCTCAGGTCGATATTGCAAGGGGCCGAGCTAGCCCTGGTCTTACCGGAGGATTTCACCCGTCTCACGTCAATAAAGATTCACGATCACCTTGCCTATCTGTACGGCACATGGGTAAGGTGGTTGCCACAGCCGGGCTGCCCCGTCAGAGTCGAAGTGTTGGGTGACGGACCAAAACGTACTCAGATACCAAAGCAACTCGTTATCCACAATTCCATGCTTACTGTATTGACATACTGATATATTCGCCAGGAGGAGTTGCGTTACCAGTGTCTGCGCAATTAATCGTCATATTTTCTCGACAACCCGCCTGGATGCACAGCATCACTTCGACGTTTAGCACGAATGTATACATATATATTTCTTAGAAACAAAACAAAAAAAACAAGCTTGGATGCATAGCATCGCTTCGACGTTAAGCACGAATATATATATATATATATATATATTGTATTCTATAGTTGAAAAACAAATAACGCAAAAACGCCGCTGCTTCGAACCGGTTTACGCCACCGACGGGTACACGAAAACATTTCGCGCGCGCCTCGTAACGTTATACGAAGTGGAGTGGGAGGTCGGTGTCCGGAGTCCGCACGTCGATCCGGTTTCGGGACACGACATATCGCAGCACCCTCATCGGCAGTGATGTTCCTGTAAGTGTACAGCAGGGATATATATCCGTACACCCCCTTTTGATTTTTCGCCGCGTGGTGCCGTAGTTGGTGGCTGACGTTTGGCTCCAGCGCCTCGATAGGCGCCACGCCCACGTGCGGCCCCTCAGGGTGCCCGCGCCGCCGCTGGGCGCCGTCGAACGTGAGTGGGTGCGCTCGGGGGCGCTGCCCGCCGTCCCTGGGAGGTTGCCATCTGTGACGACGTCTCCCGTGATCCCATGCAGGGCCCGCGGCGACGTATGCCGTGGGGTGCACCAGTATGAGATGCGGGGGGCGACGGGGAACAGTTCGTGCCGGGCTTTGTCTGCCGACATGTGGATTTCTGGCAGGACATCATCCTGCAGGACCACCCTCTTCGGTGCACGCTGGCGTCGTACTTACGTGAAGGGGTGGGTCTCCACGACCTTCTCCTCAAGGAATATAGAGGCCAGTCGACCGACCGCCCATATAGTGTGGGCCGGTTCCCTGGGGCGAAAACCCGCATCCGGCCTGCCTTTGCCAGTTTTGTGGACGCTGCGGTGCAGGCCCTCGTCGATCGTGGATCGTGGTGGTGTCGCAAAGTGGGCGAACGTCCGGGGCCCCGGGGGGCCGCCACGGCCCCGTTTACCCAAGGCGCTGGCGGCAAAAGAGACAAAACCCCGCTCGGTTTACGACGCGAGGCCGTTAAACAAGCGGTGCAAGAAGATCCCGTTTTTCGATTGATACGGGGGCGCGGGTGGCTAGCGTTGCCTCACAAGGGTGTTTCATGACCTCGCTGGATGACGCCTCCGCCTTTCAACACGTCCTCCTGCGTCCATCCTCCTGGCCACTATTTGGTTTCTCGTACGGCAGAATCGATTGCTGCTGGTGCGTTTTGCCGTTCGCCCTCCGTCTGAGTCCATGGTGGTATCATACCCTCAGCGAGGCGAAGGCAGCATATCTTCGTTCCAAAGGGATTCCAGCTCTGACTTACCTCGATGACTCTTGGCTCAGCAACTTTCGGGCCTCTCATGGGCGAGCGGCGCGTGCGCAATGGCTGGCGGTGGGAGAGGCAACACACTTTGCTATGCTGGTATCGTTTATGTGCGGTCAGTTCCTGTCGGCAAAAAAGTGTGACTTCCGGCCGACTAGGCAGCAGCAATACCTCGGTATAATGTGCGACTCGAACACCGCTACCTTCCGAGTGCCTCCAGAGAAGATGGATACGTTACAGCTGCTGCTACGAGCAGCCGTGGACGGGGGGCAGCTATCATTCCGTACCCTACAGCACATTGCGAGCAAGTTCATGAGCACGACGGTCGCTGTTCGGCCGACATCGCTTCGGACACACGCGATGTTTGTGGTTATCGCAGAACTCGAGAAGTCAGGTCGGTGCACCGTCGAACTTACGCACGACTCACGGGCGAGCCTGTAGGGCGAGTTCAGCATCACGGCCACCTCGTAAGAGGGGCCGTGGCAACGGGCACGGCATGTCTCGACGACCTTGACGAAGGGATCGTCGGATCCGTCCTCGGTCGTATGGGGGGGCGTGGTGAACACGGCCGCGGGCACCTTCCCCGCGGGGGGAGTGTTCCCACCAGACTGGTTGAAAAATCCCACCAACTAAAAAGAGATGTACGGCCTATACCCCCTCCTACGGCACTTTTGTACCCGACACCCGGACGTGTTGAGGCGAGCGCAAGTGCTCATCGGCGTGGATAACCAGTCGGTAGTGGGCGCGTTTAACCGGGGGCGTGCTAGGAACCGCGAGACTCCCGCATTGCTGGTCCACTTGTTCGAGCTCCGGGTAGACGACTGAGAAGGGAGTCGCGGATACTATCTCGCGGCCGTCGCGGGGGGGCATTATTCGCATAGCGCCTACAGCGTTTAAAGGGTAATGGGCGCAGATGAGGCCCTATCCAAGGTGGACCTCATGGCATGTACAGCGTCGGTCTTGCGATCCCCCTTAACGGGGGAGGCACTTCCCTTCTTCTACAAGTAAGACTGTGCGGGTTCCGCAGGGACCGACGTATTTGCGCAGGATGTTTTTATCGTGCCGGATAGGGGAGACCCGGATTTCGGATTTTGTTTCCCACCCCCTAGCATGGCAGGACACATTGTCCAATACATGGCGGAATGCAAGGCTCACGCGGTCGCCCTCTTGCCAGATGGGAAGGCGTATTGGTCCTCCGCGAACGTGATGCGAAACCAGAAATCATAGTGAGGTGCAAATTGTACATGGCGGCCATAACCTCGCGAAAGCCACAAGATCGCCTGTGGGACCAATGGGTGGGCCACCAGCACCGTATACGCGGACGTGAAGGCACTCTTGGTTACCTCCGCTGAATCAGCCGACACGGGCGCACACGCATATCTTAGTCGTGTATGTATTCCTTTGCTTCGCCGTCGAATTGATCGACTTTTAACACTGAAGTGTTCACGAGCTGGTGTTTCAGCGAGAAAGTCACGTGGTTTCAAATAATATATACTTTTGCTCCCATTACAACCACGCAAGGGATATCCGCAAAAATGCTTGTTTTCCACCCTATGCACAGAATTGGTGAGGCAGCTCAACCATTTCGTGAAACAGCAATTATAGTACTGCTGTATCTCATCGTTGTCTTACGGCGATGTGGAGATCACGTGTATGCATGTATGTACCTGTTCGGTGATATACAGGCTGAATTTCACTATTTATGCCTGACCCCATTTTCTGACAGATGGCATTTATTTGTTTTTTATCGTGCTGTTCCGTTAGGAAGCAATGTGCACGTATTAATAATCTGCGCCCCATCACGACTGCGTGAGAGGTACAGTACCAGCAAATTCAGTGACCCTGCACAGCTTTTCTTATTCGAAGGTGTACGATTGCTGTGTAGGAGCAAAAACGTTGCTTTTCTCAAACATTTTCGCGTTCCATAGCGTCCGCACGACGAGAGTTAACCAGCCAGAATACACAGTGCATTATAGCCAGTCACATGTTTGCGCTATAATAGTGCTTTTTTATTATTATGAATAACAATATTTTTGCCCTGTCGCAACCTGTTGATTATGCCGCTCGCTATCACCCGACAAGACGCAATTCCTGCCCTTGCGATCAATAATCTACAGTAGTAGTATCTGCGCTCAACACCTCTCGCGCGGTCGACTGTGAAAATTATATCTCACCCAACAGTAGTGCGCACGGGTAGTCATTCATTCATTTTGCCCTATTACACACTTACTTGTATTTGGGCTTAAGACCCTTATAGTCGATCGTTTTGGCTGTAAAGATTCTCTCTCACCCAGCCGTCCGCGTGGGGAAGCATTCGTTCATTATGCCGCATTATTTTATCGGCCATGTGCACGTCAATGTTAAGTTAATCTGCGCCCCACCGTCAAGCGCGATATGTCCCTTCGAATCGATCATATGGCTGTGAAGACTATCTCTCGCCCAGCAGTTCGCGTGGGGAATCACTGGTTCACTATGCGCCGCACCGTGAAGCGCGATGTGTCCCTCCGAATCCATAATTTGGCTGTGAAGACTATCTCTCACCCAGCAGTTCGCGTGTGGGGAATCACTGGTTCACTATGCCACATTTTGTTTTACATCGTGCACGTCCATGTCAATACCAGGTACCTGGTATGAATTTTCAATCTGCGCCCCACCGCGAAGCGCGATACGTCCCTTACAGTCGATCATTTGGCTGTGAAGACTATCTCTCACCCAGCAATCCGAGTGGGGATTCACTTGTTCACTACGCCATATTGGTAAATCGTTCATGTTGTCCACGTCAACAAGATTTTTTACTCTGCACCCCACCGAGAATCGCGATAGGTACCGGCAAGACGCAGTTGTTTTGCATGAGCGGCATCTTACCCATGCGTTTTTTTTTCTTTGCGTCACCATGCCGCAACGTATGAATCCGTTTGCAGCAATAGGTCTGATATCACCATTCACCTTAGAAATGTGAAACGACTTTTATGATCAACTACAACATATATATGTTAATAGTCTGCGCCCCACCGTGTACACGATGGGTACATACCACACACTGTCAGCAAGACTATTACATTGGCACACCAACCCCCTCCTGCTGTGATTACTTTTCTCGCCCTGCCGCAGCTTGCGATCGAATTGCGATAATTAATGTCTCCCACGGTTCACCAACAGCGATCCGACTCATTGCTCTGTCCTTGCAGGCGCTTGTGGTCGATAAATATCAGCACGAAATTAACGAGTATCTTTCGACACGGAAAACCTGATGAACCGCTCCAGGCAAAACAAAGATCGTTTTTCATAGATAGTTCGATAAATACTTGAAATATCATGGCGTATCCACGCCCAGACCGCCGAGAGTGTCACCAGACGCGATCACTCTTTCGACTACGAGTATCGTAGTATCTCTGCTGTCGCTCAAGGGAACAATCCGTTGATATCTCGTTGCTGCGATTAGTGATTTTCATGTGCTTGACCACGAAGTTCACGTTGCTGTTCGCCCGCTTTTTGTTTTTGCACATACATGGAATAGCAGTCGATCATCAAGCCATTTCCAAACGCACACGCCCTCGTAGACTGGCAATCATCTGCGCCCCATCATAATCGCATGAGAGGTACCAGCAAGACCACCCAGTTACACTGCACAGCCTCTTTTCCATGACCGTAGGCCGGCGTCCCCGGTGGCTTGGTAGGTGGTCCGCGTGCCTATCAAGATCAATTTCGTGGGTTCAAGTCTCACCGAGTGCATGCTCGTGGCTTTTCTCGCGAAAAGAAAGAAAGAAATTGATTATTAGAGGAAAGCGCGAGAGCGTGAGTTAGCTACATTCGATGAAAATCGACGAGCAGTGGGAATGCTGAACCCTATGCGCGACAAAAAATAAAGGCACGTACCAGGGGGGAGAAGGGTGAACACCTGTGACCACGGCTTGTCCAGAAGCTCGTTGAGGGTAAAACCTCCCACGAGTAAGGCTGGAAAGTAGAAGTGAAGTTGAAAAAAAAAAAAATGTACCATGCGAACATACCAAACATTCCTGCGGTATATATTTGTACGTACTGCTGCTCAGCAGACAAAAAATGCGATCGTTCTAAATACTCAGCGCCCCATTGCGTACACACGAGAGGTAACCGGCCAGAATATAAAGTTGTGGCGTTTTGACGCTCTAAATTATCGTCGCCCTGCCGCGACGTGTGGCGAAATAACAAATCGTGCCACTCACTTTCACCTAGCAAGAAGACACAAAAATCTGCCCTGGCGGCGACTATATACAAGTATTCGCGCTCAAGACAACTCGGGTGTTTCGCTGTGAAGATTATCTCTCGCGCATGAATTCGTCTGGGGAGTCACTCATTCAGTGCGCCGTTTTACATGCTTGTGTTCGCGCTCATTATCTACCTTGCGGCGACGATATATATATGAAAGCATCCGCGCTCAAGACATCTTGGGTCTTTGAGCTGTTAAGATTATCTCTCACCCAATACTTCGTCTGGGGAGTTACTCATTCATTGCGCCATTTTACATACTTGTATGCCTTGCGGCGATAATATTTATTTACAAGCATCCGCCCTTCCTTGAGACATCTCGGGCGTTTCGGCTATGAAGATTGTCTCTCACCCAATAATTCGTCTGGGGAGTCACTCATTAATTAATTGCGCTTTTTTTGCATACATACTACTTGTATTTGCGCTCAATATCTGCCTTGCGGCGACAATCTAGACGTATCCGCGCTCGAGACATCTCTGGCGCTTTGACAGTGAAGATTATCTTTCATCCAATGATTCGTCTGGGGAGTCACTCATTCATTACGCCATTTTACATACTTGTATTTGCGCTCAATATCTGCCTTGCGGCGATAATATTTACAAGTATCTCTCACTCAATAGTTCGTCTCGGGAGTCACTCATTCATTGCGCCATTTTACATACGTGGGTTTGCGCTCAATATCTGCCTTGCGGCGACTATCTAAACGTATCTGCGCTGAAGACATCTCTGGCGTTTAGGCTGTGAAGATTATCTCTCATTCAAAAACTCATCTGGGGAGTCACTCATTCATTACGCCATTTATTTTGCGTGCTTGCACTCACGCCCAAGAAATCTTGAGCGTCAATATTATATTCTGCAACTTCGACTATCTACAAGCATCCGCGCTCAAGACCTCTAGTATCTACTAGTACTTAGTGTCCACACTCAAGACCTCTCAATCGAGCGTTTGGCTGTGAAGATTATCTCTCACGCAGCATTCCGAGTGGGGAGTCACTCGTTCAATGTGCCATACCACATCATATACTTGTATCTACGCTGAACCGAGTCGATCGTTGGGCTGTCTGCGAAGATTATCCCTTACCCAGCAGTCCCCGTTGGAAATCACTGATTCACTATGCCATATTACATACATACTCGTATTTATTTACGCTGAACGGAGTCGATCGTTTGGCTGTGAAGATCATCTCTCACCCAGCATTCCGCATGCCATCATGGGGAATTACTAATAATTCAATTTTCCCTTTTACGTACTTACTTATATTTACGCTGAACCGAGTCCATCGTTTGGCTGTGAAGATCATCTCTCACTCAGCAGTCCGCATGGGGAATAACTAATTCATTATTTATGCCACATAATTATATCGTGAATGTGCACGCCTATCTGGATGTAATATGCTCCCAATCGCGAAGCACAATATGCCCCCTCGACGCGATCGGTCGGCTATAAAGATTATCTCTCACCCAGAAGAAGTCCATTTTGCCACATTTTCATCAATCAATCTGGATTTATTCTGTGCCCCGCCGGCAATTATTCTGCATGAATGAGCAATATCTTGCGCGTACAAGTTTAGCATCGCCCTGCCGCGACGTTAGGAACCGAATTGCAATGGGGACGATATCACGATTCACCTTCGTACACCTCCATTTTTTAGCGTCGCCTTGTCGCAACGTATGAAGCCAATCGCGGAATAGGTATGGCATCACTATTCACCTCACAGCAGCAAATTAATGTGAAGTGATTTTTATTAATAGTGGTCAACTACAGAATATATTAATAAGTCTGCGCGCGCCTCATCGTAGCTTTATATATATATACCACAACTAAAGAATTCTCAGTGCACACACTAACCATCCCCTGCTCGAATTATGTTTTGCCCCCCTGCCGTACAATGTGATCGAATGCCGACAGCAGTGTCGCTCACGGTTGGTTCACCAATAATAATAGCAAATCAATGCATTTTTCTGTCCGTGCAGGTCCATGCGGTCGATACCTACGAGGCACATCAACAACAAGTAAGTATTTTTTTCACACCGAAAACCTGTTGAATTGGCCAAGGTGACACACATAACATAATAATTTGATGTGCTATAAACATCCGAAAGATCGTGGTGTATCCACGCCCAGGCTGAGTTTACCGTACGCGATCCCTCCCTCGATTATACGTCTGTCGTAATATCTTTGCCTTCGAGTATCGCATTAATAGTATATCTGCCTTCTTCGAGTATCATAGTTTATCTATCCGCCATCGCTCATCAAGGTGGTTAGATTATATCTCGCTGCCGCGATTTTTATTTGGATGTGCTCGATCAGGAAATTCAATCGGAAATTCAATCCTTGCTATTCCTCCGCTTTTTGTTTTTGCACATGCCATTAATACAATTCGATTACCAAGCCTGATTACCAAGCCTACCGCACGCAAAAGCCCTAGGCCCGTAAGCGTCGGAGTCAAGGATACAGATAAAACCCGTCTGTGCACAGAATACCGGTCGATGCGATGCACGGTGTCCACGTTGCTGCGCTCGCTCGCTGCCTGTGCCACGCATGAAGTGCTCCACCTCCGCTCCGCTCCCGATGTTGAATAAGAATTCACGATATATCTGATCAACAAGTCACGAATACCTGGCCCAGCGAGTGACCGCTGTCCAGGTGCAAGCCATGGGCCCTGTCTGTTCGCGTGTCTTCCAGTATGCCAGCACCGTTCCGTGCGGTACCCACTTGGTAGTCCAACAAACGCGATCAACCAAACAGTGCCCGCTGCTGCTGTCGAAGTAAGCTACGTACTACTGATACATGAACCATAACACCTACTTCTTTGTTGCTACAACAAACTGCAGATTAATATCATATCGGTTCCCGATCCCTAATAATAAATATTACGGGGGACCATAGGTAATAGGACCTATGGTAAACATAAAAACCTACTAGGTACCTGGTATATATTTAACCATTTTTACTAATAATATTGGTCCTATTAACTATGGTCCCCCGTAATATAGTATTTTCCATGTTTTTTTTTATTTTAAATTATGAAATACGTCAGCTAGCTGCGGGTTCGACTGATTAAGACTGAAAGTTCGAAACACTGATCTCGGCTGAAAACCCCTTGCTCTACTCGTAGTTCCAAGTCGTGTGTATATATATATCTGAGTTGTTGCGGAAACGCGTAGGCTCGGGTACTTGACGACGTATACTGAGGGTACTACTGCTGTGGCACCGTACCGGTTTCCTCCTTATATTTCGACCGTGTGGACCTAACCATGACCCCCAAGAGGTAACTGTTACAGTAGTGATGGCATCCCTGAACTCTGAACTAAACTCCGAAGAAAACAATGCCCTCCCATTATAGGTGGACCCCCTTCTTTCCTATGGATAACATAATACATCGATAATACACGGGCAGGACAGGTCTATCTATACGCACGCGTGAGACGACAAAAAGAGGTGCTACTACCTGTAAGACAAAACGGAAAAATGGGAACGAAACAAAAAATGGGAACGGACGGTATTTTTTAGAAAGCGAACCAATTGTGTACAACTCCAAGAAAAAAAGTTGACAGTGCTGTGGGTATGTAACAATGTACCGGGGGTTTACATACATACATACCTGGTACATTATTGTCATGCAGATATATATGTTTGAGAAAACTTCAACAATCACGAGTATATATATACCAGGTATATATTATGCTGTGAAGACGAGTATTCCTCTTTGGGCTCATACCAGATATTCGCAAGCTTGGTGTAATACTTCCACACCTCAGATAAGATAACACTTCACGCTTGATGCCAACGTTAGGCGTTGTTAGAGGGAACCATTCGGTACATTTCGTCACTATGTTGTCGTGCTTGTAGGCTCTGTGAAAAATCGTATTTTGTTGCGTTACGATGTGGTCCGTCGATCGCCAAACAAAACGTTACTATAGCAAGCAGTGTTCTGCTGCTGTTGTTGTATCAATATTGGTGGCAGTGTAATGATACTACTGTGTTAGGATGAGCAGCCCATTGCGCGTAACGTAATGTTACGGTGGTAGCTGCATTCCTGCATGTTATCGGGAGACACGCTAGGAGGGTAAGTATCGCTAGCGTTAGTTACTGAGTTATCTCGTTCGCAAATAAATGAGCAACAGAGTCGGCAGCTTAATAAGTTATAGCGAGTGAAGTTACGTAGGTATGGCGTTAGCGGGGTCCTACGTAGTGCTGCTCACAGGAAACGTTACGCAGATAACGTACATGCTCAATAAATTGCTAACGGAAAATAACGAACTGTGTTAGCTTGTACGCACACTTACGTGTAACATACTACGTTACGCAGTCTACTACTACTGCTGTAGTAGTGCTTTTGTCATTTTGACAAAAACGCCGTATCGAGGTGGTGGAGTATGGGTCATGACGGAAAAGCGAAATATTTTTGTGATAGCCTATAATGTCGTGGATCCCAGACCCAGGGGGTGCACGCCTATGTGGTGGATCCCAAGTGACGTGGTGCCTGGTGAAGCAGTAAGGGCGTGCCGCACATCTCAACGTACTCCTCTCTACCTTCTCTTCCAGTACCACTAATCCCTGAGTCTCTTCGGAATCGGAAACACGGTACAACGTTGTGTTACTTCGCGACTCCGATTCAAGTGCGGCACTGGTAACACATGTAACGTACCCATGCGTGCAAAACGGGAACATATCGCAACGTTTGTACAGCAATCACAGGCCTAGCCGTGACGCTGGAAACACATGTTACGTGCCCAAGAGCCAAAAACGGTGTCATAGCAACACTATGTTGCAGCAATGACAGGTCCAACCGTAACGTAGTGACAGAGTGTTACGTCCAGTTGTCATTTATATATGGTATCGTGGTGACGTAACGATACAGTCAAATCGCCACTGCGAGATAAAAGCTAATATAGATACACTCCAAAACATTTTAGTAGCAGCCAGATATATATAGTTATGCATTCCGACCAGATCCTAGGGCGAGTTACCTCACTTGCGTCAAATGTTACTAAATCCGACCCCAAGGAAGAATAACGGGGGTTCTACTAAAAATCGAATAACAGAAAGGAAAACGTGATACTCGCTACTATCGCTTTATTTATGCTAGAGCGTTATGCCTAACGCTAAACTCAACCCTTATTATACAAAGTAATGCTAGGGTGTTTTGCCTAGAGCCTTCTACATCATAACATTATGTTGGCAAGTTAGCGATTGGCGGATTGTGGTCACAGTGCATGTTAGGCGGATGACCTGCGAGTCTAGACAATACCCGACATTGTGTTGCGATGTCAATACACGTACCGATCACCGCTCAACGCAATGTTACAGTAGTACCAGAGCCGCCGAGATAGAGAAGAGACATGACGTTGATGCGGTATAACGCTAGTTGAAACGCATCGAACGCCATGGTACCGCGTTACGCTATTATTGCTAATCCCCACTGCTAACACTATGTTAGGATGTGGCCATCTTGCTGTGTTGCGCTGCACCACTTAGATAAGTAAGTGTCATATGAGTCTTACGTTAGAAGACACCCGACCCGACCCGACCCGGTCCACTGCGTATGTATCACGGTGTACTTCTAAAAAAAGCACCCGGCCCGATGATATGGTATGACAGTGAACCGTTGCATGGCACCGGGGCCAGGGCTTGTATATGACGGTGCACCGTCGTTTGGCACCCGGTCCGGCGCGTAACCATGACGATTTACCGATTTATGGCATCGACGTGTGTTAACGTGAGGCCGATACGTCACCACTGCCGCCGCTGCTGGCGCTCGACAACGACATCCGCGAAGACCGCCGCTTCTGATGTGAGGTGCGCTGGTTGAGGCATATGACAATGCAGCTGCAGTTGTCTCCAGATGCCTCGACAGCCTTGTTGCAACACCGAGTAAGAAGAACGGTTGCAGCAGCGTAGGGGCGGGGGGGGAATATGGCGCCGGATTCTGAGAGACGATGTTGGAGTACAGTCAATAATAATGACCCAAGACCTAAAACGTGGCATCGCGTTACGTATTACCTGGTATCTCACTTAGTACTGGACCCGCGCTGTTGGGTGCCGACTGCTTTCGCATTGCTATGACTGTATGCTATGGGCTTCAAGGAGGGGCTTTTCGAGGCACGTGACAGAGTCCGTTCCAAGGACCAACCTTCCACA
This sequence comes from Nereocystis luetkeana, assembly GCA_031213475.1. Classification (NCBI taxonomy): domain Eukaryota; class Phaeophyceae; order Laminariales; family Laminariaceae; genus Nereocystis; species Nereocystis luetkeana. The sequence continues at coordinate 1,548,402 of JARUPZ010000013.1, read as the reverse complement.
AAGAAGAAAAACGTCCAAGAAATGAAAACGGCCGGTCGGGTGTATTGAGCTTGTAATGCTACTATTAATAGTACTACTGTAGGTCCAAACTATACCCGGCCCTCTCGAAATCGCATCTTGCCGAAATGTTTCAAACGAGAAAAAGTATCTACGCCTACAGGCTGCAGGCAGTAATTCAAGGTGTATTCTGCAAAAACGAGTGCTGAGTCGGAGGTTAACGACGCTTTTGGGATATTACCCATTCATTGTCGACCCGTCACCGGACGGTGATTTTAATATTTATTTGGGCCTTCAGGCATCTGAATTTCCCGACGACCAAAATACCAACTAAATACAACCTTTGTCAACGGGTCGACAGGGGCTCACAGAACACATATATATTATGCTCCAAATTCAGGATGTATCTCCCCAAAAAGGTTCAGTATTGGGGAATGTTTGCGACAAAAGCGTGAATTGTACGGCGTTGCCTCGTAATTACATACCAGGTACGTGGTAGTTGTGTTCCAGTATGTAAGCAACGTTTTGGCGTTACACATGACTCTAAATTGGCCTTGGAGCTTGCAGGGGCGTTGTTCGAAATCGTGAGCGAAACATTGTACTAACATACCTTGGAGTGCCTGGAACCGGCTCGCTCAGAAAAAAATGGGGCCGGGGGGGGGGGGCATCTCTTGCTACAGAAAAGCCTGATCGTTGCTGGCCTTTTTTAGACCCGTGGTTAAATCGGGACACTATTTGACCGCTAGCGCCGGCCCTAAGACCTCAACTGAAAAAAACAACCATTTCACCCTCTTTCGCTGAACATGGCCATCAGTATCATAGACAAGTACGTACGTGACATTCGAGTATGTATTGCTAGCAGCATTCGAGGCTGACTAAATGTAGGGCATTTAGCTCGAACCAGCTCGCACGTACCAGGTATAAATTAACTATTTTTTCAAGATTCGGGGTCGGGGGCACTTGCTATATCTCTGGTTCGTATCACAATCGGTCGGTACGACAAGCCCAAGCAGGCTGGCTTTTTAGCGTCAGCGGCTGACACCAGGCGGCGATGCACAGCACGACTAGCCTGCGGCAGACGGGAGTTCAGCGTCAGAACCTGAGGTGACGTGCGCACGGCACGACTAGCCCGTATGTACTTCGTCACCAATGCCAAGATATTCTCGCATTCCGTCACCTCGAACAGCTGTCTCTTGACAGCTGTGACAGCAAACAAGAGTACGTATACAGCAAACACACGTACGTACGTACTATTCAAGTTTGTTGTTGTGGTCTTAATATTAAATTGTCCCTTCTACCCAGCTTCATCAGTACACCCAGTGTCCGTCCTGATTTCTTACACTAGAGAGATACTGATTATGTGGTCACAGACTGTGAGACAGAGGAAGACAAAATATACAATAATAGCAAATTCGTGTCTAGCAAGTGAAATGCCAGTAGTGTACCGGGTACGATAACACAACAACACAAGCAAGACCGGGAAAAGATTAACAAAAAGACGATAAAAAATCTAGAATAATTTGATATGAAACAGAATACAAGCGACGCAAGGACTTCAGAAAGGCTGCTAGACGGAAAACATACGTACTCAGGAAGGACAAATATCTGCTGTGCGGACAAAGGAACACGAAGGAGGGAGAGATACTGACAAAAGTCCGTAAGAGCTAGTCGAACCCATATCTAGCCACCCGATTTATCCAACCGTTTCTGCATTCATCGACAGCTGTATCAGTACGACTGCCCCTCCCCCCTGCTCTCCCCTTGTCGCCGTTCTTAGCGTCCTCAGTTGCGTGGCGCAGCCGGCTCCTCTGTTCCGACACAGATGTCACCTCGCCATGAAACAGTCCACCGCTTTGACGACCCCCCGGTTCCAATTCCCGCTCTTCTTAGCCGCCGTCGGCCATAACACCGTCTCTACTCCTAACAGCCGAGGGGAGCTTTCCGCGGACCCCTCGGTTGCTTGAAAAACCTTGAGAGGTCGTCTGCTAAACATTGGTCCTTTCCGGCCGGCCTGATCCTGGGTTCTCCCCACCAGCCATCGTCCCGAACATCACCCGGCGGGCCAGCCGCTCATTAGTTGTCCGCTGTACGGCCCCCGCAAAGAGGAGGCACCGTTTGCGGATGGTCATCTCAACGCTCTCGCATTGTGCTTTTTTGAGGGCGTTGGCGTACGACATGAGGTGGTTAGTGCGTTGTCGGCGCTGGAAGCCAATGATCCGTAGGAGGAGTTTGTGGTTCTGCTGACCAAGAGTCCACGTCACGCACCCGTACAGCAGGGTCTCCATCTCCTCGGCCTTCAGCATGCACACTTTGAGAGTGAACGGGGCATCCTCCATATCATAGCATGCCCATGCGAGTCGGATCCGTCGTGTGATCTCTGGCGCAATGTCAGCGCCTGCGACGACAAGACCGGCCAGGTACAAAGAATGCATCGTCAGTCTTTATCTCTGTTCCGCTGCTTCGATGACGAGCGGTGAGGTCTGGGGTGCCTGATTCGGTGTCCGCAGCAGCATGGTCTCCGTTTTCGTTTCGGATACGGTGAGGCCTGCTGCTTCGAAAACGCTCACAATAACGGTCATCATCTTCGCAAGGCCTTCCGCCGACTTAGGCGCAATGTTTGCATCGTCCGCGTACAGCATATCCCATACTGCCCTCCGTACAAAAGTTAGCGAGTCAACCTTCACCCCGTCCTCGCCGAGGTCCTCCTCGAGGTGAACCAAGTCCCTCAAAATACCGGGGTCTTCGCTGAAGCGTACCAGCACGGCGTGTATCACAGCAGCCAAGAAGACATTGAACAGAAGTGGTGACAAGACACATCCTTGCCGCAGCCCCTGAGTGATGTCGAACCATTCCGAGTGCTCGCCGTCATCCGTGCTCACGCGGGCTCGTATGCCTTCGTGGAACTGGCGGATATCGGTGAGCATCTTCTCTGGTACGCCGGAGGGTGCGAACACCACCCACGGCAGCTCACGGTCGACGGAGTCATATTTGTTTTGCAGGTCGGTGAAGCACATGTACAGGGGGGTATTTCTAGCTCGGCCAAGTTCTTGCAGTCGGCGCACGACGAACAGCATGTCGAACGTTGATCGTGCTGGGCGAAAGCCGCACTGTCCCTCGGGGAGTATCCCTTCAGTCTCGCAGTAGGTACTGAGGCGGGACGCCACCGTTTTTAGCAAAAATTTGACTGAATTGGTAACAAGCGAAATCCCCCAGTAATTTTTGCAATCAACGCACGATCCTTCTTTACCATTAAGGACCTTAATGGTCGCATCTCTCCATTGCTGGAGGACGTCACCCGTTCTCCACACGTTGGCAAGTAAGTTGTGGTGAAGTACCGGATGAATTCGGGGTGGTCGAGTTTCAGTAACTCGGCTGGAAGGGAGTCTGGTCCCACCGCTTTCCGGTTTGGCATACCCCGAATTACCGCCGTCATATTATCCATGGTCGGTTCATCTCCAAGTGATGGCGGTAACCGCCGTTGTGGAGATAGAGCGCTGATGGTTGGGTCAAGCTTAGACGATTTTGTGGTCAGGAGGGTGCCGACAACCCTCTCCCACTGTTCAAGAATGCGCACCTTGTCCCTTGGTAGCGTGCCATCCTCGCCCCGGATGAACTGTTTGCTTCTCGCCTTTCGACCGTCCAACTCCACCGTAGGAACACTCTCTTATCGGAATAATCGCGGCCGCGGAAACAGCTGTGCGACATTTACTTCCATAGCCGCACCGTAAAGTTGTTGCGAGCAATGCTGCCTTCCCTCCGGTACCGAACCCTCCTCCAACCAATAGCCTATACGCAGTATCTCATCCCCATACCATGCACCACTGAACCCTTGCCCAAGGACTACCTGGTATTACCCTGTCGTTGTTTGCAGGGTTTCAACCTTACTCTTATGACACCCGCCCATCGGTCATACAAACACAATAATCTTTGATTGATTGGCTTTCTTTGGGTTATTCCGCAAAAATTGGCGGAATAGCCCAAAGCCAACCAACCCAAGTCGTCTTGGTGCAAGAAAGAACTCCATCTTACTCCCGCTCCGAAGGAAAGCCTTGCAAAATACATATATATATATATATATATATATATATACACACACCTTTGTGTTGGGGGCGCGTTACTTGGAATAAGAGTGAGTTTGGCTTTGGGATGGCGCAGTAGAAGGGATACGAACGTTCAGCAGGATTTCAGTACTTACTTGGTAGAGGCAAGATTGAGATCACCCATAACTTAGTCGGAGTTAGGTATAAGGAGTATGGTATCAAGTACTCGTAAGCCCCGACGGTAGACCCCCCCCCCCTCTCTCTCTCTCCCTTTGGAAGGCTGTCGAATTTTACCTTGTTAACCAGCTCCACTGCCGCTCGCTGTACGTCTCGGTGTATGAGCAGCCTCCGATGGACGTAGGACACGGCTTCTTGGTTGCTCAGCACGTCCCACACGCCGTCGCAGGCCAATATGAGGAAGTTGTCGGCCTTGGTGAGCTGGATCGTGTGCACGTCTGGCCGTGAGATGACCTGCTGCCCCTCCCAAATATCATTCCCTTCGCGTGGTGGGTATACCTTGCTCGGTTGTTTGCAGTTGGGGTTCATTTCGTGTATAATTGTATAATCAGCCGAAAATATTGGAGTGGAGATTGAGACGACGACGTACCACGAAACCCAGCACGCATGAAGTTTAACATAAAATACAACTCTTGGGTGTGCTAAGCTGGGCAAATTCTTTGGGGGTACCCCGGTACCTAATCGAGTATGTTTTCTGGGGGTACTCGGGTACCAATATTCCGGGGGTACCCCCGTACCTACCCGAGTACTTTCTCTGGGGGTACGGGGTTACCCGCGTACCTACCCGCGTATGTTATCTGGGGGTGTCCAGGCACCTACCTGAGTGTGTTCTCTGGGGGTGCCGGGACCGACTCAAGTATGACCCAAACAACCAGCTTTGGTACCCATATGCTCCAGAGAATGAGCCTTATTTATCGCAAAAATCACGATATACTTTCATACGGCAGAGGATCAATTAAAATTATCGCGAGCCGTGTAGAGGCTTTGGACCAGCTTCGACTCAACAATTGAACTAATTTCGACTCTCAACACGGGCGTGGTTTTAAACCCTCACGTTAACCCTATCCCTACGCAACTCCGACCGCCAGGAGAAAAATCTTGGAAACAGTCTTCACTGAGGGATTTGTGTGGACTTTCAGGGCTGCTATCGAAGCTGGGCCGCCCTTCGAGGACACACCGCCTAATATCACATCCATGAGTGAACGAGGGTCAGGAAGTCACAAAACAGTGGCGCCAACGCCAGACCGACGCGACGCATGACGCAGTGTGTTCGACAATACCTGGTATGCAAATACTGAACAGGCGGACATCTTGAGCCGACCGATAGGACCAACCCTACCACCCGCGTTTTGCTGGGTTCACCATGTGCAGTTAGAGCAGGTGGCAATACAGTCGGCATTCGTACCGTGATGGCGGGGATACACCCGGTGGAGTTCGTTTACATGGGATATGTCACGTGGAGATGTTTTAGGTAGTCGTGCCGTAACGACCGGGGTACCTGTGATAGAGATGTACCAGGTATCGTGTACTCGTATCGTGATGGCGGGAATGTATGAGGGCCGGGATACACGAGGACACGAGGTCTTGACAAAATCAATAAACGTCCGCCAAAGCCCTTGCCGAAAATGCCCGAATTTGCGCCACAGAATGGTCTAGTTCATGCACGAGGGATGTAGCGCAGGCATCAGAGGTCGAAAAGGCTGCGGCTTCGGCGCATGACTAACGTTTGGACAACGAACGTTGCCTCTACACTGCATTTCCTCTACAGTGCGGGGCCTCTACAGTGTGGTTCCTCTACGGTGCGTTCCCTCTACAGTGCGGTGCCTCTACAGTGCGGTGGTGGGGGTATCTTTCGGTACATCGTTTTCTGACTGACACAATTGTATCTCCTTGACTGAGGGACTGTTGACTATTCCTGCAATACCACTACCTGGCATTTCCTAAAACGTTTTAATCGCCGGTGGTGTACCTATGTAGCCAATGATGTTTCATTTGTTCGCCGGGCTCTGGGGTGAAGTATCCAAAACAACCCCTGATTCAACGTATTTGAAAAGTAAACGGTACCCCCCCTCTTTTCTCTACCTTCTTCGGGCGTCACATTTGGTACCTGCCGTTCCGTAGAATGAAACGTTTTATCACATCGGACAGGTCATCGATTCCCTTTGAAGTATCTGGATTTCTCAGCGAAGATATATCCCTCAACTGTACGATCTTACAATAATGTTGCCGGGTGGGGCCCGTATAATTTACGTGGTCTAACGCCTGCTTCCTGGGTTGGATATGCAGTTTGCAGATCCTGTACGACTCATCATAACGGAAGCTTGGGTCGTAGACGATATTTATAGATGATATTGATCGTGAACTGTAATATGTGTTTACAAAATGGTACACTCCCTCCCCCCCCCCCGCATCCTTCTACCGCAGAATACCTCCGAACACACCTTGCAATGTATGTCTCCGAAGGACCGAGAAACACCCAGAATCCCATTTACCCGGCCGCGGGACACGAACCCCCCCGCTCCCTCCACTCTAGCCGCCTCGCACGGGACGGAGGGGGTATGGTCTTGCGTTACCACCACCGCCGCTCCCGCCCGACATAACACCCCACGACAGTCTCCTACATTTGCAACGTGAAGAAACACGGGAAGTTGGTCGCCATGCTGCTGCTGGTGGTGGTGACGAGGCAGATGCCGCGCTGTGGTAGTAGTAGTAGTTACTGGCGACGAAGGCCCCCCTGAGGTAGCGTTTAGACCCGACAAAGGGCTGGTGGCTCTGGAGGGGGGCTGCTCTCCGGCGGGCGGGCGGTGAACGATCGCTATCACTGCGACGGCCCCCGCAAAGTCTTGCTTTGTCATCTGCGTCTTGAGAGACCTATCGTCTTCCCGCGATGCCTTTCCTCGTTGTTCCTAGTGTGTGTAGAAAAGAGGAAAGCAATCACGGTTTGGGATCTTCAGGGGGGAAAATGCCGAAACCAAGGCTAAGGGCCGAACAAAGACTCCACAATCGGTTGCACGGAGCATCCCGGACTGCTGGCGTAGGGTCTATGATGAGGTTGAATGGGAGTTTTGACACGTGTGTAGCACGGTGGCATTCTTATACCGCTGCTTTTTTTTCCATCGACATTTGATAATATCGCACTGATTTGGTCGCTGTGCTATGGAGGCAGGCAAACAAGGTTCAAACATACCACTGTGGATCGAAGTTTCAGGTCTGTTGCGTACCCACATTGATGTACGAACGGTCCAGAGTATTCGATCCAGTGGGTGTTTGGGGAGGGGTCAGGACATTTGACGGCAAACCTGATTCAGTCGTGCTTGGGTACAGTACGATGCGTGTGACGTGCCATGTCCGATGGTGTCGTGGATTGGTATTTATTGCCCCCACGGTGTACCAAGTAAAGATGCGAAATAAAATTAGCTCTGGTAAGGAACGGACGGAGCCAGCTATATGACAGTACAGTCGAAACAAGCTGAACGCAGCCAGCTGAGCAGATCATGTCTTTCGGTAAATAAATACCAGTTTTTTCTACTGGTTCCGTGCGCAGTGCGCAACGGTTCGCCGTGAACCGCATATACATATATATGTATCATTCGAGCAGCGCCGTCGTGGACGGACGCCGTTTATCAAATTGTATATAATCTGTTCCGGGACCCGGCAGGTACAGTTGGGGTTTTCATTCACTGCGTGCATTTCCCCTCGAAGAGGTACAACTTGTGCGCGCCTCATCTGAGTCAAGGCAAGGCCCATCAAATGAATGCAAAGGGTTGCGGTATGTACGGCTACAGGCCACCTGTACGAGGTGAACAGGATAACGTGGTTGTCACTCTACTAGCGGTTAGTTGTACATGTCATCGTCAACTCCAGTGTTCGTCGGTGGAAGGCAATGGATAACACGCTTTCACGGAACTGATTACCATCGTATGTGTTTTGGCAGATTTTTGATCGGCCGCCATTAAGCTCCGGCGTCACACTTGTTTGATCTCCGGCTTCAGCCAGTTAACACGGTAAGCCATGCCGTGTACGTTAGGCGGCCGCGCGTTTTAGCGACTTCTTTCGCTCGTGATCACCTCAGGGTCCAACAAGTGCTTGCGGTGGCTGACGTCAAGGCACTCCTGGTCCGTCTTCTTGCACGCGTTGACTATCGCCTTTATGGAAAGCAAAGGCCGAAAGAAAGCGACGTTCGGCGGGTGCGAGGTAACAAAAAAGGAGTAGTCGGGTTTCCCGCGCCGTCAGGTTATGTTTGAATATGGAAAGTAAAGGCCGAAAGAAAGCGACGTTCGGGTGGTGCGAGGTATGAAAAAAAGAGTAGTCGGGTTTCCCGCTCCGTCAGGCTGTGTTTGAATGTTGACACAACGGTTTATGAAACGCAAAGTTTAGACTGTATGTCGGCCGTTTGCCACTGTGGCCTGTCTGTTCCCGCGATTACGTCTGAACGACCACAAAAGAGGCGATTTGCATGCACGCAACTTTGTGTGTAGTATCAGCACTTCATTGTTTTTCATCCTGGGGATGCTTATGAGTGATTGAAGTTGAAGTTCATGCTGCACATTGTTGGATGACAAGCCCAATAAATATAATAACAGAAACAGTAACCGCCAGGACTGGTGTAACCTTTTTATCGCCATCACTAACAGTCATGCGAGAGTAAGTAAGTGCAGAAGAGGGGGCACCATTCCATGATTCATCTCGAGGTTTCTACCGTACCGTGCGGAGCGCTACACTAGTAACAGTCTGAATGGGTACCTCACCCAAACATACGACACAAAACAAAATGTGTATGTGACCCGATAATCCGTCCCATGGCATACACTCGGTAGGAGCGCAACGAGCACAATCGCGAAGCACAAATTAGATTTAAACTATACCCGGCCGCTTCTCGCCTGGGGAGTTCCGCTAGTCATAACCCATTGGGCCCCAAAAATACTTCCCCTGCAGCAGTAATATGGCCTCCAACACTTGACGGGTTGTACGAGTCACTGTAGTAAATATTGCTGTTTAAGCGCGATACATAAGGCCACCCCAAGGGGTGCTGCAAAGCCAAACGTAAGCGGAAGCTTTAACATAACGAGCGCTATCGTTGGTTTTCACCCTGCGAGGTGGCGATTGCATGTCAGGTATACCATGCAGCCTTAACATACCGTAAGGCTGAAGACACGTCCGATAAAGCGCCAAACACGGGCGGGCCATTTTTCAGCAGATCACGGGAGTGGAGAGTTCAGGAGACGAAAGTCATACTGCGTGAGGCAACCCTACTGCACTGTTATACAGAGAGGTAACCGGGACCCTCTCTCGAACAATGTGGGTGTAAAATTATCCTTGTGGCGACATGGAACAATGCACTGTAGCACACAATCAGGCGTACCGAATTGAGAGGCTGTTGAAAACTTATGGGGTTTGCTGCACTGCTGTTTAATGTCTCCACAAGCCTTTTGCTTCATGCCCAAATTGTACAAGGGTGGTGCCCCGGCCACGTACGTAGTATATCACACCCTCTTTGCCGTTGGTTCAATTCGGTCCTCCGCACAATCCAACTTGTAGCAATACGTTGGTATCCGACGTCGTCGATATGAGGAGACCATCCTCGCCAGCATTCGCAACACTATCATCAGTGGCAGTAATTGCAAGCCTTGCTGTCAGACCGGCATAAACGTTGACCACGATAGTTTAACTTTAGTTCGCGCTCTTACACGTAAACCCCAAAGGCAGTTTCCACGATTGCACGATCAGAGAACAACGCCGCTCTGGCAGCACGTCGAACGGCGCAAACCTGTTCAGGTATACCCGGTAGATGTTCTACACCAGACGAAGAAGCCCCAGGACAAACCAACAGAGAAAGCTGCTGGTCAAATGGTCGTGTCTCCATTCGGCACTGCATCTACTCCCGTCTTAACGAGCTTATGGATATGGGACGGTATACGTGGAGTTACAGTTGTGCAGCGTGGGAACTTTTTCTTCGGGGTTGCAAAAAGGATCACGCAACGTACTCCGCCGGTTTCTTCGTCGTTGTTAACTTTGCTCTCAAAAACAATATCGTAGTATACACGTTCCAGTCCGACCTACTGTGAATCGAATACGTCTTCTGAAGGCGGAATGGCCTCACTTGTAATCACTCTAAAACAACAAATACCCCACTCCCCCTCAAACTCGTTGTACGCGTACAGGTTATAGCAACCCCGCGATATGGGTATACCGTTTTTGTGCTCAATATTTTGTGAACGATTGAGTTCTTCAAGTGAGAGAACCACCAGCGACAGCAGTATGGTACGTTTGTTTGCTGATATATATATATACATTTGGGGTAGAAGTGCTATAGAACACAGAAACGCGGGTCGGGTCACGCGGGCAAGCTACTCCGAATTCATGTTTCGGGGTGAACAATTGAGCTCCTACTGTGAGGAGTTGAGACCCCAGGGCACCACCCCTACCCTGGGATTGCTCAATATACCGTGTCACCCGTGTGATAACGTAACACACCCCCTCGGACGAGTTTCCAACCTGGTTTTCTCGATAACTGGGGCGGTGCAGTGCAAACGACGAGCGATGTGTTGATGGAAAGATCTCTACGAACCCTCCCCAAGCGCCCCCATCGTGTTCCACCATTGCCCCCCCCCCCTCCCAGGTACGGACACACTCGTCCTGGACGTTCCTCTCATGGTGTTTATTTCCTCGCGCGTTATCGTATCAGATATGGTCAACCTGTTCGCCACTAAAAAACATATCCAACTAAAATTCCAAATTTTGTATCGCTGGGACAAGCAACACCCACCCCCTCTCGTATCGTGGCGTGCTGCAGACCTGAAGCTGCCATTGTAGCAGGGGCACCTATGCAGTACATACCTTGGGAATATCCGATGGGAACAGAGGATCGTCCAAGATTTGGTTATGCAGAGCCTCTTCCAGGTAGAGAGATACCTCCGAACCTCCGTGCCCTTTTACGGCATCCCACCATGTTTAATTACAGATTTGTTTTAGATCGAACACAACGGCGGGATAGGTGTAGACAGGTTTTGGTGTGGGTGGTTGGTTCGGGCGCTCCTTTTCCGAATCGAACGGCGGGCGGAGGGAGGGGGGGGGGGGGGGTGCCCATGGTTGAGGCACTGCTCGCAATCGATGGAAGGAGAGACCAACATGCGTTGCAAAGGAGGGCGTTTATGCTTGAATCCCGGGTCGTCCCATAATCCATACGGAGGGCCCCTGTACATACAGAAGATACACCACAACACGCGCATGTGTCGGAAAACCACAGCATCCAGAGATACATGATCGATAGCCAAGATATATTTATGGCACAACCGCACCTATACTAATCTATCTCCACCTCTTTGAAGACTAAACAACGTGGACCCTTTCCCCTCCGAACGCAAAACAAAAGCGACCCCCGAGCGCAGCATTCCCCTCCCTGCAATGCCTTTCAGATAGACACATTTCGCCCCGGTTCCATACCGTCATACACCCCGAAGTAAGCCGCGGCGTGCGGTAGTGGCTTCGTTGGATCGCCGGAAAGGACCATTGGGGCCGCCGCCGCTGCTACTGGTACTGCTGCTGCTGCTGCTGCTGCTGAGGACGGCATCGTCGATAGTTCTCCTGGCTGTCTCTCCGTTTGGAAGGTGTTTCGGCGGATGCCACGAGCGTCACCGCAAGCGTCGGCTAGATGAGTGGCTGTGTCTTCCATCGTGCGCCGGTTTCCTTGTTTAAGCGAGAGCCCGAAGCGTACCCCTACACCAAGATTCACCTGTTTCACATGCAGATGCGAGCATCGGGGGCACTTAGATGTAAGGTACCAGGTATGGATCAGGCCTTCACAAAGCAGATGGGTGTATGTGTTCGAACATAAAGCGTTATGTGAAGTCGGGTAGTCGATTCTCAAGAAGTATTTAGGCCCGTTCAAAACAACGCATGCACCTTCACAACACTGGAACCAAACACGGGCCACACCCAAATCCCCGAGCCACGTACACTTCCCTACTAGACGATATTGCGGCGGTGTGGTAAAGGCGGCTCAGAATCCTCGTATACTGCATTCTCTCACAATATAACCCGAACCACCGCCATACAATCAGCCTGCAATATCCAGACAAATGCTAAATTTAAGACCGGCAATACTAAACGTTGATGTGGAGCACATCGTTTCTTAATTGTGATTTCTGCGTATCATCCCCGGCGACTATCCCTGCTTTGTTATTTGAGGCCCCCTGTTGAATTTATTATTTCTAAATGCCAGCCCTGCGAACCATGGCACGGAGTTGAAGCTCCGGTGTCGAAGAGCTCCAACGCCAGCAGCGCACTGCGTATGCCGATCCGCAGCCACGAACGTTACACGAGCTACGATACGCGCTACAATAGATATGTAGTACGTTCGGCCGAAACAAAATCTGATTGGCGGGGCTTCTCATCTGACAACACCACCCAAATATAGTTTTGGTATTACAACATCTTTCGAATTTAGCCTAGATAATGGGCTTGCTCATCGGGTTAAGCCTACGCGTCTTCTAAAAAGGCAGTTGACATCTAGAGCTCCTCGTGTGTATAAAGAGCCTGGCAAACGTTGTGGTGCATCCAGCTACCGCAGCATGTGTCCTGCAGCGGAGGCGAAACCCAGAAGCAACACAAGTGCGGGTTTCACGATACGCTACGGGGTTCGAGAGCTTCAGCTGACGATGCACTTTTCCCGTTAGCATGTCGTGTGATCCACCAGATAGCCCACCCCAACGTGGAACAACGTTCCGAGCCAATTATCTCCAAAGCGAGAGGGGGAGGGGGCGCATCAAACCAAAAGCTGTTCCTTTGGGAAGACATCGATAACGCTTCCTTGGACCCGCCTGTCGATGTCTTCACTCTTTCCCGTAGTCTCGAACATCGATGTCGAAGTTCGTCAAACTGCGTGTGCTATCCCGCGTGCTACATGTAGAGTGCCGATTTGTTTCTCTTCTCCCCATACGATAGCGCTCACTCTCGTACCCTCGACCGTTACTGTCGTCTCCCAAGTCCTAAATAAAACGACACGGTTCTTTCACCTGGCCGGCCCACACCCTAGCCTGCACGTGTCCGAATGATGATGGTTTTCCCGGTGACAGTGACCCTACAGCCCTCGCGTTTTTCACCGTCATGGACGATCCCGTACTTTCTCCGGTGGACGTGTTTACGGACGAGCCGCCAGGAAAGTTGCTGCCTAAGAGGTTGATGATTTCATCAGTATCTATCCTTTGGAGCTCCTTGTCATCTTGCCGCCTGGAGTCCTGCTCGAAACATACAAGCGCCGAGGAAAACGGGGGGCAACCTCTCTGGAAGTGCTGCGTCGACATAGTTTGCAGACAAACCACTTGGGGTTAGAGTGGGAAACGCCTTCCAAGTGTATAACGAGTTAACTAGAGGGATGTGAGTTGGCAGCCTACCACCGACTACGGTAGTTTTTATGTGGCTACTCGTCTGCATTGGTACTGAAATTACGGTAGTTGCGTGCTGCTTAATCCGCAGACTTTATTCGTCAGGGTCGTCGCACTCGACAGGCGCGTTTGTAGCTTGCCTTCCGTTCAAAATAGTGATAATCCCTGCTGTATACAATCATCATCATGGACGACGGCCGAGACTCGAATGGGACGAAATCCGCAAACATTCCACGGAAGCTTCTGAAGACCTGCAAGCTCACTTCGCCGATCCCCTCAAGATCCTCCGTGATGTCCACCACGAGCGTCTCGCTCCCTATCCCGTCTTCATCATCGTCGTCGTCGCTGTTCTTCGACGAGTTGCTCCCACCGTCCCACTTCTCCCAAGTTCCCTCCACATCGTCCCCTGCCTCTCCACGACTGGTGGTTCTTCCTCTCGGCAACCGATCCATCGTGCGGCTGACACCCGGTAGCTGAGCACGTTTCGCCGCCCCCGCTCCCTCCCTCACCCCCGCCTCCTCCTCGAAGTCTGCCTCCCTATCGGTGTGTGGGTTGCTGTTGCGGTGGAAAGAAACCTTATCGACGCCTCCGCCGCCATATTCACGCCTCTCTGTGTCGTCTGGTTTCCGGTCTGACACGCGGAGCTCGACACGGCATGTTTCCATGCGTTTGTGAGTGTCGTGGTCGCTGGTGCCACCACCGTCTCTGTTAGTACGGTTGCCAGCGCCTTCACCCCGCGATCCAGGGGGGGGAGGGGGTGGACTTCGGCTGCTGCTGCTGCTACTGTTGTCCCCCACGCGAGAGTTCCCGCTGCTTGTAAGGGCGCATGCTGGTGGGCTGTTTGTGGAAAGGCTTGGTGAGCTCCTCGCGCTGTTCAAGCTTGGTGGGCTGCGTACACGAGAGAGAGGTGCGGGGGGTTAAGCCAGTGGGACAGCATGGATCCGGGGCGCTTGAAGGGGATGGTGTGGAGAAAGGGTGAGTCCTAACCATGAGCGTAGAGGTCCCACACTGCGGTAACCACAGCTAAGCATTGACATAAATAAGAACAGAAACTGCTTCTTCCATAAGTACCTAAGACGAGTGACATACGTTGAAGCGACCCACGGCAATCGATATCGCGTACAGCATGAGTTGATTGGGTATGTACCTCGAGAAAACATAGATCCAGCACTTGACGATTAAAGTTCATGTTGTGCAGCATGAGCAGTGTCAAGCGTACCATTCTGCACTACAAGGAATCGATATCGTCAATTTTCTTCCTTTCTACGGTTCTTGAGGAAACAATAAACAAATGCTTTGACTATTTCCGTCCGTCTACGCTTGCACGCCGCAGCCAAGATCACTGTTCCATACAACACAGAATCGTTGTTCTCGATAAATTTATTTAGGTATGGCCGCATGGCTCTGGTAAAGAAACAGGCCACCCTTCGTCATGCCCACCCCCCCCCCAACTATGGTATTACGACTACGGCTATGGACGCGGGCGCGTGCTGCGATAGAGTAGCGTGGTTTGGTCGACATATCTCGTACAGACCGGGCTCCTTAACCCAACATGGTTAGAACACCATTCGTGCTTTCCATAGAATAATCGTTACGGCACCCATGGCCGCAGGCTTTCGCGTAGTTAGTTAACCCTTTTAGAGCCGCAGTTCCGTTTTGTGGACAAGCCACTCAAATTTTGAGTAGTTTGTCCCCAAAACGGGACTGCGGTTCTTAAGGGGTTAATCGGGTTTCATGTTTAGTTTGTTCAAAAATCGGTTTTCAGGTGAACTATCGAGCTCCCTCAAGGTCGAATAGGGGACCTTAGAAGATGTTGGCTGATAGATACCCCTACCATAGCACGCGCCTATGCATATTAGGCACATTGAGCACACTCCCCTCCCCCTCACGTGTCCATTATCCTCGAGTCTTCCTCGGTGATGCGGTCCATGGATTTGTCCACGCCGAGCGAGGCCCCGACGGACGTACGAATCGACATTGACGACAACCTCCCCCCTTCGCGAGCCCTGGCAGCGCTCTCCTCCCCGAGTCCGCTAGGCCAACACCTCGCGCGTGCCGCGCTTCCTGCTCCTCGTGCAGAGCTGGCGACCCCACCACACGGCCTATTACCCACCGGGGATGGGACTAAGTTGCTTGCGGTGTCGGTGGGGAGTGGGGGGAGGAATTGGGGGCTGGAGTTTGTGTCGCCGCCCATGGGAAGGAGAAGGGAGGCGGCGGTATGCATGGGGGGCGCCGGGTGACCACCGCCCCGGCTGGTCACTCTTTCTGCGTTGCAAAACAAGGCAACGTTTCAATCGGCGCAAGGGGCGGGGAAATGCTGGATAAGTTTTGGGAGACATATTCACTAGGAGTACAGGCCGACCAGACCAAGCTTGGGCTTGAAGGCGTGTTATCTACCGTACATACTTCGACGTATGCCACGTGCTCTCACAGTAACCCTATACAGGAATCCGAAGCGTGCAGCAGTACCAGTAACAAGTCATCGTGCTGCGCACGAATCGTTCGCACGTCTCCTTCCGCCGCAATCCCATCGCGTTTCTTACCTACGTCAACAGCTTTCGGCTGTTTCGTGTTGGGCAGATACCGATGCAATCGTCATCCCGTTTCCACACATTATTTTCCCCTTCAAAGCACCATCAAATGGTCACGACGCCTATACATACCAAGCTAGCCGAAACAGTAAACCCGGTCTCACGTTGACAGCGTGGCCATCGAGGAGTTCCTTTACGTTTGGGATCGCCTTCACTTCCCTCTCCCTGAAAAAGACATAGCTCCCCCTCTCGGTCCTGCATGCCGCGGCTGGCCATCGGGCTGATGTTTCAATGCGTAGGTCAAAAATACGAGGGTGGAGGGGGGGGGGGAGGACTCATCATCATGCACGGCCGTAGCCTTATCACCATAGACGGGGTGGTGTTGCAGAGCGTAGTACAAAGTACGAGGGAGACGAAAGGGAAGAGGAGGAGGGAGTATAGGAGGAGCAGAAGGGGCAGGGTGGGGGGGGGTATAGGAAGAGGAGGGGGGGAGGAGGACGAGAAGGGACAGAAGGAGGACACTACTAGTAGAGGTGCAACAGCACAGAACACAGCTCCACATGAGCAATACTTACTTGGTTATGGCACCCCCTGAGGACGTTTAAAGCTCCTCGTTTCAAGTGTTAACGCCGCCTAAGAACCAATTGATAGGATCCGGTTTAAATTTCAACCACTTTATGGCGCTACGTGTTCTTAATTTTTTATATTGTCTCAGCGAAATCAATTTCACTGTTAAATGTCATGTACACTTCGGTTTTCAACATTCCATCGAAGCGTTCTACGATAGAGGCTTACCCTAAATTTTTCTGAGGCTCCTCGCTTAAGGAGCTCCATACCTCATCCGAAAACTGACTTCAGAAAAATCAAATTGCATCCCGATGGATAATCCCATGGCCCAAGTATACAAAAACGTCGTTTCACTAAACAAGATTGGCATCCCGACGATTTTAGGTTCAGGAACCCCGTGATCCAGAAAACATGTTGGCGGAAATGTTCTACCTCTATCGTAGAACACATCTACCGCCACTGCTGCATCCGGGGGGCAACAACGGGTAGCACTACCGTTAGCACTGCTGTACCCGAGGGCACTAGTGAGGTTGTAGTAGCCGAGCAATCTCGTAGCACCGGTGCTGATAGTCAGCAACAACAAACGCGCGGCGTGCTAAGTTACGGTTCGACCAATACGCGGCATAATCACGGACTGTTCTTTTTTTGGGAACCCTTCTCAGTAGATTTTCCAGTCGCGATCGAAGTATAGGGGTCTGAGCAGCTTGGAGAGGGAGCGCGAGCCTGTCTTTCTCCCTTTCTGCCTTTATCCCGCCTCTCATCACCACCACCACTAGACTCCGATGTCTGTTGCTCCTTTAGGTTTTGTTTCCCCACATCACCACAATATCAACCTTATAGGAGAGGAAGGTCATCTGTGGGTCATCGTCTGTCCTACAGTACGCCAGAAAGGCACGATGTTAGCGCCCGTGCCCGCCTGCGCGGACACCTACCAAGGGTGTGACAATAACCCATCCATCGTGCGTACCCAAAGGGAGTTTTTTGGGTACAAAACGCAACAGCATGTGAGAAATCGGGCGAGCTGAGCATTGTTTGATCGACCTGTGCGCAAACCCCAAAGATGCCCAATTTCGTGCTGATAGTAGCCTAGGACACACCCCGCTAACAATAGTACTTCGAACGTCCAGCCGTGCTACGTTAGGGTTTCTTCTCGATTGCAGTAGAGTCCAAGCTGTTCGCGCTGACGGAGCTCCTGAAGCCTCACAGCACCCAACGTACGTACTTGGATCCGACTAATATTCGACAACAACATTTTTATTTAAATATGCGCGGCCCATGCGGGATTATGTGCAGGTGTATTCGCCACCGTGTTTATGAAGAAAGAGCAGGCGGTTGTTGTGTGATATTTAGGGCCCCGTCGACGAGGAATCTCGAAAACAAAGAACGAAAAAAAGAGGAGCAGTGTACCCCCACCGCAGCAATCGCCCCCGGCCAAAAAGCTCCTCGTGCAAGGGGAGACTCAGGACCTTGTTGGCGCAGATGTGGCCCATTATTATTTTCTGAGTCTCCTCCCGTGCGGAGCTCTGTGCCTCGCGCACTACAACTGATTTCGGAGGAAAGTGTAAGTGCTACCTAATGTTCAATACCATGGCCTCAAGCACACAACGAAAAATAATACGAGACATGAACGAAATTCCCGCGATCTTGGCCTAGGAGCGCCGTGTATTTCAGAAAACGTTTCCGCCAAAAAGTGTTCGCATCGCTGTCATAGCGCGCGCCTGTTATGCCCGCAGAATGGAGGTGCATCTTACGGTGGAGGTGCACCGAGATTTTCTGAAGTTCTCCACGTAATCTTAAAGATCTCGATGTTCTTAGTAAGTCCAAACTGACTTGAAAAAAAAAATAAGACCAACCCGACGGGCCATGTGGCCTTAGCTGCCTTGCGAAAATATATATTTTTGAAACTGCTGTAAAGCGATATTGGGTAGTTCCTGGCTTGAGGATAAATTGTTTAAACGTGTCACCCCTCTTGATGTATGCGTCAGTATATTAGTGCGTTTTAACCTTCTACGCCTTCGGTGTACAACGCGGGGAAGCCTTGCGAAATGCCGGCAAACGGGGGGAAGCCGTGAATTAGCTGCCAGCAATTGATATATCGTAGCACGGGTCTGATGCTAGGAGTCCGCCAGAAACATGTCGCCCCCTCTTCTTCCCCGTGGCAATACTTACGTTCACCCGTTTACCTTGTTTTCGCGCTGCCCGTTGACTTTCGTCGAGAGGATTCCAAGGCCCCCTCGTGTTGATCGTCGTGGAAGCCCTTCCCGCTCCAAGTCCAGCTTGCACTTGTGCCGCCTCCGCCGTGAACGGACGAAGAGCTAGGATCGGAAGGGTCGCTGTCGCTGTCTGTGACTCTTTGGCTTCGTATGCGTTCGATTGCGACGCAAAGAGCGCGTCAGAAAAATGGAGGAGGGGATGGGGTTGAAGGTGGGGAGTTTCCTCGAGTGAGGCGGGTTTCGAAGTAAAAAAGCTTGTTTATCTAACGGATACGCGCAATTGAAGACTCGTGAGAGAAACTGAGGGGTGTGGGGATAGGGGCGTTGCGTTGGATTAAGAGGGTTTCAAAGACGAATTCGGTCAACAGATACATGTACACTGTACGGGACACCAAGTATTATAAACATGAAAGGGGGAAGGGTTGGGCTTTCATCTCGTTTGCGGGCGGACGTATCACACTCTATGAATAGTGCGCACACAAGAGGCCTTGAACACGATTTGAATACTGCCTAAGGCGGGCTTTACCGAAGGCACTTTTCTGAGTCTTCCCGTCATCGCTAAATGTGCGAGAGCGCCAAACCTGGTAAAGTTCGGCGAAGATCGATGAGCAGTGGGAGCAATGACAACTGAACTCTGCGCCTACGTTTGCTCTTAGAACCTGCATTTTGCTTCGTGGGGGGGTTATTGAGCTCCTCATGTTGTGAGCCTGAGAAATCAAGGCAAGATGCCCCTCTTCCCGTAGCACGGTTCCCCAGCATCGAAACTATGAGCCTGAGAAAAATCATGGCATCATACTCGTCTTGCCGTAACGCCAAACATTATTTGCCTGAGATAAATCATGGCATCATTTCCCCCTTGCCCGTAGCATGTTATCAAGCCAGCATCGACAGTATGATTGAAATACTCACATCGCAGGGTCGACAAGACTCATACCCACGTCCCACTCGGGGCTCAGAGATGGGGCTCCTTCCTCGGGGAGGGCAAAGAGGACGAGCACCTGACGTGCACCCCCTCCCTCGGCGCTAAAGCAGCAAGCGACGAATCACCCCGACGTTCGGCGCTTTCAGCACCACACCTACCGAATCCACTGCGCACCGGGAAATCAAAGCTACTGTATACCGAACGCAGTCCAGTGCTCACAGGAGCGACAATCGGCGCTTCCATAAAAGTGATGTAAAATCGAATCCATAGTGGTCGTCGCAGTACAACATACTCAGCGCTATACGTGTATGTATCAAACCCACTGCATGCATCACAGCAGTACTCACAGGAGCAACGACCGGCGGAGCCATACTGTACCGTAGCATCAAACCTACTGGTCGTCGTAGTACAGTACGTTCAGCGTTGTCCACGCGTCAAACCTAGTGAATGCAGCACAATACTCGCGTTCAAACCTGCTAAAGGCAGCCCAGTATGGTACTCACAGGAGCGACAATCGGCGGGTACCGACCTCCCCGGTGTACGAGGGCCGCAAGAAGCCGGAGGCATGGGGGCTTGAAAATACCACCCGCTCGATAGATTCCCAGGAGTGGTCGCTCCTCGGCATCAAAAAGTCCGGCTTCCTCACCTGCCGGAGGTACAAGTAGGGAGGCTGACCGCTCCTGCATATGTACCAGGAGCTGGTCAGGCGTGTCTTATTCTCAATACTACCAACTCCGCCCCCGTTTTAGTGACAAACGGCGTCAGAATGCTGTCGTGCGGGGTATTTTTTGGCCGTTCGGGGGTATCGGCTTTCTCGGGTAGCTTCTAATCCTGTGTCCAGGATACAATATAGCGTGCGTGGGACAGATCATGATGATCTAAGGCAGATCCACTTTTAGTGGATCCTGACCCGCCGGTATGATGTGTTTTGCAGGGCATGGCCAGTACAGAGCTAATCCGGGCAAGATGCTCCAGACCATGCAGATTAAGCGGCTCCCACCCGGCAACGAAACCTGCAGATCCTACAGAACCGGAACCAATCTGACCTTGCCGTTCGGTTCCCCTGGGACTTCTTTATTCTGTAGATGTCATACTCGAGTCTACCGGTACAAACTATCGGCGATAAATTATGAGGGGGGCAAAGCACAATGACGTGCAAATAATGTGTAGCTGACGCGTGGTGCGAGATAGGGGTAGAGTATCGTCCTCAGAAGCATTGCTGACTGACGGGTCTCGATAACTGGGAGCTACCGAACCTGAATCGGGTTTCACAACATGGGTAGTCATGCGCCTAGCTAGGCCGTGGGCTTGTTCTTCGGATCAAGCGTGCATCTAGTCTCGACGTCGGATGTTTTGTACGAAAATGGTCCGTGGCAGGTATAGAGCCCCTATACCATAATCAAGCGAAGAGCGTCGGAAAAAAAGGGGCACGCCTACCGCGGCATAAATGAGCTTGGCGTCGGGCTTCGACGCATTGCCTAAGAAAATGTCGGCACTGAGCTGAAATCAGGAACGACCCTACTCTCGCAGCCCCCCCCGCGCCACATACCAGGCGGCTAGACGCTTGAGCTTCGGATCTAAGCTATCAATAGAAACACGACCGGCCCCAAGTGCTGCCCCCCGCCCCCCCCCCCCCCCCCATTGACATACCAGGCCGCTAGAGCGATTCAGGGCGGCTGAGTCGTCCAACTCGCCGTGCAGTGAGTCCTCGGCATTGGCGATGTCCGAACTAGACCTGGAAGAAGTGTAAGAGTACAGGGTGAGTGTGTCAAGGAAGAATTGCTCATAGAAACCGTTGATGAGCTTTGATAGTCGCGTTTGGTGCGGCTCGCTGTAGAGAACGTCTGAAGCTTGAAAGTTGCTTCGACTCTGCGGGCGACATGCGCCAAGCTAGGGGTACGCCTACAAACTATGCAGCTCCTCCCCTGAGGAGCTCTGCGATATCTCTGTACATCAACCGATAAGTGATTTTGAAAACATACGTGAGCTAGTATGTTCGTTGCTGAATGAGTCGCTGGACTGTCGCTTGGGCTAGCGACCAAAATACACCGCCTCCCCCCCCTACCGTAGCTTGACGTCCAGGTTGGGTATTTAGTCAAATTAGCAAAAGTATCAGGTGTACCCCCTTTTTTTCTACCGGGTTGAGGCTTCTTGCGCGGTTGGGGGTGTACCCCCTTTCACTGGCAGATTGCGGCCTGTAGCGTGAGTACGGGTGTAGCCCCCTTTGTTTACTCCCGGGCTTAGGCCGCAGGTGGAACTAGGACGTGTACCCTCCTTTACACTATCGGATAGAAGCCTCTAGCGCGAGTAGGTGGTGTACATCCATTTTCAGTACCGATTTTGAGCCATTTCGTAGCGTCATGAACGGGCTACCTCCTTGTAAAGTACCGTTTTTAGGCCACTAGTACGAGCAGGGGGGTGCACCCCCATTTTCACTTTCGTGTTAAAACGGCTGGCAAGAGTAGCGCGCGTAACCCCAATTTTTACCACCAGGCCTAAGCCTTTAGCCCTGAGTTAGGAGGGTACCTCTATTATCATAACGTACCGTGCTTCGGCCACTAGCGCGAGTTGGGTGCTTGCCCTCATTTTCAACGCGTGCGAGGTTTAGGCCGATGGCGCGATTACGGTGTGTGAACCCCCGATTCTTACTACCGGGTTATGTCTCTGGCTTTGAGTTAGGAGGGTACCCTCATTTTCACAACGTACCGCGCTTCGGCCGCTAATACGGGGAGGCATGTTAAATAGGGCCTACGGTACACACAAAGACCTATATATTTCGCTAGTTTTACTAGGAATATTTGGTCCTATTTCTATGGCCCCCCGTAATAGCACGAGTAGGGAGTTTGACCCCATTGTCACTACGTACCGGGTTTGTGCCTCTAGCGCGAGTGAGGGTGTACTACCGTTTCTACTATATATAGTACGTACCGAGTTTGGGCATGAGCGCGAGCGTCCTTGTGCCTCACTCGATAAAGAGTTGTAAGACACATGTTGCCGTGTCGAAAGAACGATTCCAGTCGCACGTAATCCACTATACCAAGAAAAGGAAAAAGTACGAAAGTTCGGAGACTTTGAAACTAATTGGCGTGGCACGAGCCCAAACGTGTTCCCAGTGCAGTGTACATTGGCATCGTATAGCCTTGGTCAACACCTAGACCCAAAAACAACGTACGAACCTTTTCCCGATAACACCCTTGGGAGATCGCGAGCCGGCCCCCACATGCCTGCCAAATCCTTTTGGGCCTCCTTGCTCCGGCGAGCTTTGCCTTCGAACGACGGTCAGCCTCGCCCATTCGGAGGATGGTTCGTACCCTCCAGTACCAATCTGGGCAAACTGGACGTTGTCGACGACTTTTTACTTCACGGGTTTGTGGAGATTGTTCGGATTATTGACACATGCGAAGCGAGATTCCCAATTTGCGACGGGGCTGGAACAAAGGAAGGGCCTCAATTCCAACTTCACATGCCCGAATGCCCGAATCTCAGTGTTCCTTCCGACGTCCGGAATCTGCCAAAAACCAACGAAAACGAGGAAGAGGAGCAGTCGAGTTTTGCAACCGTCTTATCCTATACAACAAATTAATCGTTGTGCGCGCGTGACTAGTGTTTGTGTCGTGTCCAAGCGTGTCCGCTTCCCTCCAACGCATATAGTCTACGACAGCCATACCACGCTCCACGAGCGTGAGGTTCCACCGAGAGCATACGGTTACGCGCGTTACGCCTGACAGGGGTAAGCAGGACGTTTCGCCCAAAATGTTCCGGGCAGACGGGCTCCTCAAGTGAGGGAATGATCAAGACCAAGACCATACGGGGACCCGGGTACGTTTATTCTGTTAGCCCCATGTCATATATTTGTCATTATTTTCTCTCTCCGCCCTATGCGTCTTGACTCAGAGCCGGGGTCACAAAGCAGGCATGCTCTCCTCCCCCTTCCTTCCCACTACGATTCGTGCCTCGCGCTTTGATCGCGAGAATACTTGTGCTCTTGATTCCTTTGTCGACTCGAATCGAGTTGGTTGGTGAAAAGAAAGTGGAGATTATTCAACATTGTGCCTGAGTCCGAGTGTGAACGACTTCATTAGTTTGGTGAGTAGACGATGTCGCTGGAATGACCTTTGAGTTGTACAGCAGTAGGCTTCGATATGTACCTACTTCACCGTACTGGCCATGGGATTATTCGTCGGCGGGTTGCGCCCTCCGTTTTTTCTCAAACACAAACCTTTTGTGCGTGAGGTACAGAGCTGTTTGAGGATGAAACCCCACAGACAACGTTACCCTACCAATATTGTATCTCAGAGCTACAAACGAGCAACCGTTGGGAACGCCGAATATCATATGCGCGTGATAAAAATGAATGACACCTGTTCAGGTAAAACAAACTCCCACACACTGAGCTGAAACGTTGAATTAGTTACCCTAAAACCACAACCACACCCGCACCCAAACCACAATTTTAGATGGGGATCGTGGGTCACCTGCTTCTACTATAAATAGTCATTTCTACAGTAGGTCTGAGATTCATCGCACGGTAGAGGGGGTGTGATGTCATGACTTTTCCCAATCCAGGATCCTACAGTGAGAAGATCTACTGCATTCCATCACACGGTTCATGAGGTGTGATTCCATGACTTTTCTCAGGCTACTAACCATCCAGTGTTGTGAACCCAAAACCGAAAGTCGGTTTTTTGTCGGTTTTTCCAACCGAGAACCGACGTTTTGAATCGGCTTTTCGGTTGGAAAAAAAATAAAGCCAGAACACCGACTCGGTCTTTCTCGGCCGGTGTTTCCCCCTGTCCCCTACCCCAATAACGCCTTCATATCTGAATGAAAACTCCTTTATTTTATATACATGTAGAGACGTGGTTGCACCTTGATACCTGGTAGTGGTTATTTCCGGGGGTTTCGACCTTGGTGCCTAAAGTCGATCACCCGACCCGAACCTTAACCCGAACCCGAGCCCGAACGCTACGGAGTGACCAGTGCTCGGATGCTGTGGCTCATGAAACCTCTAGGTTGATTCGGCCGGCTTGTATGCTGTGCTTGAAAAGGCTCTAGGCTGATTCGGCCGGCTCGGGATAGTGTGGCTTGGAAAAACTCTAGGTTGATTGGTCCGCTAACAAAACATCTCTTAGCCAATCCGAGTGCGTAAATAGCTACCGTCGGGAGATTCACTATCAACCTGCAACTTCAACTGATTATGTATAAATACGCCACACGCGACACAGCCAGCACACCGCCCATAGCCAGCACGCAGCCCACATCCCACAACAGCAGAGCAGCAAAGCAGCACGGCACACAGAAGCAGCAGTGGCACCTTGCAGCAGCAGTCACATCAAGGCACAGGGCACAGTGTGCCGCGAGACTGCGAGGGATAAATGATGTCGGGTGCAGACGGCAGCGCTGGCTTCTTCGCCAGCTGAACTGTTGCACTGCGGTCGCCCTCTGCCTACAACAATGCTTGTTCGTGCTCACAACCCCTCCTCAAGCAACGTAGATTTCTGCATGGCGCTAGCTGCATGCTGCAAGTTGTGTCTCGATAAAATGCAGAGTGTAGCTGCGTAACGATACATCACTATGCCATCTATGTTATGGCAACCCTGCCAAGTACCCTCGCACACTCCTACTTCAATGATTTTTTTGTTGCACTGCTGATGTATTAGCTTCTATTCTGTACTTGTTGATTGCTGCAGAATATTAACACGTCTGACGTACCAGTATGATAGCATATTATGTCGGCCTGTACCGTGTGGCGCAACAGACGCAGGTACTGCAGGAGGGTCACTTGCTGCCATACGATCATGCCCCGTTATGCCAACACGTCGTGCGCACCGAACCCCTTCGAAATACGGACCATTTCATTCGCTTCGACAAGAAACAGGACGAGAAACCGACCGAGAAATGTTCGATTCCGGTTTCGGTTTTTCACGGTTTAAACCAGGGATGCGTATTTCCCGGTAGCGGCAATTACCCGAAATTAATAGGGCTCGAGGTAATAATTTTTTTCGGAGGAAATTCTTTGCGTCCCCTATCCCCGGGCAAATAACGCCTCCATATAGAATGGAAACCCCCGTTTTTTTTTTCAAACGCTGCTAAGCTGTGCAGCAGAGCAGAGCGCTACGTAGGCGCCCACACTTCGATTTCTGATTTTTGGGTTGCGACTTTTTGGGAATGTAGCGCTGCCCATTGCGTTGCGTACGCATGTGATGTTTTGCTGCGAGGAATTGGATGTTATGGCGAGCGGAATCATCGAAGGAATGTACTATTAATACAATATAAAATATAATCATATATATGAGCTGACATATTCGAATGGAAAGGGTGAACTCGGCGCAGATGCAGCTGGGACGCTGGGATTTCGTTGAGGCGTCCAGCGTCCATGTTTACAGTTTCTAGTCGCGGATAAGGTCGCGATCGCTACACGCGTACGAAGCAGCGCACTGCTGTAACTGCTCACTTCCTGCTTTGCGCTTTGTGTTGCTGATTTACCTCGCGACATATCATAAGTATATTCGTACATACATGAGAGATCGCTATCAGTACTACGGCAGTAGTCCTACTATTCCAGTATCAAATTGCTGCAGGACGAAATCAACGAGGACATGAACAATTAAAAATCAACTGAAACCGATGAACATTTACTAAAGTACTTGCATTGTGCGCAACTGCTACTACTGCTGTGCACCTGGTGCCGGTAGTAGAGTGAAAATGATCGAAAATGTCTGTCCGAAGGCCTGAACGAATCTTATACTTGTGCTTTATGTAGTGCATGGGCCACCCGGGGATGATATTTTTTGTCCCCCCCCCAAAATTACGCCTTTTTTTCCTCGAACGAGAGGAAATAATAGGGGAAAATTTTTGGAAAAAAAGCTGAAAAAGGCTGTTTCCCGGAAAATTTTGGGTTCCGGGTGAGGAAATACGCATCCCTAAACCGACCGAAACCGCCGACTTTTCGGGAAAAAACGAAAAACCGACCGAGCCACTTTTCAAAGTTGGCTCTCAACACTATGTTACATGACAAGTTCTACTATCTCCCATTTCACGATAGAGGGGGTGTGATGCCATGACTTTTATCAGGCACCTACGCAACATCAGCAGATCAACTGTATACCCCACCAGAGCATCGTCTTTTTTTAGAAAAATATTGGTGGCACGCGTAATCCGATCGACCAACAACGCAATGGGTTTGGTGTACGGAAATAAATGTCGCGGCCTTCCTGGCATGGGATACGTTTTGATCCCGCGGAATCGCATGGGACATGTTGATCTCATGGGATGGCATGAGGCACGTACGTGTTGATACATACTGGTACGATGGCGTTTCAAACTAACTGGGTGCTGCTATAATTCCCCAACTAACTAACTGAGGGTCCCCGTCGTTTCGAAAATGTTGGGCCCATGTGATTGATGTTGGACACCCTTCCTTCAATTTACCCTCAACTCCATGAATTTGATGTTCCTACATACCTACCTGCGGTGCAATATTCAGGGTTCATATGGGATACAGTTTGATCCCACGTGATGATCCATGGGATACAATTTGGCCACATACATGGGACCGCATGTGATACACTTCTAAGAAATCTCGTAAATATATTGCCATCCGACGGGACTGCATGGGACATAGTTTGATCCCACGGGATCGCATGGGCTGCATCTTGATCCCATGGGGATCGCGTGGCATACATTGTGATCCCCATGGGATCGCACGACATACCTGATTGGTTTTTGTTCCCCGTGGTAGCGCTTGAGATATACCAGGTACATTTTATTGCAGCGGGGATCTTCCATGAGATCCCCAAATAAAGCTGCTGAAAAAAGGCTCTTTGGTCCGATGAAATCCCATACCATCCCATGGCATACATTATTTATCACGTGGGGCATCACATGGGACCGCGTAACATGGTTACTTTATTATACGGGGTCCCACGGGATACCCATTCCCCCCACCGGATCCTCCTGATAGCATACACCGTATGGGATCATGTACCTGGTAGGAAAACTAAGAAACGAATGTGAATAATTGCATCTGGCTTACCTCTTCTCCTTCCCACCGTTGAATGCACACGCCCTCTCTCGTGACGGACTCGTGCTGCATTGCGTTTGGTAGAGTAATACGTGTCGAAGGGTTCTTGTCTAGCATCCTGAGCGGGGGAGTAGAGATAATTGGTGGGTGGGTAGACGGCGGAGGACAAAACGCGTCCAGAGTTCATTGATCCGACAGATGACGGTCTACAGTGGATGATATAGATACTATGGTGGCCGCTAGGATATAGTGACTGTACCCAAGAAGATTTAGGCCCTGTAGGTGCCCCCCGAGCAAACATCTGTGCAAGGGCTAGATCTTGAAGACCCCACCCGGGAAAACGTGTGCATAAAGTAGACTCTGCAGACACCATACGTACGTAAACCCCACCCTCCCAATTTTTCGATAGTCGTTTCTGTTGTGCACGTTGTTGGTTGGTACATGTTGGTAGTCGGTTGCATGTTGTTTAGGTCGGCTGAACGTTACTGGTGAGTGGTATTGCCACACACGTCATAAAATACTGCTTCACTGCGTACCATGCAACGTTTTGGTGAAATTTAAACAATCTACAACACGTTGGTAAATACCATCGGCGTTGTGGCTGGCATTGATGTTTACTGTTCATCCCACACCAGTTGTACCTTTGGAGAAGGTTGACAAGGTTGGGTTGAACGTGGCAGGATGTTGGGAAAACCGCTGCTTCCATCTGTATTGACAACATCAGCTTCCGATATCTGGCCCACAGGAAGAGACGTTCGGCGAAGTGGAAGGAAGTGGGCAAGGAACCACTGGTAAATTCACGGCAGCCCTCGCAGCCCCTAGGCACGCCACCGAGGCCATGTTCTACAACTAACTACCGAGAAAAAATGGGTACAAATTTACGGCTTCAAATAAATAATGTGGAAGTGTGGCAGGGAGGCTAAGAAAAACAAATGGTTGAAATTATGTCGGCTTCTCGGACACGTCCTTAACATCGGCATGGCCATATCGGGAAACAAACGCGCTCTAATAATTGCTGGCCCGGCCCCTCAAGTAAGTGGGGGACTACAGTACTGCTATTATACCCGAGTCTTGGGAACCCGACTAGGCTTTTTGCGACTGGTTTCGTTTCATGCCCGTAGCCCATATAGATGTGGTTTATCGTGTTACACTTACTTGTTGTGCAGGGGTTCCTCAAAGTAAGTCGGGTTTTGAGTGAGTTTCTATATATAGTGTAGTTGTATAAATTTCCTTTCATCGTAAAACCTGAGAAAATAATGTGGTAGCTCCTTCTACAGTGGCCCGACTCGGCAACTGAGGGACGCAGAAAAGTGGGGGTGGGAACGGTATGGAACCAGAAGGGTCGGCGGAGGGGTGCTCCCGACCCGCCGAGCTATCGTATTTGGAGGCATTGTACTAGTAGCTTGTGACGGACGTGTGGACGTTTCGGTCAATTATCCTGAGGAAACAATACTGTTGTACATCAGTATTATTCAACTCTGCCGCCGATCGTTGTTTGTATGTATGTGCTATGTAGAACGAGGCCTCCTGCCCTGCAGGAGGCGGGTCTCGCCCGAGATTCATCTCCGCTGAGCCCTCCTCACGGCAGTAATCCGTGAAAACTAAACCACATACCAGGCACCCCCTCAGAGACGGCCAGCGGTAGCGCGAGCCACAGACACGGTGCACGCAATGACGATACCACCCCCACGACAGCAACAACTAACAACGATGGGTGACTGAATGTTCTCACGATGATCCGTAGAAGGGCATTCGGCCGACCACCATCTGATACAGGGTGACGCCTAAGGCCCAGACGTCGCTGGCGAACGACGTCCTAGACCCACCGCCTTCTCCGAAGAGCTCCGGGGCCTGGAACCCAGGAGTCCCTCCCAAGCGCTGTCTACGCGTTTCGTGGCGCTTCACAAAGCAAATCACGCGTTGGAAGGAACATATTGCGGACATTTTCCGTAAGACGGTACAGGGGAGTCTCCCACAATCGTTGCCTACGCTTTCTGTGGCGCTTTGCAACGTTGAAAATAAATAGAAAAATCGCGCACTTACTTGTTCTTAAGAAGCAGGCAGAATGCTGGGTAGAGGCAACATGGAAGGAGCTGACGCCAAAGCCAACTTTTTGAGATAGCACAAAACAGCTGGGAATTGTTACAGCCAAGGAACCCATGGCACGCAGGTATCAATTGTTTCGGAGACACATTACGCATTCCTACAGTCCCGCCGCAGGGTGGCATCACAAACTCGAACAAGGGCAACGTGTGTCGCATACACACGCTATCATGCATCGTACGTACATTCTCGGAGTAAACCACACTTCTTGGATGACGATCGGAGACAGGCCAGGCCAAGGTGGAAAAAACAAACCGAGTTCGAAAACTTGATAAATAAGTGTGGACAGGGATTTCCTCTCGCTCTCCGGGGCGCAAAAAAAACAAAACGTACACGAGTACGTACACGAGTAGTTCTACAGCAGTAGTTCTCGATACCTTGCGGCAATCTTGACCCCTTGGCTCAGAGTCTTTTAGTCCTATGCTGCTGCCGCTGCTCCAAGAGTCATCACTATCAATATTTCCCTCGTCTTCTGCTCTGAGTATGACACAGGCTCCTAGGTCAGCAATTTTAACCTGAGGCGTTTTGACCGGGGGGGGGCAAGGAAACATACCAGGGACACTTACAGCCTGGTTTTGATGCGACGAGGTAAGCGGGTAGCAGACGTGTGACATGGTAGTGGTCATGCCTATTTGTCGTTAGGATGGCACAGGCACCCAGAGTAGTAACTTGAACCTTCCAAGTCGACCGGGGAGGGGGTGGTGCAGAGAAAACAGGAAATGAGCGCTCACACGTGTGTGCTCCAGTCGACAACGTCAGCGAGCAGCGAGGAGCGGTGTTGCCACCGGGTGCGTAGCCTCGGTTGTCAGATATATTGGGGGTATACCAGGTATACTGTTATATCTTGCTCCGTGGTAGGAGAGATTCCCAATGCTTATAGACGAGTACGTGTTAGTATTTTGGCTCTAAATTTAGAAGTATAGCAAGCAAGGTTACCCCCAGTTAGGCCCTTGCATCCCTACAGAAAGACGTTCGCATTTGCAAGCGCGAGGGCGCATGCCTTGCCTCGCGCTATTAAGTCCCGCCTTCCCCCTAGCATACACGAAAAAGGTACCGGCACACGAATGTTTATCCTCAGGGCGTTCCAGAAAGCCTTTTATTTTGCCACCCGTTTGACTGGTGTGCCCTCCCTAGGGTTGTCTTCACTCCTGCTGTGCTTAGGCGTGCTTTCATCCACGCACAGATCGGACACATCAGATCAGATCGTTCCTACTTAATCATCTAGATTTTTCAGGGTAGCCACTGTTGTAGATTCCTGCTCTGTATGGTCGAGCCCATGCCGCCGGGCGGGAGCTGTGTACCTTGCACGATCTCAGACATGGCTATTGGGTTGGGTCTGTACTGTACAGGTCCTGCGCACCGTAAGATAACGGCAGGTTGGGTGTTTTTTATTATCAACTGTAGACAGATAGATCGCGAAGGGACCATGTACCATACTTGTGCTCTAGCTGTTTCCCCCCGACAGTTTGCAGCGCATGAGCTTCCGCGTTGGCACAAACATTATAATCTAAAAGTTATAACGTTGACGATAATAAATATCCATGAACACCCCCATAAGAAGGAGAACAAACGAAAAGAAACCGCGAATCGTCTACTGTGCATACTTATAATATATATACAGAACGAGCATATATATATATATATACATACAGAACGAGCAGCGCCAATTCCGCGTTCCCCTATGCGCTTCCCCTACGCTCTCAGGTAATGTTTCGATCTTACCCTCCCATGGGCATCCTCCAAGATGTTGGATGGCTTTATGTCCCCATGGCAAACGCCGTAGCCGTGGATGTACTGAACTCCTCTCGCAGCCTGCGTCAAACGGTTTTGTTTGGGTTTGGGCTGTTAGATTTCGCGTGGCGATAATATATATATATATAATATACCTGGTACCAGGGTATCATATATGAATGGCGCAGGGGCCATCCAAACGGCCTACTGTGTGTGTGTTTGCTTCTCGCACGACGAGCTCTAAAAACCATGGACCAAACCCAGACTCTGAGGAACAAGGAATGTGACCGCTACCCCATGATGAACACCCCGTGGGGTATTATAGTCATCATACCGGTATCACCAGAATCCGCACGTAAACCACTACAGCAATGCGGCTATGAAGATGTTGGGTGCACCTCTCCTCTCAGCTGAGGATCCCCGTCAGCGAAACAAAAAAATGCTGCCGCCTAGAAGGAAACTGCCTTTACGTAAGCGTGGCATGGATCCCTGCTAAATGCCGTCGTCAAATTGTTTTTTATCCCCTTTAGTACTGTAGTCCCAGCTTGGGGACACACCATTCTAATTACAAGTGATGTGTCCCCAAAACGGGACTGCAGTACTGAAAGGGGCTATTGTTTCATATTCGAGCCGAGCTACACCAGGAGATATATTGCTTTCAAAAAAACAAAATCATGTGCGAGGCGGCTCCTCAAGTTATGCCGTCAGCCGTAGGAGCTACCGGTACCTACGGTATTGTCGTTGGATCCGACGTGTAGCACCAGTGTGATCGGAAATATATAGTACGCTCGATACCCACAATACGTACAAAAGCACCTTTATATTTACGATCAGTGTTCCATGGCGTTGTTTGTGCATCGGACGTGTGGCTTGCATTTCCTATTTTACGACCGGTCGTTGGGGCGGGGGGGGGGTGTTGGTCTCCTAAAATGAGACAGCATGAGAATATTTGGATGCTACCTCTGGACCGTGGCAAGCGTCGTAAGTCCACACGCTACGATACAGTGCAGCCAAATGTGAAACATCCATTACAAAAAGACGAGTGAGACATAGTGGCACTGACGCATGTCACAAGGGCAGACAACCGCAGAGAGCAATGACCGGCACACACCCAATCAGCCCCGCAGGTTTTTCCAGGTGTGAGGTCCCCTAATCTACTTTTCCTCCAAATGGAAGGGTCACCTGTATGAACTTTGCTATTGCCACGTCCCCAGGTAACGGCTCGACGACATATTCTTCCTTCAGCAACGGGCCACCTTCCATAAACTCCTGGATAAGGTACACCTACACGGCATATCACACCCGTAAAGAGAGAGAGCAAGGGGACTTGGACTTGGACTTGGATAAGGTACAGCTGGAAAAGTACACCTCTAAAGAACATGAGTCCCACTACGAAGGTAGGGGGGGGGGTTGCCCGCGGATCACCGTTTGTCGCGGCAAGCTAGGAGATGGTTGACGAGGGGAGGTAAAGGAGGTGAAGGAGTACAAGTAATAGCGATGTTTCCCGTCGCGCTTTCTCTGGACTCAGTTCACACGCGTATCGCATCGTACGAGGTACGAGCGGTACTTGATTGGAGCAAACATGCGCTTGCTCTGCTTGAGCACGGTCTCGCCTTTGATGCCTCGACCAGCAAACAGCTGATTGGCCTTCCCCCTGCGCATGTTGTATTCAGCGCGTCCGTCGAAGTTATGGCAGTGTCCCGGGAATGGTACTTCGAATCTTATCAAGACTTTGGCGGGGTTCCGGAAACACGCACCCGTAAAAAGCAATGAACCGACCGCGTCATCCATCGGAAAGGTAGCATCGTGCCAATAACGCAACCACGCGGCGTGTCGTTGATAGAACGGGAAGCGAAATATTTGGTGTTCCTAGATCACCCAAGAGGTGCACTGCGGTCGGGAGGAATTCCTATTCGAAGGAAGCGACTTGCTAAACTATTCGTCCTCTTTTGTCCAGCGAAAGAAGCTACGAGTTAAGCTACGTAACTCAGTCAAGTGTAGCCAAACGGGTGCTGTAAGTATTCACTTCTACCAAACGGGCTGAGCTCCTGGGGCCCCTCGATGCCGGAAATTCTGTCGATGAAAAACCGAACCCAGGAGATTCGCCCCGTCCGATGCGAAACCTCCTATCCGATCTGATTGTTTTCAGTCAATATTATGGCATCGCATACAGTTGACAATTGTTACAAGTGCCCACCGGCGAAATTAGCCTACGTAGCGAGAGCGGTCTCATTCGTTGTTCCAGGATCCTCAGGATGAAGAGCTCTATGCTTCACCCAAAACGAACAGATTTTGACAATAATAGCCATATATATGCGTCGCAGCCTGATGAGCAGTGCCATTGGCTAGGCATGCCAAATAAAAAAACAATATTGTACCTGGTACGTGTTTTCTACGGTGCCAATGCGATCGATAAGATGTTGGGGAGTTCCTCAACCGACTGGTAAGGCCCGATAGTACCCCATTCTACCGTACCTGCCATGGCTGCCAGCGGAAACAGATAGTCTTCACACCGTCGTGTCTAATTTTAAAAATTAGAATATCGAGACTGGGCAGCCGTTGTCGCATGCGATACCTTCGGCGACCGAGGGTCGCTGATTAGCCTAGGGGCTAGGGTTAGGATTTGTACGTCAGGCGTGGTTCAACATGTTCGCCGAAGGTTGCTCAAGATCTACACATCACTACCGGTACACGCTTGGGCGAGGGCAACCGGCCCGTTTCAGTCTTCTAGGGCATCGAAGAGGCATTCTACGGCGGGGGGGGGGGGGGGGGGCAACCTAACGTTCGTGAGGGTCACTCGCATGAGGTGCTCTGTACGTCGCCCCAAATAATACGGATTTATAGAAAAGCTAGCCGATGGTCCATGAGCAGTCAAATCCTATTGGCTGTAGGCACGACACAAGGCATGATATAAATTCAAATGATCATTCTGCACTTACTTGCGAATGCAAAGATATTGGGCAGTTATTCCGTTGAGGAGCCTTGTTCATTTGTAAAGGTTAAAGCACTGAGTCACTCAATCAGCGTGCTCGTCAGGAATGCATGTCGAGGCCCCACACGTACCCCCCTCCACTGGCGCAAGGCTCTCGGAATAAACCCTTTTTATCGGTCACGTGTCAAACAATAACGAGAGCGGGCAGCGAGTGTTGCATGCGGTAGCTTTCGCGGCCGAGGAGGCCACTGATTGCCTAGGAGCTAGTAAGGTGTGCAGTCACGCATGTTTCAGTTTCATGTCGAAGCTGGGTAAATGTCTATACCTGCCTCTCCACTGCCAGCAAGCAAAGTCGATTAATTTTAGTTTTTGCCCGGAGCACCTACATGAACAGAATCCGTCGTCGTCTATTTTGGCTCGATTTGTCGGAGGAAAAATTGGTTTTACGTACTGCAGTAGGATACCTTCCGTGACCGGGGGTCGCTGATTGCCTCCCAAAGCGTGACGATGTTGGGGTGCCGGATCCTCTTCATGACGGACACCTCGCGCTTGAGGCTGCTCTCCAAGTGCTCTTTACGTCTTCCTTTGCGGGGCCTTGTCATGACCTTCAGAGGAGACCAGCACGCGCAATGCGTATTCCGCCACGGCAGCTCGGCACGTGTGCATCGGGGCATTGTAATTGCCTTCCGGGGACCCATGCATAGCATGTAGGGTTAGCGCCCTTTAGCCATTCGGGAATCCTCAAAACCGTCTTCGAGAAAAAATGCATAAACAATCTCACGTCCTAGATAGGTGCGAGTGAAAACGAATGAGATATATTACCGGGTGGTCACCGGGTGGTTCCTCTGTTGAGGACCTCCGTCTTCATAAATATCGCGGCCGAACATGTGCTACCCCCTCCCGCGCTGTAATGACACCGCACTGTAATGGAACTGTACTATAATGGCACCACGCCGTGAAGGCACCGCACCGTATTGGAGCCCCACTGTAACGGCACCCCTACTGTAGCAGCACGCGTCTACCGTAGGCTCCAACCCTCTTACAGCCGCAGCATCCCACGTTTTTGGGACGGACTACTTGGAAACCGTCTAGAGCAACTGAAGTGTTGCAGGGCGTTTTCAGTGTCTCGAACCTTCATAGCGTAGGTGAGGTTCGTCTCAGTGTGAACAACCTTGAAGACCTCCCCGAAGCTCCCCTCGCCAACCTTGTGGCACACGCGATACTTGTTCACCATCCTCTCGCGGCTCTCTTTGTTCTTGTTCCCTCCGCGCGTCATCTGTGGGTCGTTTACGGTGTATCTGTCATGTCGTGTGTACGAGCTACATTAGTTCGAGCAGTATTCCACGCATTACTTGTCCAAGTCCCACACTCCTCAAAACGGGATAGGTATGCTGCTGTGGCTCACATATCGCCCATGATATTTGGTGGGCGATGCCCTACTCCTATCCCTACGAGCCCGCAGACGAGTACTATATAGACGACCGGAAAATGCGTCGGCCACGACAGATCAACCCTTTCGGGAGTCAGGCCTACCGCCCAAGAACACCAACACGCAGGGGCCTTACCGGCTGTCTACAGCGTGAACGCACAGCCGCTCGAGTGGTGCCAGCGCGCGTGCTGGTGTATGGTCGCTAGATTGGACGGTTTACACGCTAGCCCCCGTCCCAACCGTTGAGCCCAATAGCCCGGGCTGATTGGTTCGTGCGGCCTAGTATTTTCATGTGTAACGGTAATGAGCGTGAAGTTCAACAGCCCGGGATCATTGGTTCGTGTGGCTGATTCTGCCAAAGTGTAATCGCCCTCAAACCGTTTCGTCGTTGGTTCGGCATCTCGGGCGCCAAAAGAGTTACGGCTTGATCACCTTTAGTGTGCGCCGGAAGCTCGATCTTGCCTGGCACTGGAGTATTCCGAACTGTGTTGCTATTCGATGGTGGATTTGGGACGAGCGAGTGCCGCGAACATCAACAAAGGGTTGGTTATGATTAACAACAATCCCATATAGTGCAGTTTGTGTTTTTGGCGCTTACGGGGGTAGGGGGGGGGGTACTGAAGCTCTAACTACGATGGCGAGTGCCCCCGGGAAGTGATGGAGTCCTTATTGCACACCGGGTATGTCGTTTGTCGACCTGTCTCGAGCGCAGCAGCACGTCGAGAAAATAGCATGGGGATACCAACGTGACGTCTTATGGAGCAAACAAAGCGACAGAGGTTATGGTGTTGACTCTTAGCGGCAGTTCTATTCGTGGAAATATTAACAAGTGTACGCGATCATTATTTTACTCTAACGGAGCACAAAAAAGCCCAAACCAAGATGGGGGGGGGAACTCGACATCATGCATGGCCGTAGTCGTATGACCATAGCCCCTCGCATCCCTACCATGCCGGGGGGGAGCATGTTGGTTTTTCACCGGCCAGGCAGACATTGCTTGCACCAAACGCCAAGCGCCGTGAGGTGCTGGGCGAGGGTCATGACGGGTGAGCTGCATCCCACTAGGAACCGCTTGTGACGCGGACTTGCATTTGAGGGGTAGTCGACATCATCCATGGCCGTAGTCGTATGACCATAGACCCTCGCCCCCCTACACTTCCCGGACGGAACACGTCGGATTTTCATCGATCAGGAAGACCTTGCATCACCAAACGCGAAGCGCCGTGAGGGTTTGGGCGAGGCCCATGTAGGGTGAACTGCATCCTACTAGGAACCGCTTGTGGGGCGGACTTACGTGGATGACAGTTTCTAAGAGTTGATATCATTTCCGGTGCAGCCACTTCCAGAGACAGCAACTGAGGCACTATGTAACTGTCTCGTGGGTGTTTACCATGAGTTGGGGGGGGGGCGGAATTTCCGCGGTACTTTCTCCCAGACGACAAGACGGCAGACTTCCTAAGGAAAAAGATAAGACAGTGCAATCATACTTTGGTTGAGTATTTAATTGTTGTCTGTCTGATTATCTGCTCGTCTGTGTGTTCTTACGTGCAGGTGGTGGCTGAGATTCCCGCCTTTCGCTCGACCGGAGGACCGGGGCTCTCGCAGTACTGACCTGCTTATCTAGCATGTCCCTGCGTGTGACAAGTGGCATCATGTGCGGTTTGCGAAACCACGGGGTGGGGATAGACGAGACGCTTTTGTTCGAGCTAGGTGGGTGCTCGAGGCAAAGAAGCAGGGGGGGGGGGCGTTACCCAAGCTACCAACCTGTCGCTCCATCCTCCAATACTTGGTATGCCCTAACAGGCCAGGCAGGCGCGGGAGGTATATAGCGCTCTAGCTGCACACTAGTACTACTTACATGATATTTTTACGTAAATGCCGGTGACACTACGTGACAGGCGGTAAACCAATGTAAAGGGCATGCGCGGGGACGTCGACAGACGATTTAATTTGTTTTTCGCCCGGTGAGAGAGATGGGAATCGATATCATAAGGCGCATGAGCTGTTGATACGCCGCCACCCACCTCGTCTCACGAGTGCACGCAGTCCGTAGAGCCGTGCGCTCCATCAGCTCGTGAAAAGACTTGTCAGCGAGACACCTCATGAAAGCCTCCTTTCGGAGGTAGACACACGTCACCTTCAGTGATACGAAACCAAGGGCATATGCCGACACGAGTCGTTCGGACGTATGTGTGGGGTGCAGCTTCAGCTTGCGTGCATCCACAGCATTGCCCATTGTTTGCCAGTAGTGGGCTCTAGCGTGAACATATGTGTCACGCTCTACCCCCTGAGTCAGAAACAGCATATTTTCCGACGGATGGTACTGTTGGTGCGTACTCTTCTCGACGCTAGGCCCTGCCCTCTGCTGCTTAATCGCATTCGACACGTCCATGCATAGTTGAAACGACTATATGCTGCCCGGAGACCTAGGCACAATATATCAATGGCTGAATGCAATTTTTTAGTGTCTCCAAGGTGTAGTATAGGGTGGACATTAAACCGGCAGCAGCAGCGTTGGTGGGCACAGGCCGCAGCTACCCACAGGAACACAGCCCCCCGACTTTCTAGGAATGTACGTCGCCAGTCTCTACACGCCACACCCACGGCGGGGATATCCAAAGGGCCTCAGATCAGAAGGAACACGCATTACATAAAGCAATAAAGCATACAAATCCCCCAAATTGTAATTGTGCAAATCATACAAATCATGCAACCCATACATACGGCTGCTTTAGCTGCTGTACTGAACCTGTCGGCCAGTTTTTTACCTTCGTCGTCGCGCGGATGTTGGCATTCCGCGGCTCGTCATAGATGAGAGCCATCTCCCCGAAGGAGGTGCCCTCGTAGAGTCGCGTCAGAAGTATTTCTCCTCTAAACCGCAGCGACATTTCTCTCTCCAGGAACGCGGCTTTTCCACCATCTGTCGTCATTCCAGGGACCTTGCGTTCCGGTTGGGACCCCTCTAATGGTTCGGAGCCCTTGAACACATTTACAGGCCCCTTAAGCGCCGGTTCGGGCCCCTTGAGCGCCGGTTCGGACCCCTTGAGCGCCATTTCGGGCCTCTTGGGCGCTGTTTCGGGCCCCTTGAGCGCCGTTTTGTCTCCCTTGAGTGCCTCCTGCCGCATATCGGTACTCACGTTGCCGCGAGAGAGCCTGCCCTCCTTGACTTCGTTGTTTTTAATGTTTCTGTGCAAAGCGCTTGTCAAGGGTGTGGTAGAATCTGGCATCAACCCCTCGCCTTCAAACACGCCTCCGCGGTATCTGCGACGAAATGCTCCACATGCCCTCCCGCCCTCTACCGTCACTCCTTCCGGGCTAGAGACGACGCCCTCCCCCGTGATTTCAGTGCAGTCGGGGAGTTTAATTTCAGAATGCATCTCCGTGGTGGAGGTGTAGCTTTGATTTTGTTGTCCCATAAAGGACGTGAAGGTGCCTGAAGAGTCATTCCCTTCGGTAGTGGAAGGGGTGGTGGCGGGGATCGATGAGGCGGAAGAGTCGGAAGCTGTGTCGTCCCGAATTGTTTTCGTCACGGCCACGGTGCCACTGGTGATCATGAAGAACGCTTCTGCGGGTTCCTGTGCGCATGGCCGGGGGGGGGGGGGGGGGGGGGGGTACGCAGTTGTTGCGTGCCTTATGCATTTGACCGTTGACCACACATCCCTTTCGAGACGGGGCGTTGACCACGCACTGGGGGGGGGGGGGGGGGGGGGTATATGGCGATCGGCCAAGAATGATAAGTATCGACCGTTCTTCACAACAAGTATATTTATGCTGCACGAGAGTCAGATATGCCAACAGCGAGAGAGGTTCCGCGTAGCCAATTTATTTTCAAGTCGTCCGTGTCCGACACTGCTGTGGGGTATAAACCTAATTGCCTGTCACTCATACACAGTACAATAAAAACATCAAATTATACGTGTATACCAAAACGACACCCTACGAATCTATGGAAACTTTCAAACGCCAGTCCGAGCCAACCCTACGCGATCATATGTTTCGCGATCCTTTGAGAGGCGACGAGATTGAGGGGCTAACATATGTATCTCGTCATTCGCACCTTAACGTAACGGTATTAAACTCATCCCGCGCGTTGTGGCTGCCCATAATAAGCTACCCACAGAGATGATGCTAACGGTATACAAAACAAGTCGTGGCAGTGCTGACTGCAACTTTGGTCTGAAGATCAAGAATGGTCGGTATCGTCGACTTTCGACTTTTCGGACGCTTGCTACACAAGGGGCATATACTACTGCTGTAAGCATATTTCGGTCGAAAAGCATTTACTCCTCAACCGAGACGTTACTCTACCCAACCATTGTATCTTTGAACAAGGCATCTCGGGCCCCTCACGTGAGACCCCCCATGCGTACAAGGTGCACCCCTTGCGTGGCGCGCGTCTGCTTACTCTTTCAATGGCGATAAAATTCCTGGGGTTTGAAAGTCCCCGTGGAGTGGATGACGAGGCGTGGGAGCAGGGTGGATGTCGCCGACAACCTCCGAGTGGTTTCAATCCCTGTCCCCCCCGTAGTTAATGAGCCCAATAATGAGGTGTGCGAATAGGTTTCGGCGTCGCCGGCAACCTCCGAGTGCCTTACTTACACCCTTCCCCTGACAATCAATTCCTCGGGCTGGTAGTCTGTGGATCCGGTGGAGTCAATGATGAGGTGTGGGAATAGGGTTGCGTTTCATCGCCAACCTCCAAGTGTTTTACACTTACCCCTTCCCAGACGATTAAATCCTCGGGCTCGAAGTCTTTGTAGTTGATGGAGTCGATGATGAGATTCTGGGCAACCGCCGAGAGACCGTCAAGCAGGGGCACCTGCAAGTATCACCAAACGAGCACGGACGACTTACGACGAGCCACATCACACCAAGCACGGCAGGGAGGAAACATGTTTTGGCCCGGCGGCTTCTAACTGACGGAGATAGGAACGCTCAACCCGACCGACAAAATGCCACACAACGCTCTTTGTCTCCCGTTAGGGGTCCACAGCCGTGTTCGCGGTAGCCGACTGTAGCCACTGGAATGGTTCATCGGGATGTTCATACATACCAGGTACGATTTATCTACAGTCCTTTTTTGGTTTAATTACAGAGCTCCGCCTGTCTGAAACCTGGGACCGTACCTGTTTGTGGTCTTGATTTTCTGATGTTTCATCGAGTTGTCGGTTTTTAGCACTGACGCTACACATTGAAGGGCGGCAGACACAGTAAAGTACGAGTACGCGTCTCCGTTTCAGTTTTTCGGGAGTCGTCTATTATTCAATTTGTTGACCAAGCCGTGAAGGCGATCCCTTCTCAAGCAACTCGAACGAAGTGTCTATTGGTTTGGCCCATTCGAAATTAGAAACGTTCCTTCCCTCGTAGCACTTATAGTAATTATGAAACTATTGGCACCCCCTGCACCGTGGGATTGCTCCTGCAGACCGCACCCACCTTCTTGATGAGGAGACAGAGACGAAGCTCGGGCCAGCGAGGAAATTCTGGAGCACGAAGAACGGCACAGGACATATCTACCGCGGCACGAACCGTAGCCGGTCTGCTGTATGCCGCGCTGTTTGGTGTCGAGTTGAACGCGAGGTAAAACGATTAAACATAAACCTCTAACCGGAACAACAGGTTTACACGTTGGAGTTTGTGTCGAAATGTTTTCAAGTTGGAGATTGGAACCCGGCTCGGCTGTTCAGCCA
The DNA here is from genome assembly GCA_031213475.1 of Nereocystis luetkeana. Lineage (NCBI taxonomy): Eukaryota > Phaeophyceae > Laminariales > Laminariaceae > Nereocystis > Nereocystis luetkeana. The sequence goes on along the minus strand of JARUPZ010000013.1, from coordinate 1,506,823 downwards.
AGCTGGGGCGAAATGTCGGGCGCGGAATGCAACCATGATGAGGTGCATCGTTATACGTAGGTTGGCTTACTCCATGCAGACTTACGCCGTAGCTAGTACGAGCGAATCCAGTTGCAACTTGTACCCGTTCGTTCACTTCTACCAACGTAGGTAGGGCGTGCCAGGCCCTCTTTAACCGGGGGAAGGTGGAGATCCTATAAGTCATATGAGGCCGAAGATTTGCGCTTTCCGACTGAACAACTCACGAAACAACGTTGTCTCCGAAAACAAGTTTTTCCCAACCAACGCACACGGTTGGCGACCAAGGTCAGATTTCTTAATTGAGAAATAGGCCCTTTGTGGGTGTAGATCGTGTCCTTTTTTGGTAGACTGAAAAAAACATAACAAAAGCCCAACTTGAGTAGAAAGAGAGATGTTGGCCTGGAACTTTCGACCAACAAGAGGTCGGGCGCTGGACAAATCAGTGAGAGATCAAGAAAACCGTTTTGAGGTGCAATATTAGTGCGTGTACAGTAGTGTACCTAGAATGGACTCAAAAGGCATAGCTATACCTAGTTCTTGATTTCGCCCTCATAAAAAATGCCTACACCAGCGCACACAACAACAGTTGACGACGGTTGACGACAGTGACAAAACCCACCTGCCCTACACGTATTTTACGACTCTGTTTCTCCTGCGAAGTGGGCGGGATATTGACGTGATAAGAAACGTTTGGCTGATCACTCGAATACGTCCACACGCCCGAACCCTACCTACCTATAGACGAGGCCATGCTCCCCGAATATGCGTCCAGGAGGGACGAACGCGCGGGTCTTATCCTCTTCCTCGTCCTCTTCGACCTCGGATTCTGAAACCACCACGTTGCCGTTGTTTTCCGCCCGCTCCAGCGTTTTCCCACCGTGTTGAAACACGCTGGCGGTGGGGTCCAAATTCACGTAGAGCGCGTCCGACGGCTCTCCCTCCCGGAAAATGGTATCGCCCTTGGAAAATTGTACCATGCTGAGGTCTCGAATGAGTTCGACTTGTCTTATTAGCGGAAGCATACCTTGAGCAGAGCGAAAGCGGGGTGGGTGGCATGTCATCACAGGGATATTTGAACTTACCTCATCCACATAGGACGAAGATCACGCTTAGGGGGGTACCTCCCACGAGTTTGCAAGCCTGAGAGCACGAAGAGATGCGAAACGAAGCAAATACACGATTATTGGTTTCTGTGGCGAGGTGTTCACAGACGACATATCGTCCGATTTTGCTTCAGATTTGCTCTGTTTCAGCGGGACGATCTTGTCGGGAGAAATTTGCGTTCTTTTTGGTTTTAGGTAATTTCGTTAGCACCGAGAACACCTAGCGAAAGCGACAACATGCGAATCGACCAACCACACGATATAAACATGCCAAGATACAGATAGGGAGGGTGGTGGTACTGTTGGCCCAGGCTCAAGTTTGTTTTCGTACTGACCAGGCTTTTCAACTGGGGAAATGCTCACTGCTCACTCAAGGTATTATGCGTCCCTGCTGTAATATAGCTTTCCATTCGTTGTGTGTACATGTACTGAAGTATGTGTATTGCCCAAAGGGGGTTGGGCGTCGGTTACATAGCGGTAAATATTGTGCCCAGGCCGCGTGATCGCGTCAACAGAAAGACCTCCTCGTGTCCGAAGCCCCGAGACAGTACCTAAGCCCTCGTCCCTGCGTGGCACTGTTGGGAGCGGGATCCTCTGTTTGCCTAAATACACCTCCCATGAATATATGCACAGCTCCTTCGTCTCACCAAAGTGTAGGTCCTCCACCCCCAGCATGGCCTCTCGTAGCTCCCGACTTTCCGCTAGAAACGCAATGTCCTGTTCATCGATTCCCATATACTGTAGGCCCTGGGGAATGCCCCCGTCACTTCGATCGCAGTCGTCGCCTTCACTATTCAAGTAGCGCCTGGCCATGTCGCCAACAACACCATCTCCTCCGTGCTGGCCGTAGCTGCCATCTCCCGATCCGCTGTTGGGTCCACCGCCGGCCACCGAACTGCTCGACGCCTCCAGAAAGTCACAGACGTCGATCTCCGACGAGCTTCCTTCTTCCGAATCCGAAAATGACACGTTCGAGGACAACATGTCGAATTTTCCGCCTTTCTCATGGCCGGGTAGTCCCATGGCCATCTTAGCCGCAGAGATATTTTCGTTCGACAGCGGTACCTCGGCGGCGAGGGATCGTACCCCGCAGTGGCCAGCTCCAGATACGCCAAGTTTCATTTCTTCAAGCATCAGCCGCCGATTTTCCGCGGCCTCGTGGGATACACCACTTGGCGTGGTCACGGTTCCTCTGTCAGCCGGTGCCTCCCCCTCTTTGGGCGAGGACGCCATATCAACGAGTGAGAAAGGTCTAGGGCGGAGCTCAGGCTGCTTCCGCTCCACTCCTGAACTGGGTGAGACCTCTCGATGCTGCGTCGGTTTCACCCCTTGAGTAGGCGAGTCTGGGGACCGATAAGTGATGCGGGAGGCGTTCGTTGCCTTTCCACGAAGCGAAGACGCCTCAGACTGGCTTGCCACAGAAACATGATTCCTGCCGCGCATTGCCTTGCCGTGCTGAAACACGGGCGAGCCAGGCTTTCGGTTGGGTTCGGGCGGTCGTGGCGGGGCGTCCACGATGTTTGATCGGGGAGGATGCGCAGAAGGCCGCAGCGGGACTTGAAGGCCCTCCTTCTCCTCCTCGTCCTCCTCCTCCTCGTGATCGTCATTCTTCCCGTGGGTAGAGGCATCGTCGCTGCTGCTCTCGTCATTTTCAATCCATTTCTGAGAGCCAATTCGAGCCACGTGCTCTAGTTGAGGGGGCTGCAGTCGGGAGACGACATGTATGTGTGTTGCCGTGTTTTCTACCCAAAGACACCAACCGGCACACCTAGCCGCCGTGCTCATCATTCATCCCTCGGGAGAGATACAGGTTACGTGGCGGAATTGGTCTTGAAAAGAACGACGAAATCGAATGGTCGTCAAACAATAGTATTTGTCTGTGTTCGCGTCATCTCCAGCACTGCACCTAATGCACTCAACTCGATCCTCGATCCACACCAGCTACAGTAGACAGGGAAGTCGTATAAAATGTGTTAGGTGCGCACTATAATTATGAGCCAGGCTCAAGTTGTTATTGTTGTGTGAGGCGGGTTGTGTCCTACATATAAATTCAGAGGATCAGCATGTGTTTTTACGTATACTTCGTGCAATAGTTGAGAGCCAAAATGCCCCAACTCCCAGGATTTTTTACGCTAACCGCTGAGCTAGTGTCCAGCCTATGGTGTACTGTTAACACCATCGTGGCAGGACAAACCCACCACACAAACATGGTATCCCTCTAGCGTACTTGGCCTCCGCATACCCTACTCTAAACCGGCCGCTAACTCGATCTTAAGTGGCTTTGCAGTCCGCGGAGCAACCAGGACACACAATATATCGCACCTTCCATCGCTGTTTCTCAAGAGAATCTTCATGCCGGTCTTGGGAAAGCGCTGCGGTGGCTGCTGCTCGTGTGAATAGCTTATTCCTCGTAGGGAGATTATCAAGAGCACGGCTACTCTCCATTCCAGCGCCGATATCGCCCGTCCTGCCCGAAGCTGATCCTGTCGTTTTTGTTGGCGGGGTCCCCGGCGGCGGCGGCGGCGGCGGCGGCGGCGATTCGTGCTCCCTACTATCTTGTGGTGTATCCGCTCTCGACGAAGCTGTTTTCAGGCCGCCTGCAACACGCATAAGATACCCCACCGGCAACGCCCGAGGGTTGTCCACGGCGCGCGCATCGGCATCAAGGGCGGCGGGATCCAGGTTGTTTTGGCATGGCCGGCCCCCCAAAGAACAACCGCGACCCACCGCCTTCGTTTTCTTCCTCTCAATTTTCGTCGACAATGTGGATGATGCGCTTGACGCGGCGCCGCTAGAGTCACTCCCACTCCCACTTTCTCCGTCGGAAAAAAGGAAAGATTGGAAACAGGCCGGCATGGCGGGCTCGGAGATACTGCCACTACATGTCGCACCCTTGCCGAGAGACAAAGCATGCTTGAAGCTGGTTTCCTCCGCGTTTTCTTCTCCCGTACGTCCAGCAGAGTGCGTTCTTGAAGATGACTGTTTTTGTTGTTGTTGTCTGCCGAAGCCCGAAGCACGATATGGCGTAGACGGGGGGTCGCCAGGAACCCGAGCATCCGCGGGGCTTGGGGGCTCAGTCCAGACCGCCGGGGTGATGGGTGGGGTGCGATCGCTCTCACCTTTTGAGGGCGGCGGTTGATTTACAGCAGCAGCAACGACGTGAAACGGGACATGAACGGGTATGTATTCGGGATTGCATGTATCTTCCGGACATGATATCGTTGCAGCAAGAACCCTGGGGGGGAATGACATCTCCGAAAACAATGTACTTTTTTACAGTTTCACATAATACGTGTCCACCAGCGAAAAACCCGACCCAGAGAAATGTTGATGCAGTAGACCCCTCTCTATTCCTACACGAACTTCGCCGACGGTTCCGGTCGCGTGCGAGAAAAACTACGTCTTGCTTGTACCCTCCACAGCCACTAGCAAGTATGGAGGCCTTCTGTGTATCTCGCGTTCAGCCTTCAGCTGTGGTATTTCAGCTACCCGTCAAGTACTGGAACCACACGCGGGCCACATCAAATTTACTCGAGTCCCACACCTTGTCCTACAGTGAGTCAAAGTTGAGCCGTGTGGCGGAGGTAACTCCACCTACAGCAGTACGTACATGTGGGCGATACTAGCGTAGGTTTAGACATCGAAACCGAGACGGCCACTCCGCCTCTCTCTCCCGACGCACGATGGCAGTCCTCGCCAACGGCGTCGGGGGCGCATTTTTTCGGGGGGGTGGAGGCCGCCTGTTTGCCGATCTCGCTCGACATGATGAGGTCTGAGCCGCAATAGATTCTGCTGTGTGACGTACAGCAGAGTTGGCAGGATTGTGCTGTGTGCGCGTATGGTGCAAAAACCTGCGAACGATGTCATTATTCGAAACAGGAGGGGCATCCAAGCGACAAGACAGAGCGATTTTCAGACAAAAGACCGGGGCCTTTCCGCGAAGATTAAAGCGATGTACCCTAGCGGTGAGATCGGAAACTCACTTATTGCAAGCTGCGTGTAAGCGTGCGGGTGTAGATGATATCTGATATCATCGAAGGAAACAAATACTACAGGTTGGTTGTTCCCCTGGGTGATACTTGGTTTGTAGGATGTGCCAGGATCAACAGGACGGTTGTCGTTTGGTTTCGGGACGCGGAGACATTAAATACGAGCCCGTAGCGAGCACCAAAGCAATAAGAAAGGATGTATGACAAACCGTTAACCCCACCCCGCCCATGAACAATGTGAGCACGCAGTAACAGCACGCGTATATATGGTATTGTCAAGGTGCACCCGCGTCGTACATGCCCTCGCATTGTTGTTGTGCGGTACTGTGCTTCGCCCTCTTAACCTATCGTCAGCTAATCAAGCAGTGGCCGATGCTGCAACCAATCGTTTTGTCTTCGCTTGTTATAATCGTATCAGCGCAAGCAGGCGCGACATTGTTAATCTTGTCATTGTAAGTGGTTTTGCAGTAACAGTACCTGTGTTGTTGCCGTTCGAAGCACAGGCGGTGATGGCCGGAGTATCCTATATCGCACTTGCGACGAATCCCTGACCCTACGTATTCCAATCCTGTCATCACGAGTGTGCTTGCGCCATAAAGGAAGCAGCTCGTGTTGGTTGATATGACTGCTGTCCAACTCACAGCTGACGTTTTGTGTTAATTCATTAATCTGAAACCGTGAATTAACGCCGAGGAGGAACATAGTTTGTTTGCGCTACAGCAGCAGTACCTATCCAAACTACAAGGGCCAGCGCACTGAGCAAACGTACGTACTGGTACAGAATATGAAATCAACTAACTCCTGAATCAGTATGAATATAATTCACAATCAGTTTGAACAGAATTTACAACTGGTGTGTCCACTGTATTCCTAACGACGCCTTACATACTGTACTCGTATTAATAGTACCAGGTATCCTGCTATTTTTCTGCCTCGTAGTGTGTGACAACAAACAGAAGAAATATTTCTGTAGTATAAGGAATCAGGACGGACACTGCTGGGTTTACAGTTGGATCGAAAGAACGGTTTTATGTGAAGACAACACACACAACTGTTGCACACACCGTTGTACCTGGAACATAGAACACACGCGGCCGGCGCAACTCACGCAGCTTTTAAAGACGAGTAACAAGTACCCCACAATCGATCGACTTGCAGCTGGTGAGTATACGATGCCAGATATATTTATTATACCAGATAGATGCGAGTAGCGACATAATAAAAACCAACGAACCGGGTAGAAGTACAGAAACTCCCCGGTATACGACTACGACTAGAGAAATCGTGCGTGCGAAGAAAGTATATATATATATATATATATATATACGAGGAGTGCCTGAGGTGGGGATTCGAAGCGCCCTCTATCTGGTTACATCGAGCGCGCCACTTGGTTGATTGGTGGGCAGCAGAAGATCTGAGGGCTGTTTTTTTTTTGCTACTACTCCATACATACCAGCCATGTAAACGGGGTGCACCGGGTAAACACTAAATAAATACAGAAGGCCTTTACAGCTATTAATTAAGACGTAGTATCGGAAATATTCTTTTCCAAATTCTCTCGATTTTGTGAAAAAAAATCAAGAGATACCGAGAGACAGGTGTTTTGTTTAGCCGAAGGAGCAAAGACCTTTTATTTTAGTTTTCAATCATCACTTTTACTTTCCAGCCTAACTCGTAGGAGGTTTTACCCTCAGCGACTGGAACGCTTAAAATCTGGAAGAACACAAAATGCTCGTATCAGTATAAACCAAGTCTGGAATATCTGGAATTGTAGGACAAACTTCTAAGGGTTTCCTTCGATAATGGCGGCCTTAAGTATACTACTGTAAGTAATATGCATACATACATACCTCGTACATAACGATACTGATGCGGTCCTCCATACTACCAGGCACTTGGTTTTGGTGTCGAAGTTCGTTAAAGTGTCCATCCGCTTCCATTTACTCCAATCCACTTGCATGGAAGTTCCACCAACTTCATTTCTTGGAGTAAGATGGCCTACTTGCATCTCCTGCCTACTTCCATCTACTTCGGAAGTCCCACGGAAGCTTCCACCAGCTTCCCAAAGTGATGGAAGAAGAGGAAGCTTCCATAGAGGCATACAGAAGAAGTAGATGGAAGCGTCCATGGCAGTAGATGGAAGTTTCCGTGGACGTTTCCATCTACTTCTTTCACGGGAATTCCATCTACAGTACTTCCATCTACTGCGTCCGTCCATGGGAGCTTGCATCAACTCGCAGCATGTTTAGAACGGTGTGCCACAGTAGTAGTAGCCTCCATGGAAGTAGCAGCAGCTTCCATGAAAGCAACCCTTTGCGGGTGCGCCTCGATGTAAGTAGCTGACTGCAGCACCAATTGCAGCAGCACACGCTAGTATCATCACTGTTTTCATATTCAAGGGGAAACCTGTTTTCGGGTAAACCCCATTAGACCACACCTTCATTCTCATCGTCGGAATACCCACGCTACCCGCACCCTGATCCCACCCGGACCTCATTCTAGCTGGCGCCCTGTTCCCACTTGTTAGTGGTGAAGAAATACAAACAGCCTTCCGAAGGAGCCACCGAAGCCCGTGAGCGCGAAGCGCAAACGGTAACATGAATTTAGGTGTATTGCGAGTAGTTCTGCAGTTCGTCAATTGCAACTGTTAATAGGCGCTCCCTGTGCAGTCTGCCGGAAGTGGACACGGAAGTAGATGGAAGTGCAATGAAAGTCGATGGAAGTCGAAGGAAGTAGATAGCGGGGGAGCTCGGGGAAGTCGATTGAGAAGTATATATTGGAAGCTTGTGGCAGTCAACGGAAGCCAATGGAAGTCAATGGGATATCGATATGGAAGCTCGAGAAAGTTGTTTGACAACTATATTGGAACCTCGTGGAAGTCCATGGAAGCCAATGGAAGTCAATGGGATGTCCATAAGGAAGCTCGTGGAAGTGGATTGAAGTCTGCATGAAAGCTCGTGGAAAAAAATGAGAGTTGATGAAAGGTCATGGAGAAAATATATAGAAAATAGAAAAGAACTAAATGGAAGATTATGGGAGTCTATGGAAGCTCGCGGAAGAGCTTATGGAAGCTCGCGGAAGAGCTGGAAGCAGGTAGACTAATAATGTTATGGAGGCTATTGGAGATGAATGAAGCTCGTGAAATAAGTGGGGATGTCTGTCGGGGTATATGGAAGCTCGTGGAAACTTTCCCGAATATGGTCGAGCTTCCGTTGATGAAAGTAACTGAAGCCTCCACCTCCACAGACTGCGGAAATTTCCGTCTACAGTACTCCCATCTACTTTCATGAAAGATTCCAGCTACTCCAATGTAGGCCCATGGAAGGTTCCATCCACAATACTTCTACACCAGTACTTCCATGGAAATTCGTGGAAGCTTCAATTGCTTCCATGAAAACGTCCACCTACTTCCACGAAAAAGTAAGAAAATGTGGCGGGCCCTCATTGGCTGGCTGGCTGATGTCTGGTAAATCAGAAGCAGGTGAACGACGTCTGCATAGTCCACGTATGCATCGGAATAAAGGACAACTGAGGTATACCGTATGTTTCTTGTAAAGCCCTAACCGACCCAACAATGATTTTTCGTCCACGGAAACAATTCGTTCGACGTTTCCGCTGATTTCATCCAAGTCTAAAATCAAGGCTTTTGGAACACAATGTTGATTCCAGCATCCTTGAGCTAGAACATCTGAGATAATTCCGTACCGGAACAGCCACTACAGTAACACTCCAATCGGAGAAAACAAAAGAACGTGAACGAGCAAGGAGCAAGAACTTCAGAGGAGCTCGTCTCGACCGCTTAGATATTGCGACGGAGAATAGTCCTGCCCTGACAATCCGCTCTGTGACACGCCGGCGGTGTGGCATGCGTGACTACTGGCTGTGTGTGTGTTTTATAGACGCATGCTATTACTGTACCAGGTACACCCTTTTGAGACCCCTCGATAGCGAGCAAAACAATAATGACCTACTCGTACTCGTACCAGGCAGGTGAGATGTAGGACGGGTAGGATCGTGCTGCGCTCCGTGTGCCGCGTGATCCCTTGGCCTGTAACTCAGACACCAACTACTACTACTGTATCATGCCCGAACCACGCAGGGAGGGGCCGTTGCTTTGGTCATCCTTTTGTATCGTCGATTTACCTCCCTGAAGACCCCACGACGATTACCAGGGTAGGGGCGCACCATTGCGACTATATATAGTAGGTTAGTTATTGGTAAATCATCCAAAAACGGGCGCAACAAAAAAATACAGTCACAGTAAGAAGGGGTGCTCGACAGAATGAAAAACGATCTACACTTACCTTCCCAGTGTCAAAATGAAAGACAAAACCAGTGCGTTGGGGTTTCTGGGGGAAACTACCAGAAGCGACTTTGTTTTCATACTACTTGTATTCCACTTGGTGTTAGTATACCCCCTAGCCGTCGAAAATGGGTAGTGAGGTGTCGATATTCGTTTTTCGTGGAAGCCTGACGTAAGGAAGCCGATATCCACGCAGTCATAAAAGCCTAGGTCTGTAACGTCAAGTATAACGGTCGTAAAAACATAACATGTTCGGGTAGTACCTTCTGCCTCATGAAGAGCGGAGAAGACCTCTTAGTCAGCAATACGTTGACAACAAAAAAGTGCTAGCTCTAGTATTATGGAAGGCGTCGCTTACTTGATGAACACGACTTTTCCTGTAGTATTATTCAGCACACCTTCACCTCTCCAGTTGGGGTATAATCATTAGATCAGATGAGGTCCCCTTCTCCATCAGTCGGTGGTCCTATGCCCTGAATACATTCCCGCGCTATTATTATTGTCGAACTTAACACGGCAAGCGCTCACTGTATCTCCTCCTTAACGTAGGAACAGTAAAATCTGCGCTAAGCTGGGTGATAGGGATGGCCCAAAGTCGTTGCCCCTAGCTCGTACGATCTTGCGTTTGAGTCTGTTGGGTCTGCACTGCTCGGCGAGTGTGAGATTCATTCTATCTACCAGGGATCAGGCTCAAAATCGTGGAGCCATCGATTTCTCATCCTCGGGTCCGGAACATGTTAGGCCCTCAATTTTATGTCTGCGAAAGGTGCGTTGCGCCGAGTCGCACAGAAGAAAAATCTGCAAAAACCTACATGGATCAGTTGTGTGATACCAGTACGATTTATAATACAACAGGTGAAGCACCCTTTTCAGGCAGTACTCTGTCGTAGTCCTGACTAAACGGCGCGAAAATCAGCAGTCAGCGATTTCGAAAGGTTTTCAATCCGGGGACCAAGAATGTCTATTTATAGTCCCTTCCTCTTCATGGCTCTCGATCTTACAGCGACGTCCGGGACTTGAACTGAATACCACAGTTCACAACTTCTCAAACCTATACTCTAGCACGAAAGGTAATATCCGTGCAGATTTCCGCCGTCATCTGTGTATGGCATTCCTTGCGTATACATGGCGGCTGAACATGGCAATTAATTGCGCCTTAGTCCATACTAGATTGTACCACCGCTCAAGGTGCGGCTTGTTCGGGGTGCGTTATGCGTAAATACGACAACAACTTGTGAGTTTGGAGCCTCGTGGTTCAACGAGCCAAGTGGAGCAATGCCTTTCAGGGGTGATGCCTTACTTCTGAGCTTCTCGCGTGAGAAGCATGCGGAACTCAATGTCTCGCCCGAAACATGGAGAAGTTTGTTTCCGCAACCCGGCCAACTTTTATGCAAAACATATATATATGTATATTCTACTGTAGTAAACCGATCGGAACAGTGTGGACCAAAACGTGTAAAGCCTGCCGCGTGGGATGGGCCGGAAGGCAGACTGTGCGTGATGACGGTGCGTGATGCTTTCTGCATCGGTTCCTTTTTATTGTTTCCCCTCGATTTTCTTCTTCGTATGTGGGAATGATACTCGTAGTGTTTGTCAGAGATCAAAGTTGAAGTTCATGCTGAACATATCCTGGACGGCAAGCCTGTTCGTATTTGTCCGATTTACCGTGCGTAGAGGGGCGAAACTCTACCTACAAAAGCAGTTACCGTTTACGTTACGTGTAATATTTCACACAAGTTATTATGGTCGTATGCTGTAGGTATGGAGAACGCTACTGATGTAGCACCGACTAAAACAAATTACCTGCCGGTAAAATTTGCGCATGGTATACCATACTTGATTAAACGTAACATCACAACGGCTGACGGGAACACAACTGCCAACTACAAAGCGCCTATGTTAATAGTGAGAAAGAAAAACGCCGTACGAGAAACGGTGCCCATGTGCGCGGTAATCTGATGGAACGAAGAAACCAGGCCAAGTTCTGTGTAATTTGACAGAATTTCAGCAAGGATGCCGCCTCCCCGGACGCGGTGTCAACACGGAGTCGAAATTCCGCAAGCCTCGACCGATGCGTTAGTGCGCGCGTGGTGGTATTTGCAAAAGGCGAATAACATGGAGCACTGCGAAGGAATACGACACGTCATCAACGACACACAACGATGACGATCACCGAGAAAGATGGAGGAGGGCTGCCAGAACCGTCTTTGCCGTTGAAAACTCGAGAGTAGGGTCGAAAACCGACTGCGCCAAGTCCTCAGTGGCCGCGATTCCAGTTTTGGGGGGCTGCAGTGTTCTGCTCTGAGGACGCTGTGGGCCTCTGGTGCAAGATACGAGTCCAATGCAACGGGTCCTGGCCTGGTAGCATCATCGATCAGCATCGAAAAAAGGCCAGAAGGTGCTCTCGGGGCAGGCGTCTCAGAGCCCGTTCCGCTTGACGACGAGAGTTTCGATTCTTCTGTGCCCCTTGATTGGTATGCACTACCAGTACGATTCATCTGACCGGAGACCGTCGAGTCACCGCTCACACTGGCTCGTCGAATAGTGGTAGGTAAGGTTTCTTCTGCTCTGTTGGAGACGAAGGAGCACTGCGCGCGTGGGGTAGCGTGCGTGGAGCCGTAGACGACCATAAAAAACGGAGCTTGCAAGGTGGGTGGCAACAAAATGCCCACCGGAAACGGCTTCTTCTCTGCTGACCTGCCGGAGAAGGTGGACGAGTTTGCTAACCTTGTTGACACCTCCTTGAGTGTAAAGGGTAGAACGGCCTCCGTCTTTCCGAGGAAACGCCTAGTCGAGCTCTAACGAGATCTCAAGGTTTTGGTGTCGGCCCTCCCACACCTGAAACAGATCTCCATCGCATGGCCGGGAGGGGGGCGGGGACGACACCCTCGCTGAAAAGAGAGATGAGCAAGGGCATCGGTCCCAATGCTGCGCGGCGCGTGGTTGGAGAGAGCGGCGTTTGATGCACAGGCTCTATTGCCATGGCCCGAGGGGAGCGGCGCTCGAGGCTCAGGCTCTCGTCGCCGGAATAGTGCTATGGCTCAGAGGAACGGCACCCAAAGGGCGAGCTCCAACGCCGGTATCGCGTCGCCGCTGAGGGGAACAGCTCTTGAAGCGCGGGCTCCCTTCCGTGGGAGATACCCTGGCTGAGAGGAGCGGCGCTCGAAGAGTGGGCTCCCGTCTCCGGGGTAGAGCCGTGGCTCAGGGGAGCGGCGCCCGAATCGTGAGTCCCGTCGTCGGTACCGCGCCATAAGAAATGTAGCAAGCGACGGAGGAGCCCGTGGGCTCACCGCTGAAGCCATTACGACTGTGTCGCTGCGTCGGCCCGATGCGCGGTACGATTTTCCTGGTGGATGACAGCAGGCGAGGCAGCAGGCGAGGCAGCTCGGCGAAGAGCGCTGGATGAGCCTGGGACACGATAATCTTGTGACATGACCGCTCTTGTTTTGTGTTTCACCAGCAATGCTGATGGGCGAAGGTGCCGTACCTCCGCCGGTCTATCAGTTTCAGGTGCGCAAGGTTCCTGGCTGGCGCGCGTTTGGGTTGCCGCCAATGTTATGGGAGGCGCCGTAGCGGTAGTAGGATAGACGGGAGAAGGAACAGAAGAAGCGGCGGGCGGGGGCGGGACACCACCATGGTGACCAGACTCAGACTTATTGTTACCTTGATCCATGCGCGTGCTGCAGCCGCCGTTGTGTCTGGTTTGCTGCTTCTGATTCTGGTGTTGCCCACGCGAGTGGCCGAAGCGAGAGCGGTAGTACTTTTTCTTGTTCAGGCGCGAGGGCTTAGTTTCGCGTAGGTACCTCAGCATGCGTGTTTTTTAACGTTGGTGCACCTCACTATCATAACCGAAGCATCCGAGGTCAGCGTTCAAAGGTTCGAACAGCCACACGCGTAAATCAAGGGGCTTTGACACTGCTTGAATGAGGCTGTGCCCCCAGCGCAGTTTAGGGAGTGGGTCCAATTTTCTCGGACGTCGGCAGCACGGGCAGTCGGTGTACGTAGGCCGGCCCTCAGAGGGCGGTCGTCGATCTTGATCGAAGCAAAGACAGCGTGAACCTACAGTAGGAATAGTGGGGGTCGTCTAGAGTTCTGCATTTGGAAGATGTGCCAAGCCAGGTGTTAGTGCAGTCGGGGCTGGGTACTTTGGCATTCATGACAGCCAGATCACTACGCGATAATGTCTGCCACCCAGGCCATCGGGAAGGTGCAAGACCCTTGTCGCGCCCGTTGACAGCGGATCGACTCCCCGACCGTGCGGACGACCGCCCACCAGTCGAAGAAGCAAGCAAGAAAAATACAAGTTCGGCATTGATGGATGGTGTCTACTTGCTCGCAAGGTTATCAAAAACCAATCACACGGCTTCAAAACTACCTACCGGCCGCGGTTCCGCAGTCAAAACACCTGGCTATCTCGTAGGTATCGAGCTGGGGTACTGTTCGCTATCGGTCATGCGAACCACCTCCAAAGCCATCTCCAACCCTGGGGCAAAAAGACGCTCAGTGCCTGTCGCTGACGATACTACCACGCGAAATTCTCGACTGGAATCGCAAAAGGAGCCCCCGTTAGAAACATCAAAGTGTGCAAACGCGTACAGCCTGCCCCTATGTCTACGTGATCGAAAGGTGTGTTCAGCAGGCGTAGTAGGAGAGTGGACGTCTCGGGTCCCGTGGCTCTATCCTTGAGGGCTCGCGACACCTGACCAAAATAACCATCCAAAATAATCACCCATCTAGGTAACGTAGTGCGGGGGGAGTTCTTAAACTTGTCAGGCGGGACGGCACACACGAACGATTCCTGGAGCGGGCGGAAACACGTTGTGACTTCACGCTCAGATTCGTGTCCTGCCGACGACGTCACATGTACAGAGAGACGCATGCTACGGTAGGGATGAACCTAACCTTTTCAGAGGCTCCTCGCTCGAGGATCTCCATACCTGCAGTAGTCCAAAGGCGGATATTGACGAAAAGCGTACACTTAACCCGATGAAGTGTCGCATGGCAACTACAGGTATAAAACGCAAACTGCTGGAACAACAAGCGACATTCAAACTGTATTGGGTGAAGGCGCCCCCGGCAGTCAGAAACCTTTAAAAATGTGCTACAGCAGTACCTCGATCGTAGGACGTGTCGAGACTCAGAGCGGGGCACGTAGCACAGTATCAGCTGCCACAAGTTTGCCTACTTTGGATGTTCTCGTTGTTACCCACGAGTATCCGTTGCTTATCATAGAGATGGAAGATGAGCGCTTTATTCCACAATCTGATCACGAAGAAGACTATATGGTGAGGCGAGGCATTCACCTCGCCCGTCGCCTGCGTTTCCATCTTGCATACGGCTCCTAAGAATTGCAAGCACGTTTTCAATACCTAAACTAAGGTAGTGACCGAACTTTCGAGGTATTCTAGGTATTGTCGTGACACCTGTTGCGCTATGCTGTAGCAGCAGCAGTGGAAGTCGGGTCCAGGGGTCCGAAAGAACCACTCTATCGAGCGCTGGCGCCGACCTGCATGTGTGTGCTCGTCTGGTTTCTTATTGTATGTCGCCAAGCTCATGAGTGTGTGGGCCTCATTCAGGAGGGGTGAGGGGAGGGGTGAGGGGGGGGGGGGGGGGGGGGGTATTGAAATTGATAGTGTGTTTACGAGGTGGGGTGGGGGGGGGGGGCTGGAGTTTTACATATACCCTGGTATATATGCATACGCTGCCGATAGCACTTGGAGGGGGGGGGCGTATTTTTAGTAGCTTTAAGGCGCAGGTGCCGGCAGGGATCTCCTGACTCGGGGATCCCATAGCTGACTCGCAACACGGGGCTCGTCCTTTCATTTTTCGCACTGCTGTCGTCTCGTTGCAAATACGCGGGGTATTGTCAATACATGTATTGCAATGTCTAGGTTGTCCAGGGTGGGGTACCACATGTAGCTGTCTACACATTTTTTTATTTTTTTATTTTCATCCCATTCATTATCTTCGCACATCTTCTCCTCTCTCTCCTTCCAACTCGTAACTCAGATCCGGGGTCACATAGCAGGCTCTTCTCCCCCCTTCCCGCTACGGTACGTGCCTTGATTTTTATCGCGAGAAGATTTCAGCATTTTCTTCCCTCGTCGACTCGCATCGAATTGTGCCTACCCACGCTGCAAGGTGCTCTCAACAATTGAATCCTTTTTTATTTTTGCAAATTTAGTCAAAGTCCGACCCACCTGGGGCTCGAACCCAGGACTCAAACAAGTAGAATTCGAGGTTAACCACTTGAACCACCGGGGCGACCGGCCCATATACACATATCCATACGTAGCCACGGGTGACAGTTATTTGGCACCATCCGTGTAACGTTCGCACTGATGGTGGCTCTCAGCGCGAGCCGCTGGAAATAATGTGGGAGTCGCATCAACAGACAGACACGTGCCCAAAGTACGTCAACGGCGACCAAGACAAAAGTAGGGTAGGCGATCTACTGCTGCTGTGCATACAGCAGCAACAAATACTCCTGTACCAGGTATCATATATATATACCAGGTACCGACTATTAGCAGCTATTAACGAAGCGAGGGGCGAGTTGTACTGCTAAAATAAAGTTATTTGAAGTTGTACTGCATACTGGATGTGTACGTACTACTTGGTATACTCACACCCAGCGTCTTCTTTTTTATGAGTTTTGAGGGGGTTTTCGATCTCAGAGAGTGAGATGGCTTAGGTATTTCAGTTCAGTTACGTGTATGATGTACCTGGTGCCTGATGTTGTACCTGGTATGCTGTTCCTCACCTATGTTACCCCAGCTATCTATGCTGGTTTGCCGCGTGTGGTCGATGCTGCAATCCGTATGCTCGTATGATAGTATTACGAGAGACCATATCATAGTAAATAGGACCTCCGGTATACACAAAAACCTATATATATCGCTATTTTTACTATTTATTACATCGGACCATAGTTAACAGGACCTCTATATGCTATACATAAAAACCTACCTGGTATATTTTTAACCATTTTTACTAACAATATGTATTTGGTCCTGTTAACTATGGCCCCCCGAAATATAAATATTCATAACAACGATGCTGGGTCCTATTTACTATGCCCCCCCTTAATAGTAGTATAGTCTGTTGCGAAATCACAGATGGGTTTGCGTTATAATGTGTTCGTCGTCTCTCTTCGCCTCTCAAGTCCCGAAATCAGTACTATTCTTTCATTATTAGGCTCTCGCTCACCCACTCACTCACGGCGGGCGGTCTCTCATACCGATGCACGTGCACCTGCTACTCGCATACCCGCGCATGTTTACCTGATGAGCACATGAGTACGTGGCATGTGCAACAGGAACAACAACAGCAACAACAGCAGCAGGCAAAAGCGCGCATGTACATGACAGACCAGAAAAAAACGAACAAAAGGCATCTAAAAAAACGCGCAATCCGGCCGGTAAAAAAAACTGAAGAAAGTATTATCAGTGGAACACCCGGGGTTCGCACTCGTTATGTCCCCTTCTTTTACCACAAACCTGCAAAAAAACGTAGAACAACAAACCTCCTTTTCAAACAAACAACAACTTCCCCACACAGCAGGCAGCTGGCAGCAGTACAGCACCGCCCTCCGCACACAGCATACCCCAGTCTACCCCCCCACCCCATCTACGACTTCCTCTCTCTGCTCGGCGCCTCCACCACTCGCCCACTCGTACCTAGGAGACACCTCTCAACCACCATGAACCACAGCAGCCATGAGTCGATGATGGAACCCACGATGGCGATGACCGAGCATGGCATGATGACGAGTCACTCGGACCACGACCATGGCAGCATGGGCGATGACGATTCCATGCTGAATGTGACCAGCACGGCTGGCATGATGGACGACCCGTTCTGCAATGGTGATGGCACCGTCATGCTCATGGGATTCCAGGTCAGTCCCTCTGCCTCGTGCGTAGCTGCCACCCCCCCCCCGTGTGTTCGGAGAGGCTGCTGTGGAAGGCGTCCCCCGTGAGATTTCTGAGGAGCAGGGAGGGGGCTACGAACAGGTTTTGGGACGTACACTCGTATATCCATATCGTGTGCAGGATATTATGGTGGGATTGATACCTCCGCTCCAGGCTCTGCTCGGATGTGATTTTGTGTGCGAGTACGAGTACTTGTATGTTTCTATGTAGCCGACACCGGCGAGCGTCCGTGCTGGTCCTCCTCGAGGGAGGGAGAGAGAGGCGCGAGTTGTTGTGCGGCCACAGACTGCAAGAGGAGAGAGGGAGGTGCACCGAGCGTCAACTTTTCACATGATGAGCAAGTAAATACCGTCACCAAATTATAAAGCGCTATACAAGGCAGCAACAGCAGCAGTCGTGTGTCCTGTTTTGAAATTTATCTTTCGAATACGTTACTGCTGTTGTGGTAGGTTGAACACACTGCACACGCACGGCAGTAGTCACATCATAGCAGCACAGCAGGGGGGGGGGGGGGGGGCAGGGGCGACCAGAGGGAGAGTGTGGCGGTGGAAGCCCCGCTAAATCCTATTTTCATTGTAGCACGCGTCTGGTCGAAGCTTTAAACATCGACCAAGCTGTCCAGGCGAACAGGCAATATACAAATATTGATAGAAAGACCGTTCGTTTTTAATATCCGGATTAACCGCCTACCAGGTACATTCCAGGTAATAATAATAAACAATACCAGGTAAACCTCTGTCGTGCGAACTGTCTACCGGTATCCTCCTACCAGGGACATAATTAGCTGATGCGCTGTTACCCTGGCCCAACATTTTGGTCAAAATGGCCGTTTTCCGCAACAGCAGTCGTGGAGAGGCTGGTTGCGCTCAGCAGCGCAACACGCGATTTTGGGCGCGCAACTGGCCAAAAAAATGTCGCCGGCTTTTTTGTTCGCCGCTATTTTTCAAATTCGCCTTTGCCGAAAAAAAAATGAGGCCCCTTTTCGATTTCGCCGCAGCGAATTTTTCAGGCTTTTTTTCTGTGATAAAACGAAAGAATTTAATGTTCTGATCCCGATACACGCCTTTTCTGAGGTTCGTGATGAGGCGTTCAAAATGCTCTTTTTGTTACTTGGTTTTCGGGCACATATTCGCGTATGTATCGCATATATTTTACCTACGGCGGACCTCCCGGGGGGGGGCCTGCGGGGGGCTTCCGCGCCTGCTGCGCGCAACAGACACCGGACCACTAATTATATTCCTGCTTCGTACCAGGTACTACATAAAATCCTACTTGTTTCCAGCACGGATAAATCATACCAGAGGTACCATATACCAATACGTGCAAATGACGTGCTTACTTGGACCCATTTCGTGGGTTCGAGTCTCGCCGAGTGCATCCTCAGGATTTTTTTTCATAAAAGTTGAATAGCGGAAAGCGCGAGAGCGCGAGTTAGCAAAAATCTTCGAGCAGTGGGAATGCTGAACTGAATGCGCGAATGAACCCTATGCGCGATAAAAATGAAGGCACGTACCGGGGGGTGGGGGGGGGTGTACTCGATAGGAGAGATGTACTCGATATCATACATGGCCGTAGTCGTATGACCATAGACCCTCGATCCCTACAATGCCGGGACGGAGCGTGTCGGGTTTTCACCGACCAGGCAGACATTGCTTGCACCAAGCGCGAAGCGCCGTGAGGTGTCTGGCGAATCGCGTGAAGGGTGAGCTGCATCCTAATAAGAACCGCTTGTGAGGCAGACTTACTTGCACATGGATGATAGCTTCAATTAATTAATTTAATTTCCGGTGTAGGCAATTCCAGAGACAGCCATGGGAGTACTATGTAACTGCCTCTTGGGTGCCTTACCTTGAACGCGAAGTGATGAGATCGTTCCCACTTGTGCGGAGTAAAGGTTCTTCACCTCGCACAAATGATCTGACTCGACTACCAGCTGTGGGGAAGACACATGTGACCGGCTTGTCCAGAAAATTGCTGAGGGCAAAAACCTCCTACCGCTGTACCCTGCGCCTGATACCTGAAAAGTAAAAGTGATCATGAAATGTAAGAAAAAAAGCGGGTACTGCCGTCTGTATGGTGCAGGCCGAAAACAGAAAACACCTCCCATGTACAGCAAGCAGTAGGACTGCACCGCCATATTGGGCACAGATTTGCTTGTAATTCCTTTCTGCACAGACAGCTGCAGCAGTCAGTGCGATACTATAAGGGTTGAGAACTGCCCTTCAGAAACTCAAATGGGACATACTACCTGTATTTAGTGGGGGTCATTTTCTTCATTCATTCGTGTAATAGTACAACGGCTGTTGATAGAGTTCTCTCTCACCCACCCAGTATTTTTTTCCACAGCAGCAGTGGGAAATGTATAGCTTTACGAGTATTGAGTATAATAACATAGGCCGGGGTAAAAAATAGAAAATTAGCTGGGCGTGATGCGCTGGCGCACGTTTTTCGTCAGAGTTCCAGTTAGCGCACGAGTGGTGGAGGCACTGCTGTGCGTGCGGCTTGGCGCTCGGCGCACTCCTGCTTTTAAATTAGGGCCGCACGTTTTTCGCCACAGTGATCTGAAGGAAAAAAAGTGGTGTCCTTCTCGCCGCAGGCAGACTTCGGTTTTTCGTGCACCGGCTTGTCAGATGGCTGTCTCTCTTTCCATGTACTCAATGCCCATCATAGAGTAAAGCCTGTTTCTCTGAGCTTTTTAATAACGCAACCATGACGCCCGCCTACTACGGTACATGCGAGAGGGCAAAAAACAGCGTGTACGAGTATAACGCGGACTCTTTTGGAGTATATTTACGCATGTTGCTGTATGTATAATGTTATTTGTCCAAATCGCGCACGCCCTATTTTCAACCCCGGGTCAAGCCGATCTGGGTCTCGACCCCTTTGGAACCGCGGTCCCGTTTTGGGTGCAAAACTCTTAAAATCGGAGTCAAATATTTGTGCACACTATCAATAGTGTTATTTTAGCGTGCCCTCTTTTGACCCTTCTTTGTGTCTGCACACTATCAGTAGTATTACTTTAGCGTGCCCTCGCCTAACCCTTATTTGTGTCTGCACACTATCAGTAGTATTGTTTTAGCGTGCCATCTCTCAACCCTTCTTTGTGTATGCACACTATCAGTGGTATTATTTTAGCGTGCCATCTCTTGGCTCTTATAGGGCAAATGACTTTTGTACGTGTTCCTTGTCGTTCGCCTGGTACCTGGTATCCCCTGCCCAAACAGGCATTTTGTCTTGGTTCGGATTCAATCCCGCCCAACAGACCCCAGATTCCTATTTTACCGATCGCAACGTTCGAGTTCAAGTTTGTGTGCTGTTCATGTAATAACTGCCCTCGGGTCTTTTTTATTCTCTCGGCGATGTCTCCTTTTTTCAGCAATGTTCTCGGTGCTTCTCTGGTGCATCTTTGCTTATACATATACCATTACGGGAGACCACGGTAAATAGGACCTACCAGGTATGGCACACACGAAAACCTACATATTTCCGTATTTTTACGAACAACATTTGGTCCTGTTTACTATGGCCCCCCGTGTTACCTGTCCTTCGTTATGTGTGATGCACCTCCCCACGCGAGCTAGGCGGCGAGCGAGGCTAGCGTAAACTGTGTCCTTTTTCTGTTCGAGGGAGCCGGTGTCACGTCCGAGACTAAGTACGCCTTCGCGGTTATCGGTGTTTTCCTCATGGGTTTCACCAACGAAATGATCCGGTGAGTATTTTGGGCGCTGTTGTTCCTGGCGACGTTTTGTGACGTGAACCGGGGGCGTTGTCGCTTGAACCAGAGGCGTCGGTGGCTTGAATCGGGGGCGGTGTGACTCATGGGGAGTGTCGCTCTTGTGTATTTTTTTCTTAAATCATGAGAAATGCACCAGCTGTGAGTTGGACCGATTGGGTGGTTGATGCCCAACTTTGAAAGCCACGTGATGCATCGGATGCGCTTGTTTCACTGCTGCTACTACCTGTATATCCCATTTGTATTACGTACCGGCAAGGTGTTTGCGCATTCAACCTACGATATTACTGAAGTTTTAGTATTTTTTTTGTTGCTTCGTTTCGCGATCTGACAAATATTGTGCAGTGCCTATTTTCCAGCCCCGCACAACTTTTATTAATAATAGCATACCGGTATGTGTAGTCCTTCACTGTCTGTGGTTGAAATTGAAGTCTGAGGCCCACACCTTGCGCAGATCGCCTACAGACCATCCATTCCTACCTCATGATCTAGATATTTCACGGTAAATCAATTCCCGACCTATAAGATCTGTATGGTCTAGCTCATGCTGCCGGGTGGGCGCCGTAGGATCTGCATGAGCTAGGCGTTGTTTACTGGACTGGATCTGTACTGTACAGTCCTGCACGGCATCTCATAACGGTGTACCAGGTAGATGGTCTACCGCTGTAGATACTCCTGTAGATAAATAGATCGTGCGTGATCCGTATCCGACGTATCAAGTCTTCGGCAACTCTGCTATATACGGTTTGCTTCCCGGAGCAACAATCGCAAACACATTCACCTCTTTTTTTTTTTCAACTCGTTCGACGACTATTAATTTCGCGACCATGTTTTTTTTGTTCCCTGTTTTTTTCGTTCGGCTGGTGATGTCCTTCCCAGGCACGGGCGCGACCGCATGGCCAAAAATTCCGACAACAGTTTCTGCAGCGACTTCTCAAGAACCGTGGCCTTCGCCGTCCAGATGACGCTGGCCTACTTCCTCATGGTGCGTGGCAAACGCCTCCACACATATCATAGGCCACATCAGATAGATCCCCGGTAGACGGTTCAGGACCACACTCCAGTTTCGTGGACAAATTACTTGAACTTATAGGTAGGCATTGGATTGTGTACAGAGCGATCCTAAAATGGTTGAGAACTCCGATAACCGTTTCATTTTTGTTGTGCTTTTAGAACTTAGTGTGGGATGCTCTTTTTCAGTAGTTCAAGGGTTGGGCGCTGTGTGATACCGCCAAAACATATGCTTCTCGCCTCCTTCTTCATGGTACGTGGCAAACGCCTTCATTCTGTAATATAAACCCCTTCGCCCTCGCGACGTTACATGTAGCTCTGTCCGTCATTGTTAAAAGCTTTTTGGGTACCTATTAACACCCAAACGGTCCGTACATTGCCGGACACGGCCATGGTTGGTTGTTTCGTGAGGCTAATGGTGGTGGTGATGGTGGTGGTGTCAGCAGTGGTGCTCTCCCGAAAACAAGAGCATGAATGTTTAGCTGAGGCGACCACTACTGACGCTGCTGTTGCAACAACAGCATCGGCAACAGCCACAACAACAATGCACCACCACCTGCCTGCCCCCTCCCTCCCTTTCCTTCTCCGGCCGCATGTGTTTTGGGGGTCGTTTCGCCACTTATCGTGGTAGCAATCGCCCGGCACACGAAAGTCTCTGCCCACTCCCTCCATTGCCCACTCCCTTCCTTTTTTCAGGCAGTTCGAGAGATTATGGTATACACCGCCCATCGTACTGATGTTTTTGCCCCCCCCTTCATCCCCCCCCCCCCCTCCCCTCCTGCCCTTTGCCCCCCCGCCCCATCCCCTCCCCCCCTCGCGTTCCACACCCCCTTCAACTCCCGGTATCATTTTCCCCCTTCGCGACGTGCGCGTGATGAACGGTCCCCTCCATCGATGGGTGGCAGCTCCTGGTGATGCTCTACGAGTACGTGTTCCTGATCGCGATCATCCTGGGTCTCTCAGCCGGACACCTTCTGACCCTCAAGCTCGTCGCGGACAGCCGGAAACGCCTCCTCGAAGCCGGGGGCAAGGCTCCGTCCGGCGGCCTCGCGAGCTCAGGCAGCCCCTGCTGCAACACGGGCACCACCGCTTAGACAGAATAGTGCTGCACCAGTACCGGCTCTCAACTAAATTTTCCAGCATGCTGACCCAGGCTATAGATTTTTATTATTCGAGAAAGCGTGGGTTTCCTAGTTTCTCGTCAGGAAGGGGATGTGTTTTTGAACTCGAGGCGCGGGTACGATTCTTATTTGAGGCAAGGTATGACTCTTCTTTGAAAATCGGGTTGTTTCTTATTTGAGAAACGATGTGCTTCTTATTTGGGAAGCGGTGTTTTTCTTTTTTGAGCAACAGGCTGTTTCTTGTTTTGAGAAACGGCATGTTTCTTATTTGAGGAACGATGCGTTCCGCACTAAATTTAATAGGTGGCCGCTTCCCGATTTCCTTATTCCCGCTCAAGTTTCAGGCTGAGTTTTTCGAGGGACTCTTTATTTTGGCATGCGTGCCTTATCAGAGGGCCGGCAGTAGAATGTAATAAGCATCCCCGCTCTCATTGAAGTATCTGGTAGTTTGTTCGTCCCCGATACATGGGTATGCAGTTCGGAAACGGTGAAAAACGAAATCAAGAAAACATCCTCTTGCGTTATCGGCTTATTTGAATATTTATCGTCCTCTAGTAAGAAACCGGGGTGTAGATGGACTAGATTTCTTGGGTCTCAGAAAACTGTGTGTTGTTAGCATCTGGCCATTCCCGAGTTTCTTATTTTCTCAGCTGAGTTCCTCGTGGGACTCTTCCTTGCTAGGGCGTGCCTTATCAGAGGGCCGGTAGGGTACTGCAAGAGCCACCCCCACGTGTATGGGCGTCGTAGTATTCTGCATGCAGATTCTCGATAAATTGTTTACGGGCATGTAGTTCTAAAATGGTTGGAGACGAAAAAAAAATGAAGAAACAAGTCGTCGCCCTCCTAGGGTTTTGTCCTGCTTGTCGCCCCTTTGGAACCGTACCCGCGTTCTTGTGGGGGCAACCTACTTAGAGTTAGTGTGGAATACTTTTTTCTCAGGTGCCTACATCCTCGGAGTAAACCACACTTTAATGACGGCCACAGGCAGGCCCGACCAAGGTGGAAGAAACGAACCGGGTTCGAACCGGTGCACGAAACTTGAGAACTAAGTGTGGACAGGGGTTTCCTCTCGCTCTCCGGGGCAGAAAGAAAAAAAAAAAAAAAAAAAAAATCTGCAGTAGTGAACAGGCGTTCACAAAAAGCATCTTGGCGGTTTTGCGCGAGCTGAGGCGCATGTCCGCATATTGCGATTGGGGCAGTAGGGACGACTGCTGTCCTGTTATTCCTAACTGTTGGAAATCGAGAGGCATACACGCGTTGTTGGTTGGTGCAGTAGTAGTGTTTGCTGACCTGTGGGCCCAAACTTTGGAAGCGGACAGGATTTCACCTATTGCGGTCGATGCAGTAGTGGCTACTGTCTCGTGGGTCTCGTGAGTGGCATACCAAGTGTTGTTGTCGGTGCAGTAGGCATCCACTGTCCTGCTGCTCTCAACGTTTCAAGCGGAGAGGCGTACGTGCACGCATTGTAGTCGGTGTGGGATAATAGTATCTGCTACTACCCTGCTGATCCCATCCGGTCGCGGGCTGCTGGTTCGCGTAGGCGCGGTTTTGGGGTGACGGTTTTGCGTCGTCCCTTCTCGGCACCACCACGGACCTTCTGCTGTACCAGTAGTCGTTTTTTTGTGGGGCACTGTAGACTATATGTCAGGAATATGCGCGGGTCGGGGTGAACCTCGCGGGTCAGATCGGTTCAGGTCGGGCAAAAGGGGGACCCGACCCAATCGCGACCCGATCCGTGAGAGTTTGAAAACCTCCTGGTGACCCGACCCGATCCAAGCCGACCCGTGAGAGTTTTCGAAACGTTCCTGGCCCGACCGGGTAAGGGGTCATGACCGACCGTGAAGAGCCCTGGTATTTGTACTACAGTAGTTTTCAGCTGTTTCTGTTTTTTTATTGTTTCGGTTCCATTCTGAAGGGCAACCCACTTTATTTCTCTTGCTTTTTCGCGCTGGTATTATGTGTGTCCTAGTTTTGTGGCGTAGTTGTAAACGAGGGTGGGGGGAGACGGGGGGCGGGGGGGTAGGCGCCGGAGATAGAATCCGCCTTGCACTTGATGATCTTGAGTACTTCAAGTTTAGGCTGAACTGAAGTGTTACGTTTGATCACACGGGCTGACTGGATAGGGGTCGCCGATGTCTCGTTTTTGTTTGTCGTTCTTGGTTCTTTTTAGTTCGAACGGCAACCACTTCATCTTAGCTTTGTGTTGAAATTTGACTATATAGATCGAGGTTGATTGTGGGAGATATACCCACATGTGGCAACGTACGGTAACTAAATATTCAACACTCGTAGTGATCACACCGTGTTTCTAGTTCCCATTCCGTTCCGACAAGGGCAACCACTTCGTCTTCACGACGTACAGTATTATTGATTGTTGGTACTGGAGGTTGGCGAGGTCGTGATCATATCACACGACGGCGTGGCGGCTTGCAGCAGTTTTTTTTTCATTTCATCATATATTTTTTTTTTCTTCTTTTCTTGCCTTTTCCTCCTTTTCCATCCCGTCTCAGAATGTAGCAGTCAGAGAGAGAAGGAGGGGGGGGGTATAGACACGAGATAAAATATAACAAGTGTTGGCTATAGGGGTCTACAGTGGTAAGTTGTAGTCATCCGTTCTGCATCGATGGTATATACACACCAGGACGGGATACATACATGGGGGACGAGGGGCATCTTTCTTGGGGAGCAAAGAAGGAGGCGTTTGTCTTTCAGATGGTGAAGAAGGGGTGAAAAATCACTGTGTCCTGCTGTCGCGTCGAACTGCCTTGTTTACATTATTTTATTGCATCACCAGGTGATGCAATAGTTGGGACTTTTTGCGTTCGTTTTTTGTGGTGTGTTATTCTGTACGTAGGGATAGAGAGTAGGGGGTAATTCTTGTGGGCATGGCCCGGGTTTCCCGTTTTGCTCTAATTTGGTTTTTGGTCGATGTGAGTCGGGAATAAATTGACAAATTTTCTTGGTTTGTGTATGTGCAGAATAGACGTGGCGAAATTTTCTAGTTTCGTACGTGATGGTTTTTGCTTTTTTTTTTTGTGTAGTGCGTTCCCAGTTCAAGAGGCCGCGTCGTCTCTTTGATGTCCATGTATGTATGCGATATAACTGGTTGGTGGTGTATACCGCCTGGTACCTCGCACTTGGTTAATAAGATACTGGAAAGAAAGGTCACTGCTTTTGATCGCAATTGGTACTCACACCTACACGTCGGAGGGTACTATTTTCATCCTACGTACGTAGGCGATCCCGTTTCATGTGCTACATTCATTTATGAAGTGCGCCCGGATCAGATTTCTGGATCAGATTCTGGAACGCGGCTTCCTTTCTCACGAGATAGTTTGAGCTCGTCCACGTGTTATTTCTTGGATATTATTTCGACGTCGAACTTACGGTCGATCATATAGCACCATGGAAAATCCATGAAAAAAACACCATGGATGGGATGGCATGCTCCTCCTTGAAAGCACGATCATGGTGTATCGCGTGCCTTTGTATTAACATTCGTGTTTTATGCACGTTGCTGTGTTTTTTTTTGTGAAAAAAATATTTTCCGGGCTGTTCGCGGGGTCATGACCAGACCCGCGGGTAGGGTCAGGAGGTGTTCAAAATGTCACGAGTCGGGTCAGGAAGTAGTGTTCAAAACCTCTCACGGGTCGGGTCGGGTCAACATATTTTCATATCTCGCAGGTCGGGTCGGGTCAAGAGTTTTTCAGATCTCACGGGTCGGGTCGGGTCAAAAAAAAATGAAATCCCACGGGTCAGGTCAGTTCGTGTCAAGAGGTGATGAAAAGCTCACGGGTCGGGTCATGACATGAACTTAACCCGTGAGAAACGGGTCACTGGCGGATCTCGGGCCGGCATGAGAGACCCGCGAGTAGTGTTTTCTGCTGACGTCCGGGTTGGGATCACCGCATCCGGCTCGCGGATCCGACACTTCAAAACTCCCGCTTTTCTTACCCAAAGGCTCCTCTTCTGCCAATACTCAGCAATTCTCCTTCGGTACCAGGTATCGTGGTAAAACATCACGACACCGCATAATCTACATGTTATACGCATGTCCGCATCCATTCGAACCTACTACAACAGCCAGGCCACACGTATCGCTGCGGAGCGCAAAAATGAGGATGATAGTATTTTTTATTTGTCGACCCACGAGTGCCGGATCCGCGGGTCGAGGTGTATGGTCTCGCGGGTTATTTAAGGTGACCCGACTCGCTACATGACCCGTATCTCAAGAGTCAATCGGAATCTGGCGGGCCGGGTCGGGTCAGGAGGTGTTCGAAACCTCACGGGACAGGTCTTCTCCTGAGTCAAGAGGTTTTCAAATCTCACGGGTCGGGTCGAGTCAGCAGGTTTTCAAGCCTCACACTGGTCGGGTCGGGTCAAGAGGTTTCCAAACTCTCGCGGGCCAGGTCGGGTCAGGTTAAGACAAGACATCTCAAAAACAATATGCGACCCGACCTGGCCCACCCGTGAGATTTGACCACCTGACCCGCGAACAGCCCTGTGGTTATTTCCACCCATCGATACCCCTCCAACAAATCCAGTGTCCGTGCAGATTCTTCTACATCTATCTTGAGGTAGACACCTGGTCTGGTGGTGGTGGCGGTAACCTCTTTATTATTGTTTCTGTGATCACAAGAACAGATAGATACCGAAACCCATGGGAACCTATCAATGATGATGGTGAAAATACCGCGAGACACCACCTTGAAACCCCATAAAAGCAGAGCACGTATTTTACCACGTATGTATGTATGGAAATCCATAGAAAATCACTATGAAGGCACTATGAAGGCAGCGCCAAAACCCACCCCGAAACCATGATTGTATAGCGCGTATCATACACCTTCATCAGAAAAGCCCCACATGAAAACGTATGTATGTGCGTATGCATATGAAAGCATCATGAAAGGCGTGGGCTCACCGCGCCGTGATGGCAGCGCGAACATTTCCTCCATAAAGACACGACGGGTGGAGCCCGATAAAACAACATCGCTGCGAAAGGCCATGAAAGCACCATGACTAAAAAGTGCCATGAAAATCTCGGAAGGTACACCATGAATGAAAGCGCGCACGCCTCCAAGAAAAACTCATGAAATCATCATGAAAACATCATGGAAGCACCACCACATCCATGAAGAGCGCACCATGGAAGCGCATACACATAATAAGAGCCTTCACGAAATCACCATGAAATTGTCAGGCACCCATATATGGAAACACCATAATATATATATATGATAAATCCGGTGAAATACCCTTCACTAATAATGATGGAACCCCTGGAAGCACCATCACGGACTCCCAAGAGAAAGTGTCATGAGGAAGCGCACACACTCTTCATCAAAACCTCATCGAAGAACCACGAAAACCTACGAACACGCAGAACGGAACCCCATGAAAGCGTCATAAGGGAAGCACAAAACCCGTTCAAGCACCATGAATACACCTGAAGCACGATGATATAAAAGCACGTACACCTCCGTCTCATGAAAACCCCCGTGATTGAATATGAAAGCACTATGGGCACACGCGTGGAAACACCGGACGGTGAAAGCGCGTATACCTCCACGAAAGCACCATGGGAGCCGCATGAAATAACGCTGTGTACTAATACCCGGAAAGCACCACCATGAACAAAAAGCGCCGGAAAAGTACTGCACCATGAAAACGCATACCCCTTTTTCTGCACTGAATCATGAACGCATAATGGAAACCCAAGAAAGCCCCATGAGGCAATATACCGTATAACCGCATGAAAGCGCGTGTGCGCCTAAGAAAAAGGACCATGGGAGACCAGGCATGATGAAAACCCATGATGAAGGAAAAAGCACCATGAAAATGCGCATTCACCTCGGTCAAATCGCCATTAGAAAGGTATCGTGAGAACGCCCGCCGTGAAAGCACCATGGAAACACTTGACAGCGCCATGAAGGCAGCACGAAAACCATCAGTGGAAGCACACTAACTAATAATGCACAATAAAATCCCGATGAAAGGTCCTCGAAAAATCATCATGAACGTGCCATGGAAATGCATGCGAGCACCACCGTGATAGCGCGTGCAACTCCCCCATCAGAATAGGCACGAGGGCAGGAGCCAATTAGCAAATCGATCGGCGATATCCCATAGAAGCATTCTGAAAACCCCATGAAAACTTGTTGAAAACCCTTTGAATCAATCCTGCCAGCGCCATGAAAGCGTCAATCATGAGAAAGCGCGCATGAAATCACCATGAGAACCCACGAGAACACCACGAGAACGCCGTGAAATCTCGTCCACCACCTCCTCCATGAAAGAATCATCATGGGAGCCCCACGAAAAAGCACTCCAAAAGCCCACATGAAAGCACGTGAACAAAGCGCGTTCACCTCCACCAAGCCTCACGACAGCACCATGAAACCCCACGCTTAAAAGCGACATGAAAACCCGTACGAAAGCGCCTCGGAAACGCATAGGAGCACCACACAGTGGCATCAGCGTGTGGACCCGTTCTACGATAATAGAGGTAGCACACTTCCGCCGAAATATTTCCGGATGACGGGTTTCCTTCACCCAAACTCGTTGGAATGTCATTCTCGTTTCGAAAATTGGCGTTTTTTATAGTCACTTGGACCATGGGAGTATTTATCGGGATGTAATTTGATGTTTGAGGTATGGAGCTCCTTAAGCGAGGAGCCTCAGAAAATTTAGGGTGAACCCCTACCGTAGAACGCCTCTCTGTGCACCTCCATAAAAACACCACGGGAGCCCCAATCGATGACCATGAAATCACCCCTTGAAAGCACGACGGAATGAAAGCGCTGTAAAGGCTGCGATGGAAGTACCACGAAAAAAAGTTTATGCATAAAAATACCTCGAATGAAAAAGGGTAATGGAAAAAGCACAATGAAAACCCATGATCCATCAAAGTAGACCCAAGAACCGTGATACTACCGTCGGGGTCAAGGATCGAGATCTGTAGTCGTCGAGATAATTGGGTTCAGACAATTAAGTAGAAAAATCAGCTCCACCAGATGTTTTTACTCTTGTTATGTTGCGCACGAAGTAGCGTGATATTGAGTCCATATGGAAAACCTAATGAGGTAAAACTCTTCTGGACTAATCCCGGGTAGGAACAGGTTGGCATGCGAGGGAAAAGGGTGCCTTTTGGGAGCAGATTGCGGCAGTTTGTTATGTTGCGCACGAAGTGGCGTGTGAGCTTGAGTCCAGGTGGAAAACCTAATGAGGTAAAACTCTTCTGGACTAATCCCGGGTAGGAACAGGTCGGCATGAGAGGGAAAGGTGCCAATTGGGAGCACAGGGTGCGGCGGTAAAAGCGAAGTCTTGGGAAATTCTGTTGACGGGTTACTGTCTAATGTTTACTGGTTGTTGTCTCGTTTTGTTTGTTGCCCATCAATGTCCGCATCCATCTCCGCGCTGCGCAATCGCTCAAACTGAAAAAAAAAAACAATAAATGTGTGTGTGTGTTTGTTTTTTGTCTTGTCTGCCTCACCCCTGGTTTCAACACCCAAAGGCGTGATTCGAACCAGTTGTTTCACTCAAAGTACACCGCAAGCGATTGTTCACACCCGAACACACCTATCTGGTATAGAACGGCACCGATCGTACCATCGACAACACAAAAAAAATGAAAAAATGAAAAATGTAT
Source organism: Nereocystis luetkeana (assembly GCA_031213475.1). Lineage (NCBI taxonomy): Eukaryota > Phaeophyceae > Laminariales > Laminariaceae > Nereocystis > Nereocystis luetkeana. The sequence continues at coordinate 1,475,957 of JARUPZ010000013.1, read as the reverse complement.
TTTACGTGTTACCTTTTTTGGTTCCTCGCTGGAATATGTGCAAAGAAGAGCCAGTCCACGCAGCAGCTAAAGCTGTTGTACCCCCCAGGTTCAAGCACACTGTACTGTCATGACCTGACCAACGACAAGCAAAAACAAAAAGTGCTCATGATCCGTGCATTTCGAGGCGAATACTCCATATTCCCCATACATGTGTGTGATTTAGCTCATCATGTTGCCGCGTGGGAATCGCGCAATCCGCACGATTTGCTGAGCGCAGGTTTCCTGGGAATACGATGTAGATCCTGCACAATGTCTCACAACACTAGGCGAAAAACTAGATAATTTATCTGTAGACAGATCAAATAGGTCATGACCTCTGTCCTAGGCGTAAAACGATTCATGGCCAAAGCCTGTACACAACACACGAAAAAAACAGTAAAATGAGTCTCACGATATGATACGGCACCGCCTGAACATGCCCATGTGTACAAGAACGTCTGCTCATTCAAATCAACACAAACCGTCTTTTACTGTTGCGGAGAAGAAGTGGCACACAAGACAAGCCCAGAACAAACACATACATGTCACACGGAGGCCGAGCCCGACCGCTCAAAGACACCATCCTCACGTCGCTGGGTTTTTATATAATTTATTACTAATCAATCGTCAGCTGTGAGTTTGACCGATTGAGTGGCTGATACGTCTGGCGGTGGTCGATGGGCGGATGCTCCTAAACTGGCAGGAGGTGTCACACAAGACCCATGGAAGACATTTGAAAAATAAAAAAACGCACTTATTTTTCTTCTGCGTACAAAAAGGAAAGTCCGCTCGAACAAAAAAGGCCCTCATACCAGAGGTACAATCACCTTTCCCGGATTCGAAACAACAAGCGCTAGGTTCCCTTGGCCTTCTGAAGGCTATACATACGTACTCGTTGGACAAAAGAAGGGTTTTGCTCCACAAACTCAAGCCTTGGCTACATAAACCCAGAACAAGCAAAAAAATGACGAGCAAATAATTTGGAAAAAAAGCAAACGCGACGAGCGAGCGAGGCCAGCAAGAGCCGCCGTCAAATCCGAAAGAAACGCGGAAAGGGAGGGGGGCGGTGGGGAATTATTTCACCAGACGGCACAAAATCGACTATTACGGGGGACCATAGTTAATAGGACCTGTGGTACACATAAAAACGTATATATTTAACCGTTTGTACTCACAATATTCGGTCCTATTAACTATGGTACCCCGTAATATTAACACGACGAAACACTACTGAAATTGCTGCTGTGATGGCATATGATGATACACTACTTGATGATACTACAAATCATACTATACTACCATGAGGGGTCGAGGAAGAAGGTACGTACCCAAAACATTCTAGCGCCAAAACCCGCTAACAGAAAGCCGCTCGGCTACCAGTACGTACGCTCTACAAGTACGTGACCGAAATCAGTTCGCCCGTAGAAGCTACCCACCCCCCCCTCCCTCCTCGAAAAAAACTCTGGAATCTGAGTTTTGCCAGCGTCACTGCTAGTTACAAGAAACAAACCAACCAAGCGGCTAGCCAAGACTTCGCTTCTAGGCACCCCCGGCTCGCGTACGTAAGTAAGCACGCGGGACACAGCATAAATCTCGCGGCATCTCTTTACAAAACCTGCAGTCCCCGGGCGAAACAAAAAAAAACTCTTACCAAAGCATTCTATGATTTTCCGTTACAAAGCGCATGCCCCCCCCCACCCGCCCCAAGCAAACAAACGCCTGATTGTGTCTAAGCAGGCCGCTATATACGAAGCACACGTCCCCTCCTCATTCCTATTCCCCCCCATACGTCTACGGCCATGCATGATAATGAGTACACCCCCCCCCCCCCCCCTCCCCGCTCAACCTGCAACAAAAACACGCCTCCCGTTCACTATTAATATGTTTAAGCGGAACAAGTGGCGGTGTTGCAGCACGGAGTGCCCGAGCTTCCCACTACATCCGGAGGCGTCTTCTCCCCATTTGCTCTAAGGGCCTCCTTTCGCCAAGACGTGAGTCGGAGCGTGAGGAGGTGGCCAGCTGAGAGGCCGAGGATGATCGAAATCAAGAAGACGTATTCGTAAAGCATCACCAGCAGCTGCACGCGGGGGGGGGGGGGGGGTGGAATCGGGCATGGCAAAAAAAAAAAAACAAGCGGAGCGGAGCGGTGCCCCGAGTCGGGAAATAAGCGGGGCAGTTGTATTTGCACAAAGGCACCAGTAAGTGTTTCGGGTAGGGACACAGCGACAAAAATAGGACTGCGAATACGTACGTAAGCGCTGTGGCCTCTCTCAAGCAAGGACACCAGCAGCGACGCCAAAGGTACCCTTCATAATGGCCTCATAGTGCCTCTTTTAGAGCCTTCCTAGTTAATGTTTACCTTACGAGTATAGTACTTTTTCAGTACCTGTATAGTGACTACCAGGTACCAGGATTATTGTTTTTCTAGTGTCTATAGCGAAACAGATCGGGGGTTGGGGTCGCCCGGAGAGGGGGGAGGCGGGGGCGTGACCGCAAGGCGGGGGATCGGGTTTTTGCAAGTTTCTATTTTATTCTAAAAACTAAAAACGCGGTATTTTCCCCAGCACAAAAAACGAAAAAAAATGGTCAGATATTTCCCGAGAGCATGCGTGATAGTATATCAGTTGGGCAGCTCCAACTATTGATACTGTTATTGCTCCTGTAACGGGGGGGCATATTCAAAAGGACGTACGGTGTAACCAATATATTTCGCTATTTTTACCGACAGCATATGATCCTATTTACTATGGTCCCCCGTAATACTATTAATACAATACGACGACTACCCCACAAACTCCTATTACGGGGGACCATAGTAAATAGGATCTACGGTATACACAAAAAACTATATATTTCGCTATTTTTACCAACAATATTTGGTCCTGTTTATTATGGCCCCTCGTAGTACTATTATCGCAACTACTACTGCCACCACCACCATCACCACTGCTACGACATCCGTTCTCCCAAAAGCAAAGTGCGAGCCCATTGAACATAAGCCCATGAAACATATACAGAGGGTCCCTCCCCCTCACCATTATGAAGTAGGCCATAAGCATCTGGATCGCGAACCCAACGGTCTTCACGACTGACGCAACGAAGCAATCGCCAGAAGGGAGAGACGAGAAAACGCCCTTCGCGTGGAGGTCTCGGCCGTGGCTGACACAAAGAAACAAGCAAACAAACGAGCAAACCGACAGAGCGGACAGAGAATCTCCATGTTAGTGAATGCCAGCATCTTGACCCGTTTCGAACTACACTCTCACATTTCTCGGGACAATCTACTATGCATCATGCGTACTCGGAAAGAGGGCCGGATATCTTTTAGAGAGCCTTGAGGACTGCCTCCTCGTTTTGGGGGACAAAATATATCTCGTACTTGGAAAGAGTGAGATCATTTTGGAGTCTCTTAGCCCTATGCCAACGGGAAAGATATGCTTCCACATAAAAAAATGACTAAACAGAAACCCGCCAGAACTTTTTAGAACGAGCTTGCTACGAGCACGATTGTTAAAACGGAAAGTGCCAAACTTTTGGAAAAGCCCGAAAATACCAATTATGGGGCCGAGGTTAAGCCAAGATCGGCTTCACAAAAAATTAGGGGGATGTTCAGTTCGACGCGGCGAGATTCTGAGTCCTCGACATACATCGACCGACCAAACCAACGACTGCGCCATCACCTCTAAACGGGGTGCGCTCGTCAGGGGCAACGTGAGCAGACAACGGCCGGTGACATGTGGCAGGCGCTGGCCAGGCGTGCGGTGAAAACACCGCTAGTCGACAAGAATTCTCGATCCGTCTCGAAAGGCAAATAATAGTGTTGTTATAAGGTTCGAGAGAAGAGCGCGATACATAGGACGACGGCAAGCTCTGGCCCCCTAGACCAAAGATCCACCTGACATCTTCGAGGCTGCCATCTACACTTGTTGGTTGGCCTTGCTCGACACCAGGCAGGCTGGCCGTGGGCTGAGTCTCATGTCGAGATCGAAGGTCTATTCTATCGTCGCACAAGCTTATTTTCATCAGCGCGCTTACAATTTGAGGCGAGAAAAAAAAAACATGGGCCGCCCGCAGCCTTTTGACAAAAAAGAACGAATAAAACGAACAGTTTCCCCCTTTCCCCCCCCAGCGGCAGTACGAGGATGTCTTCGGCTGTTTCTTGAAAGCGAGATCTTGTTGAAATTTAAAAAAAAAACATACTTCGCGGTCACATCGCCGTACTTGTCTTTTAGGACTGAAACCGCGTTTTCGGGAACAAACTACGACATAAAAAGTGTGGGTTGATTTTCGGGCCGGTAAAAAGGATTTAAGCGTCAAGCCCCAGACAGTCAGGACGTGCTTGTAGGATCTCAACGTGCAGCGGACCATCGCGACAGAGGATATATTTTTGAAAAAAACGCAAAAGCAACCAACTCACGATAACCGAAAAAAAACGAGCAAATGAATACAAAAAACGAAACTTGACACGCGACAAGAGACACCAAAAACTAAAGCAAAAGCCAAAGCGAACGTACTGCTGTATGTACAAAAACCATCAGAAACTAAACTATCTACGGGGGGCCATAGTAAATAGGACAAAATATTGTTAGTAAAAATAGGTAGATGTATAGCTTTTAGTGTTTACCGTAGGTCCTATTTACTATGGCCCCCCCCGGAATAAAATACACACCAATACCAGCAACAGCAACGACAAATGTTGGTTCTACGCATACCCTGGTATACCCGTATTACATACACCTACCCACCTTGCCGAGGCAAAGTAAGGACCCTTCGAGTAAAATTACCAATACCCGGAAGGGTCCTCATGCTTCCGGAGAGGGCGTTAACACTGCAAAGACAGTTACAGCTGCCGCTGCATACGAACTCGCGGAGGAGGACATTTGTAAACTGTCATCAAGTTGTGTGCGTTGGTGGTTGGTGGACGGCGCCAGAGTCGGACGCCAGAACCAGCTCGAAAGGCCGGGGAGGGGGGCGAGGAAGGCGGCTTATATTTGTGGGCGCCTCGAAATCAGAAACAGTTACCGTTTGATAGCATTCGCTCCAGCTATTAATAGTGTACCAGGTACACGATTAAACATACAATAGGGGATACTTTGTTTGTGCAGTGGAATCAAGTATCAAGAAATGGAAGGCATGTTTGGTAAGGGGACGCATACAACTACGAGGGAGAACGAGTCAGGTTGTTGAAGCTGAGTTCACATTCCGGGGGAGAGAAAAAAGACGGAGGTCGTATATTACGATCGAAACCGTGCGCGTAGTTACCGGAAGACTTCGTTGGTGAAGCCCAGGAGGAAGACGCCGATGATAGCGAATACGTACTTCGTCTTCGTATCCACCACGGCGTTCTCGAACAGGAACAGGACGCAGCTCACGCTCGCCTTCGTTGCCGTCTGGAGGGGTTGGCGGGGAAAAAAAACATTGCCAAGCAAAAAAAAAGTCGGAGGAAAACGAAGAAACGGGGGAGGGGCACCGCCAAACAAAGCAAACAAGGATACCCCCGCCGTCAGTTGATAAGTTGGAACTGGCTGCATCTATCAATACGATACTCAATGCGCCATACTCAATTTACTGCTGTACCTGGTAGTTATTAATATTATTTTTTGGACCAGGTATGTGGTATTATCAGCTTTTTTGGTGACCGAACAACCCGGAATTCAACTTTTTTAGAACCGCAGTCCCGCTTTCGGGACAAAACTACTTAGATTTTGAGTGGTTTGTCCCCTTAACGGGACTGCGGTCCTAAAAAGGGTTAAAACAATCAGGTGCGAGTTGTGAGTTGTGAGTTTACTGGTACGCCCGATCGGTCGATGCCGAACTTGAAGTCGATACTCAACTTGAAGTTGATACGCAACTGAGCTCGATACTCAACGTGAGTTAAGATGAGTAATAGACACACCATTTCCGCGGTGGTCGCGCCAAGGGTTCACCGGCCGCCGTCATTCGCCGGTGGCTTCATTGGATTCTCTACCCGCGGACAGCTTTGAAAACATTAACATTTCGTGGAACATTTTTCGCAGGTTGTTTGCATCATTTTTTTTTCATTATTTACATTTTCAAAAACAATTTGCTGTTTCTGAAATTTGCCAGGTTCGAACAATTTCCCGAGCTATTGTACCGCAGGTACCGACGCAAACAAACGAGAAAGTACCAGCGTACCAGCGCCAAAAGCCATCTCCAATGTATAATATAGGGATGACATGTACGAGGACCTAAAAATATGAACTACCAGATACAGAGTAGGACGCGGTTTTGATCATGGGTCACGGTAGGTGTAGGACTCGGTTCTCCAACATGGTTCGTTCATTTACGTGCGATGACATGTGCGCAAAACTTTAAACAAGAATACTTGAATCCCTTGTACGTTATTTATATACCGATATCATGTACCAGTGTATACTGCTGGTCTGTACTTCGAATCAGCAGCACAAAGTGCCAGTACCCACGGGAGAAAAAAAAGTATCCCGAAAATATCTACCGAAAATCAAACGGACGTGTAGATTCTGGTAAATTGACACACAAACCTGGCATTTGGACAGCAAACGACGACACACCCATGAAGCTCTCACCTTAGAGGGGCCTTGTTCCGTAGGGAAAGCGAAACACAAAAGGCGACCAACCACCCCTACCCCTACCCCCCACTACGAATATGCGCAACTGCTTCCAACAGCGCATCGCGCTGCTGTTGGTGTCTGCTGCTTCTGCTGCTGTTCACTACAGCAGTTAGTTGTATCATCGGATCCTCGGACGGTATCGCCAGAATTTGCTCAAAATCCTGCAAAACCTGTTATCTATTCGTACGTCCAAAAATTTCGTTGTTTTTTTTTTCGTTTCCAATTTTTCAGAATAAAATATGCCGAGTACACAAATATTACAGCTGCTGTACAGCACAGCAGTCGTTTATTCCTCTGCTGATGAGAGGGCTACTTACGTACACGTACGAAGGGAGGGAGAAAAAAAAACGCGAACAACGGCTGTTGGATATAGAGAATTGAACGTGTTGGAGCGAACGAAGTGCAAAACAAAACGGACAATAATGGGTGCTCGGGTGCTCGCTATAGCGCACGAGGACACGAGGGACACCAACGAGCACCTTCCCGTCGACCCTGTTGCTGTGGCATGCTGCTGGTGTTGCTTTTTCCCAGGCAGGATATACTTCTGCTGCTTCTGTGTACCTGGCATACTGCTTGCTGGCAGAGTCGATCGCTGCCTCTGTTCTGAATCTCACACACATGAGAGGAGATACAAAATAGGACGAAACAAATATTCATCATGCAGAGACAACCGCTAGCCTGCCCTCCAGCTCACCCCGGATGCGTGCACACAGCCATGGCAGTGCGCGCCTCTTGCTATGGTACAACCATGAAGCCCCCCAGACGGCGTGTAGCCCTGCCTCCCATCTCCATCAGCAGGTGTGTATACCGCGATCATTCCAATACGAGCATCCACCTTTATAATTGTGAGCACCAACTACATACCCGGAGGCAACATCCTCCACTACGTACTACGCGAAAGCGCGCGTCCCCAAAACACGAGGGCAAGGAGGGGGCATCGCATGGCGTGCCCGAGGATAGAAGGGCCGATGCGCTGCTACCGGGCAAGACTGACCTGGAAGCCACCGAGCATAACGGTACCGTCCCCGGTGCAGAAGGGATCGTGGTCGTGTCCCATGGCGGCGGCCATGGTGTCGTCGTCCGCCGTGCTGCTCCCTCCTCCGTGGTCGTGCGACATGGTAGCGTGGGAGAGGTTGCTTGTAGCGACGGAGGGACGGTGGTGGGACGGTGGCAGTGCCTGCGAGGTCGCTGCTGCTGGTGTTGCGGAGCGATGTGGTAGTGCTGGTGGTCGTGTGTGCCGAGTGGCAAGCCCGCGCTACAGAGAAGCGTGACGTCTATCTTCTTGAAAAAAAAACAATCGAAAAATGACAGGTTTGAGAGTCCGGGGGCGAAAAAAATAAAATCCCGTGTATTTTCAGGGTTCGCATGTTGTAGATTTTACCGAAAAGAATCCGAAATCCCAAGAAAGCAGCTTGACAAAAAAGAAGATTGTTGGCAATCATGCATTCATACATCGTACATACACACCCCACCATCACCACACCACAGCTGTGCCGGAAGCAGGAACGATCTGGGCCGCGGTCTATACTACTCGATCTGGGCCGCGGGCTATACTACTGCTGTTGTTGCTGTTACAATGTACCGATTCCTTCCTCAGGGCAGTGTGGGTGTCTGATGTGGCACTTTCCCTCCTCTTCTGATCATGAGCAAGCCCATTTTTTTAACAAACGGTGCGTATTTTAGATACTATTAATAGCGCAAGCATTTCTGTAAAAAAAACGTTCGAAGTGTTGTGAGGTTCGAACCCGTGACCTGGACGACGTCAAATGTGAAGGTGTATTACCTACTGAGCTATATAGGGGTAAAAGATCGATCGATTTCCCAGCCCAAGGTAATCCTTATAACATAGGACCTCTTGAGCTTTAAAATAATGAACTAACTGCTGTGCAATATTTGTTTGATGTGCTCGCTCCCTCTCTGAAATCTCACACTGCAACTTTATTTTAGTCGTTGGTTGCAGCAGTACGATGCAATACAATCTGCGGGTAGTACGATAAACGCGCAGCAGACTCAGGGTATCGACTGTTTCCGTATCGAGGAAATTTCGTACTCTGAATGCTGAGGCTATTGGGGTGCTTTTGCGGCCTCAACATTGCGAGTGATTGGGAGTGAGTGTGAACAGTACTCAACTTCAAACCTTGAAATACTGCCTGAATGTTGGTAGTACGTGAGCGTGTGAGTAGTACTAAAGATCCAAATGCCACGGGCGCAAGGAGTGCCCGCAGGATCGGACGCCGGAATATCCGAATGAACGGTCGTCGTCAATATTATTATCACTTTAATCGAGAGGATAAGGTCAGGTGTCAGAGCACAGAGGTCAGACGACCGTGCTGGTAGGATAATGAAATAAAAATGATGTCGAACTTACTTCATCACAAACACGAGGATGATGGAGACGGCAGCAGCAGTGAGTGGTGACGCAAAATGTAAATGCCGTACGAGACGTATCTGCACGAAGAACGGCTGTAATTATGGTGGTCATCGACAGAAGAGTGTGCCCGATCAGGTCGTCCTGTGAGCAAAAAGGCCAGACGATGCTTCTAAGATATCAATATGGGAAGGTGCAGATAGATGTTCCGAGTACCTTGGAGTAAAAAAGTAACGAGTATCGGAGATAAATTACTTCAGGTACTTCGTGTACTCGGAGTATTTCAGGACTCGATACTCCGGGATGCTGCTCGTACTCGGGGTATGATCACTCTCAATACTGATGCTTGTACTCGGAGTATTTTGGGGTTCGATACTCTGAAATACTGCTGTACTCCGAGTATTTTGGGGTTCTTTACTCTGGAATACTTGTTGTCTTGAAGTATGTGGGGATCTTGTACTGCTCCTACTTTAAGCTCTCGGAGTACTTGGGCATTTCGCACTGCGAAAACTTCAATAATACTCGGAGTATTTCATGGTTTCTTATTCCGAGGTACGAGCAATACTCGGAGTTTTTCAGGGTTTTATACTCCAAGGTACTCCGGGTTAGAGTATTAATTACTCGGAGTATTTAACTCGGATGATGAAGTATTCCTGGGTTCAATACTCGCGACGCTCGGAGTACTCCGAATATTTTAGATGTTTGTACTCCGGGCACTGCTTGTACTCGAGTATAAGTACTGTGCTCATACTCCCAGTACTCGGAGTATTTGAACCTTCAGTGCTGCTCATATACTCCAATACTCCGAGTATTTACTGGTATTTAGGCCACCAGTACTCTAATACTCGGAGTACTGGGAGTGCGAAAATTACTCGATACTCTCCGAGTTTACTCGGAGTATCGAGTATACTCGGGGCATCTGTGGAATGCTGGTCCCACGAAGTGTACGCAATGATGATAGCTACGGTGCATTTTATGGTGCCGAGAAATCGAACGCTTTCGAGCCGCGAGCATTGTCGGTACCACCCCCAAAAACCGTCAAGCCAGCTGCTGCACAGGTGATATAGGGCGAGTTTTGACGTCGTCAAAAGCTGTTTTGGATCATCGTGATTCTTACTGATATTGAAGTAGTAGTGGAGCTCGAGCAGGGTGCCAACAACAGCATCGTACGATGGCTAAACGACAGAAGGAGGAGCAGCAGTAGCAGCAGCGTCAAGCCGAGTGGTAAAAATCGACGGGGATCAAACGAAGCCGGCACAAGCAAACGTGAACCGACGGAGGATGATATCCGAACCGCGCATACGCGTCATACATCCGCTCCTGCTAGGAGAGCCAACGTCTTTCGCACCGTGAACAAGCGTCTCGCAAAAGCGAAGAAAGTGGACCGGAAACAAGCGATAAACGCGCGAGAAGCACGGCTGTGAAATAGAGACAAACGGGTACAGAACTAACTGTCTGTGTGAATAACACGGGTTAACTCGTATCTCGCGGCCGGGTTGATAGTTGCGAGGCAAACGGGCAGACGCGGCCAACCCATTGGCCGACTTCGCGCCCTGTGGGAGGTATAGTCAGGTGTCGTATGCCTCAACGTTTTTTACCGGTAACCCATCCGGCCAGTTCGTTCGTGAGTCTCCGCGTTGCGACGATAGGCGGTTTGTGTTGTCTCACCACAGGTGTTTCAGGCAGGCTTCTTGCTTCCGCTGCTGTATGCAATTGAGTTGTCTTTGCTCGGGGCAAGGTCTTCGCGCCGAAACTCATCATTATCGCCAGGAGCCACAAACAACGCGGTGTAGCGAGCGTCGCTCCTGATCCTCTCTATACGGGAGGTGAAGTCAGTTGCTTACTGCTGTAGCTGTGAATAATACAAATTGCGGCGGGTTTTCGATATGTAACGGCAAAGTACGATCTCGACCAACAACGCGGCGGGACAAACAAGCTAGGGGAGATATCTTCTCGTGTCAAGCGTGCATGATTGTGTGTGTACAACAGTGTGCTGCGGTAGAAAGAAATAGGGAGGATGATTTGGGAATTGGGTGTTGTTGCAGAGCTATAGAGGAAGGTACTAATTTGTTGTCTGCAATATAGTCCACCGCGCGACGTATGTAGTGTACACAAGACGACAGAGAGAATTGCGTGAACCCCTCGGTAGCTCGAAATACTCTTACTTCGATGGACTTCGGGTGAAGCGGCGGTAGATGACGAGGACCGGAGATTCAAAGCGCAGGAGGGCAGGAACACATGCGTGTTTCGAAGATGACGTCGCAAAGGACAGGATCTTGAAACGTTGCACGAAGGCAGCTTGCAAAAAAAGGTGATTTCGGAGTATGTGAGAGATACCTTTTTTCCGTTGTACGAAGGGAGCTTACAAAAGTTGATTTTGAAATACGACGTGAGATTTGTTTTTTTTAAACAAATTGGTATTAGAGGCATTACTATGATGAAGTTATAAATTGGGCATCGCGCTGTCTATATATAATTAATAGATATCAGGTACTATACCACAGGTATACGGGCAGCCACGTATACCGTAAGCTATTCTTATTGCTAGGCTTGCCATCCGACAATGTGCAACATGAGCCTTCACGTTGATCAATCAAAACATTCCTGAAAAACGAAATCTCCGTATTCGAAGGAAACCGATACACCAAGTCTATCTACCTTTCATGTTTTATCTACGATACTCTATGTGTTGTCTTTGCTCCCTCCTACATCTGAATATGTACTCGTTACTTCTACTCTTAAATCCTAACCCGCATCCAAGCTCCATCCCCACGCCATCGGTGTGCATCTATCATCTCCTCCCCCCCTGCTCCTTCTCGATTCCTGACGACCCCTAAGCTGGATCCATCTTGATCGGCACTGCCTCCTCGCAGGTGTATCTGCCCTTGAGGGTCCGCATGGGTGACGTCCAGCAGGATGGACTTCTCCCTATACTCCCTACTAGGAGCATTCCGTAGACCTCTCCTGACGACAATGCCCATCCGCAGATTTCGGTCTGCGGTGAACGGTTTGCCGCTTTCCACTTGGTGTGGCATTTCCAGCCGCTTCAACGTTCGGGGCATCGCGTGGACGAGCGGTTGGTGTTGATTTACCTGCGCCCCTGCTCTGGGACAGATACGCGCGTAGCTAGTGTCCACGTCCACTGCATCGCAGCAGGGGCACCTCACTGCCACGTGTTCCTCTATCCCAATGAACCGCCTTTCCATGCCCACAAACTCTTCTGCGGGTATGACCCGGAGTGAGTCCGTTGGTCTCGCCCGAAGGCATGCCGTACCTCCTGCCCCCTGTAGGCTCCTATAGCGAGCCTGGGCAAGGGCGTTGGTTTCGGCCCCACCCATCGGGTCGCCCGGTCCGGGGGGGCGTGCTGTCTCCGGGAGCTCCTCCAGCGAGGCAGCGTAGGCTGCGTGCCGACGTTGGTTTACCAACTTGCCCAACTTAAGTTGCGCTTTGCGTGAGTTCGTGGTTGTGGCATCGTGTGCAGCTAGCATGCCGGTCTCTGGGGGTCCTGGGGCCCTGTCCCCATCTGCGCCTAGACCTCATCCTAACCAAGATCAGGGGACGATGCCCGCTATCGCTTCCTGTGACACCCCCCACGTATCCCTAATCTCCCGCAAGCTGTCTTCCAGCGGAGCAGTGGTGCTCGATTCTGGGAGCCCCCTCCTCAGCTTATCGCCCAACCGGCCTGTGAGGTCTGCTAGGTCCTCCGGCAAGATCCCCACCCTGTTCCTGAGGGGTGCCGATATTCTCTTTGCTTCTGTCGACGGCAACCCTGACCCTCCCGCTCCCGTAGAAAGGCGTGCTTGGGCTTACTGGTAAGGCTTGAGAGTCAGCCGATTATCCGGGCACCCCTCCTGGAAAAACGGTTGTGCTTCCGCCGCTCCCGGTATTCCGAGGATTTTCTCGTACACCCACTGGGCCCCGTTGTCTGCTCCTTTATATGCTTCGAGGGACAACCCCGGGTCCAGAGCCCTTCCGAGGTAACTCGTCTGTTGCCCGAGAGATTCGACGAAGATGAGGGCCGCCGCCTGTTTGTCGGGCATGTTAGCGAGGCAGCGCGCAAGGTGGTCCGCGCCTCCATCCCTCACTACCATCCCTCACTACCTCCATTCTTCGCCCCCGCACGTACTCTTCCGTGCCGATCGGGACACCCACCACCGTCACCCCTCCTTCCTCTACAATGCGGACCTCAATGATTTCAAGGAGCGAAACCTCCTCCATCATCGGGTCGTGCCCTTTTGGTGGTAGTGCCAATGTTTTGGCGGCGTTAACCACAATGCCGATGTCATCTAGCTCTCGTCGGAGGAAGGCGAGTGCTCTAATCGTGTTGGCCGTGATCCCTGTAAGGCGAGAGAGAGATCGTCCATGTACGCGAAGGCTTCCACTCCTTCTTTCTCGAATTCCTGCCGGAATTTCTTCAGCCCCGGTCGAAACGCCAGGCAAACCATTGCTGGTCCCATGGGGTCCCCTTGCTGGACACCGCTGGAGCAAGCGATCGTCCTGATCTCTCCTGGATCCATCCGGAAAAACACGTCGGCTGGTTTTGTGCCGTAGCACTTGGCCACTAAAGGCGTAAGCGCTGGCACGCTTTTTGCCATCTCTTGTAGCACCGCCGTCCTTTTTACGGTTTTGAAGGCGTTGGAGAAGTCCGTGAGAACAAGCCAGTTGCCCGTCTCGTGTAGCATCCTGGCCCTCAATGCTCCACTCCTCCGGGTACGGCGACCCCAAACTGCCTCACCTCTAGGTTTACCTCCTCCAACCGCGGTCGCCATTGTCGCATAGCCCCTGCGGTGATGAGCCTCCTCCATGTCATACCCACGCAGACCGGCGGGCACTTTTCCCCCTACGCAGTGAGGCTCGACTGCAGGAAGAGCTGCTAGAACTCTGGTGGAAACGCTTACGGCTCATCGACGATTCTCCGCCAGAAGGCTGTCATACCACTTCCGAACTCCTCTCTGCCGATATCGGTTTGAATGATGGATTGTAGATGAGCAAATCGTTGACCGTCGTTTCCGGGGCCTGAGAGGGCGCTCCGGGAATTGATGACGTCGAAGGGCACCTCGAGGCGTACTCATTGTCAGGGCCCCACGTGGGGTCGTTTCCATCTTCCACCTCGGTGCCGCTCGCTAGCACTGCGGCCGCGCCGCGGACACGGCGGCATGGTCTTCGGGGGGAAACTTGACCATCAATGTGTTTCACGTTTCCTCGTTCCCCGCTGATCGTGGTTCCGCCAGAAGGTTGCGTGCTGCCACTTTGCCCCCTCCCGCGTGGCGACACGCCGACGACGCTCGTTCAAGTTTCGCCTCTTCCGGAGCTTCCTGGGCGGTATCCCGTTGTCTCAAGCCCTCTCTCCTGGTGTACGTTGTCAGCCTTGGTAGCAGGAGCACTATGTCCCCGCTCTCCACCAGCGCGAACCTCTGTCGCCTCTTTATCCGGCCGTCCGGTGAGTGGAGCAGGGCTGGTATGAGGTACCATAACTTTGCCGCCCACAGGAGCGAGTTCGGTGTCGCCGAGTCTCGGTTCGGCCGGTGCTATCCCATAGCGTGGTTGAGGATGCCAAGGGCGTGGACGCTCAAGCGTGCATTCACTCCTGCCAGCCGAGGCTGTACTGTCTTCCCGGTTGCGAAACGTTGCCCCAGGTCCTCCAAGGAAACAGCATCGAGTGGTGGCCCTATGCCCAGGCTGTTTTGGTCCCATCCGTACCGAAGCCCCCGGCTGCGTAGGTCCTCGTCACCTATGATCCCCCCTCCCATCCGCGCCGCCCGATTGCGAAGACCCGGGTCAGCTGGACACGACCGCTGCTTCCAGTGCGCCCCGTCTAGGATGCCGGGCTCCGCAGTCGGCGGCTGGACAGCGGAGTGGTGCCGGTGCCGTGCCTCTCGCTAAGGCCTCTGCCACACAACGAGCGTGGAGCACGTGGCGCCCTTGCCCAGATGGAAAACGCACCACCCGGTGCCCTAGCTGAAGTGTTACACCGCAGACCCCGCATGCCACCCCATCTGTGGTGTTGCCAATGAAGGCCCGGGGGTGCGTCCCGTTCCCTGCTCTCCTCCCCTGCGACCTGGGAGATCCTCCTGCCGGAGCCTCGCCGTTTGGTGTCTGATGCCCCCTGTCGTTCTCTGTTCCTCTCTCTCCACTTATTTGGCTCGTTCCTCTCCCTACGCCTCTCTCTCCACCACTGGTTTGCGTTCCTCCGGTTTCCGCTACTCCTCTACCTTCCCTTTACCCCTCCCCCTCTCCGCTAGCTTCGCTCCTTGTGCCCGTCCCCGCCTCTCCCGTCCTCTCCATCCCTCTCGATCCCTCGGTCCGCCTTGCTCTCTCCGCTCCCCGCTCTCTCCACAAGTCCCCCTGCTCCCCTTGTTCTCTCAGCTACTTGGACACCTCCCGCTCCCCCCTGTCCCGCCGTTCCTCCCGCTTCTCCTGCCCCCCCCGTCCTCCCTGCCCCCCTCTCCCTCCCCCGACCTGATAGCGGGGGCGCCGCCCTATCCCCTCCCGCCGGCCCCCCCGCTCCAGCCGCCCCCTCCATTCCCTCCTCTACCCCCGCCCCTCCCACTATATGATTATTTTATAAAGAAAGGGCGAACGCAAGGACGAACAAAAACGGGCCGCGCATCATGGACTCCTAGCGTTGTGCATGGTGATGACAAAATGATAGAAATGTGTATGTGTGTGCTCTTCTCGTCTTTCTTGCCGCTGCCGATCCAGCACACATGCTCGCACGTATATATAG